>OZ012740.1:163977874-164722874 GCA_963859935.3 Lathyrus sativus
AAGCCAAACAGAAGCTTCTGCCAGCACTCGATAGCTAGTTCGTCCGACGAAGCCTGGCGAAGGCTCGCCCCTCATTCGCCTAGCGAATACCTGCGTACTCAGAAAAATTTTGCGCTGCAGAGTAACCTCCCACACCGATTCTGCCCGATAAAATCGAAACCCACAACATACCATATACTGCAACTTAGTTGGGGGGTCTATTCCCGATTCTATCCGACTATTCATCAACTCTGCTTTCAAAACCAACTTCCGGCTCAACTTCGAAATTTATCCGGAAAGCTCCAAATTCACTCAAACATCATCCCACAACACATGCAAACGAAATTAACATAATCTAACACAATAATCTCAGCAACAACTACATGCAATAGCATCAATTCATCATCAACATGCAATATATTCATACATGGGGTTAGGGATTCCCCATCTACCAACATTCATGTAAAATACCATTTAACCGATGTATCTCCCCCTTACCTCAATTCAATTCTGATGTTGATGAAGCTCCACAATCTTCACGAAAAATCCTTCTTGCTCAAGCTTGCTCTCTCGATCGAGCTCTTCCTCCTCTTCTCGTGCTCGTACGCGTTCCTTTCTTCTATTTTCTCCAAAATGGCAATGTTACCCCTCATCCCAAATAATCCTCTTTTAATCCAAAATAAATATAATTCTCTTAATTCTTTTAATTCAAAAATCCAATTAATAACATTTTCTCATTTATATTAATATTAGCAATAATAATGATAATAATTAATAATAATTTTTACATTACTATCAATTATCACATTTTATCACAATTTATTAATATTATGAGTTCTTGACCTTCCATAATAATTCTCAAAATACACCCGCGAATAAAATAATCACAGAAACCAAAAATAATTAAAATGGGCGTTACACGAGACGTTGTAGAGTTGCACCCTAGCCAAATACAAAGAGCGAGAGGAAAAGTTGAAGCAGCGAGTAGCCGAGCTAGAAGTCCAGATTGAAATCTAAGACAAGAAGATAGAGGTTGAAGCCTCACTTCGACGCGACACTCAGTATAGATTGGTTGAGGCCAAGGCAAACTTACTGGATTATCAACTCCAAGCTGATGCTAAGAGGAGTAGAGTGGAAAACCGTTCTGAAGAAGGTGTTTATAGGGACGTTGCCGAGAACCTCCCAGGTGCCATCAGGTAGAGAGATCTGCTGATCCAGGGTCTGCTCACCCAGCCTGATCATCCCGCTACGATGAAGTTACTAGAGGATTTCCATGCCCGTGGCCGCACTTGATCTCTTTGTACTTTCTTTGTACCTTTTATGCATTGATATGCTGATCATCACCAGGCCTGTTGGTTGGAGTTACGATTGTTGCTTCAGTTGTATGTGATTACATTTGTACGCTACCCGCACGGGTTTTTCAGATGAATATATGAGGATTTCTTTCCATGAATGGATGTTAGACTTTGTCTCGGAAACTAGAATCGAGGGGGACTTCCTCCTAAGGCACAGACACACGTTTGCATTTGCATGAATCATTTGCATAACAGGTACCTTGAGCTGTTTTTTCTAACCCTCTATTGATACAGATTATTTCAGGATTGTCTCAGGTTGATCCGAGCAATGGAACAGGTTCAAGCGGAGCTGAGGAAGGTCCAAGGCCAGATGGGGCAGCTCATGAGAGACATGCAGATGCTCAAAGAGGAGAATAACCAGCTGAAGAATCAGGTGGGCCTGATGGCGGAAGTGCTAAAGAACATACTCCGAAGAGAATGTGAGCAAAAAGCCCAAGGGCTGCAGCCGACATATTTGCTCCACGGGTATCTGACGAACCCGCACCAAGGGCATGATAGGCCTAACAGATCCTCTGTGCAGGATGAAGCTCGAAATGTTTCCCGTCAGCAGCCACGTCCGGTTCCGCAAGACAACCCTAGAAGACCGGGGTCAAAAGAGGAGACTATTTGACAGAATCTCGATCCAATCCCGATGGATTATGACCAGTTGTTGCAACTCCTGCTCCAACTTCAGTTGGTTAAACCTCGAACGTTGGCTCCAATGATTGGACAACCACCACCCGACTGGGACGTAAACGCCCATTGTGAGTTCCACTCTGGAGCGCTAGGGCACGATGTAGCGAACTGTAGAGCTCTTAAGCATAAGGTTCAAGACATGATTGAGGAAAGAGCAATTGAATTTGTGCCGGGCGACATGAAAGCATCAGGCATATTCATCTCTTATCATGCAAAAGAGACGGGTGTTCCCATGATCTCATCTGATGATGAGAAAGATCAAGAGTATATCTCGCAGTCTTTGAGGTCTGAATCGCCTTGCCCACAATTTTTTCATGTTCCTGGGTCGAGCTTAAGGATGAAAACCCCTGAACAGAGAGGATCCTCACTAGGTCAAACCTCGTCTCCGAATTGTCTCCGCCATGCAGATTTGGCAACCTCTCGCTCCGTGGCAGCAAAATTATCGGAGCCCGAGTCAGAGTCAACCTCGCAGAAGTCGTTCTTCTGATTGAGTCTGAAGACTTCAAAGGGTCACCCCCCTTAGCAGCAAATAAGTGTGAAAGCTTAGTTCCCTGAAAGCTGGCAATCTGCATTTTATCCTGTCATTTCTTTACATGTGTAGTTTCTTTCCTGTAGAATTGTAAATTTCGTTTGTAAAGCATGATTGTTTTTCAATTGATATTGATAATGAAATAAATATGCATGTTTTGAACTAATCCATTCGTGTTCACTCTATTGCTTTCTTTTATTTCAAACGCTTGTTTAAGTGGAATCCGGGGAGGATGACGAAATCCAATGATGCGTAAGCTTCCGATGCTATGCTTTTGAACAAAAAAACCTGTTGATGATGTACATGCATTGTTTCAATTCCCAAACACCAGAGATATAAGGAAGATAATCCCTTGTCAACCCCTTTGAGCCGAGTCATAGGAGTTTCTTTCTGAAGATAAAAAACCCTCAATCTTAACCCGGGGCAGGGTAGGTGTCAGTTAATTTGACCAAGTGTTCAAATAACAAAAAGAGTGTCCATTCGAGGATCAATCACACTGCTATAGGTCGTACCTAAAAAACCATGATGGTTAAACCTGGCCGATCAAGAGTGAAACAATCACAATCTCTTTAACAAGTCATGTGAGCCGATGCCATACGATTTGTTAAAAAAAAAGAAAGAAAAGAATCGAAAAGAAAAGCCCGCTAAGTCGAATCTTTAAAGCAAGCGACTTAGGCAAAATTAGGGTACCCCGCTGGACTTTAAATCTGAAGAAAATCTAAAGAGTTAGTCCAGGCAAAAGTTAGGGGAAAATGAAAAAACGAAAAGCCAAAAGGATTGCAAAAGAAAAAATCCTCGAACAAGAACGAAATCGTGTGGCTAACGGCGCCCAAAGAAAGACGAAAAGCGAGTGACTGTCACTCCGAAAAAGAATGATTTCTTGAACTATCACTCAGCCTTTGAAAGGTGAACGCTAAGCTGAACGTAGGATTGGAGAACATCACGGAGAATGGGTGGGTTAAAATGAATTTTGAGCCTATATCATTTCTTTCTTAAACCGTGAACCTGACCACGTTATAACCTTTAAAAGTCCTAATTGAAATAGGTTTCTTTCGAAAGCATACTTCGGTAAAGATCGCATCGGAACTGACTCCTAGATAGGATTCCCAATACAGCGTTGTATTAGTGTTGACATGTTGATGGATGATTTCATACATTTTATGTCATAAAATTTTTTCCAGTGAACAAGAATGGATTTTGAAAACTGCCATATGCATTGCATTTGATATGTCTTTTATGCAGAACAATTTGTTTTACTAGCGAGTAAGCGCTTGACAGCAGGAAAGTTTCCATGATGGAAAGACGTGATCAGGACAGAATTCAGAACGCCAGAGCAGTCCGGTGAACCGGGGCAAGCTATGTCAAATGGTCACAGTATGAGAGTCAACCATCTAGAAATCATTAATCCGGGGCAATCAGGTCGAGATTTGATGAATCTCTCTCGCAGCCAAGGACTGTTCCCCACAGATCAGCCCATGAGGGGCAAAGTTATGTCAAGACTGGGGCGGGCCACCCTAAGAGCGCAAAAGTTATTCCTTTCCCATGGGGCAATTAATGTGAAGCAACTCTTCGAGGTTTAAGGTGTTGCGGCAGATCAGGGTGTAGAGATTGCAGATTTCCTTGCAAGGAACATCCCCACAGAGATCCCACAGGCTGGGGCAAAGCTGAGAGCAAAGGAACCGTTCCTCCCTGCATTGGCAGATATTATCAGAAGTTGTTGAGATTCTGGGGCAAGCTGTAACACCCCCTTCTATACCCAAATAAATGCATATAATACAGCTAAGCACATACAAGTTATCAGAGTAAAAAGGTTTTATAATAAGGTATAAAAGAAGAATGCCACAATTTCACCAATAAAACACTTTCACAATTTGCTCCATAAAATATGTAACATTTTCAATTTAAGCGGAAGATAAAATCATTTGATCGTTTTCAAAATATTAATCCACGTACACATAAGCTATCCAATTTAATATGTATTATATCAGTTAGATTACAAAACCACATCAGCTGATACATCGCAATGTATCACAAAAGAATGACTGCACTAGTCTAACTACCCGGTGTTACATATCAGAGCAGTGGACTCAAAAGAATGAAGACTATTCTTCACAAAAGGACTCCAGCATCCTAATCTGCAATGCCTCATAGAGCATTATAAAACAGCAGAAGGGTGAGAAATATAACCATAATAATCAAAGCATAAGATTACGTATATATATAGGTATCATAAAACACATATTCACATTTCTCACCACACTTCATTCTCACAATCATAATCATATTACGTTCACATATATCAGCATTATGAACATTCACAAGCACATCCCTTCATGCTTAATTTCACAATCATTCACAAGCACATTTATACCACAACAATATTATGAAATGTGACTCAACATATCTAATGCAACTCAATGCTATGCGGTACCGACTCTCGTTATCTTTTCTCGGTTTTTACGTTAAACCGGGTCCACCCTTCTAGACCGATAACTCGTTATCATTTTTCGGTTTTACTTTAAACCGGGTCCACCCTTCTAGACCGATAACATCCAAGCCCGTCCCCTAGGCTTCAAACCCACCCTTCTAGGTTTGGGACAAGCCACTAGTTTCCACGAAACTAACAGACATTGCCTCTTGACTGAATGATGCATGTACAATCAACCAATCACAATAAATGCACTTAAGACCGTTCCCGCGTCTTAATCCCATGCATTCGAATAATTCACCCCTTCGAGAATTTCATTATGATTGCACATACAACATATATCAAACATTTATCAATGTATTCATTTCACACATCATCATATTCAACAACAATGCACACATATCACCTATGTTCCCATGCATTCTCACAACAATCGCATACATATATGCACTCACAATTCATTAGACGATACACATACATTCCTCATTGTATTCCCATGTATCTCTAATTATCACAACAATCAAGGTATTCACATCGCAATACCAATCATACAATTATAAGATACGCACACATATTCAAAATGTTCTCATGCATACTCATTACATAATTGTACACAACAATCAAACATTCACAACTCATCAATTAATACACACATAATCATCATTATGTTCTCATGTATTTTAACCGATTACAATTAATCATTCATATCACAACTCTAGGATTCACGCCTGAAGGCTACCCACAGCAAATGTTATCATAATAGTTCACATACTCATTCATAACATAGAAGTATAAACATATACGAATCAACCAAACAATCCCCATTGGATAACACAGCAAAGAAAAATATACTGCCACATTCGCCTTCATTCGCCTGGCGAACCCTCGCAGCGAACCTTCGCCTGGCCTTTGCCTGGCGAACTCTCTCAGCGAACACTCGCTAGGCTTCGCCTGGCGAGACTTCCCAGCGAGCCCAAGTCAGTAGCTACTGACTTCATTCGCCACCATTTGCCAGCACCTTCGCTGGGCGAACCTTCGCTGTCCCACTTCGCCTGGCGAACCCACCAGCGAAGTCTACTGGGACTTAAATATAATTATTCGCCAACATTCGCTAGGCTTCGCCTGGCGAAGCTTCGCCTTTGCTCGCCTGGCGAGAGCCAGCGAACCTGCGCAGAACAGAATCCTATTCTGTCCCTCCTTCACCAATCCATCATCAACCCTCTCTTACACATCCAAATCAGTATAAACAGCATCAATACATGTTACCCGACTATTCTACGGCATTATTACTCATTTTCAACCGATTAAATCCTCAATCTACCGATTATCCAACATTTTGCCCTAAATGGAAAGTGATGGAAACTCTACCAAAACCCTAACCCAACATACATAACGTCATACAATGATCAAATAGAAACATTTCTCACCCTTACCTCGATTAATCGGAGCTTTGGTGTTGGTTCTTGATGATTTCCACTTTTCTTCTTCTTCTCTTCTCTTTCTCTCCTTTCTTCTTCTTTCCTTTTTCTTTCAAAATGTTTTTCTATCTTTCTTTTCTTTCTCTCTTATATATTCCTTTATTTTCCTTCCTTCCAATTTCCTTCTCAATTCTCTATTAATTCCAATTAATAAAAATTAATTCCAACATTAATAAAAATCCCACTAAATCAATTAATTACTATAATTAATTATTTAATGAAATTTGGGCTGTTACAACCCTCCCCCACTTAGGAATTTTCGTCCTCGAAAATGTTACCTGATTCAAACAGTTCTGGATAAGACTCTTTCATCCGACTCTCAAGCTCCCAAGTAACATTTCCACCAGCCGATCCTCCCCACGCGACCTTCACTAAAGCGATCTCTTTACCTCGAAGCTGCTTCAATTTCCGATCCTCTATCCGCATAGGTGATGTCTCAACAGTCAGGTTATCTCTCACCTGCACATCATCTACTTGGACTACATGAGATGGATCCGCAATGTATTTCCTCAACTGAGATACATGGAATACGTCATGAAGATTAGCAAGCGACGGTGGTAAAGCTACACGATAGGCCACTTCTCCTATCCTTTGCAAGTGTTCAGCTTCCGATAGTTCAGACTGAAGTCTCCAGCGGAATTGAAATTCCCCACAGAGTTGTATTCTCCCCGGCAGGTAGGATTTATTCCAGCGTCTAGTTGCCTATCCTCAACCGAGTTTGCAGTTCCCCAAGAGAGCCGAGTACTTGGAAGTCGTTCAAGCCATCATTGGTGTTCCCCAGTAGAGTGTTGAATAACTGATGCTACACTTCCCCATCAGAGTTCGTATCTCCGGGAAGATTCTATCTACGAAGGCCGTGCAATTTATTTCTGCGATTGATATCGTTTCCTCGACAGTTTGTGGTTTGAATACCTGGTTGAGCGAGTACAGGTTCTCGAAGAACTTTATTCCCATGCAGCAGTCGCCTAGAGTTCGTTTCCCCAGGTTAAGTCCAATTGAGATTGGTGTGACTTCTTCTCCTCGGCAGGATGATTCCTTCCTCCCCACCAGAGTGGTTCTTTCTCCTTGACAGGAGGATTTTCCCTTCAACATTTATTTTTCTGATGGGGTCATATAATTTTGCATGATTGCATAGCATCTACCCTAAATGCGCAGCATTACCATCGTATGGAGCATTACGCCATTGTCAAACACATGCATATGAAACATGAGCTAGGTGGGTATCGTTCTTGTTTTGCAGGTGCTCCTCCGCAGAATGGTTTGCTCAAGATGATTCTTGAATTCCCCAACAAATTTGTTTGCTTAAGATGATTCTTAAAATCCCCAGTGAAGTCGCCAGATTTATTTGCTCAGGATGATTCTTGAGTCCCTCAGAAGAGTTATTTGCTCAGGATGATTCTTGAGTCCCTCAGAAGAATTGTTTGCTTAGGATGATTCTTGAGTTCCTCAGAAGTGTTTGTTCAGGATGATTCTTGAAGCCCCCAGCGAAGTGTTTGTTCAGGATGATTCTTGAAGTCCCTGGCGAAGTTGTGTGTTCAGGATGATTCTTGAGTTCCTCAACAAAGTTTACTTGTCCAGGATGATTCCTGAATCCCCAAAGCAGAGTTACTTGATAGTTCTCCAGGATCCCCAGCGGAGATGTGTCATCCCCGACAGGTTCTAAAAAAATAAGTTGGAATTTCCCTTGAAGACTTACCGATGAAGTTCGCCTGCGATGTCGAAGCAGTTCTCCCAGCTGACACGGAGTACCTGACGGCAAACGACCGTATATCCCTATTAGTTCATGATTGATTGAAGATTCTATTTCCGACTTACTGACGAAGTCCGGCTGACGCCCGAGAATTTCTTTGAATGCCCGACGGCATAATTATAGAGATTGTCAAAAGTTCTTAATGACCTGATGAGTCCCGAGGAATTCTTTTACTGTCGTACCGCAGAACGCCTGACGACAATATCAGCTATGTGTCACTAGTTATCGTGTAACAAGTGAGCCCTTGATGACTTGAGGAAGAAGCTGCAGTGAAATCTGATGATCATCCTGACGGAGATTTGAGACTAGTCACTCACTAACCAGTTGCAGTGCAACCAGTGATCCCTTATTGACTTACTGATGAAGTCCGACAAAGGTGTTGTCGACGTTCCTAGCGACATGATTAGTCCTTGGCGATGATAAGGAATTCTTCTACAATGGCGCAGAATGCCCGATGGCATAATCAACCATCCTTCACCAGTTACCGAGTAACCGGTGATCCCTTATTGACTTACTGATGAAGTCCGACAAAGGTGTTGTCGACGTTCCTAGCGACATGATGAGTCCTTAGGCGACAATAAGGAATTCTTCTACAGTGACACAGAATGCCCGACGGCATAATCAGCCATCATTCACCAGTTACCGAGTAACCGATGATCCCTAATTGACTTACTGATGAAGTCCAACAAAGATATTGTCGACGTTCCTAGCGACATGATGAGTCCATAGGCGACGATAAGGAATCCAGCTATCCTTCACCAGTTACCGTGTAACCGGTGATCCCTTGATGACTTGAGGGCGAAGATCTACAGCAAAATCAGATGATCGTCCTGACGAAGATTTGAGATTAAACCCTTCACCAATTACCATATGACCGATGATCCCTCAATGATTTGAGGATGTAATGATATCAGATACATCAGAGAATCATCCTGACGGAGGTTCAGATCAGTATTTCTCCAGCTAGTTGTCGTGCAACTATCATTTCAGTTTCCGAAGGATTTATCTACCCATCAGAGTATCGTTTACTCATGCAGTTGGCAAATTTCCGGGTTTATTGGTATTCAACCATCTTTTACCTTGATTGTCTGAGAGCCATGCGCTTCTCACCCAGTCAGGTCCAAGCCGTTTGAATAGGGGCAGCTGTTGCACCCCAAAATTTGCCCACCTTTCTTTACCTAGCTTGTGTTTCATTGCATTCATATTAGCATTATCATCTGCATTTCATTGACATGTGTGCAGGAGATCAAGAGGTATGGTCACCAATAAAGGGCTACACAAGACTATGAAGCTAGCTAAGAGATTTATCCAAGTGTTCAAGGGTTGATATCCTTATCAGAGAAGTTAAAAGATCCTCAGAGTGGTGGTTGGAACCAAGTATGTAGGTCTCCTAACTTGAGAGTTATGGGAAGATCATATGATGATATTGAAGCCATGAAGTTGGACTTGAGGTCTTGAGAGAGCTCATGAGAAGTGTTGAAGTTCATTTTGAGTCCTAGACAGGTCATTATGTGAAGGATATAAGGATATACCTAAGATTGGTACAATTAGGGTTTCATCTGGATGACCCTAGGTTAACTGATGAGTTGAGGAGGGTTGAGACCTAATTCAAGAGCCATGTGATCATGGATTGATGTTTTGAGATGTCCTAGGGATGATTCCAAGGTCAACTTATCATGGATCAAGAGTGTGAGGAGTTGCTAGGCTAGGGTTGCTATGCTTGACAGTGTAAAATCCCCTGGTTTGGTGCCTGACTTCAAGACCACTTAACTCAAGATGTGATTTTCATTTAACCTTGATCCTAACATGATTGTTGTAGGGCATGGTCTTAGCTTTAATTTGAGTACTAGAAGTCTTTGATAGGGTTTATAGAACTCAAGTTATGAGCCAGACAAGTTACAGGTCATCTGAGGCATGTGAATTTGGAGCTTGAAAGTTGCCCAACTTGCATGACACTTTTGCCCTAGAAGGATGATTCTTATGAACTCTTGGTCAACATGAATGTTATTCCTTATCCTCTTAGATTTCTAGAAAGTACTAGAAGTCCATGATTGGATTTGTAGAACTCAAGTTACAAGCTTTGCAAGATAAGGGTATTTTGGGAATTTGGAATTACATGCCATTTTGATTATGGGTCAAGTTCACCAACTTACGCGCCTCAGATGAAATTTTGTCCAACTTGAAAGTTGTTCAAAATGATGTTATTTGGCTAAATATGAACCAAGAATCCATTGATATGGATTAGGATGAGAAATGCTTGAAGAAAATTCATGAATGAATCATTAAAAGAAGCTTGAAAAGGGCTAGTTGGGATCAATCCATTTTTAAACCAATTCATGCCATGTTGGTACTTTTTTTGAGTGCAAATAATGTTTTAAGAACATTGGTGAAATCAGAAATCCAATTTGAAGACATTTTGGTTTGCCAAATTCATGATTTATTCACCTTTAAGCAACATAATGGAAATCCACCATAGATTCATTTCCAAGGCACCAATCTCAGCCCTTCATATCCCTTGAATCATAAGAAACCATATTGAATCAAATTGCAGGCTGTTTAGCTTTGTTCTCACCATTTCCATGAAGCTCCATAATGAAAAACTTGAATTTTGGATTGGACTCTTACATGCTTCTATTGGGCTTCAAAAGTATCCAAGCCCATTCCATATATTCCTATGATCATTTCCCAACTGCCATAACATATTTTGGAGGAAGAATAATAGAAAATTAGTTGGGAAAAAAGTGGTGGAAGGTGAAATTTCGTTTTTTGGGAATTAACCAGTTTTAGGCAAAATCAAGCATCCGCAAAGCTTCTACAACATCCATGGAGTAATTCTAGTCCAAGAAAGTGAAGGTTTAGTGGTTGTTTGAAGGTGTTCCAGAAGAGTTTTCAGAGGTATGTAAACTTCAAGATTACTCATAATTTATGGCGTTTTAGAACTAGTTTGATATGCGGTTAGGTTCTTGACAACCCTTAGATGGATTCTAGATAGGTTTCGTATTCAATCGTGACACTTTTTGACAGAGCCTCCCAAGTTGTAGTTTCAATATCTCTTTAGATAGTGGATAAAAATGAAAAAGAACATGATATTTGGAATCTAGGAAGTGAGACGAAGAAAACGGTATAAAAATTTGAAGTTTTGTTGAGTTTGAAAATCTGGTACTATTCACTTCCGCCAGAGAAGATGACCGGATCTTCTCCGGCCGCCCCTGCAACCACCGTGCACTGTTCATCCTGTTTTAATGTTCAAGGTGCCAGCTTCATTTATCACCGTCTGATCGCGCCATATAGTTGACTTGGCATGCTAATCGCACGACCAGCGTGCATTCTCGCGAACAGCTTTCACATGGCATTTCTTCAATTAGTATGAAGCTGAGTTTAATACTTAGCTGGGCTTGCATAGTCAGCGCTATTCTCACCCCCACTCGTAAGGCCCAATACTAAATAACGCATAGATTAGTTGCTCAATGCACCTCCCCCCTGTTTCATTTAATTGCATTTTCTTTTGTTTTTAATTGATAACTAATTTGATTTTAATTCAAGAAAAATATGAAATGTTCTCAATAAATCTTGGAATAAATCCTGTAGATACCTTGATATGTTTAGAATTTTCTCACATTTTTTAATTTCAGTTTTAGTATATTTTCCAATTAATTGCATATTTTCTATTTTAGTGTGTTTTTAATAATTGGATAATTGCATGTTGTGCTTTATGATTTTATTTCTCTTTCAATAATTCATATTAACCTCTGATTATTTGTGTGGTGAATGATGACACACTGTAGAATAGTGTAGTATTTTTATGGCATTTTTTAGATGATTCTAAATAGGAGTTTGAGATAGATGTTTAGGAGTATTCATTAATAGATCCCCTTAGTGCACTCTTTGGATTGAGATTTTGTTTGAACCTTTTGATTTAGGTTTGACCCCTGATTTTTGTACCATAGATCCCTAAAACATTGTAGAATAATGTAGTATTTTCCTTAGAATTTTTAGAAATGATTTTCTATTAGTTCCCCATTTTACAAATTGGTTATAGTTTAGGTGACCCTAACTAGGTTAACTTCATAGATTAGGCTTGTAAATGACCATTAGATGATTCTAAGTCTCATTTCCTTTCTTGATAGATTGGTGATTAGATGGATACCCCTTTAGAGCCTTGAATCCTTAGTGTAGGTGATCCTTAGAAGGAAATCATTGAGGTTCTTTAGAAGTTCAAGTAGGTGTATGATTCTTCCTATAGGGGTAGTTTCCTCTTCAATTTTACTTGCTTGATTGGAATCCTCCTTGTGAGCATGTTTCCTCCTGTGGATGAATTCATTGCATTATCATAACGGAGTTGAGTCTATGAAAGCCCTCTCTAAGGAAGTGGAGTTGGTTGAGTGATTGTGGTAAGTTCCTGTGGACCTTACCTTGCTTCTCATCTCCATTCTCCTAATATTCTCTTATTCAATTCTTTTTAGAAACCTTCTTAGGGTAGCATAGTCCCTCCTGTGGGGGGAATGTTGCACATCTCTTGAAGGATCCAAACATCTAGGATTCCCCCACATCTCTTTTAGTTGGTTGAGTGCCTGGGATAAGTTCCTGTGGACCTTACCCTTGCTTCCCAACATTGAATTTCTTTCCTTAGGATAGAAGCCTTGTTTGATTACTTGTGGAATGAATTCCTTATTTGTCATAAATCCTTGCCTTCATTCATGATTGAGTGGTGTGTTGCATTAGGATAGTTCATGTTTGAGATAGTTTAAGTGTAGGAGCATGACTGCATTAAGAGGTTGAGTGAGTCTCCCTCTGCTTGTTTGCCTTAAGGGTTGAGGTGATCCTCCCCTTGCTTGTGTGTTGTTTTTCTTTTTCTAATTGACGTATTTGCATAATAGAGGTTGAGTTGAGCTCCATCTTCTTGTCTGTTTTGACTGTTTTCTTTGCTTGACTGCTAAGAGGTTGAGTGGGTCTCCCTCTGCTTGTATTGCTGCATTGCATGTGCATCTTTACTGTTTATGTGTTTTCTTCTATTTATCTGTTTAAGATGATGCTTTGTCTGTTTATGTTTCCTTTTGACATGATCCCCTAGGAATCTCACTTCCTTTGATAAGGAAGTGATGATTAGAACATTAGGTTGAAACCTATGCATGATAACTTCTAGGAGTTCCCGTTTCAAACCTCACCCATTAGTGTTGCACCCCAAAATTTGACCAACTTTTCTTTACCTAGCTTGTGTTTCATTTCATTCACATTAGCATTATCATTTGCATTTCATTAACATGTATGCAGGAGATCAAGAGGTATGATTACCAATTAAGAGCTATACAAGACTATGAAGCTAGTCAAGAAGCTTATTCAAGTGTACAAGGGTTGATATCCTTGTCAGAGAAGTCAAAAGAACCTCAGAGAGAGTGGTTGAAACCAAGGTTGTGTGCCTCCTAACTTGAGAGTTGTGGGAACTCCTCAGATGATTCTGAAGCCATGAATGTGGACTTGAGGCCTTGATAGAGCTTATGAGATGTCTTGAAAGCCATCTTGAAGCCTAGACAGGTCATTGTGCAAGATTAAGAAGACTCAGCCATGATTGATGCAATTAGGGTTTGACTGGGTCAACCCTAGGTCAACTGATGATTGGAGGAAGGTTGAGACCTAATACAAGAGCCATGTGATCATGGATTGATGCATTGAAATGTTATAAGTATGATTCCAAGGTTAACTCATCATGATTGAAGAGTTTGAGAAGTTTCAAGCTAGGGTTTCTAAGGCTTGACAGTGTAAAATCCCCTAGTTGGACCCCTATCTTGAAGGCAGTTTAGCTCAAGATATGATTGTCATCTCATCTTCCCCCAACATGAATGTTGTAGAGCTTGATCTTAGCTTTAATTTGAGTTCTAGAAGTCCTTGATAGGATTTGTAGAGCTCAAGTTATGACTTTGACAAGTTACAGGTCATCTGAGGTCTGTGGATTTGGGGGCTTGAAAGTTACCCAACTTGCATCAAACGTTTGCCCAAGAAGGATGATTCCTATGAACTTTTGGTCAACATGAATGTTGTTCCTTATCCTTTTAGCTTTCTAGAGAGTACTTGAAGTCCTTGATAGGATTTGTATAGCTCAAGTTATGGCTTGGACAAGTCAAGGGCATTTTGGTCATTTGGAGATTATAGGTCATTTCAATCATAAAGCCATAACTCCTATTTCCAAGCTTCAAATGGGAAAATGTTCAACATCAAACTTGTTCAAAATGATGTTTTAAGGCTATTAAAGAGGTCATGAGATGTTGTAAGTGCTTGTAGCTCAAAGTTGCAAAAATGACCTAAAATAAGGGTATAAGTTAAATAAACCAAAGTTGGAAATTGATATTTTCAATCTACACATCCAAACCAAGGCATGTGATATATCATTTTGACTCTAGAAAATATTTTAAGAACATTGGTTTAGCCACATTTTTGAGTTGAGGTCTAATTTGTGGACTTGCTTTGAAAAGTAGTTACTTACATCATAAGTAACATTTGCAACACTCAAATTCAAGGCATGAGCAAGATCCCTTGCAAGCCAAACACTTTCAAAATGTCACTAGGGGAGAAATTGGAAATGAATGGGGTTGGTTTCAAGCTGTTTGCAGAACTATGCATACCATGGCACATGGTTGAAAATCTCATGACATGAGAGATTGAAACTCTCATTAGAAGGATCTAGAGGGTTCTAGATCACTCACACATGTCCTATATATTGAGTAGAGGTGATCCAATGCAAAGGTTGGTGATGATTGAAGGAGAGAGCATAGATTGAGATTGAAATTACATAGCTTGCAACTGAATTCGGTTTCACCAATTTCTTCACGTTCCATCCATTTTCTTGATTGCAACTTCTTCCATGGATGCTAGGGATTGATTCCAGATCATAATCCAAGGGAATTCGTGGCTGATTGGTGTTCTTGAGATCAGATTTTTCCACCTGCAACTCACCATCGGGTTTCAAGTTTCAGGAGCTTTCAACCAGTTATATTGCATACAGAAGCAAGGAAAGGATCCATTGATCGTGTCTGGAAGGTTGGAGAGCTTGATTTGAAGATTTAGTGCATCTGTTCATCAAGAATTTTCAGGTTAGTAACTTTCTTCCTCCAGCATGAATTAGGTAGAATCAAGACGAATTAGGATGTTAGATGCGTTGTAGAACGGTGTAGGAAGGTTTTCAGATAGTTAATTTGAGAATTAGTGACCAATCTAGGGTGTTACCATTTTCGGTTGAGAATTGGTTATGGTGAATCTTGAGGTTTCAGAGAGAATTAAGGGCATGAATGAATTCGTGAGGGAATTTGGGACATGTTTCATTAAGGGATCATGGCCTATGGTGGACTCTATGTTGAACTAGGGTTGTAGAATGGTGACTGGAGCACCACTGGTCGTGGCCGGAGCTGCGCGCGAGTTTCAGAGGTTTGAATTGGGGAAGATGACCCCAGGACCATTGGATTGTGGTTTGACTTGGACCAAAGACCCCATCCAACGGCCACGCATGCATTTCAGTTTGTGAAGGATCTGAGTTAATGAAATGCATCGTTTCATTAGTTTGCTGATTTTGGGCTTAGGCTATTAAATGATATCCACACCCCCCTGATGGCCCAGTTTGGAGAATGAATTGATTTTGGTTGCTATCTGCACCACGCGTGTGTTTATTTTTGTTTGATTTTCTATTATTTTTTCATTTTATTCATGGTTCTTGATAAATTCATAATAAATTGAAAAATGATCCAATTAATCCCATTCTTTTTGCATTATACTCATGATTGAGTCTAGTATTTTTTAGATAAAAAATATTTTCATTTCATGAATTTTCTGATTTTATGGGAATTATACATTTTAATTAATATTAAAATGGTTATGTTTGATACTTAATTTTGTGGAATTTTGTGTGATCATGTGGTGATGATTTTGATCCTGATTTTTTGTGAGTGGTTAGTTTAGACATGTATGCTCCCATAGAATTTTTCTCACATTTTTGTGAAGAAAATAGGTGTGTTTTCTAGATTGAGCTTTAGGTGCTTCCTTTTAGGGTTTAGGTTTAGTACCTTATAGTGTAGAATTTAGTTCTAGGTCTTATTTGATGATTTGATCTTTGGAATTAATATGGTAGAGTCATGATTGACCTAGGTTCCCATAGTTATTTTTCAAGGATTTTACAATTGGTTTTAGTATTTTAGTTAGGATTAACTTTAGTACTAGGTTTTAGGTGATCCTAACTTACTAACTCAACTAGATTAACTTCTTTAGTCCCCTTAGATTAGGGTTTTGCTTTGTTTGCCTTTGGTTGAGATTGAAGACAAGTTGAAGACAAGGAGAGGATGCTTGAAGTTGCTTGAAGTGGCTTGGAGCTTGGAGTTGTTGGTGCCTGAAGGTGTCTGATGAAGATTTAGGAGGTAGGAGACATAGGGAGAGCCTTATAATTAGAATGATTTCTTTCACAAATATGGAAAGCATCTTGTGCTTCCATTCCTCCCAATGGCTAAAAGTCCTTCTAAGATATTCACATCCCTCCTTTGGAGGGATGAGTGGCTTTATCTAGGAAGTAGAACTTTGAGGGAACCAGTCTCTCATAATGATGAAGCCTTACAGGCTTCCTTTGGTTGTCAGTAAGCTATTTATCATTTCCACTCATTCTGTTAAATCAATTGTCTTCTGGTTTGAGTATCTTGAAAGATGTTGGACTTGAGTTTGAAGATGAGGACCTCATTGAAGAATGTGGAAGAGGATGATTCCTTGAGCATTGCCATTGCAGCTGAAGCTTGTAGGAGAAGAAGAACAAGTTGGTGCTTGTGAAGAAGATCCAATGGAGATTGAGTGAAGAGCTGAGGCTTAAAGAATTGAAGGATGAAGTTGACACTTCCAGGTGATTGAAGATTATTCTGAGAAGCTGAAGCTTGTAGATGAAGAAGACTGAGTTGATACTGGTAAAGCAAAGAGAGATGAAGCTTGAAGACTAAGTTGATACTTATGAAGAGGATTCAATTGAGATTGAGTGTAGAGCTGAGGCTTGAGGAATAAAGGATGAGTTGACACTTACACTGATGCTTGGAGAGCCTGAAGGAATCAAATTGATACTTGTAGTTAAGAGTGAAGCCTGAAGGTGGGATTGACTGGAGAGCTGAAGCTTGGAGAAGAGAGGATAAGTTGAAACTTATGTTGATGGGTTGAAACCCTGGAGAAGCAAGTTGATACTTGTCATAGAGGATGATAGCCTTGAAGGGTGGTTGTAGTCTGAAGACTGGATTGCTGTCAGAAGAGCTGAAGCTTGAAATTGAAAGAAGGAGCTGTTGATCTGCTTTCTTTCTTGTCTGTTTTCTTTTCTGTGCTGCTGTGCCTTGTTTGACTTGCTTGATGCATTAGAATAATTCCATATCTAGACTGGCTTTAAGCTAGGAGCATGATTGCACTAGAGGTTGAGTTGCTCCCTCTGCTTGTATTTTTACTGTGTGGCTTTGCTTGCGGGTATTCGGTAGAGCCCTGCTCCCTTGCCCATGTGGTTTATTTTGCTTGATAGCATGTTATTTCTTCTGTATGATTGCAGCTGCTATTCTATTTTGCTTGATAGCATGTTATTTCCTCTCTATGATTGCTGTTATTCATATTTGGCTTGAGGTTGAGATGAGCTTGTGGAGGCTGATGCCCCACACACATTTCCTCCCTCACTTGCATTGCATGCATTTTACTGTATATCTGTTTACTGTTTAAGCTGATGCTTTACCTATTTCTGTTTATCATTGACATGATCCCTTAGGACTCTCACTTCCTTTGATAAGGAAGTGATGATAGAACTTTAGGTTGAAACCTATGCATGATAACTTCTAGGAGTTCCCTGTTTCAAACCTCAACCATAGGATGAATCCTTGGCATGACAACAGTAGGACTTGATAGTCTCCCTTAGTTGAGCCTGTTCTCTCTTCTCATCTCAAACAACTTAAGATACAGTAGTCATGAATGATTTCTTTCGTACGTTACGAGCCTTAAGCTATCTGAGAAAGGATTGTTGGAGAGCTTCTTTTCAACAGTCTGGATGTTTAGTATGGCACCCTTTGGGTGACATGCGACGCATTCACTCTCAGGTCATAGTCTTTAGTGCGATTGAAATTGCAAACAACCATAAAAAACACTTCTTTCGTAAAAGACAAAAAACAAACTTCAAACCTTGTTGCCCCGTGGGCCCATAAGTCAAAGGAAGCTTTTCTGAAGAAAAGAGTGGCGTTAAACTTCAGCGCCACCGCAAACAGGCTTTGTCCCTAATTACTGGAACTGCTGTTTAACCCTACTCGATAAAAAAACAGATGAATCTGAATCCCCGTAAGCCGTAGTATCCCGAACTACGTAAGCTCTGATCTCTCATACCTGTTGAGAGTACGTAGGCACAATACTGACGTATTGGCGAGCCACCTTCCCAGTAACCCGTAGTTAGTCGAACTACGTTGACTCTGATTTCTCATTCTCTGATGGGAATACGTAGGCATAAAGTGCGACGCTTTGCCGAGTCACTTTCTTTTTCTTTTCAAACCAGCCTTGATAGGTAGATAGATAAAATAAACCCGTCAGATAAACCCAACAAGCGTGGATCCCATCGAGTACGATGGACGTGAGGGATGCTAATACCTTCCCCTTGCGTAACCGACTCCCGAACCCAGACAATGGTTGCGATGACCTTGTCTTATACCTATTCGTCAGGTTTTTCCGATCGTTTCCTTTCCTGTTCTGAGGGATAAATAACGAAAGGTGGCGACTCTTCTGTTTTGCCGGCACCTTATTTTCGCGGAAGCGAAAGCTGGCGACTCTGCTGGGGACTTGATAGTTTCCTGGGATCCAACGTCCCGTATGCGAGTCAGTTTGGGGATCCGACGTCCCCTGCGAGAGTCAATCCTAGCACTTGTATGATTATTTGTTGGGTTGTGTTTATTTATCGCATTTTATTTCCCGCACCTTATTTTCAGTATGATATGATTATCTGTGCTGTTGTGGGAGGGGCATTCTGATGAGTGAGAATCCATACCCAGGCTTGAGTGAACATAGCATTAGTTGTGGAAATTAGTGGGCGCGTGCTTGCTTGGCAGGCACTAGTGTCTCATGAAATCCACGCTCAGACGAGGTTCTCCCGGTTGACTTCTTTTTCAACCCTTTGGGTTGAGGGGGTTGTTGGTTTGGAGGATTGTCGACTCTGGGGACCGATCATTTGGGATTCAGCCGTGTGAGGCCGCTTCATGAGATGGTGATGCCAAACCTTTTGGGTATCATATCACCCCTCTTGAATGTCTGTGACGCTGATGACCGCATAGGATGCCGAACTTGTGTCAGTTTAGGTCCATACCTGTGAGCAGGGTTGGGTTTGTTGCAGGAAACCTTAACCTTCAGACTACCTGGTTTTCTTGATAGTGAATCAGTTTTGTTGGTACCAGAGGTTCTCATCATCAGATATATGATTGTTCTTGACAGAGCAGAGTTTTGGTCCTGTATCAGAGGTCCTTATTATCAGATGTATGTTTGTTCTTGACAGAGCAGAGTTTTGGTCCTGTATCAGAGGTCCTTATTATCAAATGTATGTTTGTTCTTGATAGAGCAGAGTTATGGTCCTGTATCAGAGGTCCTTATTTTCAGAGCTGTTTGTTCTTGACAGAGCAGAGTTTTGGTCCTGTATCAGAGGTCCTTATCATCAGATGTATGTTGGTTCTTGATAGAGCAGAGTTATGGTCTTGTGACAGAGGTCCTTACTATCAGATATGTGTGTTCTTGACAGAACAGATTTGTGGTCCGATACCAGGGTTTTCTTCTTATCAGAGATAGTGGTTGTTCTTGACAGAGCAGCAACATGGTTTTGTTGATACAGAATCTCCACAGCACAGTTGCCTTGATCTCCTGCTGCATGATTGCATCTTACATTGCTTTGCATACCCATTTGCATTTCATTAACGTGTGTCTGTGTTGCAGGTACCGTTTCCCCCCGATTCATGATTTCTGGCCTTCTGTTGTATTGTTATGGGTTCTTTGAGGAAGACCGTGGCTTACAAGCTCCCTGCCCCTGATGTTGTTCAGCTGACTGGTTTGATTGCTTTAGCAGATGATTCTGTGAGAGATGAGTTCAGAAAATCTTACGGCAAATTGCTCAGTTTGGTTCATAAACCTTCTGCGTTTGAGTTGAATGGGTTGCACGCTCTGCTGCAGTTCTACGATCCTCCGTTGAGATGCTTTACTTTCCAGGATTTTGTTCTCGTACCCACGCTAGAGGAATACGCTGATTTGTTAGGTGTGCCTATCAGGAGGCAGATGCCTTTTGTTCATATGGATGCTGAGCCTAATTTGGCTAGTCTAGCTCCGGCACTCCATCTGGATGCCTCCGAGTTGGTATTATCTAGTTGGAACAAGGTTCCCGGTTTCTCCTTGCAGTTCCTAGTGGGAAAAGCTCAGCAGTGCGCCAAAGACGGATGCTGGGTCGTGTTCAATGCCATTCTCGCTCTGTGCATATATGGCATCATTCTGTTCCCCAATATGCCCGACTTCGTGGACTTCGACGCCTTCCACATCTTTGCATCAGGGAATCCAGTCCCTACCTTGATAGGAGATGTCTACTATTCCGTCCACTACAAAAACAAGAATAGAAGGGGTAAGAATGTCTCGTGCTGTGTACCCCTGCTTTATAGATGGCTTGATAGTCATCTACCCAAGAAGGGTCCCTTTGCTTCGTCTGCAGCCACAGCTGAGCGGTCCGAGCGTTTGATGAGTCTATCAGCGGAGGATATTGACTGGTTTGATAGAGATAGGTTGGGTACCAAGATCATCTTCAGCTGCAGCGGGTTTCCGAACGTGCCTTTGATAGGCAGGAAGGGCTGTATAAACTATAACCCGTCTTTGCTGGTCCGACAGTTTGCTTATGCTTTGAGAGCTCCGCCGAAGGATGGAGAGGTACAGGAATCTCTGTACCTCACTGGTCTTCTAGAGGGGGACATGTTATCCAAGCTTCAGCGCGCTTGGAATGGTATCAGTAAGAGGGGAAAACCATTGCTGGGAAAAAGCAATAGTCAAGCCTACGCTCCGTACGTGACGTGGATCAGAGCCAGAGCAGATGCTATAGAGATGCCGTTTCCTCCTGCCAAGCTAGAAAGCCCTCCAGTGATTGAAGAGCCTACCACCGTGCCTATTCAGCAGCATAATCAGGTGTTGGCTGAGCGAGGTGAGCTGAAAAAGGCAAATGAAGAATTGGAGAAAGAATTGGTTCAACTTAGGAGCGAGAGAAACAAAGCTGTTCATTCCTTCAAGAGGCCGCAGAGCTGGTGAACCAGCTGGGGACAGATCTGACTAAGCAGATAGCTGAGCATGAGCGCATGGGCCGAGACTTCAAAGCTGTCAATGATGTACTGGCCACGAAGAAGCAGCACTTGGACGAAGCGTATCGGAGGATATCCAAGTTTAACCAACACTGGAAGGCCTCCCTAGCCAACAGGAAAGAGCGGGAGGATAAGGTGATGCAACAAATCTCCAAGCTGAAAGCCCAGGTGAAGGCTAGTGAGAAGAGGTTTGATGAAGAAACCGCTCGCAGATATGCCGCCGAAGGCCAGCTCAACAAAGCTCTTGCTAACCTGAAGGAGCGTAAACTGAAGTTTGAGTCCAAGAAGCGGAAGTTAGAAGATTGTTTCAGCGAAGGAGCATGGGAAGATTCGGTCGAAGGTCTTCAATATACTATTATGCAGAGGGAGTTACTCGTCGAAGGGTTACTCACTCGGTCTGATCATCCAGAAACGAGGAATTTGTTAGAAGAGTTTCGCGCCCGTGGCCGTGCTTGACTATTTGTATTCCTTTTGTTTGATCATTGTTGTATGCTGACCATCACCAGGCTTGTTGGTTGAGGTCATGCTATCGATTCATCTTGTACTCACTGACGTTGTGTACCGCCTTGATGGGCTTTCTTTATATATATGAGATGTTATTTCCACGACTGGACTCGGACTTCTTATTATCAGCACTGGCACTCAGGCACTAGGATCAGGGGAAATCTCCCTAACGCACAGACACACGTTTGCATTTGCATGAAGCATTTGCATAACAAGCACTTTGTCGTTTTTCCTAACCCTTTTGTGTTTTCAGGTTGTTTCAGGTTGTTCCAGGATTGATCAGAGACCTATCCACCGCTATCCGACTAGAGCAAATCAAACCAGAATCATGGAGCAAGTGCAAACTGATGTTCAGGAACTCCGTGAAAGAATGGATCGCTTCATGGAGCTCATGCAAGCGGTCGCCAATGGCCAGGATCAGCTCAGAACCTTGGTTCAGCCACTGATTTCAAGAGTTGATAGCAATGGCGTACTCCATGGTAGGACTGTGCCAACCCCTCCACCAGTTGAAACTCCTCAGAATGGCGTCCCCGTGACCGGGGGGAATGGCAGTGCCAACGGCAATGTGATAGCTAACATGGGACTCAATGGTAATACGACGGGCGTCGGTAATGGGAAATTTGAAGCTAACGTCAATGTTGGGCTAGGCAACGGCAATGCGGGTGTTGGAAATCTGTTTGGGCCTCAGCCGTGGTTAGAAGATCGTCAAGACGATGTGTTCTCTCAGAGAGGTGCTGAAGGGGAGCTGACTGCTGAAGCACGTCTAAGGTTCAAGACACTCGAGGATAAGATGAGAAATATCGAGAACCAGAACACCCTAGGTGTTGATATGTCCAAGTTGGGACTGATTGCTGATTTCAAGGTGCCTCCCAAGTTCAAGGTACCTGACTTTGAAAAGTACAAGGGCACCACTTGCCCTCGCGTCCACCTGAGATCATATTACAGAAAAATGTCCGCTCATTCTGAGGACGAGAAGTTGCTGATGCACTTCTTTCAAGACAGTCTATCCGGACCCTCCCTCGAATGGTACATGAGTCTGGAACCTACCAGTGTGTGCATGTGGAAGGACCTTGCTGAAGCATTCGTGCACCACTACCAATACAACAGTGACTTGGCCCCGAACCAAGTCCAACTGCAGAATCTGTCGCAAAGGAACAACGAAGGGTTCAAGGAATACGCCCAGCGGTGGCGTGAATTGGCAGTCAGGGTTCAACCGCCGATGGTTGAACGTGAGCTTGTGCAAATGTTCGTAGCCACCCTCCCAGGGGTTTATTATGAGAAATTGGTCAGCGGCATGTCCAGAACCTTTTCAGATCTCATTATCACGGGTGAGCACATCGAAAATGGGATCAAACTGGGGAAAATTCAAGGTGATTCATCCTCGGCTGGAGGAGGCAAGAAACCTTATGGTGGCAAGAGACGGGAAGGAGAAACGAGCGCTGTGTCCAACGCTCGAAGGAAGGGTAAAGGCCCTCACCAACAGGTGGCCAGCATAACTATCCCGGCAGTTCAACAGCCACAGCAGCAGCAGCAGCAACAACCGAATCAACAAGGGTACAGAAAGTATCAGAACAGGACACCTCTGTCAAGCCGTCACCTCGAGACTCCGCCCATGTCGTACGCTCAACTATTGTAGACTCTGCTCCAGCTACAGTTGATCCAGAAGAGAACTTTGGCTCCCTTGACAGGGGCACCTCCGCCAGGTTATGACGCGAATGCAACTTGTGAGTTTCACTCAGGGGCACCAGGCCACACAATAGAGAATTGCAAAGCCTTCAAGCACAAGGTGTAGGACATGGTGGACGTTAAGATCATCAATTTCTCGGATAATGTGCCAAACGTCACGAAGAACCCTATGCCGAATCATAGGGGAGGTGGAGTAAACGCCATTATTGAAGACGAGAGTTTGGATTTGTTGACTGACGTCAGAGATCTGAAGACACCGCTTAGCTTCGTTAAAGCTAAGCTGATGAAAAGAGGTTTCTTTCCAGGTTGCGGAGAGCTGTGTATGGGCTGTGCGACAAGTCCTGATGGATGTGAACAGCTGAGAGAGGGGATTCAAAGTCTGATGACCGAAGGAATCCTGCAATTTAGCCGAAGAGCCGAAAGCGGATCGGGAGAGGTAATGCTGAAGCAAGATGATGAGGTTGCCACCATCACCATCCCTCGCCAGACGATAACTATTTCTGCACCTAGGCCGCCCACGATTACTATCACCAAAGCTGGGCCAATACCGTTCAAAAGCACTAATGCTGTCCTGTGGCATTATGGGGCAGAGGTCTACTGCAATGGACAAAAGTTGGAATTAGAGCCATTTGGGTCGTCTGTGGAGAACCTAGCCGGCGTTAGCGGAATCCCTCGCAGCGGAAGAGTGTTTGCACCACCTGAGGTCGTGGCGGATAAAGCGGACAAAGCTGATGCAGCTGATAAAGGTAAAAGTAAAGTCGTTGAAGAGATCCCTTGCGGGGCAGAAAAAGACTTACTCGTTAAAGACGCCGAGGAATTTATAAGGTTGATTAAAAAGAGTGACTACAAGATCGTGGATCATCTCCATCAGACACCCTCGAAAATTTCCATCCTGAATTTGTTGCTGTGTTCTGAGGCACACCGCAATGCACTGCTGAAGGTGTTGAACGCCGCATATGTACCGCAGGAAATATCGGTAAACCAGCTGGAAGAGGTCGTAGCCCACGTGAATGCTGGAAATTGGTTAGGGTTCACTAACCTGGAGCTGAAACCGAAAGGGAGGAATCACAATAGCGCCCTGCACATCTCGATAGAGTGTAGGGGAACGATTATGTCTCACGTGTTGGTGGACATAGGGTCATCGCTCAATGTTCTTCCGAAGAAGGCACTGATGAAGTTGGATACTCGTGGAGTGATTTGCACACCCATTGATCTGGTTGTGAAAGCGTTCGATGGAACCAAACGCCATGTTTTCGGGGAGGTGACGTTGCCGATCCAATTTGGGCCGGAAACGTTCGACGCGATATTTTACATTGTGGACATCATGCCTGCCTACAGCTGTCTCTTGGGCCGGCCATGGATCCATTCCGCAGGTGCCGTGACCTCCACGTTGCACCAGAAGCTCAAGTATGCCGTCGGAGGTAGCATCGTGACGGTTTGCGGCGAGGAAGACATAATGGTGAGCCATTTGTCGTCCATCAAGTATGTTGAGATGGATGGGGAAATCCACGAAACCCTATGCCAAGTGTTCGAAGCTGTTAAAGTCAAGGACGTAGCTCCTGTAGTCACTGAAAAGCCAGAGATGACTCTCTCTTCCTTCAAAGAAGCCGGGGCCATTGTCCAGGCCGGATCTACCCCAGGCTGGGGGCAAATTTTGGAGATACCTAACAAGCAAGACGAGTTTGGGTTGGGATATTCTCCTGGAGCTGAAGCCTCCTCTTCTAGCAGTGCGTCGCGAGGTAAAGGGCCGATCCAGTTTACCAGCGGCGAGGTGATATTTGAAAGCGTCAACACAGTGTCTGAAGACAGCGGAGATAGTGACTCTGACCTAGACTCTTGGATCCAGCCAAGCGAGCCAGGCGAGAGCCTCAACAATTGGTCTGTCAAGGATATCATCCAGATGACAAGCAAAGAGTAATGATTTACTTTTTTTTTCCAATAATTGTACAACCCTATGTCCTACCCGGGGCATAGTGGTTTTACTGTCAGGGCCTTGTTTGATTATGTACATGCATTTTATCAATAAATCAAAAGGCGTTTTTCTTCGTATTCAAATATTGTGATCTCTGTTATTCCTGTTTTTATATTTGTTTTGAAAAACAATAAAATGGCAATGGGGTTTGTGCTAACCTGCATATCCTTGTTTTAAGCTTAACCCTTGTTATTGCAGGATCCACATAACAGATGACATCGATTCTGGACCTTCTATGACTCACTTCGACTTCGATTGCCCGATCTATCAGGCCGAAGAAGAGATTGATGAAGACGAAGACCTTCCTGAAGAGTTGGACCGCTTGTTGAAACAAGAAGAGAAAGTTATTCTGCCTCACGAAGAGGAAATTGAGATTGTGAATTTGGGTTCTGAAGAACTTGTCAGGAACGTCAGGATAGGGGCTGCGTTGCAGAGTGATGTCAAGCAGAGATTGGTCGAGATGCTAAGAGAGTATAGTGACGTCTTTGCTTGGTCATACGAGGATATGCCCGGACTTGACACGGACATCGTGGTCCACCATTTGCCGCTGCGAGAAGATTGTCCTCCCGTCAAGCAGAAGCTTAGGAGGACACGACCAGATATGGCCGTTAAGATCAAAGAAGAAGTGCAGAAACAGCTTGATGCTGGCTTCTTAGCGGTCACTACTTACCCTCTATGGGTCGCCAACATAGTGCCTGTACCGAAGAAGGACGGTAAGGTACGAATGTGCGTCGATTATCGGGATTTGAACAGGGCGAGCCCTAAAGATGATTTCCCGCTACCTCATATCGATGTGTTGGTCGACAATACAACTCAGTTCTCCGTATTTTCGTTCATGGATGGCTTCTCCGGCTACAATCAGATCAAGATGGCACCGGAGGACATGGAGAAAACTACGTTCATCACGCCTTGAGGGACATTTTGCTACAAGGTAATGCCTTTCGGTCTGAAGAACGCAGGGGCCACTTACCAACGAGCAATGGTTACTTTGTTTCATGATATGATTCATCATGAGATTGAAGTCTATGTTGATGACATGATTGCGAAGTCCCAAACGGAGGAGGGACATCTGGTCAATTTGCTGAAGCTTTTTGAGAGGCTTAGGAAGTTCAGGTTGAGGTTGAATCCTAACAAGTGTACTTTCGGAGTACGGTCTGGAAAACTACTGGGGTTTATCGTGAGCGAAAGAGGCATTGAGGTTGATCCTGCGAAGATAAAAGCAATACAAGAAATGCCAGCGCCAAAAACACAAAAAGAAGTTCGTGGTTTCCTGGGCAGAATAAACTACATTGCAAGGTTTATCTCTCAGCTCACGGCCACGTGTGAACCGATGTTCAAACTGCTAAAGAAGGATTAGGCGATTATCTGGAACGAGGATTTCCAGAAGGCATTTGATAAGATAAAGCAGTATCTACAAGAACCTCCGATCATGATACCCCCAGTGGTTGGACGGCCCTTAATCATGTACTTGACAGTTCTTGAGAATAGTATGGGGTGTGTTCTCGGTCAGCACGACGAGACGGGCAGAAAGGAGCATGCCATTTACTACTTGAGTAAAAAGTTCACAGACTGTGAATCTCGTTACTCGATGCTGGAGAAGACGTGTTGTGCACTAGCCTGGGCTGCCAAACGTTTACGACAGTACATGCTCAATCACACAACCATGCTAATTTCGAAGATGGATCCGATCAAGTACGTCTTCGAGAAGCAAGCGCTTTCGGGTAGGATTTCCAGATGGCAAATGGTGTTGACGGAATATGACATTCAGTACGTTTCCCAGAAGGCCATCAAGGGAAGCGTATTGTCTGAATACCTTGCCGAACAGCCGATCGAGGATTACCAGCCGATGAAATTTGAATTCCCTGATGAGGATATCATGTTTCTCAAAGCGAAAGATTGCGATGAACCGTTGCCCGACGAGGGGCCAGATAGGAAATCCCAGTGGAAATTGATATTTGACGGGGCGGTTAATTCTTATGGAAGTGGCATTGGAGCGATTATCACGACTCCCCACGGATCCCACATCCCGTTCACTGTGAGACTGACGTTTCCGGTTACCAATAATGAAGCGGAGTACGAAGCATGCATTATGGGTCTAGAAGAGGCAATTGATTTGAGAATCAAGAACCTAGATGTATATGGTGACTCGGCCCTTGTGATCAACCAGATTAAAGGGGAGTGGGAGACTCGCCAATCGAATTTGGTGCCGTACATGAATTATGCCAGAAGGCTGCTTCCGTTCTTTGATCGAGTGGAACTCCATCATGTGCCCAGGGCTGAAAACCAGATGACTGATGCCTTAGCCACGTTGGCTTCGATGTATAAAGTCAATTTTTGGAATGAAGCTCCAAGAATTGTCCTTTCTCGTCTTGACAGACCTGCATTCGTCTTTGCGATCGAGGAAGCCTCCGATGGCAAGCCATGGTTCCATGATATCCATACCTTCCTTATGACTAAGGAGTATTCTGCGGGAGTGTCAACCCAGGATAAGAAGACTCTGAGGAGGCTGTCTGGAAATTTTTATCTCAATCCTGATGGAGTTTTGTATAAAAGAAACCACGATCTCGTGCTACTCAGATGTGTAGATGAGAAAGAAGCGAGTATGCTCATGGAAGAAGTCCATGAAGGCACATTTTGTATGCACGCCGGCGGGTATGCTACGACGAGAAAGATCCTGAGAGCAGGATACTACTGGCTGACGATGGAATCAGATTACTTTAAATTCGCGAAGAGATGTCATAAATGCCAGATTTATGCTGATAAGATTCATGTCCCGCCGTGCCCGTTAAATGTCATGTCCTCCCCGTGGTCGTTCTCCATGTGGAGCATCGACCTGATAGGCAAGATCGAGCCCACTGCATCTAATGGTCATCACTTCATTCTAGTAGCTATCGACTACTTCACCAAGTGGGTGGAGGTAGCCTCGTACGCTAATGTGACCAAGCAGGTGGTGGCTAAGTTCATAAAGAGGGATATCATCTGTCGTTATGGAATTCCCGAGCGGATCATTACTGATAATGGTTCGAATCTGAATAACAAGATGATGAAGGAGTTGTGCCAGAGTTTCAAGATTGAACACCACAACTCATCTCCTTATTGGCCGAAGATGAATGGCGCCGTTGAAGCGGCCAATAAGAACATCAAGAAGATTGTTCAGAAGATGGTTGTGACCTATAAAGATTGGCACGAGATGCTGCCATTTGCACTGCACGGTTATCGTACGACTGTGCGTACGTCAACCGGGGCAACTCCTTTCTCCTTGGTGTACGGTATGGAGGTTGTCTTGCCGTTAGAAGTGGAGATCCCTTCTTTGCGAGTTTTGGTTGATGTGAAACTCGACGAGGCAGAATGGATTAAGAACCGACTAAACCAACTCAGCCTGATGGACGAGAAGAGATTAGCATCGATTGCATATGGTCGTCTGTACCAAAGCCGAATGAAGAAAGCTTATGATAAGAAGGTGCGTCCTAGAAGCTTTCAGACGGGTGATCTCGTCCTAAAGAAGATTCTTCCTCCACACTCCGATCACCAGGGCAAGTGGACTCACAATTACGAAGGTCCGTACGTCATCAGCAAGGTCTTCTCGGGAGGAGCCTTGTTGTTATCCACGATAGATGGCGAAGATTTTGCATCCCCAGTGAACGCGGACGCAGTAAAAAAATACTTTGCTTAAAAATGACCCGCTAGAAAGAAAAAGAGTATCTAGGCCAAAATAGGGCATCCCGACGAACCATAAAAAAGGGAAAAAGGTTCGGGCAAAAATTAGGGATATGAAAGAAAAGAATGTACACCCGCAAAGTCGAAAACCCGGATGGGCGACTTTGGCAAAAAAGGGTATCCCGGTGAATCGAAAACCCAAAAGGGCGATTCAGGCAAAAGTTAGGGATTTGAAAAAGCAAATGACTGCGTTCCGTGTGTGGACTTTCATTGTTTAGTGGTTTGGAAGACCTGAGGGCCGTTTATCTGAATCAATCTCTTCTGAAGCTGAAGCGTCGGAGAAGTATCGAAGTCGAGTGGGTCATAGAGGGATCAACCCATGGTGTTCGTCTACACCTCGTTGCCGACATGTGTATATACTGATGTATATTTATGTTTTATTTTTGCGCGGCTTCCTCATTCCAGGAGCTTGCATCTGTTGTAAAACAGTTTTACCCATTCAGGGGTTCGTTATCAATAAAATATATACTATTCAGCAATTATGTTTGTTTGTTTAGCATTTATCTGTTTTGTTTGCGAAAAAGAACGCCGATGTTTTTGACAAAATGCGCATACATAAACTTACTGGCCTAGGCCACTGATTGTTGAAACAATGAATTACTTGAACATTGTTACAAGATGATAACCTTGATAAGTCCCTTTGAGAAGGGTATCTTGTCTGTTTGTTTGTGTTGTTACAGGTATAGCATATTCCAGGCAGTACGCCGCATGCGTCCCCAAGCGGGATGATTCCTTCTTTTCCAGCAAAGTTCAGCAGCCTCTCCCCGCAGAGTCTGAACCAGAGATCGTAAAGCATTGATATGTCTCCCCAGGCAGAGAAAATTCTCTCCCCAATCAGATGCATCCTGAAGGAATATCATCTCCCCAGCTAAGTCATACACTGAAGTGTGCAGCACTCGATAGTTCAAGACTGAAGTCTCCAGCAGAATTAAAATTCCCCACAGAGTCGTACTCTCCCAGCAAGTAGGACGATTCCTTCTTCCCCAGCCGAGTTTGCAGTTCCCCAAGAGAGCCGAGTCCTTGGAAAGCAGTTAGGACCATGATTGGTTTTCCCCAGTAGAGTGTTGAATAGCTGATGCTGTATTTCCCCGTCGGAGTCGTTACCTCCAAGAAAGCTCTGGCTGCGAATGCCGTGCAGTTTGTTTCTGCGATTGACATCGCTTTCCTCAGCAGGTCTGGGTTCTCGTAGAGCTTTATTCCCCTGCAGCAGTCGACTGAAGTTTGCATCCCCGTGCGGAGTCCGATTGAGATTGGTGTGACTTCTTCTCCTTGACAGGATGAGTCCTTCCTCCACCAGGGTGGTTCTTTCTCCTTGACAGGAGGATTCTCCCTTCAGCATTTATTTTGCTGACGGGATCGCAGCATTTTGCATGATTGCATAGCATTTATCATAAACGCGTAGCACTTCCACCGTGTGGAGCATTTCGTCGTTGTCAAAGCATATGCATATGAAACATGAGCTAGGTCGTTACCGTTCTTGTTTTGCAGGTGTTCCTCCGCAGAGTCGCCTGATCAAGATGATTCTTGACTTCTCCCCAACAAAGTCAGTTGCCCAAGATGATTCTTGAAATCTCTAGCAAAGTTGTGTGTTTAAGATGACTCTTAAGACCCCAGTGAAGTCGCCAGAGTTGGTTGCTCAAGTTGATGCTCGGAGTCCCCGGCAGAATGTTTGCTCAGGATGATTCCTGAAATCTCCAGCAGAGTTATTGGTTCAGGATGATTCTTGAAGTCCCCGGCGGAATTATTTGTCCAAGATGAGTCTTGAAGTCCTCAGCAGAGTTGATTCACCCAGAATGATTTCTGAAGCCCCGAAGCATAGCTACTTGATAGTTCTCCAAAATCCCCAGCGGAGATGCGTCATCCCCTGCAGGTTTCTGAACAGCGAAGCTGAAACTTCCCCTGAAGACTTGATGATTGAAGTTCAACCGTATTAACGAAGCAATTCTCCCAGCTGATGCGGAGTGCCTGATGGCAGAAGTTTGGATATCCCCATTTGGTTCATGATTGACTGAAAATTCTATTCCCGACTTACTGATGAAGTCCGGCTGATGCCCAAAAATTTCTTTGAATGCCCGATGGCGTGATTAACTTGATTGTTGACCTGATGAGTCCCGAGGAATCCTGATGCCTGACGGCATGGTCGACCATGTATCACCGGTTACCGTGTGACCAATTCCCCAGCTAGTTGCCGTGCAGCTAATATTTCAGTTTCCGAAGATTTGTTCCCATCAGAGTACCGTGTACTTGTGCAGTTGGCAAATTTCTGGGTTTATTGGTATTCAACCGTCTTTTACCTTGATTGTTTGAGAGCCGTTCGCTTCTCACCCAGTCAGGTCCAAGCCGTTTGAATAGGGGCAGCTGTTGCACCCCAAAATTTGACCAACTTTTCTTTACCTAGCTTGTGTTTCATTTTATTCACATTAGCATTATCATTTGCATTTCATTGACATGTATGCAGGAGATCAAGAGGTATGATTACCAATTAAGAGCTATACAAGACTATGAAGCTAGTCAAGAAGCTTATTCAAGTGTTCAAGGGTTGATATCCTTGTCAAAGAAGTCAAAAGAACCTCAGAGAGAGTGGTTGAAACCAAGGTTGTGTGCCTCCTAACTTGAGAGTTGTGGGAACTCCTCATATGATTCTGAAGCCATGAATGTGGACTTGAGGCCTTGAGAGAGCTTATGAGATGTATTTAAAGCCATCTTGAAGCCTAGACAGGTCATTATGCAAGATTAAGAAGACTCAGCCATGATTGATGCAATTAGGGTTTGACTGGGTCAACCCTAGGTGAACTGATGATTGGAGGAAGGTTGAGACCTAATCCAAGAGCCATGTGATCATGGATTGATGAATTGAAATGTTATAAGGATGATTCCAAGGTTAACTCATCATGATTGAAGAGTTTGAGAAGTTTCAAGCTAGGGTTTCTAAGGCTTGACAGTGTAAAATCCCCTAGTTGGACCCCTATCTTCAAGGCAGTTTAGCTCAAGATGTGATTGTCATCTCATCTTTACCCCAACATGAATGTTGTAGAGCTTGATCTTAGCTTTAATTTGAGTTCTATAAGTCCTTGATAGGATTTGTATAGCTCAAGTTATGACTTTGACAAGTTACAGGTCATCTGAGGTCTGTGGATTTGGGGGCTTGAAAGTTACCCAACTTGCATCAAACGTTTGCCCAAGAAGGATGATTCCTATGAACTTTTGGTCAACATGAATGTTGTTCCTTATCCTTTTAGATTTCTAGAGAGTACTAGAAGTCCTTGATAGGATTTGTAGAGCTCAAGTTATGGCTTGGACAAGTCAAGGGCATTTTGGTCATTTGGAGATTACAGGTCATTTCAATCATAAGGCCATAACTCCTATTTCCAAGCTTCAAATGGGAAAATGTTCAACATAAAACTTGTTCAAAATGATGTTTTAAGGCTAGTAAAGAGGTCATGAGATGTTGGAAGTGCTTGTAGCTCAAAGTTACAAAAATGACCTAAAATAAGGGTATAAGTTAAATAAACCAAAGTTGGAAATTGATATTTTCAATCTACACATCCAAACCAAGGCATGTGATATATCATTTTGACTCTAGAAAATATTTTAAGAACATTGGTTTAGCCACATTTTTGAGTTGAGGTCTAATTTGTGGACTTGCTTTGAAAAGTAGTTACTTACATCATAAGTAACATTTGCAACACTCAAATTCAAGGCATGAGCAAGATCCCTTGCAAGCCAAACACTTTCAAAATGTCACTAGGGGAGAAATTGGAAATGAATGGGGTTGGTTTCAAGCTGTTTGCAGAACTATGCATACCATGGCACATGGTTGAAAATCTCATGACATGAGAGATTGAAACTCTCATTAGAAGGATCTAGAGGGTTCTAGATCACTCACACATGTCCTATATATTGAGTAGAGGTGATCCAATGCAAAGGTTGGTGATGATTGAAGGAGAGAGCATAGATTGAGATTGAAATTACATAGCTTGCAACTGAATTCGGTTTCACCAATTACTTCACTTTCCATCCATTTTCTTGATTGCAACTTCTTCCATGGATGCTAGGGATTGATTCCAGATCATAATCCAAGGGAATTCGTGGCTGATTGGTGTTCTTGAGATCAGATTTTTCCACCTGCAACTCACCATCGGGTTTTAAGTTTCAGGAGCTTTCAACCAGTTCTATTGCATACAAAAGCAAGGAAAGGATCCATTGATCGTGTCTGGAAGGTTGGAGAGCTTGATTTGAAGATTTAGTGCATCTGTTCATCAAGAATTTTCAGGTTAGTAACTTTCTTCCTCCAGCATGAATTAGGTAGAATCAAGACGAATTAGGATGTTAGATGCGTTGTAGAACGGTGTAGGAAGGTTTTCAGATAGTTAATTTGAGAATTAGTGACCAATCTAGGGTGTTACCATTTTCGGTTGAGAATTGGTTATGGTGAATCTTGAGGTTTCAGAGAGAATTAAGGGCATGAATGAATTCGTGAGGGAATTTGAGACATGTTTCATTAAGGGATCGTGGCCTATGGTGGACTCTATGTTGAACTAGGGTTGTAGAATGGTGACCGGAGCACCACTGGTGGTGGCCGGAGCTGCACGCGAGTTTCAGAGGTTTGAATTGGGGAAGATGACCCCAGGACCATTGGATTGTGGTTTGACTTGGACCAAAGACCCCATCCAACGGCCACGCATGCATTTCAGTTTGTGAAGGATCTGAGTTAATGAAATGCATCGTTTCATTAGTTTGCTGATTTTGGGCTTAGGCTATTAAATGATATCCACACCCCCCTGATGGCCCAGTTTGGAGAATGAATTGATTTTGGTTGCTATCTGCACCACGCGTGTGTTTATTTTTGTTTGATTTTCTATTATTTTTTCATTTTATTCATGGTTCTTGATAAATTCATAATAAATTGAAAAATGATCCAATTAATCCCATTCTTTTTGCATTATACTCATGATTGAGTCTAGTATTTTTTAGATAAAAAATATTTTCATTTCATCCATTTTCTGATTTTATGGGAATTATACATTTTAATTAATATTAAAATGGTTATGTTTGATACTTAATTTTGTGGAATTTTGTGTGATCATGTGGTGATGATTTTGATCCTGATTTTTTGTGAGTGGTTAGTTTAGACATGTATGCTCCCATAGAATTTTTCTCACATTTTTGTGAAGAAAATAGGTGTGTTTTCTAGATTGAGCTTTAGGTGCTTCCTTTTAGGGTTTAGGTTTAGTACCTTATAGTGTAGAATTTAGTTCTAGGTCTTATTTGATGATTTGATCTTTGGAATTAATATGGTAGAGTCATGATTGACCTAGGTTCCCATAGTTATTTTTGTAGGATTTTACAATTGGTTTTAGTATTTTAGTTAGGATTAACTTTAGTACTAGGTTTTAGGTGATCCTAACTTACTAACTCAACTAGATTAACTTATTTAGTCCCCTTAGATTAGGGTTTTGCTTTGTTTGCCTTTGGTTGAGATTGAAGACAAGTTGAAGACAAGGAGAGGATGCTTGAAGTTGCTTGAAGTGGCTTGGAGCTTGGAGTTGTTGGTGCCTGAAGGTGTCTGATGAAGATTTAGGAGGTAGGAGACATAGGGAGAGCCTTATAATTAGAATGATTTCTTTCACAAATATGGAAAGCATCTTGTGCTTCCATTCCTCCCAATGACTAAAAGTCCTTCTAAGATATTCACATCCCTCCTTTGGAGGGATGAGTGGCTTTATCTGGGAAGTAGAACTTTGAGGGAACCAGTCTCTCATAATGATGAAGCCTTACAGGCTTCCTTTGGTTGTCAGTAAGCTGTTTATCATTTCCACTCATTCTGTTAAATCAATTGTCTTCTGGTTTGAGTATCTTGAAAGATGTTGGACTTGAGTTTGAAGATGAGGACCTCATTGAAGAATGTGGAAGAGGATGATTCCTTGAGCATTGCCATTGCAGCTGAAGCTTGTAGGAGAAGAAGAACAAGTTGGTGCTTGTGAAGAAGATCCAATGGAGATTGAGTGAAGAGCTGAAGCTTAAAGAATTGAAGGATGAAGTTGACACTTCCAGGTGATTGAAGATTATTCTGAGAAGCTGAAGCTTGTAGATGAAGAAGACTAAGTTGATACTGGTAAAGCAAAGAGAGCTGAAGCTTGAAGACTAAGTCGATACTTATGAAGAGGATTCAATTGAGATTGAGTGTAGAGCTGAGGCTTGAGGAATAAAGGATGAGTTGACACTTACACTGATGCTTGGAGAGCCTGAAGGAATCAAGTTGATACTTGTAGTTAAGAGTGAAGCCTGAAGGTGGGATTGACTTGAGAGCTGAAGCTTGGAGAAGAGAGGATAAGTTGAAACTTATGTTGATGGGTTGAAACCCTGGAGAAGCAAGTTGATACTTGTCATAGAGGATGATAGCCTTGAAGGGTGGTTGTAGTCTGAAGACTGGATTGCTGTCAGAAGAGCTGAAGCTTGAAATTGAAAGAAGGAGCTGTTGATCTGCTTTCTTTCTTGTCTGTTTTCTTTTCTGTGCTGCTGTGCCTTGTTTGACTTGCTTGATGCATTAGAATAAGTCCATATCTAGACTGACTTTAAGCTAGGAGCATGATTGCACTAGAGGTTGAGTTGCTCCCTCTGCTTGTATTTTTACTGTGTGGCTTTGCTTGCGGGTATTCGGTAGAGCCCTGCTCCCTTGCCCATGTGGTTTATTTTGCTTGATAACATGTTATTTCTTCTGTATGATTGCAGCTGCTATTCTATTTTGCTTGATAGCATGTTATTTCCTCTGTATGATTGCTGTTATTCATATTTGGCTTGAGGTTGAGATGAGCTTGTGGAGGCTGATGCCCCACACACATTTCCTCCCTCACTTGCATTGCATGCATTTTACTGTATATCTGTTTACTATTTAAGCTGATGCTTTACCTGTTTCTGTTTATCATTGACATGATCCCTTGGGACTCTCACTTCCTTTGATAAGGAAGTGATGATAGAACTTTAGGTTGAAACCTATGCATGATAACTTCTAGGAGTTCCCTATTTCAAACCTCAACCATAGGATGAATCCTTGGCATGACAACAGTAGGACTTGATAGTCTCCCTTAGTTGAGCCTGTTCTCTCTTCTCATCTCAAACAGCTTAAGATACAGTAGTCATGAATGATTTCTTTCGTACGTTACGAGCCTTAAGCTATCTGAGAAAGGATTGTTGGAGAGCTTCTTTTCAACAGTCTGGATGTTTAGTATGGCACCCTTTGGGTGACATGCGACGCATTCACTCTCAGGTCATAGTCTTTAGTGCGATTGAAATTGCAAACAACCATAAAAAACACTTCTTTCGTAAAAGACAAAAAACAAACTTCAAACCTTTTTGCCCCGTGGGCCCATAAGTCAAAGGAAGCTTTTCTGAAGAAAAGAGTGTCGTTAAACTTCAGCGCCACCGCAAACAGGCTTTGTCCCTAACTGCTGGAACTGCTGTTTAACCCTACTCGATAAAAAAACAGATGAATCTGAATCCCCATAAGCCGTAGTATCCTGAACTACGTAAGCTCTGATCTCTCATACCTGTTGAGAGTACGTAGGCACAATACTGACGTATTGGCGAGCCACCTTCCCAGTAACCCGTAGTTAGTCGAACTACGTTGACTCTGATTTCTCATTCTCTGATGGGAATACGTAGGCATAAAGTGCGACGCTTTGCCGAGTCACTTTCTTTTTCTTTTCAAACCAGCCTTGATAGGTAGATAGATAAAATAAACCCGTCAGATAAACCCAACAAGCGTGGATCCCATCGAGTACGATGGACGTGAGGGGTGCTAATACCTTCCCCTTGCGTAACCGACTCCCGAACCCAGACAATGGTTGCGATGACCTTGTCTTATACCTATTCATCAGGTTTTTCTGATCGTTTCCTTTCCCGTTCTGAGGGATAAATAACGAAAGGTGGCGACTCTTCTGTTTTGCCGGCACCTTATTTTCGCGGAAGCGACAATTAGGACAAATTTGCATGATAACAGTAGGATTTTAGTTCCCCCGTAGAGTTCGTTCTCTTCTCATCTCAAAACAACAGTAAAAAAACGTAATAAAGGCAAGTTAGTATAAGCGCGTTACGAGCCTTAAGCTACTTGGGAAGTGATAATTAAGCGGCCTCCTCTCAATCATCTAGAGTGTTTAGTATATGTCCTTTGGACGATATGCGACGCATTCGCTCCTAAGTCATAGTCTCTAGTGCTGTATAAACTACAGACGTTCATAAAAAACACTTCTTCCGAAAAAGACAGAAAACAAACTTCAAACCTTCTTTTTGCCCCGTGGGCCCATCTTAACAAGGAAAACTTTTCTGAAGAAAAGAGTGTTGTTAACTCCCAGTTCTACCGCAAACGGTAACGCCTAAGTCTCCAATGGTCGAGCTGCATACACCAACTGCTGGAACTGTTTGTTAACCATACTCGGATAAAAAAGACAAACCTGTGTCCCCTTTTATCCCAAACTACGTAAGCTCTGATCTCTCAAGCCTGTTGAGAGTACGTAGGCACAAGATGCAGTATCTTGGCGAGCAACCTTCCCCCATCGCCCGTAGTTAGGCGAACATTGTTGACTCTGATTTCTCATTCTCTGATGAGAATACGTAGGGATAAAGCGCGATGCTTTGCTGAGTCATTTTCTTTTCTTTTCAGACCATACTTTTAGATAGATAGATAAAACAACCCATCAGATAAATACAACAAGCGTGGATCCCATCAAGTACGATGGACGTGAGGGGTGCTAATACCTTCCCCTTGCGTAACCGACTCCCGAACCCAGACATGGTTGCGATGACCTTGTCTTATACCTTTTCGTCAGGTTTTTCTGATCGTTTCCTTTCCCGTTCTGTGGGATAAATAACGAAAGGTGGCAACTCTTCTATTTTGCCGGCACCTTATTTTCGCGGTAGCGAAAACACTGAGCATCAGCAAGTTGTCTCTTCTTTGAGGCAAGTCCGTCGTCAGTATTCTTTAAAGCATCACCTACTTTCCGACGCTTGTTTTGCTCAAACTCTACCTCTTTGTTCATGAGCTCTCTCTTCTGGCGAAGATCCATCTATAAGCTCTCCTTCTCATATGCGACTTTGTCAAGGTTGAAATGAAGATCAACATTATTGCACCCCAAAATTTGACCAACCTTTTCTTAACTTGACTTTTGTTTCATTACATTATGTTGCATTTCTGCATTGCATAGCATTTGTTCTCGAGACAGGGGATCAAGGTTTTCCTATGGCTCAGAATTCACTCTCAATGAAAGCAATCAAAGCAGCGAGTATCAGAAGACATTTATTTTGCCCAGCGGTCGCACGATCGATTTTATTTTGTTTTGCAGGTTATTTTCACTCAAGAAAGTGGCGTTCAGGATATCCTGAGCAGTCTCATGGTTATAGCGTTCAAGAACACATTCCAGAAGCTTAACAGGGTTCGAAACAGCAAGAAACGGGCAAACGGGCAGGTTTCCCTCCAAAAGGCGCCGAATTCAAAATTTTGAATGTGTTAATCGGTTAACGCATATGGTTAACCGATTAACCATTGAAAAATCAGCCCAGATTCAAAATTTCAAAGGTGTTAATCAATTAACCTATATGGTTAACCGATTAACCAATGCAACTTTTGCCTCTGTACGTGATTTTTCAATGCAGAGCCATTTGGGGTCCAATTTTGGTCATTTGGAAATTCATTTTTACACTTGGGAAGGATCTAGAACCATTTTGAAATTTGGATTAGTTTTCAAATTAATTTAATTCCCTCCAAAATCCCACTCCTAATTCCATTCCAAATTTCCCAATCACTTTTCCAAACCTTGCTTTGGATCCAAACCAAAAGGATACTTAAGTGATTCACTCCAAACCAAAGCATTCTAATCTTCATTTTTCACTCTCATTTCAGAATTGATCTCATTTCTCTCTCAATTTCATCACTTCCAAAATCCTCACCAAAGCACTTCATCCATTAAATTAATTGATTCTTCATTGGAATCCATTAATTCTTGAGCTTAAACCTTCATCTATCATCTCCATTGGATCAGTTTCTTCATTCAATTTTCGTGCAAATTCAGATCTGAAATTTGAAGTGAAGCTAAAAGTGATTATTTGAAGCAATTTAGCTTAATCTTGAAGGATCTCCATCTCTACTACAAGGATTAGATTGGATCTTAAAGTATTCCGAGTTTCTTGTTGCACCCCAAAATTTGCCCAACCTTTTCTAACCTAGGTTTATGTTTCAATTGCATTAGCATCTGCATATAGAGTCATTTGCATAGTGTATTCATCTGCATTGCATAGCATGAACAAGCTATCTTAATCATGGAATCAAAGTGCTATTATTATCTCAAGAGGTATATCCAAGGGTTTCATTCATATTCAAGTCTACTCAGGGCATCAGAGAAGAATTTGAGCTTTGAAGAGCTGCCAGGTTGATCAGTGAATTCTCTCATATCTTGAGGTTGTTTGGGGATCATCAGAAGAAGTGTGAGCTATGAGCCAAGAGCATGAGATGTGTATGGATGTTATGAAGAGCCTAGATGATCATTTTTGAGGAGAACCAAGTCATTGGAATGATTGCAAGAGCCTCAGTTGAAGTCAGTCAACTAGGGTCAACACTAAGTCAACTCTAAGTCAAAGAAGTGTTTTGAAGGGCATCAAGGATCATTTGAAGAATGTGGGATTCATTATTTGCTATATGGATATGGATATGATGTTGTGCTAAAGAAGAATCAAGAGGAGTCAAGGAGAACTGGAGTTACTAAATTAGGGTTTCAGTGTAAAATCCCCTGATTTAGGTCAAACTTCAAAGCAGTGTAACTCAAGATGAAAGCTTCATATGGATTCTTGGTCCACATGAAACTTGTAGAGTATATTCATAGCTTTAATTGGAGTGGTGGAAGTCATCAATATGATTTATAGAACTCAAGTTATAGCTCTTGCAAGTTACAGGTCATCTGAGGGCACTGAAATTTGTCTGTGAAAGTTGTCTGTCTTCCAAGCAACTTTTGACCTTCAAGGATATTTCAAATGGATTTCTGGCAAACATAAACGTTGTTCCTTATTGTCTTAGCTTTATATAATGGTATGGTATGCCTTCATATGATTTGTGGAACTCTACTTATGGTCTTGGCAAGCAAAGGGTATTTTGGTCATCTGAGGATTATAGGTCATTCTTAGCCTATGCCTAAAACTCATACAAGGAAGCTTCAAATGAAAAACTTCACAACATCAAAGTTGCTCAAAATGCCATTTTAAGTCTAGAAAGGAAGTCATGAAAGTTTGGAAATGCATGGAATGAGACTTGACCAAAGTTGGTGAAAAATGACCTAAAAAAGGCATATAAGTTGAAAAAGTTGAAATGAAAAATTGGTTTGAGAGATCTACAAATCCAAAATGGGTCATCCAATATACCAAATTGATTCCAAACAATATTTTAGAGACATTGGTTCATCCACTTTTTTGAGTTAGGAGTTAAATTTTGGACTTGCTTTGTATTCTTGTTACTTGCATAATAAGGCAAGTATGGAAAACTTGGCATAAGTGAAATTTCAAGGCAAGGAGATTGATTTTTTCACACAATCCATTTCAATAACTCATGAGAGGAGATTTTGACACAAATATGAAAGGGTGTATGCATGAGATGAGGGATATTCAAAGTATCATGTCATGAGAACTTCCATGGATTTCCACCACATTCTACACTTTCCTAGATCAATCTAGAAACTTCTAGATTTGTCTATCCTCATCTATATAATGAACTGAATCCATTGGTGCAAGGGGTTGGTGAAAAGAGTGTGAAGAGAGAGTGATATACCATTTTCTCCATTTTTGCAAATCAATCTCAAACTCCATTTTCTTCTTCCTTTCCATTGAATTTTTCTCACCAAATCAATTCCTTGGATCCTACTGAACAAGTGCACATAGATTAAAGTGGCCATTGATGAGTGTTTGAAGGTGTAGCTTCCAAATTGCAAGTGAAGCAAGTTGGATCCAATCTCATAGTCCAAGCATTGTCCATCCAAGATCTTGCAAACAGAAAGATTCTCAGCCATTGGAGACCATTTGTGACAAGTTTCAAGCAGTGGATTGGAGTGTAGATACATCTGCCATCTCCATTTTTCAGGTTTGCAAAAGCATTCGAATCCCTCTATTTATGCATTAGTAGATGAAATGGTTAGGGTAAACGTGCTTAGAGACCTTAGGTGAGTGATTCCTGAGAATTAGAGAGAGTTCTATGAGGTTCCATAACAGGGTGGTGATTCTTTGTTGATCAAGATTAGGCTGAATAATGAGTTTTAATGATCATATAATGGCTTGCTGAGATCAGTGTGGCATGATGAACAAGATAGGATAGTTATATTGGAGAATTGTGAGGTTCCATTGCAGTGCATAATGATGGATTCAGATTGTTACACCTATTGGGTTTCATTATGGAGTTGATTTCAATCCAAACTGAGGGTATCATCGTGTTCAGGGGAAAGAACAGAGCAACTTTGCTCTTTATAAGTTTTGATTTCATGGCCTGAGGAGAGAGCACGAGGAGCTTGTAGATGGTTGCATGGAAGCTGTGAATTTCTGAAACCCTAGGTTGATTGGGGACGATGGCCATGCACCGTTGGATTGATTCCCATTTTTGACATTTTCATCTAATTGTGTGGCTGATATTTGAAGAGAAAAACGGAGGGAGAGACCAAAGCGAAACGATGCGTTTCACTTAAACGCACCTCTGGGCCTGGATTTAATCTTGCTATCCCCACCCCCAATTGGAAGCCCAATGCAATTTGAACTTGAATTGGATGCTATTTACATCGTGGTTTTAACGTTTTTTCTTTTATTTTTCAACTGAATTTCTGAGCTAACTGGGCCTAGCGCCAATTGATATTCGCGCCCCCCTTTTTTCTGGCCCATATGAATAACAACTGAGCGAAGTTGCTTATAACACCCCCATCCCATTTAATTCATATTTTTTGATTTTTGTTTTCTTTAATATTTCTAGCACCTTTTAAAAAATCATAAAAAATGGAAAATTTGATATTTTTAATTCCTTCTTTTTGTGGTGGGTCAATAATCCTGTCTAGAAAAATAATAAATAATAAAATTGGCATTTTATTTTGTTTTAATATTCTTCATGCATTTTTCTTGTAAATAGCATTTTGATGAGTTTAGTTTAGTACTCAAATTTGTTGATTTTTGTTCTAATAGTTCCCTTTAGATTTAGGGTTCATTCTTTTTAGGGTGATCAGTTTAGGTCTTCAACTTGTATATAGGATTTAATTCATATTTTTAGAATTTAATTTTAGGTGATTGGTTTAGGTGTGATTAGTATGATCAAAATTAGGGTTTTAGGTGAGCATAGGTGAGATAGATTAATTCTTTGTAAGAATTTTGATTTGATTTTTGGGGTATGGGACTATAGGGGTTATGGGTATAAGATAGATCCCTTAGAAAATATTAGGATTCCCCTACTGCTATTGGTATATTGCTTATATTGATTGACTGTGTGGTGTGCCCTCTTTAGGGTTATTATTTTGTCTGTGTGGGGTATTGGGTTTGTTTGGGATTTGGAGAGAGCTGAAGACCTTAGGTGATGAAGCCCATTTGAAGATCAGAGACTGAAGACCAACTTCCAGAGTTGATGAGGATTATCTCTTGCTGGCAGCTGTTGAAGTTTCTAGGATCTAGGAGTTAGGCAGAGCTCTAGAGTAGTAAACTTGATTCTCAAACGTGGAAGGCCTTGATTGCCTCCATTCTTCTCTGTGATGCAGAGTCTCTCTAAGACACTCACCCCCTTCCTTTGGAAGGCTTGGTGCTAATGTCTAAGGGGTAGAACTCTTGAGAGAAATACTCTTTGAGTTGATAGCAGTTTTGTTTGCCACCCTTGGTGGTCAACTAATTGCTTAACACCCAATTTATTCTTGTGATTGATTCCTCAGCTTTGAGGTTAGGACTTGAAGAAAAGCCATTGGGAGATTGAAGATAAAGTCTGGTGCTTGTGGATAGCTGATGTGGACTTGAAGATTGAAGCCAGATGCTGATGAAGACTGCTTTGCTGTTTAGCTTTTGCTGTTTTAATTTTGATGTATGGTGTGATTTTCCCGGATTGTATTGTTTGTTGTTTAACTTGTTGGGTTGAAAGTGAAGTCTGTTCACTTTTGCCTATTGTTTTCTGGGTTCGAGGTTGAGTGGGACTCCCTTGCCTCGCTTGTATTGTTGCATCCATGCATTTTACTGCTTTATTGTATATATCTGTTGTTTTTGCTTCCGTCTACTCCCTTAGGATCTCTGTTTCTCTCTGCGCAAGAGAGGAGCATGATAGACATTAGGAGTTAACCCATGCATGATAACATTAGGGTAGATTTTTATCCCCTTTGAACTCTAGGATTTGTAGAGCGTCATCTCTTCTTCCTTCAAAACAATAGAAAAACACTAATAAAGGTTATAACAAAGTGAATTCATTTCTTCCATCAAAAGATTTGAACAAACATCAACCTTTTTTGCAGTAAGAAAACCCTTGTTTAAGGTGAGATTTTTCATAAAAGACACTTGAACAGCTTGTGTCTTGCGTAGCCCGAACTACGTTTGCTCTTATCTTTCATGCTGTATGGAAGTACGTAGGCATCGGATGCGATATCCTAGCGAGCAACCTTTCCCCACTTTCCCCCGTAGTTAGGCGAACTACGTTGACTCTGATTTCTCGTTCCAGACGGGAATACGTAGGCATAAAGTGCGATACTTTGCCGAGTCATGTTTTCTTTTCTTTTCAGACCTAATCCTTTAGTTTAGATAGAAGTGTAATCCGTACAAACCAAGCAAGCGTGGATCCCATCGAGTATGATGGACGTGAGGGGTGCTAATACCTTCCCCTTGCGTAACCGACTCCCGAACCCAGGTTTTGGTTGCGATGACCATACCTTTTCCCGTCTTTGCGTTAGGTTTACTTCGAGCGTTTCCTTTCCCTCCTTTGGGATAAATAACGCACGGTGGCGACTCTTCTGTCAGCCGGCGCCGATTTTCGCAGTAGCGACATCTGGCGACTCTGCTGGGGATCCAACGTCCCCTGGCTGCTAAGGACTGCGATAGTCCTTATGCATTTGGGATCCAACGTCCCTTTAGAGAGTCAATCCTAGCGCTTGTTTTCCCGTCGAGGATTTTGTATGGATTTATATTTCTGTCCTTTATTTTCAGCAGTATATTATTGATTATTATTGCTGTATTGTGGGGTGTGACGGGTGTTCTATGATTGAGAGATAAGTCGGACCTGGGCTTGAGTGCACCTAGACTTAGAGTAGAGATTAGTGGGTGCGCACATGCTTTGCATGTCCTAGTGTCCCGCGAAATCTACACTCAGACGAGGTTCTTCTGGTTGGCCTCCTGTCCTGCCCTTTGGGTGGCTCGGGTTGCTGGTTAGTTGGATTGTCGACTCTAGGAACCGATCATTTGGAAGTTGGCTAAGTGAGGCCTCTTCAGGATTTGATGATGCCACTCCTTCTGGGAATCGTATCATCAACCCTGAAAGTCTGTGACGCCGACGACCGCATAGGATGCCATACCTTTGTCAGTTACTAGGACATCCACCTGTGAGAGGGCTTGGGGTTATGCAGGTAACTAGACCTTCAGATACCGGTTATTTCTTGATCAGAGATCCTGGGTATTTATGGATAGTTATGAGGTATATCAGAGACCAGTCGGAGTTCTGGTTTGAGGTCTATCAGAGACCAGTTGGAGTTCTGGTTTGAGGTCTATCAGAGACCAGTCTGAGTTATGGTATGAGGTCTATCAGAGACCAGTTGGAGGTATGTTATGGGTCTACCAAGGACCAGTGTGGAGCTTTGGGTTGGGTCTATCTGAGACCAGGGATTGATGAGTATTGGAGGGTCTATCTGAGACTCTTGATATGGTCCAGGCTTCTTAGCTATAGCACTTGGTCCCCATTGCATGTTGCTTGCATTGCATTATTTGCATACTCATTATCATTGCATCCCATTAACGTGTGTCTGTGCTGCAGGTGCATTTGCATATCCCCCGGTTCTAGTGTCTGGACTTCTGAGTATTGATCATGGCTGGTTTGAGGATGACAGTCGCCTATAAACTACCTATCCCTGATATTACTCCACTCCTGGGTCTGATTTTTCTTGCAGATGAGGATGTCCGTAGAAGCTTCAGGCAGAGTTACGGACGGTTGTTGAGTTTGGTTCGCAGATCCACTGATGATGAATTGAACGGGCTGTACACGCTGATGCAATTCTATGACCCGGTGTTGCACCCCAAAATTTGACCAACCGGGTCTCGTATCTGGCTCGATGTTTCGACGCATAATCGCATTCGCATCTGCATACCGCATACAGCGCATTTTTCATTTGTATTGATTTTATCAGGGATCACAGCTCCCGTCTCGTGTTTCAGGTGTTTTTGATCAGTAGAATCGATTTTTGGGATATTTCGGTGCCCGTTTATTTTTACCGATTATTTTCGTGTCGTTCGGTGCTTATTTTGTCCCTCTGGGAATTATGGTGATTTTTCTGGATTTTATAGGATTTTTTAGGGTTTTAATAGCTTTTAAATCATTTTTAGGTTTAATAGGATTTTTTAATAGTTTAATTCTTCTTTTAATAGAATTTAAATAGCATTTTTTCATTTTAGAATAATATAGGATATTATTAGAGATTAAATAGATTTTAATATTTTTTTGTTAATAGAAATTAATTGTTTTAATTTTAGATATAGAATAATAGATAGATTTTTCTTTTAATAGTCTTTAATAGATATTATTGATTTTCTTTTATAGAAATAATAAGTAAATAGATTTTTCATATATTAGATATTAAATAGGTTAATAGGAATTAGAGTTTTCTTTTATAGAATAATAGTCTTTTTCAGAATTTAATATAGATTTTAGAATATTTTTAATTAGAGATTTATTAGAGTTTTGTTAATTGAGTTTAGTCTAGGTTAATCAGATTTAATTAATCTTTTAATTCAATTCAGATTTTTGTGGGTTTTTATTCATTTTCGTTGGGCTTCAGTGCATTTTCGCAGGCCCAGTTAGAGTGTATTGGTCCAGAAGGTTCAGAAAGTGTCCAAAAGCTTCCACAAGGGTCCAGCTAGTTCCAGCACCATCAAGAAGCTTCTAGAGCACGCCAGCGCAGCTTCAGCCTTTAAATACCAGCAGATGACACGTGTAGAGAAGAGGAGGTCCCACATCGCTTCACACACACACGCCACATCACCCGTTCAGGCTTCTCTCTCAGCCACGCTACCCAACACGCGTCACGCATGCATGGACCGCCCCCACTAACACCACCACGTGGCAGCCACCCACAGCGCTTCGCCGGAAACCTTCACCGACCGGCCTGCATGGCCGGCGGCCACCACCAACCCCGCCGGAAACATCAAAATTCTCAGAAACCACCAGCCTTCATCTTCATCCCTGACCTTCATCCATCTCCTCCAACCTAAACCTCCTTCTCCGGCCACCACAAACTCCAGAAACCTCCATCACCAACCTTCAATCCGTTCATCTTCACCGATTAACTTTCTTCAACAAAATTGCGTCGCCATTCATCATGTTCTTAGACGATCCTCATCAGAATCCCAGAAATCCAGAAATTCCAGAACGCACCTTTGATTTTCACCTCGCATGGTCCTCAATCTCAACGAACCTTAATCGTTCTCACAAGATCATCCAGAGCCTTCAAGAACTCATATGTTCTTCAAGTTGTTTTTTCCAGAAAACTTCTAAGAAGCTTCATCAGGGATTTCCCAGAACCCTGTTAACGTCTTCAAGCCGCTCGGAGTAGTTACGAATCTTCATCCGTCAACGTCCTCAGAATACTCCTTGCGCCTTCAATCTGCAACAGGATCTTCGCGTTCATGAGGATCGTCAGCAACAAGAAGAACGAATCTTCGTTGTGGCTCCTGGAAATCACCAGAACGCCTCCATTGTAGATCAAGATCTCTCAGGATCTTCAAGGCTTCAGAAAATCCCAGGCCCTTCATCGTTGAATCCACCATTAACGAGTACCAAGAATCGTTAACATTCAACATCAAGAACCCTGAGAATCATCAGGCCAGTGTGTAATGAGTGAGATCGTTGGGGATCGCAAGGTACAGAATGCTTGAGTCTATGGTGAGAGAGTCAGTGGGAAGAAGACGATTGAGTGCAAGACGAAGAACAAGGTGGAACGGAGGGGAAAGACGGAGACGGGAAAGAGGCTTGGACGGCGGCGGCGCTGAAGGAGAAGAGAGAAGACAGAGCTAGGGTTTTCAGACCCTGAAAGTGAAGAGAAAGTTGGGTTAGGGAGATTGGGCTTCAGGCCCAATTCCATTTTTTTGGACATACACCCTTTCGTTTTTTTGGCTGAAGGAAATGGGCTTGGGGCCCAAAGCGTTTACTCTGCACACCCCCAGATGCACACAGCACCCCCTTCTGCGTTTTTGGAAAGGCACATTGGGCTGGGCCCAATTCAATCCCAGTTTTTTTAATTTTATTTTCCTGTAATCCCTTGTATGGACTGCACCCCCCAGCTCCTTTTATTTTATTTCTTCTTTTTACTTTTTACTTGTTACACAAAAAAAGAAAAAGAAGTGAAAAGGAAATATGTTTGAAAAATAGGAAGGAAAAAAATGAAAGAAAATATTTGTGAAATATAGAAAAAGAAATAAGAAAAGAAATAAAGAAAAAAGTGAAAGAAACATTTGTGAAAAAAAGAAATAAGAAAAGAAAAGAAGAAAAGTATTGTGAAAAATATAGAGAAAAATATTTTGAGAAAAGAAAAATATGTTGAAAAGAAAAGGAGAAAAAAGGAAAAAATATTAAAGTGCCGATTTAATATTTTTAAAGTTCATTTTCTTTTAGGGATATTTTCATAGAGATTATTTTCCGACTTTTAGGATAGCTTAGAGGCCCACTTGTTAGGGGGCTATTTTCATTCGATTTTTTCAAGATAGAATAGGATAGCATTTCCTAGGAGATTTATTTCAGTATGCACCCATTGTAATCATTTTTCAGAGATGAATAAAACGAGATTTGAGCTGTGGTCCGATAGTAGCCGAACTACAGCTGCTCTGATTCTTCGTACCAGACGAAGATATGTAGGCATAGGATGCGATATCCTAGCGAGCACACTAACGACTAACTTTTGTTCTCTCGCGGCTGTGCGATCGAGACTTTCCCGCTGACGACTAATTGATACCCTTTTTCTCTCTTGCCCAAGTGCATTTGAGACCAAACCATAGTTTTGACCATAGGTTCCCGACCCTGTGAAACCAGTTGCTTTTCTCACTGCTGTGTGAGAATGTTTGTTTAGCCGTAGTTAGTCTGAACTACGTAAAGCTCTGATCTTCCATCCAGTGGAAGTACGTAGGCACAAGACGCGAGGTCTTGGCGAGCCAATTTTCCCCGTAGTCCCGAACTACGTTGACTCTGACTTTCTCTCTTGAGAATACGTAGGCATAGAGTGCGACGCTCTATCGAGTCAATTCCCTTCCGTTTAGATTTAGCAGCCGTAGATAAGATTGTTTTGCATCCAGTAGACAACCAGGCAAGCGTGGATCCCGTCGAGTACGACGGACGTGAGGGGTGCTAATACCTTCCCCTTGCGTAACCGACTCCCGAACCCAGGCTATGGTTGCGATGACCATACCTTTTCCCCGTTTTTTGCGAGGTTTACTTCGAGCGTTTCCTTTCCCGCTCTGAGGGATAAATAACGCACGGTGGCGACTCTTCTGTCAGCCGGCGCCGATTTTTGCAGTAGCGACAGCTGGCGACTCTGCTGGGGACTGCGATAGTTCCCCATGCATGTGGGATCCAACGTCCCCTAAGAGAGAGTCAATCCTAGCGCTTGTTTGCTTGTCTATTTGGGGCTTATTTATCGATATTATCTGTTGCTGTTGGGGTGTTACGGGTGTTCTATGATTGAGATAAGCCGGACCTGGGCTCGAGTATGAGTATACACCTAGATATAGTTGCGGAGAAGTAGTAGACGAACCTGTCTGCTGAGCAGGCACAGTTCCCTACGAAAATTCGCGCTCGGACGAGGTTCTCACAGAGGTGCTCCTTTCCGGTCCTGAGGATCTGAGGGGAGTCCAGACGTGAGGATTGTCGACTCTGGGAACCGATCAATTGGAAGTTAGCTAAGTGAGGCCTCCTCATGAGATGACGATGCCACTCCTTCTGGGAATCGTATCATTCCTCATGAAAGTCTGTGACGCTGACGACCGCATAGGATGCCGTACCTTGTCAGATATAGGTCCACACCTGTGAGTGGGGGGGTTTTTTGTGCAGGAAACTTGACTTCCAACCTACCCGTTATTCTGGTCTTCTTTTCAGAGAATGTCTCCGTCAGCAGCGCAGCAGTATTCAGATTTTTGTGTGGGGGCTGTGGTCCCATTGTTTGCTGCATTTTGCATATCATATGCATATCAGTGTTGCATTGCATATCATCCTCCAGCTAGCCAGAGTTCTGATCCAGCCTGTGTTTCCTGAAGGTGATTACCCGGAGTTTGGATTGAGCAGCTGTTGATTGTCAGAAGACCTACCTAGGGGTTGAGTAGATTTGAGCAGAATCAAGTGTCGAAGTCAGCTGAAAATTATTGGTAGCCATGTCTGAAGGCAATTTCCAGTCTCCTAACACCTTGACAGGGTTCACTATGGCGTCCAACCCTCTGTATGATTCCATGGAAGATTCCCCGCAAGTGAACAACGTTGCTGCAGACTAAGTTGTACAGCCTTCTGTTGAGAACCGAGATCGACATGAGCAGTTTGTTGCCCAGAATGAGCGTCCTCCTCCTGTCAACAATCAAGGTGTTGCTTTCCCCGAGATCGACATTCGATGCACTACAGGAATCAGAACAGGAGAGGTAAGAATGTCTCCTGTTGCGTGCCTCTGCTGTCCATGTGGTTTAAGAGCCATCTTCCCCTGAAGGGACCCTTTGTGGATAGTGCGACTACATCTGACTGGCCAGAGCGTATGATGAGGCTAACTTCTGAAGACATTGAGTGGTTTGATCGAGATCTGTTGGGGTCTGAGCTTATTTGCAGTTGTTCTGGGTATCCTAATGTTCCGTTGATAGGGAGAAAAGGGTGCATCAACTACAATCCATCTTTGTTCGTCCGTCAGTTTGGATATGCGCTGAAGAACCCACCTCAGGAGGAAGAAGTACAGGAATCTCTGTACTTCACCGGTGATTTGAGTGGAGAGCTACTAGCCAAGCTTCGGCATGCCTGGACGCGTATTAACAGAAAAGGGAAGTCGTTGTTGGGGAAGAATGACTGTCAGGCTTATGCGCCATACAGAGTTTGGATCCAGGAGAGAGCAAGACAACTACTGATGCCATTTCCAGCTGCGCCAATCCCTGTTCATACTCCGGTGGAAGAGCCAACCACTGTCACTAGGGAGGTCTACGAGCAAGTTGTGAAGGAAAAGGAAGCCTTGATGAAAATTAATGAAGAGTTAGAGAAGGAGCTAACTCAGATGCGGAGTGAAAAGAATAAGGCTGTACGTTCTTTCCAACAGCAGATCGAACTAGTGAACAGGCTAGGTGCTGAGTTGACTGAGGAGAAGAAGAAGCGCGAACGTCTGGGTCAAGAGTTCAGAAGCTCCCACGACATGCTAGAGGCCAAAAAGAAAGCACTCGACGCCGCTCACCGAGAAATCTCTTCTTGTAATAAGACATGGAATGCTACGCTGACCAACAATAAGAAGAGGGAAGATAAGCTGAAGCAGCAAATTTTTGACCTCGAGAAGCAGTTGAAGGCTAGCATTGATAAGCATGAAGAAGAGGTAATGGCCCGATACAGTCTCCAGAATGCTTTGAACAAAGCCATCGAAGGCAGGAACGAAGCGGTGTCTCAGAAGCGGAAGTTAGAGGATCGCTTCGGAGATGGGGCATGCGAGGAAACCACTGGTGACGTGCGACGTGTTCTCAAGAGAAGAAACCAGCTTGTTGAGGGTCTGCTTGCCCGACCAGGTCATCCAGAGACCAAGAAGTTAATAGAAGAGTACCGGGCTTATGGGAGTACCTGATCATTTCATGTATTAACTTGTATGCTTTATTTGCATTTGTGCTGACCATCACCAGGATTGTTGGTTGAGGTCATGCCTTCTTATTTGTACTCTCAGTGATATTGTATTCTTGGATTTCTCTGCAATATACGAGGTTTCCTTTGATTCGGCTCCAATCGCTGTATTGCTAGCACTGTCACTGCACTGGCACAATCACACTAGAATCAGGGAATAATAAGCCCTAATGCACAGACACATTGCATTTTGCATACATACTCATATTTGCATTACAGGTTTGTGATCTCTGTATCTTATCTCTTGCATCTTTAAAGCAGGTATTTTCAGGATTGCAGAAAAGCGGGTCCACAGTTACTCCACAAGGATTAACCAGAAGAAGATCATGGACAACGTGCAGAGTGAAATGCAAGAGATGCATGACAGCATGGCCCTGCTCATGCAAACCATGGAGACTATCGCCTAAGGACAAGAGCAGCTGCAGAATCTGGTTCAACCGATAGTCGCACGGGCTGAGAACAACGGGACGCCGCATGGTGAGAATATTGCTGCTTCTCCCCGAGTTGAGAATCGTCAAAGTGTTGATGTTGTTCCTGTGACTGGTTTGAATGCTGGAGAAACTGGTCCTATAGGTGGAGTTGGGAATACCGGTAACATGAATGTCAATGCAGATACTGCTGGGGTATTTGTGGGCAATGTCAATCAGGGTTTCAATGGGGGCGTTGAGAATGTCGGAATGAATGGTGTTAATGGCAACCAGGGTTTCAATGGTGTGAACATGGGGTATGGCAGCATGGCTGGCGCTAAGGCTGGGTTTGGTGGCTATGGTAATCTTGGATATGGAACTGGCGCATACAACACTCAAGAGATGGGTAATCTAAGGTATGACCCCAGGTATGTCCAAACAGGTCCGGGCCGCGATGCAGATTATGTTGGATATGATGCAGTACCTCGCTGGGAGGATCGCCAGGAGGATGTGTTCTCTGGTCAGAACGAGGGTTATGAAAGAGCCAGGGATGACAACCATCGAATGAGATTGCTAGAAGAGAAGGTGAACGGATTGGCCAGCCAGAATGCTCTCGGGCTGGATATGTCAAATATGGGTTTAGTCCCAGGGTTGAGAGTCCCGATGAAATTCAAAGCACCGTCATTTGATAAGTACAAAGGGGATACATGCCCTAGGGTGCATGTGCGCGCATTTTACAGGCGCATGTCTGCATATTCTGAGGATGAAAAGATGCTAATGCACTTTTTCCAGGATAGCCTGTCAAGGCCATCGCTGGAATGGTACATGAGCTTGGAGCCGACTCAGATCAGGAGCTGGAAAGAGCTGGCAGAGGCTTTTGTTCGGCACTATCAGTATAATAGTGATCTCGCCCCGAACCGAGTTCAGTTGCAAAGCATGTCTCAGAAGTCTAGTGAGAGCTTTAAGGAATACGCCCAGAGATGGCGAGATCTGGCTGCTAGGGTGCACCCTCCGATGGTGGAGCGCGAAATGATGGATATGTTCATAGGAACTTTCTCTGGAATGTACTATGACCGTTTGCTCAATTTTTCGATGAGTACTTTCTCTGAGTTGATCTTGATGGGGGAGCGCATTGAAAACGGGGTGAAGATTGGTAAAATTCAAGCGGGAGAGTCAAGTTCCACGGGAGGTAATAAGAAGACGTTTGGTGGTAAATGGCAGAGTGATACCAATGCTGTATTCAATGCTCGGCGAAAGAATAAAGGTCAGAACTGGCGTCAGCAGTCGCAAGTTGCAAGTGTAACCATTCCAGGGCCTTCTCAGCAGCAGAGACAGCAACAACCGCAGCAGCAGGCTCAGCAGCAGCCTAATAATAATCAGCGCAGACTTCAGAACCCGCGACCGAGGAGAGTATTCGAAGTGCCGCCGGTATCATATGCAGAACTCCTTCAAACTTTGTTGAAATTGCAGTTAGTCGAGAAGAGGACCTTAGCACCACCAACTGGCCAGCCACCAGTCGGATATGATGTTAATGAACACTGTGACTTCCATTCGGGCGCACCGGGGCACAATATTGAAAATTGCTTAGCTTTCAAGCATAAAGTACAGGACTTGCTTGATAGTACGGCTATTAACTTCGGGAAGGAAGGTCCCAATATTACGCAGCAGCCAATGCCCAAGCATGGTGGAGCTGGGGCCAATGCAATCATGGTAGATGATGAATTGAACTTGGTTTCAGAAGTGAGTGAGCTGAAAACCCCTTTGAGTTACGTAAAGCAGTGCCTGTTGAAAGGAGGAGTCTATCCCGGTTGCAGTGAAGAGTGTGATGACTGTTTGGTTCAACCTGAGGGCTGTGAGAAGCTGAAAATGGGAGTTCAAAGCTTGATTGATGAAGGAACTTTGCAGTTTGACAGGGCTGTGGGGCGAGAGAAGCCTGTTGAGACAGAATTTGAGGAAGAGCGTAGGGAGATTGCTACGATCACCATTCCGTTCAAATCAGTGACAATTTCGGCATCATCAAAAAGGCCGACCATTACTATTACCAACGCTAAGCCAGTCCCTTTTGAAAGCACAAGAGCAGTCCCATGGAGTTATGGTGCTGAGGTGTATTGCAATGGGGAGAAGGTTGACTTGAATGATCCGCCAGTGGGATCCGTTGATAACATAGTGGGAGCGGGTGGTATAACCCGGAGCGGGAGAATTTTCACTTCACCTGAGGTTGAAGCAGAGAGGCTTGCCAAAGGTAAGAACAAAGTTGTTGAGGGGGAATCTTCGGGGAGTAAAGAGAAAGAGCCGATAGCCAAAGATGTGGAAGAATTCATGAGGTTAATCCGCAAAAGTGATTACAAGATTGTAGATCACCTACAGCAGACCCCGTCAAAGATCTCCATATTATCGCTGTTGTTGTGCTCTGAGGCGCACAGAAATGCCCTGTTGAAGGTGCTTGAGACATCCTTCGTGCCGCAAGAGATTTCAGTTAATCAGCTGGAGGGAGTTATGGCACATGTTAACGCTGGGCATGGACTGGGATTCACGGATTTTGACTTAACGCCTCAAGGGCGTGATCATAATAATGCTTTGCACATCTCTATCAAATGCAGGGGCACTGTTCTATCCCGTGTGCTGGTAGACACTGGATCCTTGTTGAATGTGTTACCAAAGAAAGCTCTGTTGAAATTAGACACTCGGGGGTTGTTGTGCACACCTAGTGATTTGGTAGTAAGGGCCTTTGACGGCACAAGGAGGTCAGTATTCGGGTCGATAACGTTACCCATTCAGGTAGGTCCGGAGGTGTTTGATACAATATTTTACATCATGGACATACAGCCCGCATATAGCTGTTTGATCGGGAGACCTTGGATCCATGCCGCTGGGGCAGTAACTTCGACGCTCCATCAGAAGCTGAAATATATGGTTGAGGGGAGTATTGTGACTGTGTGTGGCGAAGAGGATATCTTAGTCAGCCATTTGTCTTCTTTCAAGTACGTGGAGGTAGATGGAGAAATTCATGAAACGCTGTGTCAGGCGTTCGAAGGAGTGAAGGGTAAAGAAGAAGCTCCAGTGAAGAGTGGAGAGTCAGAGGTGGCCGTCTCCTCGTATAAAGAAGCCAAGGCGTTGGTTCAAGCAGGAGAGACTCAGAAGTGGGGGCAGGTTCTGGACATCCCAGTGAAACAAGATAGGTATGGCTTGGGGTACCGCCCATCTCCCTCGCAGAGTGCGCCTAAGTACAAGGGACCTGTCGTGTTCACGCCCGGAGGAGTTAGCTTCGAAAGGATTAATGCCGTGTCTGATACGGAGGAAGTGGATAGCGATTGTGACATGGACGCATGGATTCGACCCAGCACGCCAGGGCAAAGCCTATGCAACTGGTCCATCTAGGACATCATCCAAGTCACCAAACAGTAATGCATTGTTTTTTCAATCATTGTATGATCACATGCCTTGCCCGGGGCATCGTTGATCTTGTCTTAGGGCCTAACTGTTTACCTGTATGTTTGCATGATCAATAAATGACGGCGTTTTTACATTCAAATGTTGTGATCCTTTTCTTTCTGTTATTTTATTTTTCAATAAAATGGCAGCGTGGTTATGCATTTTGCTTGTACATCATTTTTGAAGCACTTAACCATTTCCTTCGCAGGATTCATGAATTTTCAGATGACACCGACCAAAAACTTCCTATGACTCGTTTAGACTTCGAGCATCCGATCTTCCAAGCTGAGGAGGAGATTGTGGAGGATAGTGACTTACCAGAAGAAATTAGTCGATTATTGAAGCAAGAGGAGAGAGTCATTCTGCCTCAATAGGAAGAGATTGATATTGTCAACTTAGGGTCTGAAGAATGCGTCAGGAATATCCGTATAGGAGCCGCGTTGCAAGTTGACATCAAGCGAGAGCTTATTGAGATGCTGCGTGAATACAGTGATATATTTGCTTGGTCCTACGAGGACATGCCAGGTTTGGATACTGATATGGTTGTTCATCGTCTGCCGTTGAAGGAAGATTGCCCGCCTGTGAAGCAGAAACTCCGAAGGACTCGTCCTGACATGGCCGTAAAAATAAAGGAAGAAGTGCAGAAGCAATGGGATGCTGGATTCCTGGCTGTTACCACTTATCCCACTTGGGTCGCTAATATCGTGCCTGTGCCAAAGAAAGATGGCAAGGTTCGAATGTGTGTTGATTATAGGGATCTAAACAAAGCGAGCCCGAAAGATGATTTCCCGCTGCCGCATATTGACGTGTTAGTTGACAACACGGCTCAGTTTTCAGTGTTTTCCTTCATGGATGGATTTTCAGGGTACAACCAGATCAAAATGGCTCCGGAGGATATGGAAAAAATGACCTTTATCACCCTGTGGGGAACCTTCTGTTATAAGGTGATGCCCTTTGGTTTGAAAAATGCTGGGGCAACGTACCAGCGGGCCATGACAACGTTTTTTCACGACATGATGCACAGAGAGATTGAGGTGTATGTCGATGACATGATTGCCAAGTCTCAAACAGAGGAAGAACATCTGGTTAATCTGCTGAAGCTGTTCAAGAGGCTGAGGAAGTTCAGGCTGAGGCTGAATCCTAATAAATGTACCTTCGGAGTGAGATCCGGGAAGCTACTGGGGTTCATTGTGAGCAAGAAAGGAATCGAGGTCGATCCTGTAAAAATAAAAGCAATACAAGAGATGCCAGCACCGAGAATAGAGAAAGAAGTTCGTGGATTCTTAGGGAGGTTGAACTATATTGCTAGGTTCATCTCTCACCTAACGACCACGTGTGAACCATTATTCAAACTGTTAAAGAAAGATCAAGCGGTGGTCTGGAACGACAATTGCCAAAGGGCATTTGAAAAGATAAAATAATACTTGCAGGAACCTCCGGTGTTGATACCCCCAGTAGCGGGACGACCACTGATTATGTATCTGACGGTTCTGGAGAACAATATGGGTTGTGTTCTCGGTCAACACGACGAGACAGGGCGGAAAGAGCATGCAATTTACTACCTGAGTAAAAAGTTCACGGATTGTGAATCTCGATACTCTATGCTCGAAAAGACGTGTTGTGCATTGGCGTGGGCTGCCAAACGTCTAAGACAGTATATGCTGAACCATACAACCATGCTGATATCGAAGATGGATCCGATTAAATATGTGTTTGAGAAACAAGCGCTCTCTGGAAGGATTGCTAGATGGCAGATGGTATTGACAGAATACGATATCCAGTATGTTTCCCAGAAAGCCATTAAGGGAAGTGTTCTGTCCGAATATCTCGCCGAACAGCCAATTGAGGATTATCATCCTATGAAGTTTGAGTTTCCTGATGAGGACATAATGTACTTGAAAGCTAAAGATTGTGATGAGCCGTTGCCTGGTGAAGGACCTGAGCGGAGTTCCCAGTGGCAACTGATTTTTGATGGGGCTGTCAATTCCTACGGTAGCGGGATCGGGGCAATCATTACAACTCCCCACGGGTCGCACATCCCGTTCACAGCCAGATTGACTTTTCCAGTGACGAATAATGAAGCCGAGTACGAAGCTTGCATTATGGGGTTAGAAGAGGCGATTGATCTGAGGATTAAGAATCTGGATGTATATGGGGATTCAACATTGGTTGTGAATCAGATTAAGGGAGAATGGGAGACGCGCCAACCTAATCTGGTACCGTACATGAATTATGCGAGAAGGTTGCTACCTTTCTTTGATAGGGTGGAGTTCCATCATGTACCTCGGGCGGAGAATCAAATGGCGGACGCCCTTGCAACGTTATCCTCGATGTATAAAGTCAACCGCTGGAATGAGGCTCCCAGCATTGTCATCTCTCGCCTTGATAGGCCGGCCTTCGTGTTTGCAATTAATGAAACGTCTGACGGTAAACCTTGGTATTTCGACATACAGAATTTCTTGAAGAATAAGGAATATCCGGCTGGGGCATCCAGTCGTGATCAGAAGACTCTAAGGAGATTAGCAGGCAACTTCTATCTGAATCCCGATGGTGTTTTGTATAGAAGGAACCACGATTCGATATTCCTCCGGTGTGTGGACGAGAAGGAAGCCAATTTACTCATGGAAGAGATCCATGAAGGAACTTTTGGTACACATGCAGGTGGGCATGCTATGACTCGAAAGTTGTTGCGAGCAGGGTATTACTGGTTAACGATGGAAACTGACTGTTTCAAATTTTCCAAGCGGTGTCACAAGTGCCAGATCTATGCTGATAAGATCCATGTGTCACCCAATCCTCTGAATGTTATGGCTTCGCCGTGGCCATTCTCCATGTGGGGGATTGATATGATCGGCAAGATTGAGCCTACTGCTTCTAATGGGCATCGCTTCATTCTGGTCGCGATCGATTACTTCACCAAGTGGGTGGAAGCAGCATCTTACGCTAATGTGACGAAGCAGGTGGTGGTCAGATTTATCAAGAAGGATATAATCTGCAGATACGGTATTCCTGAACGGATCATTACTGATAATGGTTCGAATTTGAACAACAAGATGATGAAAGATCTTTGTCGGGATTTCAAGATCGAGCATCATAATTCATCTCCCTACAGACCCAAGATGAACGGCGCTGTTGAAGCGGCCAACAAGAACATAAAGAAAATTGTTCAGAAGATGGTGGTAACGTATAAGGATTGGCATGAGATGTTGCCATTCGCTTTGCACGGTTATCGTACTACAGTGCGTACGTCACCTGGGGCAACACCGTTCTCACTAGTATATGGCATGGAGGCTGTCCTGCCATTGGAGGTTGAGATACCATCTTTGAGGGTTTTACTTGATGTTAAGCTGGACGAGGCATAATGGGTGAGAAGCAGATTGAATCAGCTTAGCTTGATAGATGAGAAAAGGTTGGCATCTATTGCACACGGTAGGCTGTATCAGAGCCGGATGAAGAAAGCGTTCGACAAGAAGATTCGACCTCGAAGCTTTCAGACGGGTGATCTTGTGCTGAAGAAGATTCTCCCACCGCAATCGGATCACAGGGGAAAATGGACTCCCAATTACGAAGGTCCATATGTCGTGAGAAAGGTATTCTCCGGAGGAGCCTTATTGTTATCCACCATGGATGGTGAAGACTTTTCGTCCCCTGTGAACTCGGACGCAGTTAAAAAATACTTTGCTTAAAATTGACCCGCTGGACAGTAAAAAGAGAGTCCAGGCAAAAATGGGGCATCCTGGAGAACCAAAAACAGAATAAAAAGGTTCGGGCAAAAGTTAGGGATAAAATGGAAAAAATGTACACCCGCGAAGTCGAAAACCTACACGGGGCGGCTTCGGCAAAAAAGGGTATCCCGGTGAATCGAAAACCCGCAAAGGGCGATTCACGCAAAAGTTAGGGATTCAAGAAGCAAATGACTGCGGTCCAAGTTTGACTGTTTAGCGGTTCGGGAGCATCTGGGGGTCAATTATCCAAAGCAATTTATTCCGAAGGCAAAGATCGGGAAAGCGTCAGAGTCCGACGAGTCATAGGAGGATCGGTTCATGGTGTTCGTCTGTAACACGTTGCCGACATGTGTACAAATTTTATTCCGTATATCTGTATACTTCTGCATTCGTTTATGTGTGACTACCTCTTTTCAGGAGTTGCATCCGATGTACAAATCTTGCCTATTCTCAGGCCGTTATCAATAAAGTGTTTTATTCAGTGAAATGTGTAACTTTGGTTTTAATTTTTTACAGTTTTGTTTGTAAAAAGCGCCGATGTTTTTGATAAACTTACATGCGTGTAACCAGGCGGGCCTCGACCTATGATTGTTAAAACCAAAAATTACCTGAATGGTTGTCGTGGGTGATTACCAAGATGTTTCTTTTTGCATAGATTGTCTTGTGTTTGCTTGTTAACTTTTGCAGGTATTCAAAAGCTCGCAAAGTTCCCCGCCAGAGTCCATGGCAGGCTGGTACCCTCCCCAGAGGTTGAATGTTGTGTCTTCCCCAGTGAAGTCACCCCAAGAAAAACTGAATGTTATCTCCCCTGGAGAGCAGAGATTGCGTCAAAGGAAAAGATCAATGTATCTTCAGTAGTTCAGAAATTGGCTTATCAAGCAGAGCAGAGTTCTCCCCAGTGAAGGTCGAGATGGATGTGATTAACTCCCCCGAGAGTTCTTGTGCAGTGCAAATCAGAATGTGGGGTTCGATCCCCAGCTCAATGATCGCGAGATGATTTACCCAGCTCAGTGATAGCAGGAGAGGTTCCCCACAGAGTGTGATCAGTTGGTTGGAGCTGCTGAAAGGAGTTTTCCCGAGCAGGATGGTCCTCTCTTTCCCCAGCAAGTCGTTCTTCCTCGTCAGGAGGATCGTCCTCAGCAGATTTTGGAGTTTGAGTTTGTGAGCTACTTTCCCAGCAGGATGGTTATCCCCAGCGGAGTTAGTTCATCTTCCCAACATTTATTTTGTTGGAAGGGTATCGGTGGTATTCCGGTCATCCCCAGCGGATCCAGTGTGTCTTTAGCATTTATTTTGCTGAAGTAACTCTTTGCACAAGCATGCATCATGAGCATTTGCATTTTACCCAAATACGTAGCATTTCCATGCGGTATGGAAGCATTACGTCATTATCAAATATGAATTTTTGAAACATAGGCCAGGTGGTTACCTCTCCAGTTTCAGATATGTTATTCCTTGCCGATAAGTGAAATCGTGATTCAGGAAGATGTTGATTTTGTGTCCCACGTACGCAGTGATCGTATTGGTACCATCTATGGGGTTCATATTGTAAAGCACGCAGTGATCGTGTTGATTTTGAGATGAAGATTCGTGGTCAGAGTACGCAGTGATCGTATTTCGTACCATCTTTGGGGTTCATGTTGTAAAACACGCAGTGATCGTGTCGATTTTGATACTATCTCAGGGGTTTATTGTTCAAGACACGCAGTGATCGTGCTGGTTCTATTTGCGGTACGAAGCACGCAGTGATCGTGTTCATTGTATCAGGTGATGTTGTTGGTCGATATGTGCAGTGATCATATTTGTCTGTTATACACGCAGGGAACGTGTTCATCTGGTTGTTGGTGGCCGAAGTACGCAGTGATCGTATTCTTCCCATGTTTGAAGTTGTGTCACAACACGCAGTGATCGTGTTTTTCTCCAGTCAAGAGAGCCGTGACATGAAGCGCGCAGTGATCGCGTTTACCCTATGTATGGTTAGAATATGCAGTGATCGTATTCGTCCAGTTATGTGGTTTAGTTGAGACACGCGACACGCAGGGATCGCGTTTTCTCCAGTCAAGAGGATCGTGGCTCAGAACACGCAGTGATCGTGTTCGAGATACGCAGTGACCGTATTCATATGGCACGTATTGATCGTGTTGATAGTACCATGGGAACTTGTGACGCGGAGCACGCAGTGATCGTGGCTATCGTATCAGTTGGTTTTGTTGGTCGGCATACGCAGTGATCGTATTCGTCCTGTTACATGGGTTGATTTTGTGGCACGCAGTGATCGTGTTGACGTTATTTTGGAGGTTTGTTGGTCGAGATGCGCAGTGATCGCATTCGCCCTATTGCAGCACACGCAGTGATCGTGTTTATCATATTGGTGGCTGAAGTACGCAATGATCGTGTTCGCCTCTTCTATAGGGATTTATTCCGTCTGGCACGCAGTGATCGTGTTTATCTCATCCGGTTGGATTTATGACTTTGATTGTAACGCAGCACGCAGTGATCATGTTCGTCGTGTTTGTCCTATTATGTGATTTTGTTTGCGACATCAAGACGCGCAGTGATCGTGTTTTCTTCTAGCAAGAGGGTTGTGGTGTAGAATACGCAGTGATCGTGTTCATCTTATCACAGAGGGTTGTTGTGCCAGATACGCAGTGATCGTGTTCGTCATGGCATTTTCCCCTAGCCGAGTTGCTTGGTCAAGCATTGCTCTTTCTCCTCAGCCGAGTCCTTTCTCAGAGTGCTGTGGAGATAGCATGGTACAGATTTTGGATGGTTACCCACAGTTACCCCAGTAGAGGTGTAATCCCCAGCAGGGTAGTCATCAACGAGATACTTGGTTAAGTTCCTCGTAGTCCCCGGCAGGGTACTCTTTGACAAGTCGCTTGGTTAAGTTACTTGTATTCCCCCAGCTGAGTCTTTCTCAGGATGATGTGGTATCTGTATTAGAAGGTGGTAATATAGATTTTCGGATGGTTACCCGCAATTTTCCAACAGAATTATGTTCCCCAGCAGGGTGTTACTTCAATGAGTCGCTTGGTTAAGTCCCTCATAGTCCCCAGCAGGGAGCTTGTTACAGGAGTTGGTCGGTTAAATTCCTCGTATTTTTCAACAAGGGTGCTTGGTTAAGTTCCCAATTTCCCTAGCAGGTGTTTGACGGCGGTCGTCAGAATCGTCCCCTCAAAGTTGCTTGTTTAAGTTTCTCATTTCCCCGCAGAGTTGGTTGTTCATATCTCCGGACATTGCCCCGCTTGTTTAAGTGTTTGCTCGTTTCTTCAGGATGCGAAAGGTTGATCAGTGAAGTCAACATGATAAGTGAAGTCAATTTTCTCCCGCTGGTTAGCGTGTGCTTGGTTGATAAGTGCGATCAACAGAGGTTGATAAGTGAGATCAACAGAGGTTGATAAGTGAGATCAACAGAGGTTGATAAGTGAGATCAACAGAGGTTGATAAGTGAGATCAACGGAGGTTGATAAGTGAGATCAACAGAGGTTGATAAGTGATGTCAACAATTTCTCGTTGTGTGGCGTATGCTCATTTCTTCGGAATGGAGTGGTCTGCGGACAACATCAGATTATTTGACAAATGGATGGCTAGTTGTTGTTGTGACAGCAGAAGCCAGTTCCCAGGGTTTTCCCAAACAGTAGTTGTATGCGCAATTTATTTTTGCGGTTGGCAAATTTCCGGGTTCTTTCGTATTCAACCGTCTCGTACCTCGAAGGTCTGAAGGTTGTGCGCTCTTCATCCAGTCGGGTCCAAGCCGCTTGAATAGGGGCAGCTGTTGCACCCCAAAATTTGCCCAACCTTTTCTAACCTAGGTTTATGTTTCAATTGCATTAGCATCTGCATATAGAGTCATTTGCATAGTGTATTCATCTGCATTGCAGAGCATGAGCAAGCTATCTTAATCAGGGAATTAAAGTGCTATTCTTATCTCAAGAGGTATATCCAAGGGTTTCATTCATATTCAAGTCTACTCAGGGCATCAGAGAAGAATTTGAGCTTTGAAGAGCTGCCAGGTTGATCAGTGAATTCTCTCCTATCTTGAGGTTGTTTGGGGATCATTAGAAGAAGTGTGAGCTATGAGCCAAGAGAATGAGATGTGTATGGATGTTATGAAGAGACTAGATGATCATTTTTGAGGAGAACCAAGTCATTGGAATGATTGCAAGAGCCTCAGTTGAAGTCAGTCAACTAGGGTCAACACTAGGTCAACTCTAAGTCAAAGAAGTGTTTTGAAGGGCATCAAGGATCATTTGAAGAATGTGGGATTCATTATTTTCTATATGGATATGGATATGATGTTGTGCTAAAGAATAATCAAGAGGAGTCAAGGAGAACTGGAGTTACTAAATTAGGGTTTTAGTGTAAAATCCCCTGATTTAGGTCAAACTTCAAAGCAGTGTAACTCAAGATGCAAGCTTCATATGGATTCTTGGTACACATTAAACTTGTAGAGTATCTTCATAGCTTTAATTTGAGTGGTGGAAGTCATCAAGATGATTTATAGAACTCAAGTTATAGCTCTTGCAAGTTACAGGTCATCTGAGGGCACTGAAATTTGTCTGTGAAAGTTGTCTGTCTTCCAAGCAACTTTTGACCTTCAAGGATATTTCAAATGGATTTATGGCCAACATAAGAGTTGTTCCTTATTGTCTTAGCTTTCTATAATGGTATGGTATGCCTTCATATGATTTGTGGAACTCTACTTATGGTCTTGGCAAGCAAAGGGTATTTTGGTCATCTGAGGATTATAGGTCATTCTTAGCCTATGCCTAAAACTCATACAAGGAAGCTTCAAATGAAAAACTTCACAACATCAAAGTTGCTCAAAATGCCATTTTAAGTCTATAAAGGAAGTCATGAAAGTTTGTAAATGCATGGAATGAGACTTGACCAAAGTTGGTCAAAAATGACCTAAAAAAGGCATATAAGTTGAAAAAGTTGAAATGAAAAATTGGTTTGAGAGATCTACAAATCCAAAATGGGTCATCCAATATACCAAATTGATTCCAAACAATATTTTAGAGACATTGGTTCAGCCACTTTTTTGAGTTAGGAGTTAAATTTTTGACTTGCTTTGTATTCTTGTTACTTGCATAATAAGGCAAGTATGGAAAACTTGGCATAAGTGAAATTTCAAGGCAAGGAGATTGATTTTTTCACACAATCCATTTCAATAACTCATGAGAGGAGATTTTGACACAAATATGAAAGGGTGTATGCATGAGATGAGGGATATTCAAAGTATCATGTCGTGAGAACTTCCATGGATTTCCACCACATTCTACACTTTCCTAGATCAATCTAGAAACTTCTAGATTTGTCTATCCTCATCTATATAATGAACTGAATCCATTGGTGCAAGGGGTTGGTGAAAAGAGTGTGAAGAGAGAGTGATATACCATTTTCTCCATTTTTGCAAATCAATCTCAAACTCCATTTTCTTCTTCCTTTCCATTGAATTTTTCTCAACAAATCAATTCCTTGGATCCTACTGAACAAGTGCACATAGATTAAAGTGGCCATTGATGAGTGTTTGAAGGTGTAGCTTCCAAATTGCAAGTGAAGCAAGTTGGATCCAATCTCATAGTCCAAGCATTGTCCATCCAAGATCTTGCAAACAGAAAGATTCTCAGCCATTGGAGACCATTTGTGACAAGTTTCAAGCAGTGGATTGGAGTGTAGATACATCTGCCATCTCCATTTTTCAGGTTTGCAAAAGCATTCGAATCCCTCTATTTATGCATTAGTAGATGAAATGGTTAGGGTAAACGTGCTTAGAGACCTTAGGTGAGTGATTCCTGAGAATTAGAGAGAGTTCTATGAGGTTCCATAACAGGGTGGTGATTCTTTGTTGATCAAGATTAGGCTGAATAATGAGTTTTAATGATCATATAATGGCTTGCTGAGATCAGTGTGGCATGATGAACAAGATAGGATAGTTATATTGGAGAATTGTGAGGTTCCATTGCAGTGCATAATGATGGATTCAGATTGTTACACCTATTGGGTTTCATTATGGAGTTGATTTCAATCCAAACTGAGGGTATCATCGTGTTCAGGGGAAAGAACAGAGCAACTTTGCTCTTTATAAGTTTTGATTTCATGGCCTGAGGAGAGAGCACGAGGAGCTTGTAGATGGTTGCATGGAAGCTGTGAATTTCTGAAACCCTAGGTTGATTGGGGACGATGGCCATGCACCGTTGGATTGATTCCCATTTTTGACATTTTCATCTAATTGTGTGGCTGATATTTGAAGAGAAAAACGGAGGGAGAGACCAAAGCGAAACGATGCGTTTCACTTAAACGCACCTCTGGGCCTGGATTTAATCTTGCTATCCCCACCCCCAATTGGAAGCCCAATGCAATTTGAACTTGAATTGGATGCTATTTACATCGTGGTTTTAACGTTTTTTCTTTTATTTTTCAACTGAATTTCTGAGCTAACTGGGCCTAGCGCCAATTGATATTCGCGCCCCCCTTTTTTCTGGCCCATATGAATAACAACTGAGCGAAGTTGCTTATAACACCCCCCATCCCATTTAATTCATATTTTTTGATTTTTGTTTTCTTTAATATTTCTAGCACCTTTTAAAAAATCATAAAAAATGGAAAATTTGATATTTTTAATTCCTTCTTTTTGTGGTGGGTCAATAATCCTGTCTAGAAAAATAATAAATAATAAAATTGGCATTTTATTTTGTTTTAATATTCTTCATGCATTTTTCTTGTAAATAGCATTTTGATGAGTTTAGTTTAGTACTCAAATTTGTTGATTTTTGTTCTAATAGTTCCCTTTAGATTTAGGGTTCATTCTTTTTAGGGTGATCAGTTTAGGTCTTCAACTTGTATATAGGATTTAATTCATATTTTTAGAATTTAATTTTAGGTGATTGGTTTAGGTGTGATTAATATGATCAAAATTAGGGTTTTAGGTGAGCATAGGTGAGATAGATTAATTCTTTGTAAGAATTTTGATTTGATTTTTGGGGTATGGGACTATAGGGGTTATGGGTATAAGATAGATCCCTTAGAAAATATTAGGATTCCCCTACTGCTATTGGTATATTGCTTATATTGATTGACTGTGTGGTGTGCCCTCTTTAGGGTTATTATTTTGTCTGTGTGGGGTATTGGGTTTGTTTGGGATTTGGGGAGAGCTGAAGACCTTAGGTGATGAAGCCCATTTGAAGATCAGAGACTGAAGACCAACTTCCAGAGTTGATGAGGATTATCTCTTGCTGGCAGCTGTTGAAGTTTCTAGGATCTAGGAGTTAGGCAGAGCTCTAGAGTAGTAAACTTGATTCTCAAACGTGGAAGGCCTTGATTGCCTCCATTCTTCTCTGTGATGCAGAGTCTCTCTAAGACACTCACCCCCTTCCTTTGGAAGGCTTGGTGCTAATGTCTAAGGGGTAGAACTCTTGAGAGAAATACTCTTTGAGTTGATAGCAGTTTTGTTTGCCACCCTTGGTGGTCAACTAATTGCTTAACACCCAGTTTATTCTTGTGATTGATTCCTCAGCTTTGAGGTTAGGACTTGAAGAAAAGCCATTGGGAGATTGAAGATAAAGTCTGGTGCTTGTGGATAGCTGATGTGGACTTGAAGATTGAAGCCAGATGCTGATGAAGACTGCTTTGCTGTTTAGCTTTTGCTGTTTTAATTTTGATGTATGGTGTGATTTTCCCGGATTGTATTGTTTGCTGTTTAACTTGTTGGGTTGAAAGTGAAGTCTGTTCACTTTTGCCTATTGTTTTCTGGGTTCGAGGTTGAGTGGGACTCCCTTGCCTCGCTTGTATTGTTGCATCCATGCATTTTACTGCTTTATTGTATATATCTGCTGTTTCTGTTTCCGTCTACTCCCTTAGGATCTCTGTTTCTCTCTGCGCAAGAGAGGAGCATGATAGACATTAGGAGTTAACCCATGCATGATAACATTAGGGTAGATTTTTATCCCCTTTTAACCCTAGGATTTGTAGAGCGTCATCTCTTCTTCCTTCAAAACAATAGAAAAACACTAATAAAGGTTATAACAAAGTGAATTCATTTCTTCCGTCAAAAGATTTGAACAAACATCAACCTTTTTTGCAGTAAGAAAACCCTTGTTTAAGGTGAGATTTTTCATAAAAGACACTTGAACAGCTTGTGTCGTGCGTAGCCCGAACTACGTTTGCTCTGATCTTTCATGCTGTATGGAAGTACGTAGGCATAGGATGCGATATCCTAGCGAGCAACCTTTCCCCACTTTCCCCCGTAGTTAGGCGAACTACGTTGACTCTGATTTCTCGTTCCAGACGGGAATACGTAGGCATAAAGTGCGATGCTTTGCCGAGTCATGTTTTCTTTTCTTTTCAGACCTCATCCTTTAGTTTAGATAGAAGTGTAATTCGTACAAATCAAGCAAGCGTGGATCCCATCGAGTACGATGGACGTGAGGGGTGCTAATACCTTCCCCTTGCGTAACCGACTCCCGAACCCAGGTTTTGGTTGCGATGACCATACCTTTTCCCGTCTTTGCGTTAGGTTTACTTCGAGCGTTTCCTTTCCCTCCTTTGGGATAAATAACCCACGGTGGCGACTCTTCTGTCAGCCGGCGCCGATTTTCGCAGTAGCGACATTTCTTGCTTCGATCTACTCATTTCCAGCAAATCAATATTAACTGAAGCAAATCTCCGCTTCGTAGGTTGGAAATTCTTGATCCGATTCTGTTTTTAGCTTAATTGCATGTTCATCATGATGATTTTCATTTTTTATTGATTTGCTACATTTTGATTCATATGATCTGTGGTGATACTGTTTGGATCTATGTAAATGCTATTGGAATCATGGTTTTCTGATTTAATTTCGTGCATGGCTTATTATGTGATCAGTGGTATGTTTGGAGAAGTGATAAGCTGTTGAGAAGTGATTATGCTTTGCTGTTTTCTGCTGTCAGCACAGTGTTAATCGGTTAACGCATATAGTTAACCGATTAACCATCACAAATTTTCAGATTTTTCAAAGTTTTCACAGTGATAATCGGTTAACGCATATGGTTAATCGATTAACCAGTTCAAATTCTCAAGTTTTTTAAACGTTAACAGTGTGTTAACCGATTAACCATGGGGGTTAACCGATTAATATTGTGCTGGCAGGCCTACTTTGCTACTTTGTTTGATTATTCGCATACCGTTTCACTTTGAATCTTCATAAATTGATATGATGCATTAGGAATGAAATGTTTTTGGTGTTTACCACTATTTTTGTTTGGTTGATCATGATTTGGTTGATACTTGTGTTCATTATCCACTTGGATGCATACTTATAGATGTGGTTCAAAGTGATGACTCTTTGCATGTTCGTTTGTTTCCATCTTTGGCTTTCCTTTCCATGTTTGCATCATTCTTGCATCGCTGTTGAGGTCGAGACGAGCTTGTGGCGGCTGCTGCCCCATACATTTTTCCTCCCTCCCACCATTCTAAGTGTTGCATTTTCATGTTTGCATCTTTTACTTGTGATTGAATTTACTTGGTGCTTTCTTGTGCTTTTTGCCATGATCCCCATAGGGTTCCTAGTCCCTCCGTTTAGGATGGGAGTAGGAGAGACATTAGGTGTTCAATCCAAGCATGCTAACATTAGGTAGTTCCCCTTTTTATCCCAACTCTAAGTCCATTTTGCATGACAACTTTTAGGATTGATTTAGTCTCCCTTTAGTGCGCTCTTTCTCTCCTCATCTTCAAACACTCATAAAACACACAATAAAGAATAACAAATGTTGTACGCTACGAGCCTTAAGCTACTTGGGGAATGGTGATTGAGTGGCTTCCTCTCAATTGCCTAGAGTGTTTAGTATACACCCTTAGGGTGATATGCGACGCATTCTCCCTTAAGTCATAGTCTCTAGTGCGACATGAGTTACAAATCAAGTTCAAAACACTTCTTCTCTAAAAAAACACAAAAAAACACTTCAAATATTTTTCATCCGTCAGGATCTTAATCAAGGAAAACCTTTTCAGATAAAAGAGTGTTGTTAACTCTTAGTTCTATCACAAATGGTAACGCCTAAGTCTCCAATGGTCAAGCTGCATACACCAACTGCTAGAACTACTTGTTAACCTTACTCGGGCCTAAAAACTTTGAACCAACCGGTGTTCTCGTTAGCCCGAACTACGTTTTCTCTGATCTTTCATACCAGATGAAAGTACGTAGGCACAAGACACGATGTCTTGGCGAGCAACTTCCCCCCTTCACCCGTAGTTAGCCGAACTACGTTGACTCTGACTTTCCCATTACACGAGGGAATATGTAGGCACAGAGCGGCGATGCTCTGCCGAGTCCTTTCTTTTTATTTTATCCCTTGACCTTTAGCGTAGATAGTTTTAATCACCCTTTTAGATAGACAACAAAGCGTGGATCCCGTCGAGTACGACAGACGTGAGGGGTGCTCATACCTTCCCCTTGCGTAACCGACTCCCGAATCTAGGACTTGGTTGCGATGACCTCGTCTTTTCCCTTTTTCATTATGTTTTTCCGATCGTTTCCTTTCCCTCTCTTTGGGATAAATAACGAAAGGTGGCAACTCTTCTGTTTTCCGCCGGGTGTTTTTTGCAGTTGCGATAGATGGCGACTCTGCTGGGGACTCTGGTTCCCTATGCGAGTCAACCCTAGTGCTTGTTTTTTTATCTTTGGGTGTTGTATATATGTACTTTATTTACTTTCTCATTTTACTTTCCGCATTGTATCATTATTGTTGTGCTGTGGGAAGGGAATGTTTCTATGAGAGATAAGCCAAAACCCAGGCTTGAGTACACACCTAGCATTAGTAGTGGAGAGTAGTGGGGGGCCTGTTTGCTTAGCAGACACAGTTTCCCATGAAATTCACACTCAGACGAGATTCTCTTTGATGATTTCCTTTCTGGCCCTTAGGGCTCGAGGGGATTTTAGATCTGAGGATTTTTGACTCTGGGGATCGATCATTTGTAATTCAGCTAAGTGAGGCCTCTTCGGGAGATGATGATGCCAAACTAGAAATGGTGAACGTATCATCATTTCTTGAAAGTCTGTGATGCTGATGAACGCATAGGATGCCATACCTTATCAGTGAATAGGTCCATACCTGTGAGTGGGACTGGGGTTATGCAGGAAACTTTTACCTTCAGATTACCCGGTTTTCTCTATAGTTTGAATCTGGATTATTGGTATCAGTTGGTTCCTATCGGAGCAGTGCTATGTTCTTGCTGAAGCAGAGCTTTGATCTTTCTCAGTCTACAACACAACAATCTTGATCCCTTGTGTGTGCATTAGCATTGTTTTGCATTTGCATTTCATTTTTGCATATCCATCCTTAGCCAAAACAGGGAGCTCACCCATCTTTTGTCTGCTCCATTAATTGATTTCCTGACATTCGCTTTGGATTTGAATTAGCTTCTGGAAGGATCATGAACTCAGGAGAGCAGAATCAGGTTGTTACGAGGGCCGAGTTTGAATTGATGAAGAATCAGTTGGGTCAACTCATGGAAGCCATGAAAACTATGACTAGAGGAGAGGCTAATATTCAGAGGACTTCGATGAACAATGTTGCTCAAGCTCAGCCTGTGCAAATACCTGTCAAAGATAGAGATTCATCTTCTCTTCATGACACAGACTATCAGAGCTTCACATTCTCTTTGCCAGATTCTCAAAAGGCTGTTCCGAAGATTAATGTTGAGTGTTGCACCCCAAAATTTGACCAACCAGTTCCCATATCTGGTTTATGTTTCGACGCATTTTGCATTCGCATTCGCATTCGCATACTGCATGCATTGCATTTTTCTCAGTCAGATTGATTTTATCGGGATTGCAGCCCCTGGCGTTTCAGGCAGATCAGGCCGGTTTGAATAAGTGTATTTTGAGAATTGGTGCTCGTTCCCTGTGTTTTTAGGCCATCTCGGTGCCCGGTTTCGCTATGGTTGCGCAATTGTTCTCTAATCGATTTAATCGGCTTCCTGGCATTTTTAGAATTTTCTCTTTTATTTTTTAGATTTTTAATGCATTTTAAGAGATTTTTTAATAGATTTGTTTGTTTTTTTTAGATATTAAATAGGTTAATATTTTCTTTAATAGAATTTAATAGATTTTAGATTTTTAAATAGATATTCCTTTTTAAAAAAAAATAGTTTTAATGGTTTTTTTAGTCTATTAGATATTAGTTTTTCTGCATTAAATAGAATAGTTTAAAATAGTTTTTAAATAACCCTTTTAGATTTTTTTTATATAGTTTTATGATATAGTTTAAAAAAAAAGGGAGTATAATAATGTTAGATTAGATTTTTTTAATTGATTTAATAGATTTAATATAGAATTTAATAGTTTTTTTTTATAGATTTTATTAGATTTTTTAATTGATTTTATAGATTTAATTGGAATTTTAAATAGATTTCTAGATACTAAATAATCTTTTTCTGTTTTAAATAGGTTAATTAGAATTAATTTTGTTTTTTAGGATTAATTAGGGTTTTTTATTATTAATTTTCGTTTAGTTAATTAGGGTTTTTTTTAATTAATTTTCGTTTAGTTAATTAGGGTTTAATTAGGTAGCTCATTAGCATTTAATTAGGTCTTAATTAATCAGAGTCTTAGTCCTTATAGTGGGCCAGGTGTCCAATCAAAGGCCCAAGTCAGAAAGGTCCAGAATTTGCGCCAGGTGTCACAAAATAGCAATGCCACGCGTGTCATCTTTTTGGCTTCCACTTCACGTTTTGCTGACAGATCACACTCCACTGACCCTTTCTCCTCACACGTGTTGCCTTCCCTCTCTCTCTCTCTCAGTGCCACACGTCCCCTTCTGATACCACCACAGCCACACTCACTGCATGCACCCCACGTGTAATCCACTACCGCCTCCTTGCCGGAACACATGCAAGCGCCGCCGGACCACCTCCCTTCAGCCGCAACCGTCGCCGGAGATCGTTGAGGCCGCCGGAAACTGAATTTTCCCCAGAAAATTCATCCAAGCATCTTTCGATCTTCTTCATCCTCCATCAATCTCACCGGAGATTCAAAGACCTCGCCAGAGAACTCATCAGAACCACTGTGTTTTCTAGAAAACCTTCAACGAGCAAGATCAATCTTCAACTGAGTTGTTCCAAATTCCTCAGCGTGTTCTTCATCCAATTCCAGAAATCTTCAACGACTAAGAACTTCATCTTCTTCGTTCATCTGTATCTCCAGATAGTCGCAGCTCAAGAACACTCGTCAAGATCCTTCGTCCGTTCCAGATTTTTCTTCAGATTCCTCAAAGAACGCCATCAAAACTTCCTTTTGTTCAAGATCTTTGTTGATCTCCATCACGCGAACGACGCCGCCTCCGTAGTTCTCCGTACCTTCAAGTTTCCAGAAGTTGCTTCAAGCTTCATCCAAGATCCAGCTTCTGCGCCGTTTGAGTCTCCTCCAGGTTCCATTCTGAATTTTCTGGTTTGATATTTGTTAGTTTATGGACTAGGGTTTTGTTTGAGCGAGGTTAGGTTAGGGAAGGGTGTTTTGAACCGAGTTTTGAGTGGTAGTTGGTGATAGCGTGGGGTTTCTGGTGAACAATGTTAGAGGATGGATTTAGAACGAGGATTGTTGAGTGATTTTGTGTGAGAAAGTTGATTTCATAGGGAGAGAGGTTAGGGGAGGCGAGATTGCGCCACTAGGGCTATCTGGGGAGGGCGATGAACAGTGGGAGAATGGAGATAGGATTAGGGTTTTGCTTGTTAAGGCTGAGATTAGAGTGGATTTGGACTCAGGCCCATTGTGGTGTTTTACTGATCATACCCTTTGATTTCCCATTGGCACCCCCCTGGTGTGAGCTTTCTTTATGGGCTCAGATAGATTCGCTAACTACACCCCCCAGTCTGGGGCCCAATCAGGAATACAAGGCGAATATTTGCTATTTGCCACCCCACGTTTGTTCATTTTTCTTGGTTTTTTAATGTTTTTTATGAATTAGTAATGGGCCTAGCGCAGTGTGATACCTGCACCCCCCTCCTGAGCCCAATTCCCGTTTGAACTGTAAATAGTTGCTATTTACCACGCCTGTCTTTCAATTTTAATTGATCTTCATTTTATTTTATGTTTGCATATAGGTTAGTCAATAAATCATAACAAATTGAAAAATGGTCATTTTTACATGGGATTTTTCCCTCATTTTCATAAAAACATCAAGAAAATTATAAAAGAATAAAATTGGCATTTAATTCATTTTTTATTTTCTGGTGCATTTTTACATTTTATGGCATTTATTTCATTTTCACTTGGTATATGTTACTTGCTGAATTTAGTATTGTCATTGTATTTCATATTTTGATGTAACTCTTTTTGCTATGGTTAGATTTGAGTATTAGGTTCCCCCTGGAATTTTATCACATTTTTTTGATTTAATTTAGGATAGTTTTGAACCATAAACTTTAGGGTGATCAGGATTAGGGTTCCAACTTGCATAGGTGCAATTCAACACATAGTTTTGGGATTTTAAAACTGATTTAGGTCTTGGGGTTTATATGGGGTATAGGGTACATAGTTAGGGTCCCCTAGAAATTTAATTAGGATTTTATAGTGAGTTTTACTATTTTTCCCTGATTTTTGCAATTTGGTTGATATTGGTGTGTTTCCCACTTGGGATGTTGCTTTGTTTGTTGGGTTTTGGGCATTTCAACTGGGGTGTGGGGCTTGGGCTTGGCTTGTGGAACATGAGGAAGCATGAAAGAAGATTGAAGACAAATAAGGATGCTTGGAGCTTGGGGAATTCTTTTGCTTGAAGATGGTTTTTGAAGACATAGGAAATAGGAGAAATAGGCAGAGCTTTAGATTAGATTGATTTCTTCTTGCAAAATATGGAAAGCATCTTGTGCTTCTATTCCTCCCTATGACATAAAGTCCTTCTAAGGTATTCACATCCCTCCTTTGGAGGGATAAGTGGCTTATCTTGGAAGTAGAACTTTGAGGGAACCTATCTCTCATAATGTTAAACACTTATAGGCTTCCTTTGGTTGTCAATAAGCTGTTCAACATTCAACTTATTCTGTTAAGTGATTCTATTCTGGAGTGCTGGCCTTGAAGGTAGAAGTTCATTGAAGATGAAATTCATTGCATTGAAGATGGGAGAAGGAGAGGTTTGTGCTTGTCAAAGCTGCTCAACTGTTGGAGTAGGGGTTTACTGCTGTTTGAAGCTGTCTGCTGTCTGAAGCTGTCAACTGTTGGGGTTCATTGCTTGCTAAAGCTTGGTGTTACTCGGAGTGTAGGGGATCATTGAAGAGTTGATTTTGGGGTTCATTTGAAGATGTTACTGTTTGGCAGTTAATCAGCTGTCAGAGTTTGATGTTTTTCAGAGCTACTGCTGTAGGAGCTGGTGGGCTGTCAGAGCTGGTTTTGGGGTTTTATTTTCTTTTCTGTATTGTTTGTTAATCTTCCCTTAGGTTTGAAGTGAAGCTGTTTCACTTTGCCTATTGTTTTCCCAGGTTCGAGGTTGAGTGGGGCTCCCTTGCCTCGCTTGTGTTGCTGCATCTCATGCATTTTACTGCTTTACTGTATATACGTTGTTTCTTTTCCGTTTATCCCTTAGGATCTCTATTTTTATCTGCGCAAGAGAGAAATATGACAGACATTAGGTGTTAATCCATGCATGACAACATTAGGGTAGTTTTGATTCCCATTTCAAACCCTAGGCTTTAGAGTTCTTTCTCTTCTATCTCAAGGTCATTCAAAACACAGTAATAAGATTTTCAACATCAATAAAAGGCAGTTCTTGCGTAAAAGACTGGAAACCAAACAAAACGTCATTTTTGTTCGCTTGGACCCGTAATCAGGAGAAACTTTTTTTTTCAGAAAGTTAAAACCAGTCAGACAAATCTGCGTCTTCCGTAGCCCAAACTACGTTTGCTCTGATCTTTCATGCTGTATGAAAGTACGTAGGCATAGGATGCCGTATCCTAGCGAGCAACCTTCCCCTCCTTTCCCGTAGGTAGGCGAACTACGTTGACTCTGATTTCTCGTTCCAGACGAGAATACGTAGGCATAAAGTGCGATACTTTGCCGAGTCATTTTATTTTCTTTTAACCCTCGACCTGTAGAATAGATATAATAACAATCCGTACTAGAGAACAAGCGTGGATCCCGTCGAGTACGAAGGACGTGAGGGGTGCTAATACCTTCCCCTTGCGTAACCGACTCCCGAATCCAGGATTTGGTTGCGATGACCATTCCTTTCCCGTCTTTGCGTTAGGTTTACTCTGAGCGTTTCCTTTCCCTCCTTTAGGATAAATAACGCACGGTGGCGACTCTTCTGTCATAGCCGGCGCCGATTTTCGCAGTAGTGACAGCTGGCGACTCTGCTGGGGACTCCAACGGTTCCCTACGCGAGTCAATCCTAGCGCTTGTTTTCCCGTCGTGGGTTTTGTATGGATTTACATTTCTGTCTTTACTTTTCCGCATTTTATTGTCAGCTTTATATTGTTATTGCTGCTATGGGTATGAGGGGGTTCTATGATTGAGAGATAAGCCGGACCTGGGCTTGAGTGCACCTAGAATTAGAGTGGAAATTAGTGGGCGCGTGCTTGCTTTGCAGGCACTAGTGTCTCATGAAATCCACGCTCGGACGAGGTTCTTCTGGTTGACTTCTTTTTCAACCCTTTGGGTTGAGGGGGTTGTTGGTTAGTTGGATTGTCGACTCTGGGGACCGATCATTTGGAAGTTGGCTAAGTGAGGCCTCTTCAGGATTTGATGATGCCACACCTTCTGGGTATCGTATCATCAATCTTGAAAGTCTGTGACGCCGACGACCGCATAGGATGCCATACCTTGTGTCAGTTATTAGGACACCTACTTGTGAGAGGGGTTGGGGCATGCAGGTAACTTGACCTCCAGATTACCGGTTTTCTTGATTGAGATTCAGTGGTGTGATATTTGAGGACAGTGTTATTGGGTCTGTCAGAGACCAGGTTGGAGCATTGTGGAGGGTCTTGAGCAGTTTGTGGGTCTATTTGAGGCCAATATTGTGGATTGGGATTCTCAGCCAGGGGCACTTGATCCGTTGTTGCATTGTTTGCATATTGCATTGTTTGCATCATCATGTGCATATCATTAACGTGTGTCTGTGCTGCAGGTGCATTTTTATACTTCCCGATTCTAGTGCTCCAGACTTCTATCTGTTACCATGAGTACTTTGAGGAAGACTGTTGCGTATAAGTTGCCTACCCCTGATGTGACTTCTCTGTTGGGTCTGATTTCCCTAGCGGATGATGATGTAAAGAGAAGCTTTAGGAAGAGCTATGGGAAGCTGCTGAGTTTGGTTTGCAGACCAACTACATACGAGCTGAATGGGTTATACACATTGATGCAGTTATATGATCCCTCCTTGAGGTGTTTTATGTTCCAGGACTTCATTTTGGCTCCGACCATGGAGGAGTACGCTGAGTTTCTAGAGTTGCCAGTTCAGAACAGAGTGCCCTTCATTCATTTTGATGCTAAGCCTAAGCTGGAAGACTTAGTTGTTCCCTTGCATATGGATCTTGCAGAGTTGTTGTTGACTTCCTGGCATGGAGTTTTGGGGTTTTCTCTCAAATTTTTGGTTGGCAAAGCCCAAGAATATGCCAAGAGTGGCTGCTGGATTGTGTTTAACGCTGTTCTGGCTTTGTGCATCTATGGGATCATACTGTTCCCTAATCTGCCTGAATTCGTTGATTTGGATGCGTTCCACTTGTTTGCTGCAGGCAACCCAGTGCCTACCTTTATTGGAGATTTCTATCATTCCTTGCATTATAAGAATGAAAACAGAAGGGGGGAAATGTCCATTGTTGTGTACCTTTGTTGAATATGTGGTTTGAGAGCCATCTGCCCAAGAAGGGTCCTGTTGTTGAATCTGCAGATACAGCTGAATGGTCCGAGCGTCTAATGGGACTTTCTTCAGAAGACATTGTCTGGTTCGATAGAGATTTATTGGGGTCAGAGATTATCTTCAGTTGTGTCGGGTTTCCCAACGTTCCTCTAATTGGAAGGAAGGGGTGTATTAACTACAACCATCTTTGTTGGTTCGACAGTTTGGGTATGCTTTGAAGAGTCCACCGAAGGAGGAAGAAGTACAGGAATCTCTGTATTTCACTGGTGACCTGAGTGGGGAATTATTGGCCAAGCTTCAGCACACTTGGAATCATATATGCAGAAGAGGGAAACCATTACTAGGCAAGAATGATTGTTAAGCCTATATGCCTTACAAGGTGTGGATTCAAGAGAGGGTAAGACAGGTGCAGATGCCTTTTCCAGCAGTATCACGTCCTGTTCCCATTCCAGTTGAGGAACCGACTACTGTGGCTATTGAGGTATATGAGCAGGTCGTAAAAGAAAAAGAAGACTTGATAAAGATTAATGAAGAGTTAGAGAAGGAATTGGCTCAAATCCGGAGGGAGAAAAACGAGGCTGTGTATTCCTTCCAACAGCAGACTGAGTTGGTAAGCAGGTTAGGTGTTGAACTGGCAGAAGAGAAAAAGAAGCGTGAACGCCTGGGAAAAGACTTCAAAAGCTCTCATGACATGTTAGAGTCCAAGAAGAAGTCACTCGATATCGCCTACCGGGAGATCTCTGCGTTCAACAAAACCTGGAACGCCACGCTGACTGGCAATAAGGAAAGAGAAGACAAACTGATGCTGCAGATCTCTGAGCTGGAAGGTCAGTTGAAAGCTAGCCAGAGGAGGTTGGAAGAAGAGGTTACGCGGAGGTATGATGTCCAGAATTCCTTGAACAAAGTTATCAAGTGCAAGAAGGAGTCTGCATCTCAGAAACGGAAGTTAGATGACTGCTTTGGAGAAGGGGCATGGGAGGAATCTATTGGTGATTTACGACGTGTTCTCAAGAGAAGAGATCTACTTATCGAGGGATTGCTTTCCCAGCCAGACCATCAGAAGACCAAAAGGCTGCTGGAAGAGTACCAGGCATATGGGCGCACTTGATTAGCTCATGTATTGATGTGTATGCTTTATTTGCATTGTGCTGGCCATCACCAGGATTGTTTGTTGAGGTCATGCCTTCCTATTGTACGCTCGTTAATATTGTATTCCTGACTTGATGGGCTTTTTCTGCAATGTATGAGATGTTTTCTATGATTGGGTTTCGAGCTTCTTATTGCTATCATTGTCACTGCACTGGCACATTGGCACTAGAATTGGGGGAGTGATATTCCCTAATGCACAAACACATGTTACATTTGCATAAACATTCATATTGCATTTACCAGGTAATTATTGAACTGTATCTCATTTCCTGCATCCCTCCAGGTTTTTCCAGGATTGAAAGTCAACGTCCTCACCGATACTCTACTCGTACCAACTGCAAAAGAGTCATGGACCAGATGCAAAACGAGATGCAGGAGATGCGTGAAAAGCTGGCGCTGTTCATGCAGACGATGGAGACAATTGTGAAGGGGCAGGAAAGCCTGCAGACTTTGGTGCAGCCATTGCTGGCGAAGAGTACTGGGAATGGAAACGAAGACCACAATTCTGTACGTGTTGAAACCATTCATGGGGATGGTACTCCTACGCCTGTAGCTCCACCTGTGGTGAATATACCTGTTGTGAATGTGAACAATGGCGCTGGCACCGGGAATGGTAATACAGGAATTGGTAATGAGACTGTCATTAACAATGTTGGATTCGGAGACGCCAATCTAGGCGGTGGTAACAATGGAGGTAATGGCTTTGGCAACAACGGGTCCAGCTATAACGACCAGGGGTTTGATTATGTCAATCAGAATGGGAAGTTTGGCTTCAACACCCAGGGTTTTGGATATGATGGTTTTGGTAATGCTAATCAGGGCTATGGTGGATTCGGTAACGGAAATGGTGCTGGAGTGATGCCTTTTGGACCTGCCGGGGTCACTCAAGGGTATGGTAATAGAGGACGGGGTCCTATGATGAATCAGATTAGATTTGGTCGTAACAATGGGTATGACGGGTATGGAAATGAGAATGTTAATTGGGTTGAAGACCAACGGGAAGATGCCTTTTCTGGTAGATGTATTGAAGGACCTGTGGATCCTGTGCAGAGGATCAGAATGCTTGAGGAACAAATGAAGGGTGTAGTGAGTCAGAATACTGCTGGCTTAGATATGACTACAACGGGATTGGTGCCTGGCCTGAGGGTACCGCTAAAGTTTAAAGCTCCCACGTTTGATAAGTATAAGGGAGACACTTGCCCAAAGGTGCATGTTCGCTCTTACTACAGACGGATGTCCGCTTACTCGAATGATGAAAGAATGTTGATGCATTTCTTTCAAGATAGCATGTCTGGACCGTCGCTGGAGTGGTATATGGGGCTGGAGCCCACGCAGATCAAAACCTGGAGGCAACTGGCTGAGGCGTTTGTGACCCATTACAAATATAACAATGACCTGGCACCAAATAGGGTCCAGCTGCAAGGCTTGTCACAGAAAACTGGGGAGAGTTTCAAAGAATATGCGCAAAGGTGGCGCGACATGGCGGCAAGAGTGCATCCTCCTCTAGTGGAAAAAGAGATGAACGATATGTTCATTGGAACATTCACGGGGATATTCTATGAGAAGTTGTTTCCTGTTGCGTTGGGCAGTTTCTCTGATTTGATCTTGATGGGTGAAATGATTGAGAATAGTATTAAGGTGGGAAGGTTCCAAGCTGGGGAGTCTACTTCGTCAGGAGGTAATAGAAAAGCGTTTGGGGGTCGACGTCAGGGTGATTCCAGTGCAGTGTTTGGTGGCAGGGGCAGAGGAAGAGGAAGACATCAGTATGTTCAGCCGCAACAAATAGCTAGCGTCACTATCCCGCTTCCTCAACAAAGACAGCCACAACAACAACAACCGCAACAACAGCAAGGGCAGAATCCTGGCCAGAGAAGGGTACAGAATGCAAGACCGAAAAGAATGTTCGATGCGCCTCCTTCCACGTATGCAGAACTCCTCCAGACTCTGCTAGGTTTGAACTTGGTCGAAAAGAGGACTTTGGCACCGCCTACTGGGGCAGCACTTCCTTACGGATATGATGCCAACAAGCATTGCGAGTTTCATTCCGGGGCACCCGGGCATGATATAGAAGCTTGTCAGGCATTTAAACATAAGGTCCAAGATTTATTGGATAGCAAAGCTATTAACTTTGGACAGGCAGGTCCAAATATAGTACAACAGCCTATGCCCAATCATGGGGCAAATGCCATTTTGACTGAGCAGAATCTGAATCTAGTGACGGATGTCAATGAGCTGAAGACACCGTTGGGTGAGATTAAAAGCAGGTTGCTAAAAGGGGGTGTATTCCCGGGGTGTGATGAATTTTGCTTGGATTGTTGGGTACAGCCAAAGGGTTGTAATAATTTGAAACAGGGTATTCAGGCTTTGATGAATGAGGGTACCTTGCAGTTTAATAGAACCGCGGTTGAAGAGCCTGTAGAGGCATTGTGTGAGGGGCGGAACGATGTTGCTACGGTGACGATTCCAAGGAAAAAAATAACGATCATGGCGCCCGCCAGGCGGCCGACGATCACAATTACCAAAGCAGGACCGGTTCCTTTTGAAAGTACCAAAGCAGTGCCGTGGACTTACGGGTTGGAGGTATATTGCGACGGTAAGAAGATCGAAGTCAATAAACAGCCAACTGGGGTTGTAGACAATGTTGTCGGAACCGGGGGTATGACCAGAAGCGGGAGAATCTTCACGTCACCCGAGGTAGAGGCAGAAAGATTAGCCAAGGGTAAAGCTAAGGCAACTGAGGGTGGTCCTTCTCAGTCAAATGAAAAAGAGACGTCACTAAAAGATGTAGAGGAATTTATGCGTCTTATCCAAAAAAGTGATTACAAAATTGTTGAGCACCTTCAACAAACGCCTTCAAAGATCTCCATATTATCGCTGCTATTGTGTTCCGAGGCCCATCGGAACGCTTTATTAAAAATTCTGGACACGTCGTTTGTACCCCAAGATGTTTTTGTGAATCAGTTAGAGGGGGTGATGGCGCACGTGAATGCAGGCCATAGTTTGGGATTTACAGATTTTGATTTGACCCCGAGGGGAAGAGAGCATAATATGGCGCTGCACGTCTCAGTTGAATGTAGGGGCACGGTCATGTCCCATGTGTTGGTGGATACAGGGTCTTCCTTGAATGTGCTTCCGAAGAAAGCAATGATGAAATTGGATATCAAGGGGATTATTTGTACGCCTAGTGACTTGGTGGTCAGGGCATTTGATGGTACACGGAGGTCAGTTTTCGGATCCATAACATTGTCGTTGCAAGTGGGGCCTGAAATCTTTGAAACTGAATTCTATATAATGGACATCCAGCCAGCGTATAGTTGTCTTCTTGGGCGCCCATGGATCCATGCTGCCGGGGCAGTCACATCCACGTTACACCAGAAACTGAAGTATATGGTGGGGGACAGCGTCGTCACAGTTTGTGGAGAGGAGGATATACTGGTCAGCCATTTGTCGTCGTTCAAGTATGTGGAGGTCGACAGCGAAATCCATGGAACACCCTGTCAAGCCTTTGAAGGGTTGCGCATTAAGGACAAAGCTCCAGGGCCAAGCAAAGCATCAGAGGTGGCAGTGTCGTCGTACAAAGAGGCTCAAGCTCTAGTGAAGACAGGCGAGACCAAGGGTTAGAGTCGAGTGTTGGAGATTCCCGTGAAGAACGACAGGTTCGGGCTTGGATATTGTCCTTCATCATCAACGCCTACCGCAGGGGCACCCAAGTTCAAAGGACCAATAACAATTACGGCTAGTGGGGTATGTTACGAGACTATCAACACTGTTTCAGATTCTGAAGAAGGAGATAGCGACTGTGACATGGACGCCTGGATTCAGCCGAGCGTGCCAGGACAAGGGCTTTGCAATTGGTCTATTCAGGAGACTGTTCCTGTGACAACTAAACAGTAATGATTTGTTTTCTTAATTGTTGAATAATCCGGTGTCCTACCCGGAGCATCGTGATTTTGCTTAGGACCAGTCTGTTATGTACATTGCATCGTTTAATCATTAAATAAAAGGCATTTTTCATGTACAAATATTGCGATCTCTGCTTTTCCTGTTTTTATTTTTACAATAAAATGGCAACGTGGTTATTTGCTTTGTATGCGTTTTGAAGCATTTAACCATTTCCTTTGCAGGATTACTATTTCAGATGACATCTATGAACCGCCTATGACTCACTTCGACTTTGAGCACCCGGTATTTCAGGCCAGAGAAGAGATTGTTGAAGATGGCGATGTTCCAGAAGAGTTGACCTGGTTGTTAAAACAAGAAGAAAGAATCATTCTGCCTCATGAGGAAGTCATTGAGATTATCAATTTGGGGTCGGAAGAGGTCGAAAGAAACATCCGTATAGGGGCTGCGCTGCAGAGCGACATCAAGCAAAGGTTGGTTGAGATGCTCAAAGAGTACAGTGATATTTTTGCTTGGTCGTATGAGGATATGCCTGGATTGGATACGGATATGGTTGTTCACCGTTTGCCACTGCGAGAGGAATGCCCGCCTATTAAGCAGAAACTCCGAAGAACTAGACCGGACATGGCTGTGAAGATCAAGGAGGAAGTTCAAAAACAGTGGGATGTTGGTTTCCTAGATGTTACAAAATATCCCTCATGGGTCGCCAATATTGTGCCAGTGCCAAAGAAAGACGGTAAAGTGAGAATGTGTGTAGACTACCGTGATTTGAATAGGGTGAGCCCGAAAGATGACTTTCCACTTCCTCACATTGATGTGCTGGTCGATAACACTACTCAATTCTCTGTATTCTCCTTCATGGATGGCTTCTCGGGCTATAATCAGATCAAAATGGCGCCAGAAGACATGGAGAAGACTACTTTCATTACTCCCTGGGGAACATTTTATTACAAAGTGATGCCCTTCGGATTGAAGAATGCTGGGGCAACATATCAACGTGCTATGACGACTCTCTTTCATGACATGATGCATAAAGAGATCGAGGTTTATGTTGATGATATGATTGCCAAATCCCAGACGGAGGAGGAGCATTTGGTTAATCTGCTGAAATTGTTCAAGAGGCTCAGGAAGTTCAGGCTGAGACTGAACCCTAACAAGTGCACCTTCGGGGTGAGATCGGGTAAACTGCTGGGGTTTATCGTGAGTGAAAAAGGAATAGAGGTTGATCCTGCGAAAATAAAAGTAATACAAAAAATGCCGATGCCTAAAACAGAAAAAGAGGTGCGAGGGTTTTTAGGGAGGTTGAACTACATTGCTAGGTTCATCTCTCACCTAACAGCTACTTGCGAGCCATTGTTCAAGCTGTTAAAGAAAGATCAGGCTGTAACCTGGAATGAAAATTGTCAAAAGGCGTTCGACAAAATAAAAGAATACTTGCAGGAACCTCCTGTTTTGATACCCCCAGTGGTCGGGAGACCATTGATTATGTATTTGACGGTTCTGGAGGAAAGTATGGGTTGTGTTCTCGGTCAACATGACGAGACTGGGCGTAAAGAGCATGCCATCTACTATTTGAGTAAGAAGTTTACTGACTGTGAGTCCAGATACTCAATGCTCGAGAAAACGTGTTGTGCGCTAGCCTAGGCCGCCAAACGTTTAAGGCAATACATGCTACATCATACAACCCTGCTAATTTCAAAGATGGATCCAATCAAATACGTGTTTGAGAAGCAAGCACTCTCCAGAAGAATTGCCCGATGGCAGATGGTGTTGACCGAATATGATATTCAGTATGTCTCGCAAAAGGCTATTAAAGGTAGCGTCTTGTCAGAGTACCTTGTGGAGCAGCCTGTTGAGGACTACCAATCAATGAGGTTTGATTTTCCTGACGAGGATATCATGTACCTAAAGATGAAAGATTGGGAAGAACCGTTGCCGGATGAAGGACCAGAGTCGGATTCCAAGTGGCAGTTAATATTTGACGGAGCTGTAAATTCCTATGGTAGCGGAATAGGTGCAATTATTACTACTCCTCAGGGGTCGCACATCCCCTTTACTGCCCGATTGACCTTTCATGTTACCAATAATGAGGCTGAATACGAGGCTTGCATCATGGGTCTTGAAGAAGCTATTGATTTGCGAATCAAACATCTGGATGTATACGGAGACTCAGCTCTAGTGGTGAACCAGATTAAAGGAGAATGGGAGACACGTCAGCCCAATTTGATACCATATATGAATTATGCAAGGAGATTGTTGCCTTTCTTCGACAAGGTTGAATTGCATCATGTACCGCGAGCAGAAAATCAAATGGCTGACGCCCTGGCAACGTTGTCTTCGATGTATAAAGTTAACTTCTGGAACGAGGCTCCCCGGATTGTTATCTCTCGGCTTGACAGGCCCGCATTCATATTTGCCATTGACGAAGCATCTGATGATAAACCCTGGTACTTTGACATCCAGAATTTCCTGAAGAACAAGGAGTATCCGGCTGGGGCATCCAGTCGAGATCAGAAGACTCTCAGGAGATTGGCTGGCAATTTCTATTTGAACCCGGACGGTGTCCTGTACAAAAGAAACCACGACTTGGTGTTGCTGCGCTGTGTAGACGAGAAGGAAGCGAAGTTGCTCATGGAAGAGATACATGAGGGTACATTTGGTACACATGCTGGTGGGTATGCTATGACGAGAAAATTGCTGCGGGCAGGTTATTACTGGCTAACTATGGAAACAGACTGTTTCAAGTTTGCAAAGAGGTGTCATAAGTGCCAAATTTATGCGGACAAGGTCCATGTACCCCCAAGTCCTCTGAATGTGATGTCATCACCGTGGCCGTTCTAGATGTGGGGAATTGATATGATTGGAAAAATCGAGCCTACGGCATCCAACGGACACCGGTTCATCTTGGTGGCAATTGATTACTTCACCAAATGGGTGGAAGCAACGTCATATGCCAATGTTACCAAGCAAGTGGTCGCCAGATTTATCAAACGAGATATTATCTGCCGATATGGAATCCCTGAGCGGACTATCACCGACAATGGTTCGAATTTGAATAACAAGATGATGAAAGAGCTGTGCCAAAATTTTAAGATTGAACATCACAACTCTTCTCCTTACCGACCCAAGATGAATGGCGCTGTCGAAGCGGCCAATAAGAACATAAAGAAGATTGTTCAGAAGATGGTGGTGACCTATAAGGACTGGCACGAGATGCTACCTTTCGCTTTGCACGGTTATCGTACGACGGTACGTACATCAACCGGGGCAACCCCTTTTTCATTGGTATATGGAATGAAGGCAGTGTTACCGTTGGAGGTTGAGATTCCTTCCTTGAGGGTATTACGAGATGTCCAACTTGACGAGGCAGAATGGGTGAAAGACAGGTTGAATCAGCTGAGCTTAATGGATGACAAGAGACTAGCTTCTCTCGCATATGGTCGGTTGTATCAGAGCCGAATGAAGAAAGCGTACGATAAGAAGATACACCCTCGAAGCTTTCAGACGGGCGACCTTGTGCTGAAGAGGATTCTCCTGCCACAAACAGATCACAGGGGCAAGTGGACCCCTAATTACGAAGGGCCATACGTTGTCAGGAAAGTCTTCTCAGGAGGAGCATTGTTGTCGTCCACCATGGACGGTGAAGACTTTATATCGCCTATGAATTCGTACGCAGTTAAAAAATACTTTGCTTAAAATTGACCCGCTGGACAGAAAAAAGAGAGTCCAGGCAAAATGGGGCATCCCGGCGAACCAAAAACAGAATAAAAGGTTCGGGCAAAAGTTAGGGATAAAATTGAAAAGATGTACACCCGCGAAGTCGAAAACCTACACTGGGCGACTTCGGCAAAAAAGGGTATCCCGGTGAATTGAAAACCCGCAAAGGGCGGTTCACGCAAAAGTTAGGGATTTTAAAGGCAAATGACTGCGGTCCGAATCTAAGACTACATTGCTTAGTGGTTTGGGAGTACCTGAGGGTTCGTTTATCCGACACAAGCTCTTCCGAAAATGGAATACCGGGAAAGCACCAGAGTCAGGCGAGTCATAGAAGGATCAGCTCGTGATGTTTGTCTGCACCACGTCGCCGACATGTGTACAAATCCATTTTGTATTTTGTATTTTTATGCTTTCTGTGTATATATGTATGTGTGTGTGCGTAACTTCCTCTTTTCAGGAGTTGCATCCGATGTACAAAACTTTGCCTATTCAGAGGCATGTTATTAATAAAACATGTTATTCAGCATTTGCTGTTTGTGCTTTACTGTTTTGCATGTGGAAAACGTCGATGTTCCGATGAACTTGCATATGTATAACTTTGCTGGCCCTTGCCAATAATTGCTAAAACTTCGAATTGATTGAAGTAATGTCACGAACGCTAACCCGAATAGATTTGGTTGTATAGAGTTGTCTTGTCTCGTTTGTGTTTTGCAGGGTTCTCGCCCTTGAAACGGACAATCAGAAAGTGTGGCCCCAGCTGGAGGCTCGTGATGAAAGACTTGATTTGGTGTGACGCTAATCCCCTTGCAGGTGGCGCCTCACCCCAGGAGTTGAAATGTTGGTATCCCTTACCGAAGAGGATTCACTCTCCCCAGCTAGTCGCAGCTTACCCCCACAGGGTATCCCCAGCAAGACAGAATCAGTGTCTCATGCAGCGTTTATACCCCCCAGAGAGTCGGAGATTTACGCGTTCAATCCCTACCTGGGAGGATTTCTGAGGCACGTAACCAAGATAGTAAGTTCAGAAAGGAGTACCCCTACCGAGGATGGTTTTCTTCCTCCCCGTAGGTCGTCATGCCTTCGTCAGGATGATTATCCCCAGCGGAGTGGTATTTGTTGCACCCCAAAATTTGCCCAACATTTCTTTACCTAGCTTGTGTTTCGTTTCATTTAACATAACATTACCATATGCATTGCATTGACATGTATGAAGGAGGTCAAGGACTATCATAGAGTACTAAGCTAATCAAGAGATTTTATTCAAGCATCAGAGGTTCTGGCGTTTATTTTGCCCAACGGTTGAGCGGCCGAGTTCATTTTGTTTGCAGGTATTTTCTCTACAAGAAGCAGCATTCAGGAGCATCCTAAGCATTTTCATGATCATAATATTCAACAACAAGTTTCAGAAGCTTAACAGGGCTCCGAACGGTTGAGAACGGGCAAACCCGCAGATTTCCCACCAAAAGGCGCCAAATTCAAATTTTTGAATGTGTTAATCGGTTAACACATATGGTTAATCGATTAACCATTGGGAAATAGTCCAGATTTGCAAGTTTTAACAGTGTTAATCGATTAACCTATATGGTTAACCGGTTAACCAAAGCAGACTTTGCCTTGCACGTGAGATTTCAAGCAATTTCCATTTGGAGTCCAATTTTGATCATTTGGAAGGTTCCATTTTGCATTCTAGAAGGATCTAGAGCCTTCTCAAGTTGGTTATTTCAGTTTCCCGCCAAAACCCCATACCACATTCCAATCCTATTTTTCCAATCCAACTTCCAAGCCTTGCTCTGGATCCGAACCAAGAGTATATTTAAATGATTTACTCCAAACCTCACAAGCTAATCTTCATAATTCCCTTTCATCTTCATAATTCTCTCTCAATTTTCTCTCAATTTTCCAATCTCAAAAACCTCACTCAAAGCTCTTCTCTTTGAGATCATTGATTCTTCATTGGAATCATTGATTTCCAAGAGCTAAACCTCCATTAATTCACTCCATTAATTCCATTTCATCATCCAATTTTCGTGCACAAGCAGATCTGAATTTTGAAGTGTTCTTGGAAGTGATTATTTGGCTTATTTTGAGTTGTTCTTGGTGGATCTTCATTGCTACTACAAGAATTGGTGTAGATCTTGAAGTTTTCCGGGTTTCTTTGCTTGGATCTTCTCAATTACAATTAGATCAACAATTACCGAATCAATTCTCCGATTCGTAGGTTGGAATTCTGATCCGATTTAATTTCCGAACTTACTTGCATGCTCATAATGTTGATCTTCACATTTGATTGAATTGTGGTTGATTTGATCTTCTTGATCCATGATCATGTTGCTTTACCATGTTTGCATGCTAATCATATCACTGTTTGCTGAGGTAATTTCGTGCATAATTGATTATGTGAGCATCGGTATGTTTGGAGATGTAATAAGCTGTTGAAAAGTGATTTTGTTGCTGTTTTTCTACTTCTGGTGCAGTGTTAATCGGTTAACCTATATGGTTAATCGATTAACCAACTCAAATATTCAAATTTTTCAATGTTTTTAAGTGGTTAACCGATTAACCTATGGTGTTAATCGATTAACACTGTGCTGGCAAGCCTGTTTTGCTGTTTTTATGCTTATTCTTGTGTCGTTTCACTTCGAATCTTCATAGATCAATATGGTGCATTAAGAGTGAAATGTTTTAGATGTTTGCCACTGTTCTTGATTGTTTAATCATGATTCCATCAACACGCATTTTCATTTCCCACTCGGATGCATACTTTCGTAGTTACGGTTCGAAGTGATACGTGATGTTTATTTGCTAATTGATACCTCTGTTTGTCGATTTTTGTTCTTGCAATTGGTTTGGAATTTTGTTGTGAGATTTTTCTGGATGTTAGCTTAGACATGTATGCTCCCATAGTATTTTTCTCACATTTTTGTGATGAAATTAGGTGTTGTTTTTAGGTTGAAACCTTAGGTGCTCCCTTTTAGGGTTTAAGTTTAGTACCTTGTAGTGTAGAATTTATTTCTAGGTCTTATTTGAGGATTTGATCTCTGGAATTAACATGGTAGAGTCATGATTGAATTAGGTTTCCATAGTTATTTTTGTAGGATTTTACAATTAGTTTTAGTATTTTAGTTAGGATTAACTTTAATACTAGGTTTTAGGTGATCCTAACTTGCTAATTCAACTAGAATGATTTCTTTAGTTCCCTTAGATTAGGGTTTTGGTTCCCTTGCTCTTGGGTAATATTAAAGACAAGATTGGGCTACTATGGAGTGCTTGAAGAAGCTTGGATGTGAAGTTTTCTCTTCCTTTAGAGTGGTTTTGTTTAGGTGTTAGGATTAGGGTTTGTAAGTAGAGCTTCTAGATAGATTCTCTTCTTTCATAAACATGGGAGGTGTTGATCACTTCCATTCTTCCCTATGATGTAAGGTCCCCTTGTGAAGGTCTCATCCCTCCTTTGGTAGGATGTGTGGCTCTTCCCAAGTTGGTAGAACCTTTGAGGGTTCCTTTCTCTGATGATGGAGTGCTTAGTGGTGACCTTTGGTCTTCACTTTGCTTTCCATTATCCAAACCTTGCTCTTGTTAGATGAATCTTTCTCCCTTGCTAGAGGATGGAGTTCCTTGCTAGAAGATTGAGGATGCTAGAGGTTGCATTTCCCTGTGTTTGAAGACTGCCATTGGAGCTGAAGCTTGAAGACCAAGAAGAACAAGTTGACACTTGTGAAGAATATCCAGTTGAGATTGAAGGAAGAGTTGAAGCTTGAAGTTGGAAAACAAGTTGATACTTGTGTTTGATGTGTTAAAAGCTTGAAGGAGCAAGCTGATATTTTCTCTTGAAGAGGATAGACTTGAAAAGCAGTTGCAGACTGAGGACTGAACTGCTGTTAGAGGAGAGCTTTGCTGTGAAGCTGTGGGAGTGGTTGATCTGCTTTCTTCTCTTGTCTGTTTGCTTTCTGTGCAACTGTATTGGTGTGACTTGTTTGATTTGCTTGATGCATTAGAATAAGTTCATATCTAGACTGATGTAAGCTAGGAGCATGATTGCACTAGAGGTTGAGTTGCTCCCTCTGCTTGTATTGTTACTGTATGGCTTTGCTTGCGGGTATTCGGTAGAGCTCTGCTCCCTTGCCTATGTGGTTTATATGTGCTTGATGGCATATTATTGCATTTCTTCTGTATGATTGCAGTTTCTTATTGTGTTTGCTTGATAGCATGTTATTTCTTCCTGTATGATTGCAGTTATTCATATCTGGCTTGAGGTTGAGATGAGCTTGTGGAGGCTGATGTCCCACACACATTTCCTCCCTCACTTGCTATGCATGCATTTTACAGTCGTTTACTGTTTACTATTTAAGCTGATGCTTTATCCCGAACTACGTAAGCTCTGATCTCTCATACCTGTTGAGAGTACGTAGGCACAGTACTAACGTATTGGCGAGCCACCTTCCCTGCAACTCGTAGTTAGCCGAACTACGTTGACTCTGATTTCTCATTCTCTGATGAGAATACGTAGGCATAAAGTGTGACGCTTTGCCGAGTCATTTTCTTTTCTTTTCAGACCAGCCTTGATAGGTAGATAGATAAAACCAACCCGTCAGATGAACACAACAAGCGTGGATCCCATAGAGTACGATGGACGTGAGGGGTGCTAATACCTTCCCCTTGCGTAACCGACTCCCGAACCCAGACAATGGTTGCGATGACCTTGTCTTATACCTTTTTCGTCAGGTTTTTCCGATCGTTTCCTTTCCCGTTCTGAGGGATAAATAACGAAAGGTGGCGACTCTTCTGTTTTGCCGGCACCTTATTTTCGCGGAAGCGACAATATTTTCGAGTTCGTAAACTGTACCCAGATAGTTGTCTCCTGGAAGGGTTGCTTCTCCCCCGGTTGAGTTAGTCTTCCCAGCAGGTGTTATTCTTTACTCCCTGTGGAAATCGATGTATAATCTCTCCCCGGCAGAGTTGGTTGTGTCTCCGACATTTATTTTTCCTGAATATTTCGCGATATCTGTTCATCCCCAACAGGGTGGTATTTGTCCTCAACGGCCGTGTTGAAGCAAGCTTATCAGAGCTCCCCAGCAGTCTGAGCCTGCATTTGCATTTGCATGCATTATCATGTTTGCATCTACCCAGAAAACGCGTAGCATTTCCATGCCGTATGGAGCATTACGCCATTGCCAAACATACGCATATTAAAACAAAAATCAGGTTGGTTAACCTTTTGGTTTTTTCAGGTGTGTTTCTCAACAGGAGTACGGGGTTCTATCTCAGATCCATTACCAGACGATCGAAGTCTCTCCGTGAGACATGTGATGATACAGTTCTCATTATTATTCCCCACAGAGTTACTGGCTGAAGTTTCTCTTATCCGACCAGCGGAGTGTTCTTCTTCAGGTTTGCTGTTGCGGCAGCATTTCAGGGTTTCATAAATCACGATTTCAGAAGTGGTCACTGGTTGTCGAAACGGGTGTCGGGCAGTTATTTTCAGAATATCCCTAGTGGAGTTGGCTACTACCGCGAACAGGCTAGGAAGCTATATCCAATGTTATCTTTTCTCGTAAGAAGCAGGTGGATGAACTTTTCTGTAAGTATCACGCAGATGTGTTACGATTTTCCCGTAAGAATCAGGCGGACGAACCTTCCTGTATGTATCAGGCAGATGTGTTACTATTTTCCCGTAAGAATCAGGCGGAAGAACTTTCCTGTATGTATCAGGCAGATGTGTTATCTTTTCCTGTATGTATCAGGCAGATGTGTTATCCTTTCCTGTAAGCATCAGGCAGATGAGTTGTATTTTCCCGTATGAAGCAGGCGGAAGAACTTTCCTGTAAGCATCAGGCAGATGAGTTGTATTTTCCCGTATGAAGCAGGCGGAAGAACCTTCCTGTAAGTATCAGGCAGATGTGTTGTATTTTCCTGTATGAAGCAGGCGGAAGAACTTTTCTGTATGTATCAGGCAGATGAATCGTATTTTCCCGTATGAAGCAGACGGAAGAACTTTCCTGTAAGCATCAGGCAGATGAGTTGTCTTTTCCCGTATGAAACAGGCGGAAGGATTTTACTGCATGAATCTGGCAGATGACTTTTCCCGTATGAATCAGGCGGATGAATGTTCCGGTATCCAGATAGATAATTCTCCCCGGATAGCCAGAGTATGTGAGTTGTGTTCCGATGTTTGATAAAAATATTTTTCCCAAGGAAGTCGCCGTGATTTCCTCGTGTTACTATCCCCAGTAGAGTCCTCCTCAAAGTCGTTTGTGGGATGGGACCAACGGATTTGGCTACTGCAGAGGTAGGCAGAGAAACGGTATTCAGATAATTTTCCCGTACGAAGCAGGCAGATGGAGCTTCCTGTAATCAGGCAGATGACTTTTCCCGTATGGAGCAGGCGGATGAATCTCTCGTATTCAGGCAGATGGTTTTCCCATGACAGACAGAGTATGTGTCTCAGGATAAGACAGAATGTGTTCAGATATTTGATAGAACTGTTTCCCCAGCGAGGTCGTTAGGATTTCTCTGTGTTGACAGAATGTGGACAAAGTTTTATCCCCGAAATGATAGAATCTTTTTCAGGTCGATGAAAATAATCCCCAGCATGGTCGCTAATTGATCATTTTGTTGTCGTAACAACCAGGTCCTGTCAGCGGATGGTGTTGTCCAAGCAGTTGGTGTAGTTTATTTCTGCGGTTGGCAAATTTCAGGGTTTCTTTGGTATTCAACCGTCTCGTACCTCGAATGTTTGAAGGTCGTTCGCTCTTCACCCAGTCGGGTCCAAGCCGCTTGAATAGGGGCAACTGTTGCACCCCAAAATTTGACCAACCGGTTCCCATATCTGATTTATGTTTCGACGCATTTTGCATTCGCATTCGCATACTGCATGCATTGCATTTTTCTTAGTCAGATTGATTTTATCGGGATTGCAGCCCCTGGCGTTTCAGGCAGTTCAGGCCGGTTTGAATAAGTGCATTTTGAGAATTGGTGCTCGTTCCCTGTGTTTTTAGGCCATCTCGGTGCCCGGGATTCGCTATGGTTGCGCAATTGTTCTCTAATCGATTTAATCGGCTTCCTGGCATTTTTAGAATTTTCTCTTTTATTTTTTAGATTTTTAATGCATTTTAAGAGATTTTTTAATAGATTTGTTTGTTTTTTTTAAGATATTAAATAGGTTAATATTTTCTTTAATAGAATTTAATAGATTTTAGATTTTTAAATAGATATTCCTTTTTTTTTAAATAGTTTTAATGGTTTTTTTAGTCTATTAGATATTAGTTTTTTTGCATTAAATAGAATAGTTTAAAATAGTTTTTAAATAACCCTTTTAGATTTTTTTTATATAGTTTTGTGATATAGTTTTTTAAAAAAAGGAGTATAATAATGTTAGATTAGATTTTTTAATTGATTTAATAGATTTAATATAGAATTTAATAGTTTTTTTTATAGATTTTATTAGATTTTTTAATTGATTTTATAGATTTAATTGGAATTTTAAATAGATTTCTAGATACTAAATAATCTTTTTCTGTTTTAAATAGGTTAATTAGAATTAATTTTGTTTTTTAGGATTAATTAGGATTTTTTATTATTAATTTTCGTTTAGTTAATTAGGGTTTTTTTTAATTAATTTTCGTTTAGTTAATTAGGGTTTAATTAGGTAGCTCATTAGCATTTAATTAGGTCTTAATTAATCAGAGTCTTAGTCCTTATAGTGGGCCAGGTGTCCAGTTAAAGGCCCAAGTCAGAAAGGTCCAGAATTTGCGCCAGGTGTCACATAAATAGCAATGCCACGCGTGTCATCTTTTTGGCTTCCACTTCACGTTTTGCTGACAGATCACACTCCACTAACCCTCTCTCCTCACACGTGTTGCCTTCCCTCTCTCTCTCAGTGCCACACGTCCCCTTCTGATACCACCACAACCACACTCACTGCATGCACCCCACGTGTAATCCACTACTGCCTCCTCGCCAGAACACATGCAAGCGCCGCCGGACCACCTCCCTTCAGCCGCAACCGTCGCCGGAGATCGTTGAGGCCGCCAGAAACTGAATTTTCCCCAGAAAATTCATCCAAGCATCTTTCGATCTTCTTCATCCTCCATCAATCTCACCGGAGATTCAAAGACCTCGCCGGAGAACTCATCAGAACCACCGTGTTTTCCAGAAAACCTTCAACGAGCAAGATCAATCTTCAACTGAGTTGTTCCAGATTCCTCAGCGTGTTCTTCATCCAATTCCAGAAATCTTCAACGACTAAGAACTTCATCTTCTTCGTTCATCTGTATCTCCAGATAGCCGCAGCTCAAGAACACTCGTCAAGATCCTTCGTCCGTTCCAGATTTTTCTTCAGATTCCTCAAAGAACGCCATCAAAACTTCCTTCTGTTCAAGATCTTTGTTGATCTCCATCACGCGAACGACGCCGCCTCCGTAGTTCTCCGTACCTTCAAGTTTCCAGAAGTTGCTTCAGGCTTCATCCAAGATCCAGCTTCTGCACCATTTGAGTCTCCTCCAGGTTCCATTCTAAATTTTCTGGTTTGATATTTTTTAGTTTATGAACTAGGGTTTTGTTTGAGCGAGGTTAGGTTAGGGAAGGGTGTTTTGAACCGAGTTTTGAGTGGTAGTTGGTGATAGCGTGGGGTTTCTGGTGAACAATGTTAGAGGATGGATTTAGAACGAGGATTGTTGAGTGATTTTGTGTGAGAAAGTTGATTTCAGAGGGAGAGAGGTTAGAGGAGGCGAGATTGCGCCGCTAGGGCTATCTGGGGAGGGCGATGAACAGTGGGAGAATGGAGATAGGATTAGGGTTTTGCTTGTTAAGGCTGAGATTAGAGTGGATTCGGGCTCAGGCCCATTATGGTGTTTTACTGATCATACCCTTTGATTTCCCATTGGCACCCCCCTGGTGTGAGCTTTCTTTATGGGCTCAGATAGATTCTCTAACTACACCCCCCAGTCTGGGGCCCAATCAGGAATACAAGGCGAATATTTGCTATTCGCCACCCCCCGTTTGTTCATTTTTCTTGGTATTTTAATGTTTTTTCTGAATTAGTAATGGGCCTAGCGCAGTGTGATACCTGCACCCCCCTCCTGAGCCCAATTCCCATTTGAACTGTAAATAGTTGCTATTTACCACGCCTGTCTTTCAATTTTAATTGATCTTCATTTTATTTTATGTTTGCATATAGGTTAGTCAATAAATCATAACAAATTGAAAAATGGTCATTTTTACATGGGATTTTTTCCCTCATTTTCATAAAAACATCAAGAAAATTATAAAAGAATAAAATTGGCATTTCATTCATTTTTTATTTTCTGGTGCATTTTTACATTTTATGGCATTTATTTCATTTTCACTTGGTATATGTTACTTGCTGAATTTAGTATGGTCATTGTATTTCATATTTTGATGTAATTCTTTTTGCTATGGTTAGATTAGAGTATTAGGTTCCCCCTGGAATTTTATCACATTTTTGTGATTTAATTTAGGATAGTTTTGAACCATAAACTTTAGGGTGATCAGGATTAGGGTTCCAACTTGCATAGGTGCAATTCAACACATAGTTTTGGGATTTTAAAACTGATTTAGGTCTTGGGGTTTATATGGGGTATAGGGTACATAGTTAGGGTCCCCTAGAAATTTAATTAGGATTTTATAGTGAGTTTTACTATTTTTCCCTGATTTTTGCAATTTGGTTGATATTGGTGTGTTTCCCACTTGGGATGTTGCTTTGTTTGTTGGGTTTTGGGCATTTCAACTGGGATGTGGGGCTTGGGCTTGGCTTGTGGAACATGAGGAAGCATGAAAGAAGATTGAAGACAAATAAGGATGCTTGGAGCTTGGGGAACTCTTTTGCTTGAAGATGGTTTTTGAAGACATAGGAAATAGGAGAAATAGGCAGAGCTTTAGATTAGATTGATTTCTTCTTGCAAAATATGGAAAGCATCTTGTGCTTCTATTCCTCCCTATGACATAAAGTCCTTCTAAGGTATTCACATCCCTCCTTTGGAGGGATAAGTGGCTTATCTTGGAAGTAGAACTTTGAGGGAACCTATCTCTCATAATGTTAAACACTTATAGGCTTCCTTTGGTTGTCAATAAGCTGTTCAGCATTCAACTTATTCTGTTAAGTGATTCTATTCTGGAGTGCTGGCTTTGAAGGTAGAAGTTCATTGAAGATGAAGTTCATTGCATTGAAGATGGGAGAAGGAGAGGTTTGTGCCTGTCAAAGCTGCTCAACTGTTGGAGTAGGGGTTTACTGCTGTTTGAAGCTGTCTGCTGTCTGAAGCTGTCAACTGTTGGGGTTCATTGCTTGCTAAAGCTTGGTGTTGCTTGGAGTGTAGGGGATCATTGAAGAGTTGATTTTGGGGTTCATTTGAAGATGTTACTGTTTGGCAGTTAATCAGCTGTCAGAGTTTGATGTTTTTCAGAGCTACTATTGTAGGAGCTGGTGGGCTGTCAGAGCTGGTTTTGGGGTTTTATTTTCTTTACTGTATTGTTTGTTAATCTTCCCTTAGGTTTGAAGTGAAGCTGTTTCACTTTGCCTATTATTTTCCCAGGTTCGAGGTTGAGTGGGGCTCCCTTGCCTCGCTTGTGTTGCTGCATCTCATGCATTTTACTGCTTTACTGTATACATGCTGTTTCTTTTCCGTTTATCCCTTAGGATCTCTGTTTTTCTCTGCGCAAGAGAGAAATATGACAGACATTAGGTGTTAATCCATGCATGACAACATTAGGGTAGTTTTGATTCCCATTTCAAACCCTAGGCTTTAGAGTTCTTTCTCTTCTATCTCAAGGTCATTCAAAACACAATAATAAGATTTTAAACATCAATAAAAGACAGTTCTTGCGTAAAAGACTGGAAACCAAACAAAACGTCATTTTTGTCCGCTTGGACCCGTAATCAGGAGAAACTTTTTTTTCAGAAAGATAAAAACAGTCAGACAAATCTGCGTCTTCCGTAGCCCGAACTACGTTTGCTCTGATCTTTCATGCTGTATGAAAGTACGTAGGCATAGGATGTCGTATCCTAGCGAGCAACCTTCCCCTCCTTTCCTGTAGGTAGGCAAACTACGTTGACTCAGATTTCTCGTTCCAGACGGGAATACGTAGGCATAAAGTGCGATACTTTGCCGAGTCATTTTATTTTCTTTTAACCCTCGGCCTGTAGAATAGATAGAATAACAATCCGTACTAGAGAACAAGCGTGGATCCCGTCGAGTACGACAGACGTGAGGGGTGCTAATACCTTCCCCTTGCGTACCCGACTCCTGAATCCAGGATTTGGTTGCGATGACCATTCCTTTCCCGTCTTTGCGTTAGGTTTACTCTGAGCGTTTCCTTTCCCTCCTTTGGGATAAATAACGCACGGTGGCGACTCTTCTGTCATAGCCGGCGCCGATTTTCGCAGTAGCGACACTGAGAACCCACAGACTGTTGAATTTGTGAGGAAATGTCAACTGTTGGAGGAAAAGCTTGATGCCCTGATGAGTCAGAATACTCTTAATATGAATGCTACGAGCATGTGTCCGGTGCCCGGTCTTGTGATGCCTCTGAAGTTTAAAATGCTGAATTTTGAGAAGTTCAAAGGGGATAGTTGTCCGAAGAAGCATTTGGTAATGTTTTGCAGGAAAATGACTTCACATGTCCATAATGATCAGCTTATGATTCACTGTTTTCAGGACAGTCTGAGTGGAGCATCATTGAGTTGGTATATGCAGTTGGAAAGTGGTTGCATCCGATCAGGGTCAGATTTAGCCAATGCCTTCGTGAAGCAGTACAACTACAATCTTGACATGGCTCCCAACCGCATGTACTTGCAAGAATTATCTCAAGCGGACAATGAATCCTTCAGAGGGTATGTGCAGAGATGGAGAGAATTAGTTGCTCATGTTCAACCCCCACTTTTGGAAAGAGAGTTGGTTGACATATTCTTGGGTACCTTGAAAGGCTATTTCTTAGACAAGATGATCAGTGGTAGAATGTCGAACTTGGCTGACTTGGTGATGACAGGGGAATGTATTGAGAGTGGAAAGATTCGAGACATCTCAGATACCTCAGTTTATGAAGATGAATCAATTGTCGGTTCTCAAGAAAAATGGGAAAAAGGAAGTGATGTTATCCCGAAATCTCCTGTACCTCATATTTAGTTTTCAGATACTTCGAGTATTCAGAGTCAGCAACTTGTTGGGTCTGTGTATCAGGTATCTGTTTCCTGCCAGAGTCAACAATCGTACCGTCATCAACCGCGTCAGCACGCCAGACAAAGACCAAGGAAACCAGAGAGGCATTTTACTCAGTTGCCGGTATCGTACAGTTAGTTGTTGCCGGATTTGATCAGAGGTGGGTTGATAGTGCCAAAGAAGATTAATCCAGAGATTCCTCCGTATCTGTCAGTTTTTGATGTCAACGCCCGCTGTGAGTACCACTCTAGGGCACATGGGCATTCAACTGAAGACTGTAAGATGCTTAGAAGCCAAGTTCAGACTCTGCTGGATTCCAATAGGATCTCAGTCACGCCTCAGGGTATTCAAATCAATGATCTTCCTTCATCCAGCCAAGTGGGTGTATTAGTTCATGTTATGGAGGAATTTCCCGAGAGCAGTTGTTCAGAAGAGTATCAAACTGAAGACTCAGTTGAGGGCTGCATCCTTGTGTAGCATTTGTTTATTACTGTATGCTGACCATCTCCAGGCTTGTTGGTCGAGGTCACTCTGTTTGTACTCATTTACTCCGGTATGATGCATATATGTGTGATGATTATCCTTGTGCTTGGATCTTGGGTTTCTTATTGCCTCGTTGCTATTCTGAATTTTCCTTGTTGCATACATGCGTGTTTGCATTCTGCATGACAGTTTTTGCATAACAGGTACCTCAGAGCCGATGATCTTACTTCATGTATTCCGTTAGTTTGTTGCAGGATATACAATCAGACGAGTCACAGGGATCAACGCAGAGTTATGGAGCAAGTTCAAGCAGAGTTGAGAGAAGTTAAGAGCTAGATGGGACAGTTCATCATGGACATGCAAGCGTTACGCTTGGATCAGAATACGCTCAGAGAGGAGAACCAGCAGTTGAAAACTCAGGTGGGCTTAATCATGGAAGTGATAAGGAGCTTGCTCAGAAAAGAAGGTCATCAAGTGCCTGAGGCTGCAGCATAGATGCTTGTTCCACTTTTGTCTGTGGAACCTTTACCAGAGCGCAATGTGTGTCAGAGACCTTCTGTGTAACCGGAGGCTCCAAAATTCCCGCGTCAGCAGCTACCTCCTATTCCCCAATGCAATCCCAGGATTAGAAGGTATGCTCAAAAGACGAGACCATGCAACAAAATCTTCGATAAGATCCCTTTGGATTATGCTCAGTTGGTGCAGCTCTTACTTCAACTTTGGTTGGTTAAACCTCGGACTTTGTCTCCATTGACTGGGGAGATACCACCGGACTTTGATGTCAATGCCCATTTCAATTTCCATTCTGGGGGACAGGGGCACAACATCGCGAACTGTAAAGCTTTTAAGCATAAAGTTCATGACCTGATTGATTCGAAGACAATTGAATTCACGTCGGGCGGCATGAGTGTATCAGGCGAATTTATTCCCTATCATGCAAAGGGGATGGATGGTCCTATTCCCTCACCTAAAGCTGCAGTAGGTCAGGAGTATATCTTACAATCTTTGGTGTCAGAATCCCCCTGCCCACAGCTGCTGCCTATTCATGGGTCAACCTTAAGGATGAAAACTCCTGAACAAAGAGAGTCCTCAATAGTTCAGACCCTGTCTCTAGATTTTTCTGTTGTTCAGAGTCCACGACCTTTTGGATCTTTGCAGCAAAACTATCATTGCCAGAATCAGAATAGGCCTCACAACAATTTGAAAATAAGGAATGCTCCTCTTCGTTCAGTGCCTATGTCGTACAATCAGCTGCTGCCGCACCTAGTTCAGAACTCTTTGGTGGAGCCCAGGACTCTCAAACTGGTGCCAGAGCCCTACCCTCGAGGGTATGATCCCAGTGCTTAATGTGGATATCATGGAGGATCCGTTGGGCACTCAACTGAAGATTGCGAGGCTTTTCAAGCCAAGGTATAACAGTTGATGGACAGAATGTGCATATCCTTTCCAGGAGGAAAGTTGGTCGTACATCACTCGTCTGTTTGAGTTTGAAGACTTCAAGATTCGCATCCCTCAGCAACATACCAGTCTGAAAGCCCAGTTCCTAGAAGCTGGCAATTTTCGTTTTATCCTGTTATTTCTTTACGTTTGTAATTTCTTTCCTGTTTAAAGTGCAAATCTCATTTGTAAAACTTGTTTGTTTTCAATTGATAATGATAATGAAATGAATATGCATGTTTTGATTTAATCCATTTGTGTTCACTAATTGCTTTTTACAGATGCCAAATGCTTGTTTAAGCGGAACCCGGGGAGGATGACGAAATTGAAAGACGCGCAAGCTTCCGATTGTATGTTTTTGAATAAAACCTGCTGATGATGTACATGCATTGTTGCAAATTCCTAAACACCGGAGATATAAGGATGATAATCCCTTGTCAACCCCTTTGAGCCTAGTAGTAGGAGTTTCTTTCTGAAAATGGAAAAACCCTCAACCTTAACCCGGGGCAGGGTAGGTGTCAGTTAATTTGACCGAGCGTCCAAATTAGAATAGGAGTGTTCCCATTCGAGAATCAATCACATATGTACAGGTCGTACCTAAAAAGAACCACAGTGGTTATCCGTTACTGACCAAGGAGTGAAACAGTCACAATCCCTTTAACAAGTCACACAAGCCGGTGTCACACGATTTGTTCAAAAAAAAGAGAAAGACAAAATCAAAAGAAAGAGCCCGCTAAGTCGAATTTGGAAAACAAGCGACTTAGGCAAAAATTAGGGCGTCCCACTAGACTTTGAAATCGGAAGAAGCTCAAAAGAGCCAGTCCAGGCAAAAGTTAGGGAAATAAAAAAATGATGATGAAAAACAAGTTGTGTGATTCAGGCACCAAAGACGAAAAGCGAGTGACTGTTACTCCAAAAACTTGTGGTTTCCCGAACCATCACTCCTATCATTCAACCTTTGAAAGGTGAGCGCTAGTGTCGAATTAGCTGAATATAGGATTGGAGAACATCACGGAGAATGGGTGGGTTAAAATAAACGTTGAGCCTTTATCCTTTCTTTCTTAAACCGTGAACTTAACCACGTTACAACCTTCAAAAGTCCTAATTGAAGCAGGTTTGTTTCGAAAGCATACTTCGGTAAAGATCCCATCGAAATTGACTCCTAAAAGGATTCTTCTTACAGCGTTGTATTAATGTTGACATGATGATAAGTGATTTGTTCACCCTATGTCACAAATTTTTTTCCAGTGAACAGAACTGGATTTCGAAAACTGTCATAGGCATTGCATTTAATATATCTTTTATGCAGGACAATTTGTTTTACTTGTGAGTAAGCGCTTGACAGCAGGAAAGTTTCCACAGTGGAAAGATTGATCAGGATAGAATGCGGAATGCCTGAATACTCCGTCGAACTGGGGACAGTTATATCAAATGATCACAGCATGGGAGTCAGCCATCTAGAAGTCAATTAATCTGAGACAGTCAGGTCGTGATTCTATAAATCTCTCGCAGCTAAAGGGTACTACTCCACAGATCAGCCAATCAGGGGCAAAGTCATTGCAGGCTTGGGCAGACCACCCTAAGAGCGCAAAAGTTGTTCTCGTCCGTAGGGAAATTAATATGAAGCACCTCTTCGAGGTTCAAGATGCTTAGCCAACTCATATCAAACCGTCGAGGTGCAGAGATTTCAGTTTTCCTTTCGAGGAATATCCCCACAGAGATCCCATAGGCCGGGGCAAATTTGGAAAAGAAGGAATCGTTCCTTTCCATATCCTCAGAGCTACTCAGAGCTATTCAAGCAGGTTTAGTCAACCTTCAAGTGCAAGACGAATGCCGAGAAGTCATGTTACTATCCCTTGACCCTTCAACCGAAAAAACCTCAAATTCAGACATTATATTTCTTTCCGGCGTCATTCGCACCTGACCCTTCACGGATAACCTAAAGTCCAACTTCTATTGGCAATCTCCAGGAAGCCCAATCCGTTTGGGCGCATCATTCCAAAATCCAATTCTCATTGGTACACAGGAAGACTTCGCCTTTTTTCCCTAGCAAAGTCCAGTCATACTTGGCACATCCGGTTATCCCCCAACGGAGTCGGCTTTACCTCTTCAGCATTTATTTTGCTGGAGTGGTTATCCAGCTTTCCCCGGCAGCCCGAGCCTGCATTTGCATCTTTGCATATAGTCATCATATCTGCATCATCTTTGAATTTCATCCTCAAATGCGTAGCATTTCCATTTCGTATGGAGCATTACGCCATATTCAAACATATGCATAAGAAGCATAAGCCAGGATTTCTGTCAGCTTCCTGTGGCAGCTTGAATCACTCTTCAAGCAATACAGGGGCATTTATCCAACAACTTTGTTCAGAAAACTTATCTGCTTACTTTTGGGTTTCAGATCATACTTCTGTTATGCTTTGTCCATCAGTCTTCTGATGATGACATGCCCAAGCAGAGTTACTTTGTCCATCAGTCCTCTGATGACGACATCCCAATAGATTTTCTTGCCGCCAATTCCTATTGACGACGTGTTTCCCCAGCAGGTTTTCTCTCCGTCTATCCTTAGACGATGTGAGTTTCGGATATGGTTTTCTCTCCGTCTATCCTTAGACGATGTGAGTTTCGGATTTGGTTTTCTCTCCATCTATCCTTAGACAACGTGAGTTTCGGACATGGTTTTCTTTCTGTTTATTGGATGAGATGGCGTTTTAGGAGGGTTTTCGTGTTATCAATTCCTATTGACGATGTGGCTCTTTGAAGAATGTTTGGATTTCCTTGTTGGCAATTCCTATTGACGACATGGCTCTTTGAAGATGATTGTCTTTCCGTCTACCTTTAGATGATGTGAGTATTGGGTATCTTTCCGTCTATCATTAGACGATGTGAGTGTGATGATTGGCTTTCCATCTATCATTAGACAATGTGAGTATGATGATTGTCTTTCGGTCTATCATTAGACGATGTGAGTATGATTTTCTTTCTGTCTACTATTAGACAATGTGAAATTATCAACTGCGTGTTGATCTGGCCTTTGGTTTCGATGCCTATGGCGTTACACAGATGATTGACGATGAAGTCAGGTATTCTCTATCAGATGATCAGTCAGCTTGGTGCCGTTGCGACTGGATTCAGTTTTTCTGGAGGGTTTTACGCCCAATCAGTTTTGCAGTTTATTTCTGCGGTTGGCAAATTTCCAGGTTTCTTTGGTATTCAACCGCCTTTTACCTTGATTTTTTGAAAGTCATTTGCTTTTCACCCATTCAGGTTCAAGTCGTTTGAATAGGGTCAGCTGTTGCACCCTAAAATTTGACCAACCTTTTCTTAACTTGGCTTTTGTTTCATTACATTCTGTTGCATTTCTGCATTGCATAGCATTTGTTATTGAGACAGGGGATCGAGGTTTTCCTGTGGCTCAGAATTCACTCTCAGTGCAAGCAATCAAAGTAGCGAGTATCAGACGACATTTATTTTGCCCAGCGGTCGCGCGACCGATTTTATTTTGTTTTTCAGGTTATTTTCAGCCAAGAAAGTGGCGTTCAGGCTATCGTGAGCAGTCTCATGGTTACAGCGTTAAAGAACATATTCCAGAAGCTTAACAGGGTTTGAAACAGCAAGAAACGAGCAAACGGGCAGGTTTCCCTCCAAAAGGCACCGAATTCAAAATTTTGAATGTGTTAATTGGTTAACGCATATGGTTAACCGATTAACCATTGAAAAATCAGCCCAGATTCAAAAATTCAAAGGTGTTACTCGATTAACCTATATGGTTAACCGATTAACCAATGTAATTTTTGCCTCTGTATGTGATTTTTCAATGCAGAGCCATTTGGGGTCCAATTTTGGTCATTTGGAAATTCATTTTTACACTTGGGAAGGATCTAGAACCATTTTGAAATTTGGATTAGTTTTACAATTAATTCAATTCCCTCCAAAATCCCACTCCTAATTCCATTCCAAATTTCCCAATCCACTTTCCAAACCTTGCTTTGGATCCAAACCAAAAGGATACTTAAGTGATTCACTCCATACCAAAGCATTCTAATCTTCATTTTTCACTCTCATTTCAGAATTGATCACATTTCTCTCTCAATTCTCTCTCAATTTCATCACTTCCAAAACCCTCACCAAAGCTCTTCATCCATTGAATTAATTAATTCTTCATTGGAATCCATTAATTCTTGAGCTTAAACCTTCATCTATCATCTCCATTGGATCATTTTCTTCATTCAATTTTCGTACAAATTCAGATCTGAAATTTGAAGTGAAGCTAGAAGTGATTATTTGAAGCAATTTAGCTTAATCTTGAAGGATCTCCATCTCTACTACAAGGATTAGCTTGGATCTTAAAGTATTTTGGGTTTCTTGCTTCGATCTACTCATTTCCAGCAAATCAATATTAACCGAAGCAAATCTCTGCTTCGTAGGTTGGAAATTCTTGATCTGATTCTGTTTTTAGTTTAATTGCATGTTCATCATGATGACTTTCATTTTTGATTGATTTGCTGCATTTTGATTCATATGATCTGTGGTGATGCTGTTTGGATCTGGGTACATGTTGTTGGAATCATGGTTTTCTGATTTAATTTCGTGCATGGCTTATTATGTGATCATTGGTATGTTTGGAGAAGTGATAAGCTGTTGAGAAGTGATTCTATTTTGTTGTTTTCTACTGTCAGCACAGTGTTAATCGGTTAACGCTTATGGTTAACCGATTAACCATCACAAATTTTCAGATTTTTCAAAGTTTTCACAGTGTTAATCGGTTAACACATATGGTTAACCGATTAACCAGTTCAAATTCTCAAATTTTTTAAACGTTAACAGTGTGTTAACCGATTAACACTATGCTGGAAGGCCTGTTTTGCTACTTCGTTTGATTGTTCGCATACCGTTTCACTTCGAATCTTCATGAATTGATATGATGCATTAGGAATGAAATGTTTTTGGTGTTTACCACTGTTTGTGTTTGGTTGATCATGATTTGGTTGATACTTGTGTTCATTTTCCACTTGGATACATACTTATGGATGTGGTTCAAAGTGATGACTCTTTGCATGTTCGTTTGTTTCCATCTTTGGCTTTCCTTTCCATGTTTGCATCATTCTTGCATCGCTGTTAAGTTCGAGACGAGCTTGTGGCGGCTGCTGCCCCACACATTTTTCCTCCATCCCACCATTCTAAGTGTTGCATTTTCATGTTTGCATCTTTTACTTGTGCTTGAATTTACTTGGTACTTTCCTGTGCTTTTTGCCATGATCCTCATAGGGTTCCTAGTCCCTCCGTTTAGGATGGGAGTAGGAGAGACATTAGTGTTGCACCCCAAAATTTGCCCAACATTTCTTTACCTAGCTTGTGTTTCATTTCATTCACATTAGCATTATCATTTGCATTTCATTGACATGTATGCAGAAGATCAATAGGTATGATTACCAATCAAGGGCTACACAAGAGTTTAAAGCTAGCTAAGAAGGTTATTCAGGTGCTCAAGGGTTGATATCCTTGTCAGAGAATCATCATGACGGAGGTTCAGATCAGTATTTCTCCAGCTAGTTGCCGTGCAGCTATTGTTTCAGTTTCCGAAGATTTCTCCCCATCAGAGTACCATGTACTTGTGCAGTTGGCAAATTTCTGGGTTTGTTGGCATTCAACCATCTTTTACCTTGATTGTTTGAGAGTCGTTCGTTTCTCACCCAGTCAGGTCCAAGCCGTTTGAATAGGGGCAGCTGTTGCACCCCAAAATTTGCCCAACTTTTCTTCACCTAGCTTGTGTTTCATTTCATTCACATTAGCATTATCATTTGCATTTCATTGACATGTGTGCAGGAGATCAAGAGGTATGATTACCAATCAATGGATATACAAGACTATGAAGCTAGCTAAGAAGGTTATTCAAGTGCTCAAGGGTTGATATCCTTGTCAGAGAAGTTAAAAGATCCTCAGAGAGAGTGATTGAAGCCAAGTGTGTAGATCTCCTAATTTGAGAGTTGTGGAAAGCCATCAGATGATTCAGAGGCCATGAGGATGGACTTGAGGTCTTGAGAGAGATCATGAGAAGTGTTGAATATCCCTTTGAGGCCTAGACAGGTCATTGTGCAAGACTAAGAAGGCTCAGCCATGGGTGGTGCAACTAGGGTTTGACTGGGTCAACCCTAAGTCAACTGATGATTTGGAGAAGGTTGAGACCTAATCCAAGAGCCATGTGATCATGGATTGATGTAATGAGATGTTATAAGGATGATTCCAAGATCAACTCATCATGATTGAGGAGTTTGAGAAATTTCAGGCTAGGGTTTCTAAGACTTGACAGTGTAAAATCCCCTAGTTTGACCCCTATCTTCAAGGCAATTTAGCTCAAGATGTGATTGTCATCTCATCTTTCCCCCAACATGATTGTTGTAGAGAATGATCTTAGATTTAATTTGAGTATAGAAGTCCTTGATAGGATTTGTAGAACTCAAGTTATGGCCTTGACAAGTTACAAGTCATCTGAGACATGTGAATTTGGAGGTTGAAAGTTACCCAACTTGCATGACACTTTTGCCCTAGAAGGATGATTCTTATGAACTTTTGGTCAACATGAATGTTGTTCCTTATACTCTTATATTTCTAGAGAGTACTAGAAGTCCTTGATAGGATTTGTAGAACTCAACTTATGGCTTGGACAAGTCAAGGGTATTTTGGACATTTGGTGATTATAGGTCATTTGTGATCATAGGCCATTTTCACCAACTTAGAGGCCTCAAATGAAATTTTGTTCAACTAGAAAGTTGCTCAAAATGGGGTTTTAACCTTGAACATGCATCAAGGAGGCATTGAAATGGCTCAAGGAGAGATTTGGTTCAAGAAATTTTGAAAAAGGAAGAATTAAAAGGATTAAATGACCAAAAATTCAAATAATTCATTTTGTGACCAAATGAAACAAAATTATAGGTCAAATTGATTGGAAAAATGATTTTAGAAACAATGGCAATGTTAGAATTTTGATTTGAGATCATTTGCATACCATTCCATTTCATTTCTTCATGATGAAGCAACATAATCAAACTCCCACCTTTGGCTTGCAAACAAGGAAAATAATTCATCAAACTCATTCAATATCTCATGAGAATTTGATTACAAGCATAGCCATGCCCAAAGGGAGCCAGAATAGTGATTGCCATGGATGAGATTTTGAAGAGATTTTGAAAATCCAAAATCTCATTTGGATGATTCCAGAAAGTTCTAGACAATCCCAATCACTTCTATATAAGTCATTGAGTGAATGCAGTTCATTTTTTGGAAGGAATTGAAGCTGGTTGCAGAAAGAGCCATTGAATTTTTGGAGGTGCAAGTGAGAATCGGGTTTTGAATTCAAGGGAGAATCAAGCTAAATCAAGGTGTGCAAAGGCTTTAGGAGTGAATTTGGAGTGTGTCTGCATCGTTTTGGAAGTTGAAGTGATCAAAAACCATCTCTATTACCTCTCTGAACTCAGGTTGGTATACTTTGAATTTATGCTCAAACTATAGGGAGATGCTTAGAAATTCATATGTGGTTAGGTTCCCCTATTGATGTAGTTGGATTTAGGATCAGAAATTGGTGAATTAGAGACAAAATAAGGTGATGATCAATTTCTGTTAGGGCTGAAATCTAGTGATTCTTGGACTGTTAATCAAGATTAGATGGTGCAAAGTGATCACCATGAGATGAGGATTGAATTGAGACCTTTAATTTGAAGAATGGTAAGATTCAAGATTTGGATGAATTCTGAAAATGTTATCGTGTTTTGAGTTAGAGAAGGATTTAGATGATTTGGAGTTGAGATTCTTGATCAGCATCAAATTTGGAGTGAAATGATGATTTGTTTTGTGATTTTTGATGAACTGTGGAGGTTGTCTCACCGGAGAAGACGGTGGCGCCACTGTTCAGGCCACCATCTGTGTTTTCCCCCCAAACTGAGTTCAAATGGGGACGATGAGCCATGGCCATTGGATGAGTGTTTGACTTTGGACTCAGGCGAGCAATGGAAGGCCACGATTGCATCTCAGCTCTGAAGAGAGATTTCTAAATGAAACGCACCGTTTCATTTAATTGGTGTTTTGGGCTTAGGACTTAGATTGTTATCCACACCCCCTTTGGCCCAATTCTTTGAAATGAACTAAACTAGATTGCTATTTGACACGCAAGTTTGTTTAATTTCTTGTTATTTCTTTTATTTTTCATTATTTCATATGACTTAGAAAATAATTCATAAAAAATAGGAAATTGGCTCAATTAATTCCAAACTTTTTTCCCCTGATTCATGATTGAATCTAGAATTTTTTTAGATTAAAAATATTAGGAATTCATGCATTTGTGATTTTATTTTCATTTTTTGAATATTAATTGATATTAAAATGGCCATGGTTGATACCTTGTTTTGTTGAATTTTGTTTGAGCATTTGGTGATGATTCTTGACTTGATTTTTTGTGTGTAGCTAACATAGATATGCATGTTCCCCTAGTAATCTTCTCACATTTTTGTGATGAAATTAGGTGGTAGTTTTAAGTTGAAACTTTAGGTGCCCTAGTTTTTGGGTTTAACCTTAATACCTTGTGATTTAGATTTTATTTCTAGAACTTGGTGGATGATTCAACCTCTGGATTTTGTATGGTAGATTCATGATTTAATTAGGTTCCCATAGTTATTTTTGTAGGATTTTACAATTGGTTTTAGTATTTTAGTTAGGACTAACTTTAGTACTAGGTTTTAGGTGATCCTAACTTGCTAATTCAACTAGATTGATTTCTTTAGTTCCCTTAGATTAGGGTTTTGCTTTACTTGCTCTTGGATGATGTTGAAGACAAGCTTGGGTTGCTTAGGAATGCTTGAAGAAGCTTGGATGTGAAGATTCCCCTTCCTTTGGGGTAGTTCTGTTTAGGTGTTAAGATTAGGGTTTGTAGATAGAGCTTCTAGATAGATTCTCTTCTTTCATAAACATGGAAGGTATTAATCACTTCCATTCCTCCCTATGATATAAGGTCCCCTTGTAAAGTCCTCATCCCTCCTTTGGTAGGATGTGTGGCTCTTCACAAGTTGGTAGAACCTTTGAGGGTTCCTTTCTTTGATGATGGAGTGCTTAGTGGTGACCTTTGGTCTTCACTCTGTTGTCTTTTATCCAAACCCTGCTCTTGTTAGATGAATCTTTCTCCCTTGCTAGAGGATGGAGTTCCTTGCTAGAAGATTGAAGATGCCAGTTGTTACTTCCTCTTTATTTGAAGACTGCCTTGGGAGCTGAAGCTTGAAGACCAAGAAAAACAAGTTGACACTTGTGAAGAATATCTAGTTGAGATTAAAGGAAGAGCTGAAGCTTCAGGAAAACAAGTTGATACTTGTGTTTGATGCATTGAAAGCTTGAAGAAGCAAGTTGACACTTGCTATTGAAGATGATAGCCTTGAAGAGCAGTTGAAGACTAAGGACTGAACTGCTGTCAGAGGAGAGCTCTGCTGTGAAGCTGTGGAAGCTGTTGATCTGCTTTCTTTCCTGTCTGTTTGCTTTCTGTGCAACTGTATTGATGTGACTTGTTTGATTTGCTTGATGCATTAGAATAAGTCCATATTTAGACTGATGTAAACTAGGAGCATGATTGCACTAGAGGTTGAGTTGCTCCCTCTGCTTGTATTTTTACTGTGTGGCTTTGCTTGCGGGTATTCGGTAGAGCCCAGCTCCCTTGCCTATGTGGTTTGTTATTTGCTTGATAGCATTTTACTTCTTCTGTATGATTGCAGTTCTTGTGTTTGCTTGATAGCATGTTATTTATTTCTGTATGATTGCAGTTATTCATATCTGGCTTGAGGTCGAGATGAGCTTGTGGAGGCTGCTGCCCCACACACATTTCCTCCCTCACTTGCATTGCATGCACTTTACAGTCGTTAACTGTTTACTGTTTAAGCTGATGCTTTATCTGTTTCTGTTTATCATTGACATGATCCCCTAGGAATCTCACTTCCTTTGATAAGGAAGTGATGATTAGAACTTTAGGTTGAAACCATGCATGATAACTTCTAGGAGTTCCCTGTTTCAAACCTCAACCATAGGATGAATCTTTGGCATGAAAACTGTTAGGACTTGATAGTCTCCCCTTAGTTGAACCTGTTTGTTCTCTCTTCTCATCTCAAAACAAATTAAAATACTAATAAAGGTTAACTGATGTCGTACGTTACGAGCCTTAAGCTATCTGAGAAAGGGTTATCGGAGAGTTCTTTTCGACAACTTGGATGTTTAGTATGGTACCCTTTGGGTGACATACGATGCATTCACTCTCAGGTCATAGTCTCTAGTGCGATATTGGTTGCAAACATCCATAAAAACAGTTCTTCCGTAAAAGACAGAAAACAAACTTCAAACCTTTTTACCCCGTGGGCCCATAATTCAAAGGAAGCTTTTTTGAAGAAAAGAGTGTCGTTAACTCTCAGTTCTATCGCAAACGGTAACGCCTAAGTCTCCAAGGGTCGAGCTGCGTACGCCAAACTGCTGGAACTGTTTGTTAAGCCTACTCGAAAAATAGATGAATCTGAATTCCCGTAATCTGTATTATCCCGAACTACGTAAGCTCTGATCTCTCATGCCTGTTGAGAGTACGTAGGCACAGTACTGATGTATTGGTGAGCCACCTTCCCCCATCACCCGTAGTTAGGTGAACTACGTTGACTCTGATTTCTCATTCTCTGATGAGAATACGTAGGCATAAAGTGCGACGCTTTGCCAAGTCATTTTCTTTTTAGACCAGCCTTGATAGGTAGATAGATAAAACCAACCCGTCAGATAAACACCGCAAGCGTGGATCCCATCGAGTACGATGGACGTGAGGGGTGCTAATACCTTCCCCTTGCGTAACCGACTCCCGAACCCAGATAATGGTTGCGATGACCTTGTCTTATACCTTTTCGTCAGGTTTTTATGATTGTTTCTTTTCCCGTTCTGAGGGATAAATAACGAAAGGTGGCGACTCTTCTGTTTTGCCGGCACCTTATTTTTGCGGTAGCGACAGCTGGCGACTCTGCTGGGGACTTGATAGTTTCCTGGGATCCAACGTCCCTTATGCGAGTCAATTTGGGGATCTAACGTCCCCTGCGAGAGTCAATCCTAGCGCTTGTATGATTACTTGTTGGGTTGTGTTTATTTATCGCATTTTATTTTCAGTATGATATGATTATCTGTGTTGTTGTGGGAGGAGCATTCTGATGAGTGAGAAGCAAGACCCAGGCTTGAGCGTACTTAGCATTAGTTGTGGAAATTAGTGGGCGCATGCTTGCTTTGCAGGCACTAGTGTCTCATGAAATCCACGCTCAGACGAGGTTCTCCCGGTTGACTTCTTTTCCGGCCCTTTGGGCCTGAGGGGTTGTTGGTTTGGAGGATTGTCCACTCTGGGGACCTATCATTTGGAATTCAGCTGAGTGAGGCCGCTTCAGGAGACGGTGATGCCACACCTTCTGGGTATCGTATCACCCCTCTTGAATGTCTGTGACGCTAATGACCGCATAGGATGCCGAACTTGTGTCAGTTTAGGTCCATACCTGTGAGCAGGGTCGGGTTTGTTGCAGGAAGTCTTAACCTTCAGACTACTTGGTTTTCTTGACAGTAAATCAGTTTTGTTGATAGCGGAGGTTCTCGTCATCAGATATGTGTGTTCTTGATAGAGCAGAGTTATAGCCTGACATCAGGGCTTCTCATCATCAGTTGTGTATTTGTTCTTGATAGAGCAGATTTATGGTCCTGTATCAGAGGTTCTTATTATCAGATGTGTGTTTGTTCTTGACAGAGCAGATTTATGGTCTGATATCTGGGTTTTCTTCTCATCAGAGATATGGTTGTTCTTGACAGAGCAGCATTGTGGTTTTGTTGATACAAAACCTTCATCTCTTCAACAGTGCAGTCGTCTTGATCTCCTGCTGCATGATTGCATTTTGCATTGTTTTGCATACTCATTTGCATATCATTAACGTGTGTCTGTGTTGCAGGTACCGTTTCCCCCGATCCAGGTTTTCTTGCCTTCTCTTATGCTATTATGGGTTCTCTGAGGAAGACTGTGGCCTACAAGCTCCCCACTCCTGATGTTGTTCAGCTGACTGGTTTGATTGCTTTGACAGATGATTCTGTGAGGGGTGAATTCAGAAAGTCTTATGGGAAACTGCTCAGCCTGGTTCGTAAACCCTCTGTGTTTGAGATGAATGGGTTGCACGCCCTGCTGCAATTCGATGATCATCCTTTGAGATGCTTTACTTTCCCGGACTTTATTCTCGCACCCACACTAGAGGAGTATGCTGATTTGTTAGGGGTGCCTATCAAGAGTTAGATGCCCTTTGTTCACATGGATGTTGCGCCTAATCTGGCCAGCCTAGCCCCTTCACTTCATCTGGATGCCTCCGAGTTGGTCTTGTCTAGTTGGAATAGGGTTCCCGGTTTCTCCTTGCAGTTCTTAGTGGGAAAGGCCCAACAGTGCGCCAAAGACAGATGTTGGATCGTGTTCAACGCCATCCTTGCTCTGTGCATATATGGCATCATTCTATTCCCCAATATGCTCGACTTTGTAGACTTCGACGCCTTTCACATCTTTGCATCAGGGAATCCAGTCCCTACCTTGATTGGAGATGTTTACCATTCCGTCCACTACAAAAACGAGAACAGAAGGGGCAAGAATGTCTCGTGCTGTGTGCCCCTACTTTATAGATGGCTTGATAGTCACCTACCCAAGAAGGGTCCCTTTGCTTCATCTGCAGCCACAGCTGAGTGGTCTGAGCGCTTGATGAGTCTGTCAGCGGAGGATATTGCCTGCTTTGATAGAGATAGGTTGGGTACTGAGATTATCTTCAGCTGCAGTGGGTTTCCAAATGTGCCTTTGATAGGCAGGGGTTGTATCAACTATAATCTATCTCTGCTGGTCCGACAGTCTGCTTATGCTTTGAGAGCTCCGCCGAAGGATGAAGAGGTGCAGGAATCTCTGTACCTCACTGGACTTCTAGAGGGGGATATGTTATCTAAGCTTCAGCACACTTGGAATGGTGTCTGTAAGCGGGGAAAGCCGTTGCTGGGGAAAAGTAATAGCCAAGCCTGCACTCCATATGTGACCTGGATCAAACACAGAGCAGATATTATAGGGATGTCGTTTCCACATGCCCAACTAGAAAGCCCTCCAGTGATTGAAGAGCCTACCACCGTGCCTATTCAGCAACATAATCAGGTGTTAGCTGAAAGAGATGAGCTGAAGAAGGAAAATGAAGAACTGGAGAAAGAATTGGCTCAACTCAGAAGCGAGAGGAGCGAAGCCGTCCACTCCTTCAAGAGGCAAACAGAGCTGGTGAACCAGTTAGGGACAGATTTGACTAAGCAGATGGCTGAGCGTGAGCACTTGGGTCGGGACTTCAAAGTTGTCAATGACGTGCTGGCCACTAAGAAGCAGCACCTGGAGGAAGCGTACCGGAGAATATCTAAGTTTAATCAGCATTGGAAGGCCACCCTAGCCAACGGCAAGGAACGAGAGGATAAACTGAAACAGCAGATCTCCAAGTTGAAAGCCCAGGTGAAGGCTAGTGAGAAGAGGTTTGATGAAGAAACCGCTCGCAGATATGCCGCTGAAGGCCTGCTAAACAAGATTCTTGCTAACCTGAAGGAGCACAAACTGGCGTTTGAATCCAAGAAGCGGAAGTTAGAAGATTGTTTCGGCGAAGGAGCATGGGAAGACTCAGTTGAAGGTCTTCAATACACTATTACGCAGAGGGAGTTACTCGTCAAAGGGTTGCTCACTCGGCCTGATCATCCAGAAACGAGGAATCGGTTAGAAGAGTTCCGCGCCCGTGGCCGCGCTTGACTATATTTGTAATCCTTTTGTTTTGATCATTGTTGTATGCTGACCATCACCAGGCTTGTTGGTCGAGGTCATGCTATTGATTCTGCTTGTACTCAGTGATGTTGTGTACCGCCTTGATGGGGTTTCTTTATATATATGAGATGTTATTTCCATGACTAGACTCGGACTTCTTATTATTATCAGCACTGGCACTCAGGCACTAGGATCGGGGGGGGGGGGGGGAATCTCCCTAACGCACAAATACACATTTGCATGAAGCATGAAGCATTTGCATAACGAGCACTTTGTCGTTTTTTCTAACCCTTTGTGTATGTAGGTTGTTCCAGGATTGATCAAAGACCAATCCACCGTTATCCGACCAGGGAAAATCAAGCTAGAGCGATGGAGCAAGTATAGACTGACGTTCAGGAGTTCCGAGAGAGGATGGACCGCTTCATGGAACTCATGCAAGTGGTTGCCAACGGCCAAGACCAGCTCAGAACATTGGTCCAGCCTCTGATTTCAAGGGTTGGCAGCAATGGTGTGCTCCACGGTGGGAATGTTCCAACCCCTCCACCTGTCAAAACTCCTCAGAATAGCATCCCCGTGATTGGGGGGAATGGTAGTGGTAACGGCAATGTGATCGCTAACATGGGGCTCAATGGTAATACGATTGGCGTCGGCAATGGGAATTTTGAAGCTAATGTCAATGTTGGACTGGGCAACGGCAACACAGGTGTTGGAAATATGTATGGGCCTCAGCCATGGTTAGAAGACCGTCAAGAAGATTTGTTCTCCCAGAAGGGTGCTGAAGGAGAGCTGACTGCTGAAGCACGTATGAGGTTTAAGGCACTCGAGGACAAAATGAGGAATTTCGAGAACCTGAACACTATGGGTGTCGACATGTCCAAATTGGGATTGATTGCTGATTTCAAGGTGCCTCATAAATTCAAGGTACCCGACTTTGAGAAATATAAGGGCACCACCTGCCCTCGCGTCCACCTAAGATCATACTACCGGAAAATGTCCGCTCACTCTAAAGACGAGAAGTTGCTGATGCACTTCTTTCAGGATAGCTTGTCCGGGCCATCCTTGGAATGGTACATGAGTTTGGAGCCTACCAGTGTGCGTACGTGGAAGGAACTTGCTGAGGCATTCGTGCACCATTACCAATATAATAGTGACTTGGCACCGAACCGGGTTCAGCTGCAGAACCTGTCACAAAGGAACAACAAAGGGTTCAAAGAATACGCGCATCGGTGGCGTGAATTGGCAGCTAGAGTTCAGTCGTCGATGGTTGAACGGGAGCTTGTTGAAATGTTTGTAGCCACCCTCCCAGGGGTTTATTACGAGAAATTGGTCAACGGTATGTCTGGAAGCTTCTCAGATCTCATCATCACGGGCGAGCACGTTGAAAATGGGATCAAACTGGGGAAAATTCAAGGTGTCGATCTAGCCTCAGCTGGAGGAGGAAAGAAACCGTATGGTGGCAAAAGGCGGGAAGGAGAGACGAGCGCCGTGTCCAACGCTCGAAGGAAAGGTAAAGGCCCTCTCCAGCAGGTGGCTAGCATAACCATCCCGGTAGTCCAACAACCCCAGCCACAACAACAGCCGAATCAGCAAGGGTACAGAAAGTATCAAAACAGGGCACCTCTGTCGAGCCGTCACCTTGAGACACCGCCCATGTCTTATGCTCAGCTGTTACAAACACTGCTTCAGTTACAGTTAGTCCAGAAGAGAACCCTGGCTCCCTTGACAGGGGAACCTCCGCCAGGTTACGATGCGAATGCAACATGTGAGTTTCACTCAGGGGCACCTAGCCACACGATAGAAAATTGCAAAGCCTTCAAGCACAAGATGTAGGATATGGTGGATGCTAAGATCATTAATTTCTCAGATAATGTGCCAAATGTCACGAAGAACCCTATGTCGAATCATAGGGGAGGTGGGGTGAATGCCATTATTGAAGACAAGAATTTGGATGTGTTGACTGATGTCAAGGATCTGAAGACGCCGCTTAGCTTCGTTAGAGCCAAGCTGATGAAGAAAGGCTTCTTTCCGGGATGTGGAGAACTGTGTATAGGTTGTGCGACTAGTCCTGATGGATGCGAACAGTTGATAGAGGGGATTCAGAGTCTGATGACCGAAGGAATCTTGCAGTTTAGCCGAAGGGCTGAATGTGGATCTGGAGAGGTAATGCTGAAGCAGGATGATGAGGTTGCCACCATCACCATCCCTCGCCGGACGATCACTATTTCTGCACCCAGACCGCCCACTATTACCATCACCAAGGCTGGGCCGATACCTTTTGAAAGCACCAATGCTGTCCCATGGCATTATGGGGCAGACGTCTACTGCAACGGACATAAGTTAGAGCTAGAACCATCTGGGCAGTCTGTGGATAACCTAGTGGGAGTTGGCGGAATCACACGCAGTGGAAGGGTATTTGCTCCACCCGAGATTGTGGCGGACAAAGCGGACAAAGCTGAAGTAACCGACAAGGGAAAGAGTAAAGTCGTTGAGGAAACCCCTCGTGGGGTAGAGAAGGACTTACTTGTTAAGGACGCTGAAGAGTTCATGAGGTTGATCAAGAAGAGTGACTATAAGATCGTGGATCACCTCCATCAAACACCCTCGAAAATCTCCATCCTGAATCTGTTGCTGTGTTCGGAGTCACATTGCAACACGCTGTTAAAGGTTTTGAATGCCACGTATGTACCGCAGGAAATATCGGTCAACCAGTTAGAAGGGGTCGTAGCCCACGTGAATGCTGGAAACGGGTTAGGGTTCACTGACCTGGAGCTGACGCCGAAGGGAAGAAATCACAACAGCGCCCTGCACATCTCGATAGAGTGTAGGGGAACGATTATGTCTCATGTGTTGGTGGACACGGGGTCATCGCTCAATGTTCTTCCGAAGAAAGCATTGATGAAGTTAGATACTCGAGGATTGATTTGCACACCCAGTGATCTGGTTGTGAAGGCTTTCGATGGAACCAAGCGTCATGTCTTTGGAGAGGTAACGTTGCCAATCCAAGTGGGGCCGGAAACTTTCGACACAGTCTTCTACATTATGGACATCATGCCTGTCTACAGCTTTCTCTTAGGCCGGCCATGGATCCATTCTGCTGGCGCCGTGACCTCCACGTTGCACCAGAAGCTCAAGTATGCTGTCGGAGGCAGCATCGTGACTGTTTGTGGCGAAGAAGATATAATGGTGAGCCATTTGTCGTCCTTCAAGTATGTTAAGATGGATGGGGAAATCCACGAAACCCTATGTCAGGCGTTCGAAGCTGTTAAAGTCAAGAACGTGGCTCCTGTAATCACTGAAAAACCAGAGATGACTCTCTCTTCCTTCAAGGAAGCCCGGGCCGTTGCTCAAGCCGGATCTACCCCAGGTTGGGGGCAAATTCTAGAAATACCTAACAAACAGGACAAGTTTGGGTTAGGATACTCTCCTGTGGCTGAAGCCTCCTCTTTGCATAGTGCGTCGCGAGGTAAAGGGCCGATCCAGTTTACCAGTGGTGGGGTGATATTTGAAGGTGTCAACGCGGTGTCTGAAGACGGCGAAGACAGTGATTGCGACCTAGATTCTTGGGTCCAGCCAAGCAAACCAGGCGAGGGCCTCAACAACTGGTCCATCAGGGATACCATCCAAGTGATAGGCAAAGAGTAATGATTTACTTTCTCCAATCGTTGTACAACCCTATGTCCTACCCGAGGCATAGTGGTTTTATTGTCAGGGCCTTGTTTGATTACGTACATGCATTTTACCAATAAATCAAAAGGCATTTTTCTTCACATTCAAATGTTGTGATCTCTGTTATTCCTGTTTTATATTTGTTTTGAAAAATAATAAAATGGCAATGGGGTTTGTGCTAACCTGCATATCCTTGTTTTAAGCTTAGCCCTTGTTATTGCAGGATCCACATAGCAGATGACATCGACTCTGGACCTTCTACGACTCACTTCGACTTCGATTGCCCGATCTATCAAGCCGAAGAAGAGATTGATGAAGATGAATACCTTCCCGAAGAGTTGGCCCGCTTGTTGAAACAAGAAGAGAAAGTTATTCTGCCTCACGAAGAAGAGATTGAGATTGTGAATCTGGGTTCTGAAGAACTTGTCAGGAACGTCAGGATAGGGGTTGCATTGCAGAGTGATGTCAAGCAGAGATTGGTCGAGATGCTGAGAGAGTATAGTGACATCTTTGCTTGGTCATACAAAGATATGCTCGGACTTGATACTGACATCATGGTCCATCACTTGCCACTGCGAGAAGATTGTCCTCCCGTTAAGCAGAAGCTTAGGAGGACATGACCAGAATGGCCGTTAAGATCAAAGAAGAAGTGCAAAAGCAGCTCAATGCTGGCTTCTTAGCGGTCACTACTTACCCTCTGTGGGTCGCCAACATAGTGCATGTACCGAATAAGGACGGTAAGGTGCGAATGTGCATCGATTATCGGGATTTGAACAGGGCGAGCCCTAAGGATGATTTCCCACTCCCTCATATTGATGTGTTGGTCGACAATACGGCCCAGTTCTCCATATTTTCGTTCATGGATGGCTTCTCCGGTTACAATCAGATCAAGATGGCGCCGGAGGACATGGAGAAAACTACGTTCATCACCCCTTGGGGGACGTTTTGCTACAAGGTAATGCCTTTCGGTTTGAAGAACGCAGGGGCCACTTACCAACGAGCAATGGTTACTTTGTTTCATGACATGATTCATCATGAGATTGAAGTCTATGTTGATGACATGATTGCGAAGTCCCAAACGTAGGAGGGACATCTGGTCAATTTGCTGAAGCTTTTTGAGAGGCTTAGGAAGTTCAGGTTGAGGCTGAATCCTAACAAGTGTACTTTCGGAGTACGGTCTGGAAAACTACTGGGGTTTATTGTGAGCGAAAGAGGCATTGAGGTTGATCCTGCGAAGATAAAAGCAATACAAGAAATGCCAGCGCCAAAAACAGAAAAAGAAGTTCGTGGTTTCCTAGGCAGAATAAACTACATTGCGAGGTTTATCTCTCAGCTCACAACCACGTGTGAACCGATGTTCAAACTGCTAAAGAAAGATCAGGCGATTATCTGGAACGAGGATTGCCAGAAGGCATTTGATAAGATAAAACAGTATCTACAGGAACCTCCGATCTTGATACCCCCAATGGCCGGAAGACCCTTAATCATGTACTTGACAGTTCTTGAGAATAGTATGGGGTGTGTTCTCGGTCAGCACGACGAGACGGGCAGAAAGGAGCATGCCATTTACTATTTGAGTAAAAATTTCACAGATTATGAATCTCGTTACTCGATGCTAGAGAAAACGTGTTGTGCACTAGCCTGGGCTGCCAAACGTTTACGACAGTACATGCTCAATCACACAACCATGCTAATTTCGAAGATGGATCCGATCAAGTACGTCTTCGAGAAGCAAGCGCTTTCGGGCAGGATTGCCAGATGGCAAATGGTGTTGACGGAATATGACATTCAGTACGTTTCCCAGAAGGCCATCAAAGGAAGCGTATTGTCTGAGTACCTTGCCGAACAGTCGATCGAAGATTACCAGCCGATGAAATTTGAATTCCCTGATGAGGACATCATGTTTCTCAAGGCAAAGGATTGCGATGAATCGTTGCCCGACGAGGGTCCAGATAGGAAATCCCAATGGAAATTGATATTTGACGGGGCGGTTAATTCTTATGAAAGTGGCATTGGGGAAATCATCACGACTCCCCATGGATCACACATCCCGTTCACTACGAGACTGACGTTTCCGGTCACTAATAACGAAGCGGAGTATGAAGCATGCATCATGGGTCTAGAAGAGGCAATTGATTTGAGAATCAAGAACCTAGATGTATATGGTGACTCGGCACTTGTGATTAACCAGATTAAAGGGGAGTGGGAGACTCGTCAATCGAATTTGGTGCCGTACATGAATTATGCCAGAAGGCTGCTTCCGTTCTTTGATCGAGTGGAACTCCATCATGTGCCCAGGACCGAGAATCAAATGGATGATGCCTTAGCCATGTTAGCTTCGATGTATAAAGTCAATTTTTGGAATGAAGCTCCAAGGATTGTCCTTTCTCGTCTTGATAGACCTGCATTCTCCTTTGCGATCGAGGAAGCCTCCGACGGCAAGCCATGGTTCCATGATATCCAGACCTTCCTTATGATTAAGGAGTACCCTGCGGGAGCATCAACCCAGGATAAGAAGACTCTGAGGAGGCTGTCTGGAAATTTTTATCTCAATCCTGATGGAGTTTTATATAAAAGAAACCACGATCTCGTGCTACTCAGATGTGTAGATGAGAAGGAAGCGAGTATGCTCATGGAAGAAGTCTATGAAGGCACATTTGGTACGCACGCCGGCGGGCATGCTATGACAAGAAAGATCCTGAGAGCAGGATACTACTGGCTGACGATGGAATCAGATTGCTTTAAATTCGCGAAGAGATGTCATAAATGCCAGATTTATGCTGATAAGATTCATGTGCCGCCGTGCCCGTTGAATGTCATGTCCTCCCCGTGGCCGTTCTCTATGTGGGGCATCGGCATGATAGGCAAGATCGAACCCACTGCATCTAACGGTCATCGCTTCATTTTAGTAGCCATCGACTACTTCACCAAGTGGGTGGAGGCAGCCTCATATGCTAATGTGACCAAGCAGGTGGTGGCTAAATTCATAAAGAGGGACATCATCTGTCGTTACGGAATTCCCGAACGGATCATTACTGATAATGGTTCGAATCTGAATAATAAGATGATGAAGGAGCTGTGCCAGAGTTTCAAGATTGAACACCACAACTCATCTCCTTATCGGCCGAAGATGAATGGCGCCGTTGAAGCGGCCAATAAGAACATCAAGAAGATTGTACAGAAGATGGTTGTGACCTATAAGGATTGGCACGAGATGTTGCCATTTACACTGCACGGTTATCGTACAACGGTACGTACATCAACCGGGGCAACTCCTTTCTCACTGGTGTACGGTATGGAAGCTGTCCTACCGTTAGAAGTTGAGATCCTTTCTTTGCGAGTTTTGGTTGACGTAAAACTCGATGAGGCAGAATGGATTAAGAACCGACTGAACCAACTCAGCCTGATGGACGAGAAGAGGTTAGCATCGATTGTGTATGGTCGTTTGTACCAAAGTCTAATGAAGAAAGCTTACGATAAGAAGGTGCGTCCTAGAAGCTTTCAGACGGGTGATCTCGTCCTGAAGAAGATTCTTCCCCCACACTCCGATCACCGGGGCAAGTGGACTCCCAATTACAAAGGTCCGTACGTCGTCAGCAAGGTCTTCTCAGGAGGAGCCTTGTTGTTATCCACGATGGATGGCAAAGATTTTGCATCCCCGGTGAACGCGGACGTAGTTAAAAAATACTTTGCTTAAAAAATGACCCGCTGGAAAGAAAAAGAATATCCAGGCAAAAATGGGGCATCCCGGCGAACCATAAAAAAGGAAAAGGTTCGGGAAAAAATTAGGGATATAAAAGAAAAGAATGTACACCCGCAAAGTCGAAAACCTGGAAGGGCGACTTTGGCAAAAAAGGGTATCCCGGTGAATCGAAAACCCGAAAGGGCGTTTCAGGCAAAAGTTAGGGATTTGAAAAAGCAAATGAATGCGTTCCGCGTGTGGACTTTCATTGTTTAGTGGTTTGGAAGACCTGAGGGTCGTTTATCTGAATCAATATCTTCTGAGGATGAAGCGTCGGAGAAGTATCGAAGTCGAGTGGGTCATAGAAGGGTCAACTCATGGTGTTCGTCTACGCCTCATTGCCGACATTTGTGTATATACTGATGTATATTTATGTTTGTATATTTGCGCAGCTTCCTCATTCCAGGAGCTTGCATCTGTTGTAAAACATTTTTGCCCATTCAGGGGTTTGTTATCAATGAAAAATATACTATTCAACAATTATGTTTGTTTGTTTAGCATCTACCTGTTTTGTTTGCGAAAAAGAACGCCAATGTTTTTGATAAAATGCGCATACATAAACTTACTGGCTCAGGCCACTGATTGTTGAAACAATGAATTACTTGAACGTTGTCACAAGATGATAACCTTTATGGGTCCCTTTGAGAAGGGTATCTCGTCTGTTTATTTGTGTTGTTGCAGGTATAGCACATTCCAGGCAGTACGCCGTATGTTTCCCCGAGCGGGATGATTCCTTCTTCTCCAGCAGGTTCAGCAGCATCTCTCCACGGAGTCTGCACATGAGATCGTAAGCAATGATACGCCTCTCCAAATAGAGAAGATTCTCTCCCCAATCAGATGTATCCTGAAGGATCGTCGTCTCCCCCAGCTGAGACATGCGCTGAAGCGTATATTCATTCCCCAGCACTGGGTCAAAGTGCAGTTTTCATAGAAGACTACTCGCAAGTAGGCAGCCGCCGGTAATCCAGACGGAGGTCTCCAGCGGAATTGAAATTGCCCACACAATTGTACTCTCCCCCAGGAAGTAGGATGATTCCTCCTTCCCCAGCCGAGTTTGCAGTTCCCCAAGAGAGTCGAGTTCTTGGAATGCCGTTGAAGCCATGATTGGTTCTCTCCAGTAGAGTGTTGAATAGCTGATGTTGTATTTCCCCATCGGAGTCGTTATCTCTAGGAAAGCTTAGCCGCGAAGGCCATGCAGTTTATTTCTGCAATTGACATTGTTTTCCTCAGCAGTGGAGGTTCGTACACCTAGATGAGTAGGTCCAGGTTTTCGCAGAACTTTGTTCCCCTACAGCAGTCGACTGAAATTCGTTACCCCAGGTGGAATCCAATTGAGATTGGTGTGACTTCTTCTCCTTGGCAGGATGAGTCCTTCCTCCACCAGAGTGGTTCTTTCTCCTTGACATGAGGCTTTTCCCTTCAGCATTTATTTTGCTGATGGGGTCGTAGCATTTTGCATGATTGCATAGCATTTACCCTAAAAACGCATAGCATTTCCACCGTGTGGAGCATTGCGCCATTGTCAAAGAATATGCATGTGAAACATGAGCTGGGTCATTACCGTTCTTGTCTTGCAGGTGTTCCTCCGCAGAATGGCTTGATCAAGATGATTCTTGAATTCCCCAGCGAAGTTATTTGCTCAAGATGACTCTTGAATTCCACAACGAAGTCGGTTGCTTAAGATGATTCTTAAAATCCCCAGTGAATTCGCCAGAGTTGGTTGCTCAAGTTGATGCTTAGAGTCCCCAGCAGAGTTATTGGTTCAGGACGAGTCCTGAAATCTCCAGCAGAGTTATTGGTTCAGGGTGATTCCTGAAATCTCCAGCAGAGTTATTAGTTCAAGATGACTCTTGATTCCCTCAGCAGAGTTGATTCACCCAGAATAATTTCTGGATCCCCGAAGAAGAGTTACTTGATAGTTGGCAAATTTCCGGGTTTATTGGTATTCAACCGTCTTTTACCTTGATTGTTTGAGAGTCGTTCGCTCCTCACCCAGTCAGGTCCAAGCCGTTTGAATAAGGGCAGTTGTTGCACCCCAAAATTTTCCCAACATTTCTTTACCTAGCTTGTGTTTCATTTCATTCACATTAGCATTATCATTTGCATTTCATTGACATGTATGCAGGAGATCAAGAGGTATGATTACCAATCAAGGGCTACACAAGAGTTTGAAGCTAGCTAAGAAGGTTATTCAGGTGCTCAAGGGTTGATATCCTTGTCATAGAATCATCATGACGGAGGTTCAGATCAGTATTTCTCCAGCTAGTTGCCGTGCAGCAATTGTTTCAGTTTCCGAAGATTTGTCCCCATCAGAGTATCGTGTACTTGTGCAGTTGGAAAATTTCCGGGTTTGTTGGTATTCAACCGTCTTTTACCTTGATTGTTTGAGAGCCATTCGTTTCTCACCCAGTCAGGTCCAAGCCGTTTGAATAGGGGCAGTTGTTGCACCCCAAAATTTGCCCAACTTTTCTTCACCTAGCTTGTATTTCATTTCATTCACATTAGCATTATCATTTGCATTTCATTGACATGTGTGCAGGAGATCAAGAGGTATGATTACCAATCAAGGGCTATACAAGACTATGAAGCTAGATAAGAAGGTTATTCAAGTGCTCAAGGGTTGATATCCTTGTCAGAAAAGTTAAAAGATCCTCAGAGAGAGTGATTGAAGCCAAGTGTGTAGGTCTCCTAATTTGAGAGTTATGGAAAGCCATCAGATGATTCTGAGGCCATGAGGATGGACTTGAGGTCTTGAGAGAGCTCATGAGAAGTGTTGAAGATCCCTTTGAGGCCTAGACAGGTCATTGTGCAAGACTAAGAAGGCTCAGCCATGGGTGGTGCAACTAGGGTTTGACTGGGTCAACCCTAAGTCAACTGATGATTTGGAGAAGGTTGAGACCTAATACAAGAGCCATGTGATCATGGATTGATGCATTGAGATGTTATAAGGATGATTCTAAGATCAACTCATCATGATTGAGGAGTTTGAGAAATTTCAGGCTAGGGTTTCTAAGACATGACAGTGTAAAATCCCCTAGTTTGACCCCTATCTTCAAGGCAATTTAGCTCAAGATTTGATTGTCATCTCATCTTTCCCCCAACATGATTGTTGTAGAGCATGATATTAGATTTAATTTGAGTACTAGAAGTCCTTGATAGGATTTGTAGAACTCAAGTTATGGCCTTGACAAGTTACAAGTCATCTGAGGCATGTGAATTTGGAGCTTGAAAGTTACCCAACTTGCATGACACTTTTGCCCTAGAAGTATGATTCCTATGAACTTTTGGTCAACATGAATGTTGTTCCTTATCCTCTTAGATTTATAGAGAGTACTAGAAGTCCTTGATAGGATTTGTAGAACTCAACTTATGGCTTGGACAAGTCAAGGGTATTTTGGACATTTGGTGATTATAGGTCATTTGTGATCATAGGCCATTTTCACCAACTTAGAGGCCTCAAATGAAATTTTGTTCAACTAGAAAGTTGCTCAAAATGGGGTTTTAACCTTGAACATGTATCAAGGAGGCATTGAAATGGCTCAAGGAGAGATTTGGTTCAAGAAATTTTGAAAAAGGAAGAATTAAAAGGATTAAATGACCAAAAATTCAAATAATTCATTGTGACCAAATGAAACAAAATTATAGGTCAAATTGATTGGAAAAATGATTTTAGAAACAATGGAAATGTTAGAATTTTGATTTGAGATCATTTTCATACCATTCCATTTCATTTCTTCATGATGAAGCAACATAATCAAACTCCCACCTTTGGCTTGCAAACAAGGAAAATAATTCATCAAACTCATTCAATATCTCATGAGAATTTGACTACAAGCATAGCCATGCCCAAAGGGAGCCAAAATAGTGATTGCCATGGATGAGATTTTGAAGAGATTTTGAAAATCCAAAATCTCATTTGGATGATTCCAGAAAGTTCTAGACAATCCCAATCACTTCTATATAAGTCATTGAGTGAATGCAGTTCATTTTTTGGAAGGAATTGAAGCTGGTTGCAGAAAGAGCCATTGAATTTTTGGAGGTGCAAGTGAGAATCGGGTTTTGAATTCAAGGGAGAATCAAGCTAAATCAAGGTGTGCAAAGGCTTTATGAGTGAATTTGGAGTGTGTCTGCATCGTTTTGGAAGTTGAAGTGATCAAAAACCATCTTTGTTACCTCTCTGAACTCAGGTTGGTATACTTTGAATTTATGCTCAAACTATAGGGAGATGCTTAGAAATTCATATGTGGTTAGGTTCCCCTATTGATGTAGCTGGATTTAGGATCAGAAATTGGTGAATTAGAGACAAAATGAGGTGATGATCAATTTCTGTTAGGGCTGAAATCTAGTGATTCTTGGACTGTTAATCAAGATTAGATGGTGCAAAGTGATCACCATGAGATGAGGATTGAATTGAGACCTTTAATTTGAAGAATGGTAAGATTCAAGATTTGGATGAATTCTGAAAATGTTATCGTGTTTTGAGTTAGAGAAGGATTTAGATGATTTGGAGTTGAGATTCTTGATCAACATCAAATTTGGAGTGAAATGATGATTTGTTTTGTGATTTTTGATGAACTGTGGAGGTTGTCTCACCGGAGAAGACGGTGGCGCCACTGTTCAGGCCACCGTCTGTGTTTTTCCCCCAAACTGAGTTCAAATGGGGACGATGAGACATGGTCGTTGGATGAGCGTTTGACTTTGGACTCAGGCGAGCAATGGAAGGCCACAATTGCATCTCAGCTATGAAGAGAGATTTCTAAATGAAACGCACCGTTTCATTTAATTGGTGTTTTGGGATTAGGACTCAGATTGTTATCCACACCCCCCTTTGGCCCAATTCTTTGAAATGAACTAAACTGGATTGCTATTTGACACGCAAGTTTGTTTAATTTCTTGTTATTTCTTTGATTTTTCATTATTTCATATGACTTAGAAAATAATTCATAAAAAATAGGAAATTAGCTCAATTAATTCCAAACATTTTTCCCCTAATTCATGATTGAATCTATAATTTTGTAGATTAAAAATATTAGGAATTCATGCATTTGTGATTTTATTTGCATTTTTTGAATATTAATTGATATTAAAATGGCCATGGTTGATACCTTGTTTTGTTGAATTTTGTTTGAGCATTTGGTGATGATTCTTGACTTGATTTTTTGTGTGTAGCTAGAATAGGTATGCATGTTCCCCTAGTAATTTTCTCACATTTTTGTGATGAAATTAGGTGGTAGTTTTAAGTTGAAACTTTAGGTGCCCTAGTTTTAGGGTTTAACCTTAATACCTTGTGATTTAGATTTTATTTCTAGAACTTGGTGGATGATTCAACCTCTGGATTTTGTATGGTAGATTCATGATTTAATTAGGTTCCCATAGTTATTTTTGTAGGATTTTACAATTGGTTTTAGTATTTTAGTTAGGACTAACTTTAGTACTAGGTTTTAGGTGATCCTAACTTGCTAATTCAACTAGATTGATTTCTTTAGTTCCCTTAGATTAGAGTTTTGATTTACTTGCTCTTGGATGATGTTGAAGACAAGCTTGGGTTGCTGAGGAATGCTTGAAGAAGCTTAGATGTGAAGATTCCCCTTCCTTTGGGGTAGTTCTGTTTAGGTGTTATAATTAGAATTTGTAGATAGAGCTTCTAGATAGATTCTCTACTTTCATAAACATGGAAGGTATTAATCACTTCCATTCCTCCCTATGATATAAGGTCCCCTTGTAAAGGCCTAATCCCTCCTTTGGTAGGATGTGTGGCTCTTCACAAGTTGGTAGAACCTTTGAGGGTTCCTTTCTTTGATGATGGAGTGCTTAGTGGTGACCTTTGGTCTTCACTCTGCTGTCTAATATCCAAACCCTGCTCTTGCTAGATGAAACTTTCTCCCTTGATAGAGGATGGAGTTCCTTGCTAGAAGATTGAAGATGCCATTTGTTACTTCCCCTTTGTTTGAAGACTGCCTTGGGAGCTGAAGCTTGAAGACCAAGAAAAACAAGTTGACACTTGTGAAGAATATCCAGTTGAGATTAAAGGAAGAGCTGAAGCTTGAGGAAAACAAGTTGATACTTGTGTTTGATGCATTGAAAGCTTGAAGAAGCAAGTTGAACTTGCTATTGAAGATGATAGCCTTGAAGAGCAGTTGAAGACTAAGGACTGAACTGCTGTCAGAGGAGAGCTCTGCTGTGAAGTTGTGGAAGTTGTTGATCTGCTTTCTTTCCTGTCTGTTTGCTTTCTGTGCAACTGTATTGATGTGACTTGTTTGATTTGCTTGATACATTAGAATAAGTCCATATTTAGACTGATGTAAACTAGGAGCATGATTGCACTAGAGGTTGAGTTGCTCCCTCTGCTTGTATTTTTACTGTGTGGCTTTGCTTGCGGGTATTCGGTAGAGCCCAGCTCCCTTGCCTATGTGGTTTGTTATTTGCTTGATAGCATTTTACTTCTTCTGTATGATTGCAGTTCTTGTGTTTTCTTGATAGCATGTTATTTATTTCTGTATGATTGCAGTTATTCATATCTGGCTTGAGGTCGAGATGAGCTTGTGGAGGCTGCTGCCCCACACACATTTCCTCCCTCACTTGCATTGCATGCATTTTACAGTCGTTAACTGTTTACTGTTTAAGCTGATGTTTTATCTGTTTCTGTTTATCATTGACATGATCCCCTAGGAATCTCACTTCCTTTGATATGGAAGTGATGATTAGAACTTTAGGTTGAAACCATGCATGATAACTTTTAGGAGTTCCCTGTTTCAAACCTCAACCATAGGATGAATCCTTGGCATGACAACTGTTAGGACTTGATAGTCTCCCCTTAGTTGAACCTGTTCGTTCTCTCTTCTCATCTCAAAACAAATTAAAATACTAATAAAGGTTAACTGATGTCGTACGTTACGAGCCTTAAGCTATCTGAGAAAGGGTTGTTGGAGAGTTCTTTTTGACAGCTTGGATGTTTAGTATGGTACCCTTTGGGTGACATACGATGCATTCACTCTCAGGTCATAGTCTCTAGTGCGATATTGGTTGCAAACATCCCTAAAAACAGTTCTTCCGTAAAAGACAGAAAACAAACTTCAAACCTTTTTGCCCCGTGGGCCCATAATTCAAAGGAAGCTTTTCTAAAGAAAAGAGTGTCGTTAACTCTCAGTTCTATAGCAAACGGTAACGCCTAAGTCTCCAAGGGTCGAGCTGCGTACGCCAAACTGCTGGAACTGTTTGTTAACCCTACTCGAAAAATAGATGAATCTGAATTCCCGTAATCCATATTATCCCGAACTACTTAAGCTCTAATCTCTCATGCCTGTTGAGAGTACGTAGGCACAATACTGATGTATTGGCGAGCCACCTTCCCCCATCACCCATAGTTAGGCGAACTACGTTGACTCTGATTTCTCATTCTCTGATGAGAATACGTAGGCATAAAGTGCGACGCTTTGCCGAGTCATTTTCTTTTTAGACCAGCCTTGATAGGTAGATATATAAAACCAACCCGTCAGATAAACACCGCAAGTGTGGATCCCATCTAGTACGATGGACGTGAGGGGTGCTAATACCTTCCCCTTGCGTAACCGACTCCCGAACCCAGATAATGGTTGCGATGACCTTGTCATATACCTTTTCGTCAGGTTTTTCCGATTGTTTCCTTTCCCGTTCTGAGGGATAAATAACGAAAGGTGGCGACTCTTCTGTTTTCCCATGAGAAGAGAACGAACAGGTTCAACTAAGGGGGGACTATCAAGTCCTAACAGTTGTCATGCCAAGGATTCATCCTATGGTTGCAGTTTGAAACAGGGAACTCCTAGAAGTTATCATGCATAGGTGTCAACCTAAAGTTCTATCATCACTTCCTTATCAAAGGAAGTGAGATTCCTAGGGGATCATGTCAATGATAAACGGAAACAGATAAAGCATCAGCTTAAACAGTAAACAGTTAACGACTGTAAAATGCATGCAATGCAAGTGAGGGAGGAAATGTGTGTGGGGCAGCAGCCTCCACAAGCTCATCTCGACCTCAAGCCAAATATGAATAACTGCAATCATACAGAAATAAATAACATGCTATCAAGCAAACACAAGAACTGCAATCATACAGAAGAAGTAAAATGCTATCAAGCAAATAACAAACCACATAGGCAAGGGAGTTGGGCTCTACCGAATACCCTCAAGCAAAGCCACACTGTAAAAATACAAGCAGAGGGAGCAACTCAACCTCTAGTGCAATCATGCTCCTAGTTTACATCAGTCTAAATATGGACTTATTCTAATGCATCAAGCAAATCAAACAAGTCACATCAATACAGTTGCACAGAAAGCAAACAGACAGGAAAGAAAGCAGATCAACAGCTTCCACAGCTTCACAACAGAGCTCTCCTCTGACAGCAGTTCAGTCCTTAGTTTTCAACTGCTCTTCAAGGCTATCATCTTCAATAGCAAGTTCAACTTGCTTCTTCAAGCTTTCAATTCATCAAACACAAGTATCAACTTGTTTTCCTCAAGCTTCAGCTCTTCCTTTAATCTCAACTAGATATTCTTCACAAGTGTCAACTTGTTTTTCTTGATCTTCAAGCTTCAGCTCCCAAGGCAGTCTTCAAACAAAGGGGAAGTAACAACTGGCATCTTCAATCTTCTAGCAAGGAACTCCATCCTCTAGCAAGGGAGAAAGATTCATCTAACAAGAGCAGGGTTTGGATATTAGACAGCAGAGTGAAGACCAAAGGTCACCACTAAGCACTCCATCATCAAAGAAAAGAACCCTCAAAGGTTCTACCAACTTGTGAAGATCCACACATCCTACCAAAGGAGGTATGAGGCCTTTACAAGGGGACCTTATATCATAGGGAGGAATGGAAGTGATTAATACCTTCCATGTTTATGAAAGAAGAGAATCTATCTAGAAGCTCTATCTACAAACCCTAATCTTAACACCTAAACAGAACTACCCCAAAGGAAGGGGAATCTTCACATCTAAGCTTCTTCAAGCATTCCTCAGCAACCCAAGCTCGTCTTCAACATCATCCAAGAGCAATTAAAGCAAAACCCTAATCTAAGGGAACTAAAGAAATCAATCTAGTTGAATTAGCAAGTGAGGATCACCTAAAACCTAGTACTAAAGTTAGTCCTAACTAAAATACTAAAACCAATTGTAAAATCCTACAAAAATAACTATGGGAACCTAATTAAATCATGAATCTACCATACAAAATCCAGAGGTTGAATCATCCACCAAGTTCTAGAAATAAAATCTAAATCACAAGGTATTAAGGTTAAACCCTAAAACTAGGGCACCTAAAGTTTCAACTTAAAACTACCACCTAATTTCATCACAAAAATGTGAGAAAATTACTAGGGGAACATTCATATCTATGCTAGCTACACACAAAAAATCAAGTCAAGAATCATCACCAAATGCTCAAACAAAATTCAACAAAACAAGGTATCAACCATGGCCATTTTAATATCAATTAATATTCAAAAAATGCAAATAAAATTACAAATGCATGAATTCCTAATATTTTTAATCTACAAAATTCTAGATTCAATCATGAATCAGGGAAAAAAAGTTTGGAATTAATTGAGCTAATTTCCTATTTTTTATGAATTATTTTCTAAGTCATATGAAATAATGAAAAATAAAAGAAATAACAAGAAATTAAACAAACCTGCGTGTCAAATAGCAATCCAGTTTAGTTCATTTCAAAGAATTGGGCCAAAGGGGGGTGTGGATAACAATCTGAGTCCTAAGCCCAAAACACCAATTAAATGAAACGGTGCGTTTCATTTAGAAATCTCTCTTCATAGCTGAGATGCAATTGTGGCCTTCCATTGCTCGCCTGAGTCCAAAGTCAAACGCTCATCCAACGACCATGTCTCATCGTCCCCATTTGAACTCAGTTTGGGGGAAAAACACAGACGGTGGCCTGAACAGTGGCGCCACCGTCTTCTCCGGTGAGACAACCTCCACAGTTCATCAAAAATCACAAAACAAATCATCATTTCACTCCAAATTTGATGTTGATCAAGAATCTCAACTCCAAATCATCTAAATCCTTCTCTAACTCAAAACACGATAACATTTTCAGAATTCATCCAAATCTTGAATCTTACCATTCTTCAAATTAAAGGTCTCAATTCAATCCTCATCTCATGGTGATCACTTTGCACCATCTAATCTTGATTAACAGTCCAAGAATCACTAGATTTCAGCCCTAACAGAAATTGATCATCACCAAATTTTGTCTCTAATTCACCAATTTCTGATCCTAAATCCAACTACATCAATAGGGGAACCTAACCACATATGAATTTCTAAGCATCTCCCTATAGTTTGAGCATAAATTCAAAGTATACCAACCTGAGTTCATAGAGGTAACAGAGATGGTTTTTGATCACTTCAACTTCCAAAACGATGAAGACACACTCCAAATTCACTCCTAAAGCCTTTGCACACCTTGATTTAGCTTGATTATCCCTTGAATTCAAAACCCGATTCTCACTTGCACCTCCAAAAATTCAATGGCTCTTTCTGCAACCAGCTTCAATTCCTTCCAAAAAATGAACTGCATTCACTCAATGACTTATATAGAAGTGATTGGGATTGTCTAGAACTTTCTGGAATCATCCAAATGAGATTTTGGATTTTCAAAATCTCTTCAAAATCTCATCCATGGCAATCACTATTCTGGCTCCCTTTGGGCATGGCTATGCTTGTAATCAAATTCTCATGAGATATTGAATGAGTTTGATGAATTATTTTCCTTGTTTGCAAGCCAAAGGTGGGAGTTTGATTATGTTGCTTCATCATGAAGAAATGAAATGGAATGGTATGAAAATGATCTCAAATCAAAATTCTAACATTTCCATTGTTTCTAAAATCATTTTTCCAATCAATTTGACCTATAATTTTGTTTCATTTGGTCACAAAATGAATTATTTGAATTTTTGTTCATTTAATCCTTTTAATTCTTCCTTTTTCAAAATTTCTTGAACCAAATCTCTCCTTGAGCCATTTCAATGCCTCCTTGATGCATGTTCAAGGTTAAAACCCCATTTTGAGCAACTTTCTAGTTGAACAAAATTTCATTTGAGGCCTCTAAGTTGGTGAAAATGGCCTATGATCACAAATGACCTATAATCACCAAATGTCCAAAATACCCTTGACTTGTCCAAGCCATAAGTTGAGTTCTACAAATCCTATCAAGGACTTCTAGTACTCTCTATAAATCTAAGAGGATAAGGAACAACATTCATGTTGACCAAAAGTTCATAGGAATCATACTTCTAGGGAAAAAGTGTCATGCAAGTTGGGTAACTTTCAAGCTCCAAATTCACATGCCTCAGATGACTTGTAACTTGTCAAGGCCATAACTTGAGTTCTACAAATCCTATCAAGGACTTCTAGTACTAAAATTAAATATAAGATCATGCTCTACAACAATCATGTTGGGGGAAAGATGAGATGACAATCACATCTTGAGCTAAATTGCCTTGAAGATAGGGGTCAAACTAGGGGATTTTACACTGTCAAGTCTTAGAAACCCTAGCCTGAAATTTCTCAAACTCCTCAATCATGATGAGTTGATCTTGGAATCATCCTTATAACATCTCAATGCATCAATCCATGATCACATGGCTCTTGGATTAGGTCTCAACCTTCTCCAAATCATCAGTTGACTTAGGGTTGACCCAGTCAAACCCTAATTGCACCACCCATGGCTGAGCCTTCTTAGTCTTGCACAATGACCTGTATAGGCCTCAAAGGGATCTTCAACACTTCTCATGAGCTCTCTCAAGACCTCGAATCCATCCTCATGGCCTCAGAATCATCTGATGGCTTTCCACAACTCTCAAATTAGGAGACCTACACACTTGGCTTCAATCACTCTCTCTGAGGATCTTTTAACTTCTCTGACAAGGATATCAACCCTTGAGCACTTGAATAACCTTCTTAGCTAGCTTCATAGTCTTGTATAGCCCTTGATTGGTAATCATACCTATTGATCTCCTGCACACATGTCAATGAAATACAAATGATAATGCTAATGTGAATGAAATGAAACACAAGCTAGGTGAAGAAAAGTTGGGCAAATTTTGGGGTGCAACAATTAGGTGTTCAATCCAAGCATGCTAACATTAGGTAGTTCCCCTTTTTATCCCAACTCTAAGTCCACTTTTCATGACAACTTTTAGGATTGATTTAGTCTCCCTTTAGTGCGTTCTTTCTCTCCTCATCTTCAAACACTCATAAAACACACAATAAAGAATAACAAATGTTGTACGCTAGATCCTTAAGCTACTTGGGGAATGGTGATTGAGTGGCTTCCTCTCAATTGCCTAGAGTGTTTAGTATACACCCTTAGGGTGATATGCGATGCATTCTCCCTTAAGTCATAGTCTCTAGTGCGACATGAATTACAAATCAAGTTCAAAACACTTCTTCCCTAAAAAACACAAAAAACACTTCAAATCTTTTTCATCCTTCAGGATCTTAATCAAGGAAAACCTTTTCAGATAAAAGAGTGTTGTTAACTCTTAGTTCTATTGCAAACGGTAATGCCTAAGTCTCCAATGGTCGAGTTGCATACACCAACTGCTAGAGCTACTTGTTAACCCTACTCGGGCCTAAAAAATTTGAGCCAACCGATGTTCTCGTTAGCCCCAACTACGTTTGCTCAGACCTTTCATACCAGATGAAAGCACGTAGGCACAAGACGCGATGTCTTGGCGAGAAACCTTCCCCCTTCACCCGTAGTTAGCCGAACTACGTTGACTCTGACTTTCCCATTGCACGAGGGAATACGTAGGCACAGAGCGGTGATGCTCTACCGAGTCCTTTCTTTTTCTTTTGTCCCTTGACTTTTAGCATAGATAGTTTTAATCACCCTTTTATATAGACAACAAAGCATGGATCCCGTCGAGTACGACGGACGTGAGGGGTGCTCATACCTTCCCCTTGTGTAACCGACTCCCGAATCCAGGACTTGGTTGCGATGACATCGTCTTTTCCCTTTTTCGTTAGGTTTTTCCGATCGTTTCCTTTCCCTCTCTTTAGGATAAATAACGAAAGGTGGCGACTTTTCTGTTTTCCGCCGGGTGTTTTTTGCAGTTGCGACAAACATTATCCTTCTTCAACTTCTCAATAACCTGCTTGAGCTGATCAACTTTGAAAGGGAGAACAATGATAGGTTCAGGAAACTTGACATGCTCAGAAGACTCGAAAGGAAATGGTAGCAAAGTCGCTTGAACTCGTACTTTGACCCATTGTGTGTAGGCTTCCTTTGCAATACAATTCTTCTTACCCAACTCATCTCTACCCTCGCGATGAATCTGTACCCATGCAGCACTGATTCTCTTCAACAAACACATGTCATCAACCCCTTCATGAAAGATGAACTCTTCCAGTACCTTAGGATCTGGTTTGTCATGCATCGGATATCCAAACTGACGGAAGGCGGGCCTTGGATTATAGTTAATTCTGCCCTTTGTACCCAAGAGAGGTGCATTAAGGAATTTAACATAATGAATAATGATCTTGATACCATCGTAGGCTCGAGAATACCAAGAGATGTCATTAGCAGTGAGATACATGATCCTTTGAGACCACTTGAGGTTCCCGCAATTCTCCACAAAAGGACCCTTCTGCGGAAGGTGAGACATGAACCATTGATACAGCATAGGAGCACAACATACTATAGTTCCTTTCTTCTTCTCATTTCGGGAATGAATATAATAATAGGTATCAGTAAGAAGTGTAGGAATAGGATTCTTAGACAAAAAGATATTGATGGGCAGCCTGATTGATGAAATCTTCCATGTTCAGAAACAAGACGATCCCATATATCAGTAAAGCAAACACAGCGTTGAAAGCCTTCGAGTTTTTCACTTCAGCAAAAGAAACGGCCTTGTCTACTAGAAACTTCGAAGCAAACCCTCGAATACCCTTTCCTTTAGTCTTGAGATTGTCTTCCACATCCTTCTTACTAAGGCCAGGAGCTTTAGCAATAAGAGGAGACTTCGGACAACTGCTGGTGTAGGCAAACGGAACCTGACTCTTAATCTTAACCCTCAAGATATGAGAGTACTCCTTAAGTGTAGGTGTTAACTGGTAATCCCAAAACGTGAAACACCTCAGTGGCGGGTCATAGAACTGAACAAGTGTACGAATGGCGGTAATGTTAACTTCAGTGTTGAGAATGGCCACAAGATTCCCATAATCATCTCTGAAAACACCCCTGTTATCTTTAACCAGACAAGATGCTAAACCTCTCAAAGTCTTCAACTTAGGCTCCACAAACTTGTAACTAAAGATACCTCTGAAATCAGTACTCATCGTCTATGACTATGTCAACAAACAATAAGCTCTCAAATAACCTAGAAAATGCACATGAAAAAATGTTAATGGTTATAATGAAATGACATGCAACACACAAATCGCAAAGCCAAGCAAAAATCCGAACAATCAAATCTACAAAATCTGAACATCCAAATCTGCACAAACTGAATATCTGCGTATTTCTGTGTCGGTGCAGAAATCTGACGCGCGTGAGTGAATAAAATGTATGAAGAGTCTTGGTTTCCTGCAAAAAAAAACCATATCCCACTCAAAGGTATGATCTAGACACAACAAGGTGGTCCCTAGAAAGGTCTCCCAAACCATAGGACTAAAATGAAAACCCCCTGCCGCAGCGAATTCTCGCAGGACGGAAGTATTCTTAAGCGAATCACGATCTGGGATGCGGATCTCGTGACAACCCAACGCGCAAAACGTAGGCGTCACGACTATCCACGTTCTAGCCTATATGTATGCTCAAGCCCGGTGTTAGGACTTATCTCTCCAATAATATCTACCCATTCCAACAACAGCATAATATAGCAGATATCTAGAATATGCAGTATATGAATATTTAAAGCAGTAAAGGAATACAGTAAATAACATAAAAATAAAGCGAGTAAAGCATAAAGATAAAGCAAATAAAGTATAAAGATAAACACCCCAGCAAGTAGGAAAAAGCAAGCAAAAATAGGCGAGACCCCAACTTGCAAGTGCAAGGACTCCACAACAGAGTCGCCAGCTGAAGCTAGCGGGATTATACATGAGTGAATCACACACTCAAAGATACAACAGAGTCTCCACTGAACTTTATTTAGTCCTAAAGGACAGGGGAAATATCGATAAAAGCCAAGGGAAAGAGAAACGGGAAAGGGGGTCGGTTATGCGAAAGGAAGGTACTAGCACCTTAAGCATCCGTCGTACCTGACGGGAACCATTTCACTTACTTCTAGGCTTGGATGGGTTATCTATATAAAGGCTTCTAGCTAAAGAAAAGAAAAGGAGAGGGAAAGAAAAGAAAGAAAGAAAAGAAAGTGCTCGAGGAGGATTGGGGCCCTCGTGCCTACGTACCTTCATAGTGCAATGAGGAAGCCAGAGCTCCATAGTTCAAGGAACCAATGAAAAAAAAAGAAGAGGATCTAGATAAACTAGAGAGACAGAAGAATGGAAGAAGACGGAGGAAGGTGGCTCGCCAAGATTTCACAATCTTGTGCCTACGTATCCTCATAGTGCAATGAGGAAATCAGAGCCTACGTAGTTTGGGGAACTAACACTGAAAAAGAAAACAGAGATGGCGTCAAAGCCAAGAGCAAAAAGAGATAACAAGACCCAACTGGGGGATGCAAGAGAAGTGATGGGTGATTCGCAAGTGCAAGAATAACATCAAAGTAATACAAAAGATTATCGATCCCACAGAGACAAAACGTTAATCTATCGAGTACTATTGTTACGGTGTTTATCTAAGGCAAATCAATTAAGGGGTTGGTTGTGCAGAATAAAAGTAAAGTGCAGAATTAAAATTAATAATAAAGCAATAGGCATAGATACAATTCATATAGCTACGTAGTATTCCAGATGTGTACAGATAGGATCCATTATAGGGAAATATTTTCTACTCGTGAAAAGAACTAATTTAACAGGAACTGTCGCTTTCGCATATTCAGAACCGAGTTTATCCCTAATCGATCCCTCTTATTGTCACATATAAGAAGGTGCGCATTATGTTAGGACTAATAAACCTTTTTTTAAGAAATATAGTTTCTAGACTTAGTTGAAAAGTATTTTAACTTGGAATTTCTAACAAAAAGAGGTTCTTACGAACCAAACTTCAAATCCATAAACGCGTCCGAGAACAGTTTTAAAATCGGTTTTCTTAAACATTAAAGATACCTAATTGACTGAGCCAAGCGCTTTCGCTTCCTTGGAACAATCAACACTAACCAAATTTATCTAAGGGTTGGACGGCTTTCGATCTTACCCAACAGATTTTAAATGCAGAAAATAAATGTTAAAAGTTAAAATAACCCTTAAGTAATTCTGTAAGTGATTTTGATTGGCTGCATTTTATGGCAAAACATTAGAGTATGTATGTATGTCATAACTGGTGTTATTACATACATAATATGGATTTTTCAGGGTGAGTTAACTTAGCTAAATGCTAGTTAAGTTGAATGTCATGCAGAATGCCATGACTCTGATCGTATGACATCCAGTGAGCATATTAGTTTTTCTGGTAACTAGCAATCAGGAAATTAATTAGAAGCTCAAGCTGGAAATCAGGAAACATTTTAGAAGTCATAAAGCGAATCAAAATGTTCCTGAATTAAAGGGCAAGCGTGCAGATGATTGAAGAATAGGGTTTGTTTTGTTAAACCTAATTTGTGCACCCAGGCCCAAGGACTGACTGCTGCTATAAAAACAGAAGGAGCAATCCTAGAACAACAGCTCTTGACAGAAGATTAGAGAATTCATATTAAGAGTCCTTGCGAGTGAAGAAGGTTGGTCTTCACGTGAGTATTGTGAGTGAAGAAAGTGAGTTCTTCACGTGTGAATTGAGTCTTAGGTATACTTGTTTACCAAGCAACTGTCTGCTGCATTGGTTAGGTAGGTTCTAAGCTGTGTCTCAATCAAAGCTGTTAAGCAAGAGTGTGTGATTCTTGATCAAAGCTTTGAAGCAAGATCAAGGTGTGTATGAAGTGGTTCTTCATCTCTATTCTATAATTGTATTAATATCACTATGGTGTGATTGAGGGGGAGTGAGTGGGAATACTCAGGTCTAGAGTGTCTCTGGGTTGAAGTGTCATTGGGTAAGTTTTAATTGAGGAGTACAAACTGGGTTGTTTGACTCTGAATTAATTCTACTAAGAGTGAATTTCCTCCCTGGCTTGGTAGCCCCCAGATGTAAGTGTTGTTGACACTGAACTGGGTAAATAATTACTGTGTGATTTACTACTTTCTCGTTACAGCTTTTTTAATTATTCCAATAGCCTGTGTTACAGTGGATGTTATAACATCCGTGATAACATCAATCGCGTGCTTGCCAGAATTTCAATTGGCATCAGAGCAGGCACCCTGCCTGTTTATTCTGGGTGAGATCTAGGGAAATAAATTCTGGTACTATGGATAAAGATATAGGATTCACTAATAGACCTTCAATTCTGGATGGTTCTAATTATGATTATTGGAAACCTAGGATGATTGCATTCCTAAAATCATTAGACAGCAAGGCTTGGAGAGCTGCAAACTTTGGCTGGGAACATCCTGTGAAGACTAACAAGGATGAAGTATCTGTACTTATACCTGAAGAGGAATAGACCAAAGAGCAAGAAGCCTTGGCTCTTGGGAATTCTAAAGCCTTGAATGCATTATTTAATGGTATAGACAAGAAGATCTTCAAACTGGTGCATCATTGTGAGCTGGCTAAAGAAGTGTGGGATAATCTCAAAACAACTCATGAGGGAACCTCTAAAGTCAAGATGTCAAGATTTCAAATGTTGACAACCAAGTTTCAAAGTCTAAAGATGAAGGAGGACGAAACTATTCATGAGTTCTACATGAATGTTCTTGAACTTGCAAACACCTCAGGAGCTCTGGGAGAAAAGATGTCTGAAGAAAAGCTAGTGAGGAAGATCTTAAGATCATTGCCTAAGAGTTTTGCCATGAAGGTCACAACCACTGGAGAAGCTCAAGACATATGCAACATGAAGGTGGATGAACTCATAGGTTCTCTCCAAACATTTGAGATGGGCATGTGTGATAAGGCTGTAGAGAAAAAGAACAAAAGCATAGCCCTTGTTTCAAATACTGCATATGACTCAGAAGAAGAAGGTAAAAAGGAGGAACATTTATCAGAGGCCATAGCCTTGCTTGGAAGACAATTTCATAAATTGATCAAAAGGATAGACCACAAGTCTAATTCTTATGCCAAGAACATGTCTTCTGACATCAGCAGAAGGGATAATGTCGCTACTGCGAAAATCGGCGCCGGCTGACAGAAGAGTCGCCACCGTGCGTTATTTATCCCAACGGAGGGAAAGGAAACGCTCGAAGTAAACCTCGCAAAATACGGGGAAAAGGTATGGTCATCGCAACCAAAACCTGGGTTCGGGAGTCGGTTACGCAAGGGGAAGGTATTAGCACCCCTCACGTCCATCGTACTCGATGGGATCCACGCTTGCTTGGTTTGTACGGATTACACTTCTATCTAAACTAAAGGATGAGGTCTGAAAAGAAAAGAAAACATGACTCGGCAAACCATCGCACTTTATGCCTACGTATTCCCGTCTGGAACGAGAAATCAGAGTCAATGTAGTTCGCCTAACTACGGGTGAAGGTGGGGAAGGTTGCTCGCTAGGATATCGCATCCTATGCCTACGTACTTCCACACAGCATGGAAGATCAGAGCAAACGTAGTTCGGGCTACGCATGACACAAGCTGTCCAAGTGTCTTTTAAGAAAAATCTCACCTTAAACAAGGGTTTTCTTATTGCAAAAAGGTTGATGCTTGTTCAAATCTTTTGACGGAAGAAATGAATTAATCTCTGTTATAACCTTTATTAGTGTTTTTCTGTTGTTTTGAAGGAAGAAGAGATGACACTCTACAAATCCTAGGGTTAAAAAGGGGAATAAAATCTACCCTAATGTTATCATGCATGGGTTAACTCCTAATGTCTATCATGCTCCTCTCTTGCGCAGAGAGAAACAGAGATCCTAAGGGAATAGATGGAAACATAAACAACAGATATATACAATAAAGCAGTAAAATGCATGGATGCAACAATACAAGCGAGGCAAGGGAGTCCCACTCAACCTCGAACCTAGAAAACAATAGGCAAAAGTGAATAGGATTAACTTTCAACCCAACAAGTTAAACAGCAAACAATACAGTCCGGGAAATCATACAATACATCAAAATTAAAACAGCAAAAGCTAAACAGCAAGGCAGTCTTCATCAGCATCTGACTATCTTCAGGCTTCAAGCAGACATCAGTCTTCTATCTTCACAGCTTTAATGGCTTTTCTTCAAGTCCCAATCTCCAAGCTGAGGAATCAATCACAAGAATGAACTGGGTGTTAAGCAATTAGTTGACCACCAAGGGTGGCAAACATACTGCTATCAACACAAAGGATATTTTCTCTCAAGAGTTCTATCCCTTAGACATTAGCACCAAGCCTTCCAAAGGAAGGGGGTGAGTGTCTTAGAGAGACTCTGCATCACAGAGAAGGATGGAGGCAGCCAAGGCCTTCCATGTTTATGAATCAAGTTTGCTACTCTAGAGCTCTGCCTAACTTCAACAGCTGCCAGCAAGAGATACTCCTCATCAACCCTGGAAGTTGGTCTTCAATCTCTGATCCTCAAATGGGCTTCATCATCACAGTCTTCAGCTCTCCCCCAAATCCCAAACAAACCCAATACCCCACACAGACAAAAATAATAACCCTAAAGAGGGCACACCACACAGTCAATCAAATATGAGCAATATACTAATAGCAGTAGGGGAATCCTAATAATTTCTAAGGGATCTATCTTATACCCATAACCCCTATAGGCCCATACCCCAAAAATCAAATGAAAATTCCTAAAAGAATTAATCTATTTCACCTATACTCATTTAAAACCCAAATTTTCGTCACGTTATTCACACCTAATCAAATCACCTAAGATTAAATTCTAAAATTGTGAATTAAATCCTATGTACAAGTTGAAGTCCTATGCTAATCACCCTAAAAATAATGAACCCTAAATCTAAAGGGAACTAATAGAACTAAAATCAACAAATTTGAGTATTAAACTAAATCCATTAAAATGCTATTTACAAGAAAAATGCATGAAAAATATTAAAACAAAATAAAATGCTATTTTTATTATTTAATATTTTTCTAGACAGAATTATGGACCTATAGCAAAAAGAACCAATGAAAAACAAGCTATTTTCATTTTTTTATGATTTTTTAAAAGATCAAAGAAAAATAAAGAAAATAGAATCACAAAATATGAAATAAAATGGGGAGGGGGTCTGAATAGCAAGCTCGCCCAGTTATATTCTCCAGATGGGCCACAAAGGGGAGGCGCGCATAGCAATTGGCGCTAGGCCCAGTTGGTTCAGAAAACCAGTTAAAAAAATAAAAGAAAATGGTCAAACCCTCGGTGCAAAAAGAAACAAAATCAAGTGTTATTTCATTGGGCTTATCAAAAGGGGGTGGGGATAGGAATCTGAGTCCAAGGCCCATTGGTGCGTTTAGTGAAACGCTGCATTTCACGCTGAGTCAAATCCCTCCATTTTCTTCTTCAAATATCAGCCACACGATCAGATGAAAATGTCAAAAATGGGAACCAATCCAACGGTGCATGGCCATCGTCCCCAAAGTGACATTAGGGTTTGCAGAATAAACCCTGCACACGAGCTCGACACGGCCAGCTTCCAGCAATCATATTTCCCTCGTCTCTCCATGAAAGGCCACGACATAAACACCAAAGTTAACCCAAATTTCACGTAGATGACAACTGCACCATTAGTTTTTGCTGAAGCTCACTCAAATGCCAGACCCGATGGTATACAACCTTCATGGACACTCAAAATTCACCCTCACCAAACTTCAAACTCTTGCTAACAGAACCATCTCTACACTTCCAGGATCACTCTAAACTAATCCATACTAATTATTGCACTCTATCCATCAAGTTCTAGATCAAAACCTTTCTGGTGCATGCATGAAAATCTTCACCAATCAATGCTAAAATTTCCAGGATTCATCCTCTAACTACCTAGGTCTCTAATATACTAACAATCCTATGCCATGCTCACTATTCTAGCCAATTCGAAGGAAAACGTACTTGGTGCAAATTCTTGAAAACAGATGTAGACTTCTTGAATCAACAGCCACCAATGCTCTGATCTTGATCAACCCTCTTGATCCTTGCTACTGTATGCAATAACCTTTGATCCAACGCTCTGAATATGGTACTTGAACTCCTTTTGCACTTTTGATGGTGAAAATTACAGCACACGAAAATGAACTCAACTCAGCCAGATCTTGATGAATTTTGGTTCTATGATGATTGTAGAGTAGATTAGGATCAAGAACTTTGTGAATTGATGGAATTTTGTGAGAGATTGAAAGCAATTTGCAAAATTGGAAAGATGGAATGAAACTATGTATTTTTGCCAAATGAATCACCAACCAAATTTTGGAGCCACTCTTGTGTTTATATAGATGATGATGGCCAGATCTAGAAGGTTCTAGATTGATCTAGGAAAGTGTAGAATGTGATGGAAAGTTATGGAAGTTCTCATGTGATGATACTTTGAAACATATCATATCTCATGCATACACCCTTTCATATTTGTGTCAAAATCTCTTCTCATGAGTTATTGAAAGTGTATGTGTGACAAAACCAAGTTCCTTGCCTTGAAAATTAACTTATGCTAAGTTTTCCATACTTGCCTTATTATGCAAGTAACAAAAATACAAAGCAAGTCCAAAATTTAACCCCTAACTCAAAAACGTGGCTGAACCAATGTCTCTAAAATGATGTTTTAAATCAATTTGGTATATTGGATGACCCATTTTGGATTTGTAGATCTCTCAAACCAATTTTTTATTTCAACTTTTTCAACTTATATGCCTCTTTTAGGTCATTTTTCACCAACTTTGGTCAAGTCTCATTCTATGCATTTCCAAACTTCCATGACTTCCTTTATAGACTTAAAATGGCATTTTGAGCAACTTTGATGTTGTGAAGTTTTTCATTTGAAGCTTCCTTGAATGAGTTTTAGGCATAGGCTAAGAATGACCTGTAATCCTCAGATGACCAAAATACCCTTTGCTTGCCAAGACCATAAGTATAGTTCCACAAATCATATGAAGGCATACCATACCTTTCTAGAAAGCTAAGACAATAAGGAACAACTCTCATGTTGGCAAGAAACCCATTTGAACTATCCTTGAAGGTCAAAAGTTGCTTGGAAGACAGACAACTTTCACAGACAAATTTCAGTGCCCTCAGATGACTTATAACTTGCAAGAGCTATAACTTGAGTTCTACAAATCATCTTGATGACTTCCACCACTAAAATTAAAGCTATGAAGATACTCTACAAGTTTCATGTGGACCAAGAATTCATATGAAGCTTGCATCTTGAGTTACACTGCTTGGAAGTTTGACCTAAATCAGGGGATTTTACACTGAAACCCTAATTTAGTAACTCCAGTTCTCCTTGACTCCTCTTGATTTTTCTTTAGCACAACATCATATCCATATCCATGTAGCAAATAATGAATCCCAAATTCTTCAAATGCTCCTTGATGCCCCTTCAAAACACTTCTTTGACCTAGTGTTGACCTGGTGTTGACCCTAGTTGACTGACTTCAACTGAGGCTCTTGCAATCATCCCAATGACTTGGTTCTTCTTCAAAATGATTCTCTAGACTCTTCATAACATCCATACACACCTCATGCTCTTGGATCATAGCTCCCACACCCTCTGATGATCCCCACACAACCTCAAGATAGGAGAGAACTCACTGATCAACCTGTTAACTCCTCAAAGCTCAAATTCTTCCCTAATGACCTGAGTAGTCTTGAATATGAATGAAACCCTTGGATATACCTCCTGAGATAAGAATAACACTTGATCCCCTGATTAAGATAGCTTGCCTATGCAATGCAAATGAATACATTATATACATGATGACAATGCAAATGACTATGCAATTGAAACATAAACCTAAGTTAGAAAAGGTTGGGCAAATTTTGGGGTGCAACAGCTGCCCCTATTCAAACGACTTGGACCCGACTGGATGAAGAGCGTGTAGCCTTCAGACATTCGAGGTACGAGACGGTTGAATACGAAAGAACCCGGAAATTTGCCAACCGCAAAAATAAATTGCGAATACGACTACTGCTTGGGAAAACCCTGGGAACTGGCTTCTGTTGTCACGGCAACAATTAGCCATCCATCTGTCAATCTGTAAAATAATCTGATATTGTCCGCAGACCACCCCATTCCGAAGAAATGAGCATTCACCAAACAACGAGAAATTGTTGATATCACTTATCAACCTCTGTTGATCTCACTTATCAACCTCCGTTGATTTCACTTATCAACCTCTATTGATCTCACTTATCAACCTTTGTTGATCTCACTTATCAACCTTTGTTGATCTCACTTATCAACCTTGCACACGCTAACCAGCGGGAGACTACTAACTTCACTTGTCATGTTGACTTCACTGATCAACCTTTCGTATCCTGAAGAAACGAGCGAACGCTTAACCAAGCGGGACAATGTCCGAAAACATAACCAACCGACTCTGCGGGGAAATGAGAAACTTAACTAAGTAACTCTGAGGGGACGATTCTGACGACGGTCATCAAACACCTGCTGGGGAAATTGGGGACTTAACCAAGCACCCTGACGAGAATAACCTTGTTGAAAAACGAGGAATTTAACCAAACAACTCCTGTAGCAAGCTCCCTGCTGGGGACTATGAGGAACTTAACCAAGTGACCCATTGAAGTAACACCCTGCTGGAGAACATAACCCTGTTGGGGAATTGCGGGTAACCACCCGAAAATCTGCCTTACTGTCTTCTAATACTGATACCACATCATTCTGAGAAAGGCTCAGATGGGGGGAATACAAGTAACTTAACCAAGCGATTTGTCGAAGAATACCCTGCCGGGGACTACGAGGATCTTAACCAAGTATCTCGTTGAAGACCACCCTACTGGGGATTATACCTCTACCGGGGTAACTGTGAGTAACCACCCAAAATCCGCAACATGCCATTTCCACAACACTCTGAGAAAGGACTCGGCTGGGGAGAAAGAGAAATGCTTGACCAAGCAACTCTGCTAGGGGAATATGCCATGACGAACACGATCACTGCGTGCCTGGCACAACAACCCTCGATAATAATATGAACACGATCACTGCACATTCTACACCACAACTCTCTTGACAGGAGAAAGCACGATCACTGCGTGCCCTGGCGTTGCAAACAAAATCACATAATGGAACAAACACAACGAACACGATCACTGCGTGCTGCATTACAATCTCATCAACCATAAATCCAACCGGATGAGATAAACACGATCACTGCGTGCCAGACGGAATAGCCACATAGAAGAGGCGAACACGTTCACTGCGTACTTCAACCACCAATATGATAAGCACGATCACTGCGTGTGCTGCAATAGGACGAATACGATCACTGCGCATCTCGACCAACAAAGCCCCCAAACTGATGCCAACACGATCACTATGTGTGTCACAAAACCAACCCATGTAACAGGACGCATACGATTACTGCGTATGCCGACCAACAAAACCAACTGATACAATAGCCACGATCACTGCGCGCTCCGCATCACAAGTTCCCATGGTACCATTGACACGATCACTACGTGCCATACGAATACGGTCACTACGCATCTTGAACACGATCACTGCGTGTTTAAACACGATCACTGCGCGTTCTTGAACATGATCGCTGCGCGTTCTGAGCCACGATCCTCTTGACTGGAGAAAACACGATCACTGCGTGTTGTGCGTCTCAACTAACCCACATAACTGGATGAATATGATCACTGCATATCCTAACCATACATAGGGTAAACGCGATCACTGCGCGCCTCATGTCACGGCCCTCTTGACTGGAGGAAGCACGATCCCTGCGTGCTGTGACATAACTTCAAACATGGGACGAATACGATCACTGCGTACTTCTGCCACCCACAATCAGATGAACACGTTCACTGCGTGCCTCACCCTATAACCACTGTATAACGGACGAATACGACCACTGCGCATATCGACCAACAAAATCTGGATGAACACGATCGCTACGAGTCCATCTATAACCACTGTATAATAGACGAATACGATCCCTGCGCATATCGACCAACAACATCACATAATATGGTAAACACGATCCCTGCGTGTCATGTACCACCAATAGAGTAAACACGATCACTGCGCGTCCGGCTCAATTAAAACCCCGAAACGATACCAACACGATCACTGCGTGCCTTGCAAAACAATCTTCTCAGACCGGGACGAATACGATCACTGCGTTATTCGACCACCGATACACATACCAGGATCAACACGATCACTGCGCGTCCTACAACATGAACCCCATAGATGGTACAAATACGATCACTGCGCACTTGGGCCACAAATCCGCATCTTAAAATCAACACGATCACTGCGTGCCTTACAATATGAACCCCGCAAATGGTACAAAATACGATCACTGCATATTTGGACCACAAATTAACATCTTCCTGAAACCACGATTTCACTTATCGACAGGGAACAACATATCTGAAACTGAAGAGATAACCACCTGGCTTATATTTCAAAAATGCATGTCGGATTATGACGAAATGCTTCCATACTGCATGGAAATGCTACGCTCGTGTAAAATGCAAATGCTTATGATGCATGCTTCTGCGAAGAGTTACTTCAGCAAAATAAATGCTGAAGACACACTGGACCCGCTGGGGATGATCGGAATACTACCGATACGCTTCCAACAAAATAAATGTTGGAAAGATGAACTAACTCCGCTGGGGATAACCATCCTGCTAGGAAAAGTAGCTCACAAACTCGAAACTCAAAAATCTGCCGAGGACGATCCTCCTGACGAGGAAAAGCGACTTGCTGGGGCAAGAAAGGACAATCATGCTCGGGAAAACTCCTTTCAGCAGCTCCAACCACCTGATCACACTCTGTGGGGAACCTCTCCTACTATCACTGAGCTGGGGATTGAACTACACATTCTGATTTGCACTGTGCAAGAACTCTCTGGGGAGTTAATCGCATCCATCTCGACCTTCACTGGGGAGGACTCTGCTCTGCTTGATAAGCTAATTCTGAGCTGAAGATACATTGATCTTTTCCTTTGACGCCATCTCCGCTCTCCTGGGGAGATAACATTCAGTTTTGCCTGGGGCGACTTCACTGGGGAAGACACGACATTCATCCTCTGGCGAGGGTACCAGCTTGCCATGGACTCTGGCGGGGAACTTTGCGAGCTTTTGAATACCTGCAAAAGTCAACAAGCAAACACAAGGCAATCTATGCAAAAAGAAACATCTTGGTAATCACCCACGACAACCATTCAGGTAATTTTTGGTTTTAACAATCATAGGCCGAGGCCCGCCTGGTTACACGCATGTAAGTTTATCAAAAACATCGGCGTTTTTTACAAACAAAACTGTAAAGAATTAAAACCAAAGTCACACACTACACTGAATAAAACACTTTATTGATAACGGCCTGAGAATAGGCAATATTTGTACATCAGATGCAACTCCTGAAAAGAGGTAGTTACGCATGAACAAAATGCTGAAGTATACAAGTATACAGAATAAAATTTGTACACATGTCGGCAACGTGTTACAGACGAACACCATGAACCGATCCTCCTATGACTCGTCGGACTCTGACGCTTTCCTGATCTTTGTCTTCGGAAGAAATTGCTTTGGATAATTGGCCCCCCAGATGCTCCCAAACCGCTAAACAATCAAACTTGGACCGCAGTCATTTGCTTCTTAAATCCCTAACTTTTGCGTGAATCGCCCTTTGCGAGTTTTCGATTCACCGGGATACCCTTTTTTGCCGAAGCCGCCCAGTGTAGGTTTTCGACTTCGCGGGTGTACATTTTTTCATTTTATCCCTAACTTTTGCCCGAACCTTTTTATTCTATTTTTTGGTTCGCCAGGATGCCCCATTTTTGCCTGGACTCTCTTTTTACTGTCCAGCGGGTCAATTTTAAGCAAAGTATTTTTTAACTGCGTCCGAGTTCACAGGGGACGAAAAGTCTTCACCATCCATGGTGGATAACAATAAGGCTCCTCCGGAGAAGACCTTTCTCACGACGTATGGACCTTCATAATTGGGAGTCCATTTGCCCCTGTGATCCGATTGCGGTGGGAGAATCTTCTTCAGCACAAGATCACCCGTCTGAAAGCTTCGAGGTCGAATCTTCTTGTCGAACGCTTTCTTCATCCGGCTCTGATACAGCCTGCCATGTGCAATGGATGCCAACCTTTTCTCATCTATCAAGCTCAGCTGATTCAATCTATTTCTCACCCATTCTGCCTCGTCCAGCTTAACATCAAGTAAAACCCTCAAAGATGGTATCTCAACCTCCAGTGGCAGGACAGTCTCCATGCCATATACTAGTGAGAATGGTGTTGCCCCGGTTGATGTACACACTGTAGTACGATAACCGTGCAAAGCGAATGGCAGCATCTCATGCCAATCCTTATACGTTACCACCATCTTCCGAACAATTTTCTTTATGTTCTTGTTGGCCGCTTCAACAGCGCCATTCATCTTGGGTCTGTAGGGAGACGAATTATGATGCTCGATCCTGAAATCCCGGCACAGATCTTTCATCATCTTGTTGTTCAAATTCGAACCATTATCAGTAATGATCCGTTCAGGAATACCGTATCTGCAAATTATATCTCTCTTGATAAATCTGGCCACCACCTGCTTCGTCACATTGGCGTAAGATGCTGCTTCCACCCACTTGGTGAAGTAATCGATCGCAACCAGAATGAAGCGATGCCCATTAGAAGCAGTGGGCTCAATCTTACCGATCATATCAATCCCCCACATGGAGAAGGGCCACGGGGATGCCATAACGTTCAGTGGACTGGGTGGCACATGGATCTTATCAGCGTAGATCTGGCACTTGTGACACCGCTTGGCAAATTTGAAACAGTCATTTTCCATCGTCAACCAGTAATACCCTGCTCGCAACAACTTTCGAGTCATAGCGTGCCCACCTGCATGTGTACCAAAAGTTCCTTCATGGATCTCTTCCATGAGCACATTGGCTTCCTTCTCGTCTACACACCGGAGGAGTACCGAATCGTGGTTCCTTCTATACAACACGCCGTCGGGATTCAGATAGAAGTTGCCTGCTAATCTCCTTAGAGTCTTCTGATCACGATTGGATGCCCCAGCCGGATATTCCTTATTCTTCAGGAAATTCTGCACGTCGAAATACCATGGTTTACCGTCAGATGCTTCATCAATCGCAAACACAAAGGCCGGCCTATCAAGGCGAGAGATGACAATGCTGGGAGCCTCATTCCAGCGGTTGACTTTATACATCGAGGATAACGTTGCAAGGGCATCCGCCATTTGATTCTCCGCCCGAGGTACATGATGGAATTCCACCCTATCAAAGAAAGGTAGCAACCTTCTCGCATAATTCATGTACGGCACCAGATTAGGTTGGCGCGTCTCCCACTCTCCCTTAATCTGATTCACAACCAATGCTGAATCCCCATATACATCCAGATTCTTAATCCTCATATCGATAGCCTCCTTTAACCCCATAATGCAAGCTTCGTACTCGTCTTCATTATTCGTCACTAAAAAAGTCAATCTGGCTGTGAACGGGATGTGCGACCCGTGGGGAGTTGTGATGATTGCCCCGATCCCACTACCGTACAAATTGACAGCCCCATCAAAAATCATCTGCCACTGGGAAGTCCGCTCGGGACCTTCACTGGGCAACGGCTCATCACAATCCTTAGCCTTCAAGTACATTATGTCCTCATCAGGGAACTCAAACTTCATAGGCTGATAATCCTCAATTGGCTGTTCAGCGAGGTATTCGGACAGAACACTTCCCTTAATGGCCTTCTGGGAAACATATTGGATATCGTATTCTGTCAATACCATCTGCCATCTAGCAATCCTTCCAGAGAGCGCTTGCTTCTCAAACACATATTTGATCGGATCCATCTTCGATATCAGCATGGTTGTATGATTCAGCATGTACTGTCTTAGACGTTTGGCAGCCCACGCCAATGCACAACACGTCTTTTCGAGCATAGAGTATCGAGATTCACAATCCATGAACTTTTTACTCAAGTAGTAAATCGCATGCTCTTTCCGTCCTGTCTCGTCATGTTGACCGAGAACACAACCCATAATGTTCTCCAGAACCGTCAGATACATAATCAGTGGTCGTCCCGCTACTGGGGGTATCAACACCGGAGGTTCCTGCAAGTATTCTTTTATCTTTTCAAATGCCCTTTGGCAATTGTCGTTCCAGACCACCGCTTGATCTTTCTTTAACAGCTTGAATAATGGTTCACACGTGGCCGTTAGGTGAGAGATGAACCTAGCAATGTAATTCAACCTCCCTAAGAACCCGCGAACTTCTTTTTTGGTTCTCGGTGCTGGCATTTCTTGTATTGCTTTTATTTTTGCAGGATCGACCTCGATTCCTTTCTTGCTCACAATGAACCCCAGTAACTTCCCGGGTCTCACTCCGAAGGTACATTTATTTGGATTCAGCCTCAGCCTGAATTTCCTCAGCCTCTTGAACAACTTCAACAGATTAACCAGATGTTCTTCCTCTGTTTGAGACTTGGCAATCATGTCATCGACATACACCTCAATCTCTTTGTGCATCATGTCGTGAAAAAGCGTTGTCATGGCCCGCTGATACGTTGCCCCAACATTTTTCAAACCAAAGGGCATCACCTTGTAACAGAAGGTTCCCCACGGGGTGATAAAGGTCGTCTTTTCCATATCCTCTGGAGCCATTTTGATCTGGTTGTACCCTGAAAATCCATCCATGAAAGAGAACACTGAAAACTGAGCCGTGTTGTCAACTAACACATCAATATGCGGCAGCGGGAAGTCATCCTTCGGGCTCGCTTTGTTTAGATCTCTATAATCAACGCACATTCGAACCTTGCCATCTTTCTTTGGCACAGGCACGATATTAGCGACCCAAGTGGGATAAGTGGTAACAGCCAGGAATCCAGCATCCCATTGCTTCTGCACTTCTTCCTTTATCTTTACGGCCATGTCAGGATGAGTCCTTCTGAGTTTCTGCTTCACAGGCGGGCAATCTTCCTTCAACGGTAGACGATGAACAACCATATCAGTGTCCAACCCGGCATGTCCTCGTAGGACCAAGCAAATATATCACTGTATTCATGCAGCATCTCAATAAGCTCTTGCTTGATATCCTCTTGCAACGCGGCCCCTATACGGATATTCCTGACGCATTCTTCAGACCCCAAGTTGACAATATCAATCTCTTCCTGGTGAGGCAGAATGACTCTCTTCTCTTGCTTCAATAACCGACTAAGCTCTTCTGGTAAGTCACTATCCTCCACAATCTCCTCCTCAGCTTGGAAGATCGGATGCTCGAAGTCTAAACGAGTCATAGGAAGTTTTTGGTCGGTGTCATCTGAAAATTCATGAATCTGTTTGGTGACTTGGATGACGCCCTGGATGGACCAGTTGCATAGGCTTTGCCCTGGCGTGCTGGGTCGAATCCATGAGTCCATGTCGCAATCGCTATCCACTTCCTCCGTATCAGACACGACATTAATCCTCTCAAAGCTAACTCCTCCGGGAGTGAACACGACAGGTCCCTTGTACTTAGGCGCACTCTGCGAGGAAGATGGACGGTACCCCAAGCCATACTTGTCTTGCTTCATTGGGATGTCCAGAACCTGCCCCCATTTCTGAGTCTCTCCTGCTTGTACCAACGCCTTGGCTTCTTTATATGAGGAGACTGCCACCTCTGGCCCTTCACTCTTCACTGGAGCTTCTTATTTAACTTTCACCCCTTCGAACGCCTGACACAGCGTTTCATGAATCTCTCAATCTACCTCCACGTACTTGAAAGAAGATAAATGACTGACTAAGATATCCTCTTCGCCACACACCGTCACAATACTCCCCTCAACCATATATTTCAGCTTCTGATGGAGCGTAGAAGTCACTGCCCCTGCGGCATGAATCCAAGGTCTCCCAATCAAACACCTATATGCGGGTTGTATGTCCATGATGTAAAATACTGTATCAAACACCTCCGGACCCACCTGGATGGGTAACGTTATCGACCCGAATACTGACCTCCTGGTTCCGTCAAAGGCCCTCACTACCAAATCACTAGGTGTGCACAACAAACCACGGGTATCTAATTTCAGCAGAGCTTTCTTTGGTAACACATTCAACGAGGACCCAGTGTCTACCAGCACATGGGATAACACAGTGCCCCGGCATTCGATAGAGATGTGCAAAGCATTGTTATGATCACGCCCTCGAGGCGTTAAGTCAAAATCCGTGAATCCCAACCTATGCCCAGCGTTAACATGTGCCACAACTCCCTCCAGCTGATTAACCAAAATCTCTTGCGGCACGAAAGATGTCTCCAGTACCTTCAACAGGGCATTTCTATGCGCCTCAGAGCACAACAGCAGCGATAATATGGAGATTTTAGACGGGGTTTGCTGCAGGTGATCTACAATCTTGTAGTCACTTTGCGGATTATCCTCATGAATTCTTCCACATCTTTGTTTATCGGCTCTTTCTCCTTACTTCCCGAAGATTCCCCCTCAACAACTTTGTTCTTACCCCTGGCCAGCCTCTCGGCTTCAACCTCAGGTGAAGTGAAAATTCTCCCGCTTCGGGTTATGCCTCCCGCTCCCACTATATTATCTACGGATCCCGCTGGCGGATCATTCAAGTCGATCTTCTCTCCATTACAATACACCTCAGCACCATAACTCCACGGGACTGCTTTTGTGCTTTCAAAAGGGACTGGCTTAGCGTTGGTAATAGTAAGGGTCAGCCTTTTCGATGGTGCCGAAATCGTCACCGATTTGAACGGAATGGTGATTGTGGCAATCTCCCTACGCTCTTTAGATTCTGTCTCAACAGACTTCTCTCGCCCCACAGCCCTGTCAAACTGCAAAATTCCTTCATTAATCAAACTTTGAACTCCCCTCTTCAACTTCTCACAGCCCCCAGGTTGAACCAAACAGTCATCACATTCTTCGCCGCAGCCGGGATAGACTCCTCCTTTCAACAAGCACTGCTTTACGAAACTCAAAGGGGTTTTCAGCTACCTCACTTCTGAAACCAAGTTCAACTCATCATCTATCGTGATTGCATTGGCCCCAGCCCCACCATGCTTGGGCATTGGCTGCTGAGTGATATTGGGACCTTCCTTCCCGAAGTTAATAGCCGTACTATCAAGCAAGTCCTGCACTTTATGCTTGAAAGCTAAGCAATTTTCAATATTGTGCCCTGGTGCACCTGAATGGAAGTCACAGTGTTCATTAACATCATACCCGACTGACGGCTAGCCAGTTGGTGGTGCTAAGGTCCTCTTCTCGACTAGCTGCAATTTCAACAAAGTCTGAAGGAGTTCTGCATATGATACTGGCGGTACCTCGAATACTCTCCTCGGTCACGGATTTTGAAGCCTGCGCTGATTATTATTAGGCTGTTGCTGAGCCTGCTGCAGTGGTTGTTGTCTCTGCTGCTGAGAAGGCCCTAGAATGGTTACACTTGCGACTTGCGACTGCTGACGCCAGTTCTGACTTTTATTCTTCCGTCGAGCACTGTATACAGCATTGGTATCACCCTGCCTTTTACCACCAAACGTCTTCTTGTTACCTCCTGCGGAACTGGACTCACCCGCTTGAATTTTACCAATCTTCACCCCGTTTTCAATTCGCTCCCCCATCAATATCAACTCAGAGAAAGTACTCATCAAAAAATTGAGCAGACGGTCGTAGTACATTCCAGAGAAAGTTCCTATGAACATATCCATCATTTCACGCTCCACCATTGGAGGGTGTACCCTAGCAGCCAGATCTCGCCATCTCTGGGCGTACTCTTTAAAGCTCTCACTAGACTTCTGAGACATGCTTTGCAACTGGACTCGGTTAGGGGCGAGATCACTATTATACTGATAGTGTCGAACAAAAGCCTCTGCCAGCTCTTTCCAACTCCTGATCTGAGTAGGCTCCAAGCTCATGTACCACTCCAGCGATGGCCCTGACAGGCTATCCTGGAAAAAGTGCATTAGCATCTTTTCATCCTCAGAATATGCAGACATGCGCCTGTAGAACGCGCGCACATGTACCCTAGGGCATGTATCCCCTTTGTACTTATCAAATGACGGTGCTTTGAATTTCAGCGGGACCCTCAACCCTGGGACTAACCCCATATTCGACATATCCAACCCAAGAGCATTCTGGTTGGCCAACCCGTTCACCTTCTCTTCTAGCAATCTCATTCGATGGTTGTCACCCCTGGCTCTTTCATAACCCTCATTCTGACCAGAAAACACATCCTCCTGGCGATCCTCCCAGCGAGGTACTGCATCATATCCAACATAATCTGCATCGCGATCCGGACCTGTTTGAACGTACCTGGGGTCATACCTCAGATTACCCATCTCTTGAGTGTTGTACGCGCCAGCTCCACATCCAAGATTACCATAGCCACCAAACCCAGCCTTGGCGCCAGCCATGCTGCCATACCCCATATTCACACCATTGAAGCCCTGGTTACCATTAATACCATTCATTCCGACATTCTCAACACCCCCATTGAAACCCTGGTTGACATTGCCCACAAATACCCCAGCAGTATCTGCATTGGCATTCACATTACCGGTGTTCCCACCTCCACCTACAGGACCAGCTTCTCCAGCATTCAAACCGGTTACGGGAACAGCGTCAGCACTTTGACGATTCTCAACTCGGGGAGAAGCAGCAATGTTTTCACCATGCGGTGTCCCGTTGTTTTCAGCCCGTGCGACTATCGGTTGAACCAGATTCTGCAGCTGCTCTTGCCCTTTGGCGATGGTCTCCATGGTTTGCATGAGGAGGGCCCTTCCTGTCACGCATCTCTTGCATTTCACTCTGCACGTTGTCCATGATCTTCTTCTGGTTGATTCTTGTAGAGTAACGGTGGACCCGCTTTTCTGCAATCCTGAAAATACCTGAAAAATGGTGCGGGAGATAAGATACACGAACCATAACCTGCAATGCAAATATGAGTATGTATGCAAAATGCAATGTGTGTCTGTGCATTAGGGATTATCATTCCCCGATTCCAGTGTGAAGGTGCCAGTGCAGTGACAGTGCTAGCAATATAGCGATTGGAGCCGAATCATAGAAAACCTCGTATATTGCAGAGAAATCCAAGAATACAATATCACTGAGAGTATAATGAGAAGGCATGACCTCAACCAACAATCCTGGCGATGGTCATGACAAATGCAAATAAAGCATATAAGCTAATACATGAAATGATCAAGTACTCCCATGAGCCCGGTACTCTTCTATTAACTTCTTGGTCTCTGGATGGCTTGGTTGGGTAAGCAGACCCTCAACAAGCTGGTTTCTTCTCTTGAGAACTCGTCGCACGTCACCAGCGGTTTCCTCCCCTGCCCCTTCTCCGAAGCGATCTTCTAGCTTCCGCTTCTGAGACACAGCTTCGTTCCTGCCTTCGATGGCTTTGTTCAGTGCTTTCTGGAGGCTGTATCTGGTCATCACTTCTTCTTCGCACTTCTCAATGCTAGCCTTTAACTGCTTCTCGAGGTCGGAAATTTGTTGCTTCAATTTATCTTCCCTCTTCTTGTTGTTGGTCAGCGTAGCATTCCATGTCTTATTACAAGAAGAGATCTCTCGGTGAGCGGCGTCGAGTGCTTTCTTTTTGGCTTCTAGCATGTCGTGGGAGCTTCTGAACTCTTGACCCAGACGTTCGCGCTTTTTCTTCTCCTCGGTCAACTCTGCACCTAGCCTGTTCACTAGTTCGATCTGCTGTTGGAAAGAAAGTACAACCTTATTCTTCTCACTCTTCATCTGAGCTAGCTCCTTCTCTAACTCTTCATTAATTTTCATCAAGGCTTCCTTTTCCTTCACAACCTGCTCGTAGACCTCCCTAGGAACAGTGGTTGGCTCTTCCACCAGAATATGAACGGGGACCGGAGCAGCTGGAAATGGCATCAATATCTGTCTGGCTCTCTCCTGAATCCATACTTTGTAGGGTGCATATGCCTGACAGTCACTCTTCCCCAACAACGGTTTCCCTTTTCTGTTAATACGCGTCCAGGCATGCCGAAGCTTGGCTAGCAGCTCTCCACTCAAATCACCTGTGAAGTACAGAGATTCCTGTACTTCATCCTCCTGAGGTGGGCTCTTCAGCGCATATCCAAACTGACGGACGAACAAAGATGGGTTGTAGTTGATGCACCCTTTTCTCCCTATCAATGGAACATTAGGATACCCAGAACAACTGCAAATAAGCTCAGACCCCAACAGATCTCGATCAAACCACTCAACATCTTCAGAAGATAGCCTCATCATACGCTCTGGCCAGTCAGATGTGGTCGCACTATCCACAAAAGGTCCCTTCAGGGGAAGATGGCTCTTAAACCACATGGACAGCAGAGGCACGCAACAAGAGACGTTCTTGCCTCTCCTGCTCTCATTCCTGTAGTGCATTGAATGGTAGAAGTCTCCGATCAATGTAGGCACTGGGTTACCAGCAACAAACAGATGAAATGCATCCATGTCCACGAAGTTTGGGAAGTTGGGAAACAGCACTATCCCGTAAATGCATAGAGCCAAAATAGCGTTAAAGACCACCCAACACCCATTCTTGGCGTACTCTTGAGCCTTACCAACCAGAAACTGGAGAGAGAAACCGGGAACCCCTCGCCAAGAAGTCATCAACAACTCAGAAGCATTCATGTGCAGGGTCTTAGCTAGATCCTCCAACTTGGGCTCAACGGTATAGTGAATAAAAGGAACTGCATTCTGCACCGGAAGCTCAGTAAACTCCACATACTCCTCCATGGTAGGCCCCAAGATAAAGTCGGCAAATGTGAAACATCTCAAAGCCGGGTCATAGAATTGCATCAGCGTGTACAGCCCATTCAACTCATCATCAGTGGATCTGCGAACCAAACTCAACAGCCGGCCGTAACTCTGTCTGAAGCTTCTACGGACATCCTCATCAGCAAGAGCAATCAGACCCAGGAGTGGAGTAATATCAGGGATAGGTAGCTTGTAGGCAACTGTCATCCTCAAACCAGCCATAATCAATACTCAGAAGTCCAGACACTAGAACCGGGGGATATGCAAATGCACCTGCAGCACAGACACACGTTAATGGGATGCAATGATAATGATTATGCAAACAATGCAATGCAAGCAACATGCAACGGGGACCAAGTGCTATAGCTGAGAAGCCTGAACCATATCAAAAGTCTCTGATAGACCCTCCAATACTCATCAACCCTGGTCTCAGATAGACCCAATACAAAGCTCCACACTGGTCTCTGATAGACCCATAACATACCTCCAACTGGTCTCTGATAGACCTCATGCCATAACTCAGACTGGTCTCTGGTAGACCTCACAACTATCCATAAATACCCAGGATCTCTGATCAAGAAATAACCGGTATCTGAAGGTCTAGTTACCTGCATAACCCCAAACCCTCTCACAGGTGGATGTCCTAGTAACTGACAAAGGTATGGCATCCTATGCGGTCGTCGGCGTCAAAGACTTTCAGGGTTGATGATACGATTCCCAGAAGGAGTGGCATCATCAAATCCTGAAGAGGCCTCACTCAGCCAACTTCCAAATGATCGGTTCCCAGAGTCGACAATCCAACTAACCAGCAACCCGAGCCACCCAAAAGGCAGGACAGGAGGCCAACCAGAAGAACCTCGTCTGAGTGTAGATTTCGCGGGACACTAGGACATGCAAAGCACGCGCGCGCCCACTAATCTCTACTCTAAGTCTAGGCGCACTCAAGCCCAGGTCCGGCTTATCTCTCAATCATGGAACACCCGTCACACCCCAACAATACAGCAATAATAATGATAATATAATGCTGAAATGTAAATACAGAAATGTAAATCCATACAAAGTCCTCGACGGGCAAACAAGCTCTAGGATTGACTCTCTAAAGGGACGTTGGATCCCAAATGCATAAGGAACTATCGCAGTCCTTAGCAGCCAGGGGACGTTGGATCCCCAGCAGAGTCGCCAACTGTCGCTACTGCGAAAATCGGCGCCGGCTGACAGAAGAGTCGCCACCGTGCGTTATTTATCCCAACGGAGGGAAAGGAAACGCTCGAAGTAAACCTCGTAAAATACGGGGAAAAGGTATGGTCATCGCAACCAAAACCTGGGTTCGGGAGTCGGTTACGCAAGGGGAAGGTATTAGCACCCCTCACGTCCATCATACTCGATGGGATCCACGCTTGCTTGGTTTGTACGGATTACACTTCTATCTAAACTAAAGGATGAGGTCTGAAAAGAAAAGAAAACATGACTCGGCAAAGCATCGCACTTTATGCCTACGTATTCCCGTCTGGAACGAGAAATCAGAGTCAACGTAGTTCGCCTAACTACGGGTGAAGGTGGGGAAGGTTGCTTGCTAGGATATCGCATCCTATGCCTACGTACTTCCACACAGCATGGAAGATCAGAGCAAACGTAGTTCGGGCTACGCATGACACAAGCTGTTCAAGTGTCTTTTAAGAAAAATCTCACCTTAAACAAGGGTTTTCTTATTGCAAAAAGGTTGATGCTTGTTCAAATCTTTTGACGGAAGAAATGAATTAATCTCTGTTATAACCTTTATTAGTGTTTTTCTGTTGTTTTGAAGGAAGAAGAGATGACACTCTACAAATCCTAGGGTTAAAAAGGGGAATAAAATCTACCTTAATGTTATCATGCATGGGTTAACTCCTAATGTCTATCATGCTCCTCTCTTGCGCAGAGAGAAACAGAGATCCTAAGGGAATAGACGGAAACAGAAACAGCAGATATATACAATAAAGCAGTAAAATGCATGGATGCAACAATACAAGCGAGGCAAGGGAGTCCCACTCAACCTCGAACCTAGAAAACAATAGGCAAAAGTGAATAGGATTCACTTTCAACCCAACAAGTTAAACAACAAACAATACAGTCCGGGAAATCATACAATACATCAAAATTAAAACAGCAAAAGCTAAACAGCAAGGCAGTCTTCATCAGCATCTGACTATCTTCAGGCTTCAAGCAGACATCAGTCTTCTATCTTCACAGCTTTAATGGCTTTTCTTCAAGTCCCAATCTCCAAGCTGAGGAATCAATCACAAGAATGAACTGGGTGTTAAGCAATTAGTTGACCACCAAGGGTGGCAAACATACTGCTATCAACACAAAGGATATTTTCTCTCAAGAGTTCTATCCCTTAGACATTAGCACCAAGCCTTCCAAAGGAAGGGGGTGAGTGTCTTAGAGAGACTCTGCATCACATAGAAGGATGGAGGCAGCCAGGGCCTTCCATGTTTATGAATCAAGTTTGCTACTCTAGAGCTCTGCCTAACTTCAACAGCTGCCAGCAAGAGATACTCCTCATCAACCCTGGAAGTTGGTCTTCAATCTCTGATCCTCAAATGGGCTTCATCATCACAGTCTTCAGCTCTCCCCCAAATCCCAAACAAACCCAATACCCCACACAGACAAAAATAATAACCCTAAAGAGGGCACACCACACAGTCAATCAAATATGAGCAATATACTAATAGCAGTAGGGGAATCCTAATAATTTCTAAGGGATCTATCTTATACCCATAACCCCTATAGGCCCATACCCCAAAAATCAAATGAAAATTTCTAAAAGAATTAATCTATTTCACCTATACTCATTTAAAACCCAAATTTTCGTCACGTTTTTCACACCTAATCAAATCACCTAAGATTAAATTCTAAAATTGTGAATTAAATCCTATGTACAAGTTGAAGTCCTATGCTAATCACCCTAAAAAGAATGAACCCTAAATCTAAAGGGAACTAATAGAACTAAAATCAACAAATTTGAGTATTAAACTAAATCCATTAAAATGCTATTTACAAGAAAAATGCATGAAAAATATTAAAACAAACTAAAATGCTATTTTTATTATTTAATATTTTTCTAGACAGAATTATGGACCTATAGCAAAAAGAACCAATGAAAAACAAGCTATTTTCATTTTTTTATGATTTTTTAAAAGATCAAAGAAAAATAAAGAAAATAGAATCACAAAATATGAAATAAAATGGGGAGGGAGTCTGAATAGCAAGCTCGCCCAGTTATATTCTCCAGATGGGCCACAAAGGGGAGGCGCGCATAGCAATTGGCGCTAGGCCCAGTTGGTTCAGAAAACCAGTTAAAAAAATAAAAGAAAATGGTCAAACCCTCGGTGCAAAAAGCAACAAAATCAAGTGTTATTTCATTGGGCTTATCAAAAGGGGGTGGGGATAGGAATCTAAGTCCAAGGCCCATTGGTGCGTTTAGTGAAACGCTGCGTTTCACGCTGAGTCAAATCCCTCCGTTTTCTTCTTCAAATATCAGCCACACGATCAGATGAAAATGTCAAAAATGGGAACCAATCCAACGGTGCATGGCCATCGTCCCCAAAGTTACATTAGGGTTTGCAGAATAAACCCTGCACACGAGCTCGACACGGCCAGCTTCCTGCAATCATATCTCCCTCATCTCTCCATGAAAGGCCACGACATAAACACCAAAGTTAACCCAAATTTCACGTAGATGACAACTGCACCATTAGTTTTTGCTGAAGCTCACTCAAATGCCAGACCCGATGGTATACAACCTTCATGGACACTCAAAATTCACCCTCACCAAACTTCAAACTCTTGCTAACAGAACCATCTCTACACTTCCAGGATCACTCTAAACTAATCCATACTAATTATTGCACTTTATCCATCAAGTTCTAGATCAAAACCTTTCTGGTGCATGCATGAAAATCTTCACCAATCAATGCTAAAATTTCCAGGATTCATCCTCTAACTACCTAGGTCTCTAATATACTAACAATCCTATGCCATGCTCACTATTCTAGCCAATTCGAAGGAAAACGTACCTGGTGCAAATTCTTGAAAACAGATGTAGACTTCTTGAATCAACAACCACCAATGCTCTGATCTTGATCAACCCTCTTGATCCTTGCTACTGTATGCAATAACCTTTGATCCAACGCTCTGAATATGGTACTTGAACTCCTTTTGCACTTTTGATGGTGAAAATTACAGCACACGAAAATGAACTCAACTCAGCAAGATCTTGATGAATTTTGGTTCTATGATGATTGTAGAGTAGATTAGGATCAAGAACTTTGTGAATTGATGGAATTTTGTAAGAGATTGAAAGCAATTTGCAAAATTGGAAAGATGGAATGAAACTATGTATTTTTGCCAAATGAATCACCAACCAAATTTTGGAGCCACTCTTGTGTTTATATAGATGATGATGGCCAGATCTAGAAGGTTCTAGATTGATCTAGGAAAGTGTAGAATGTGATGGAAAGTTATGGAAGTTCTCATGTGATGATACTTTGAAACATCTCATATCTCATGCATACACCCTTTCATATTTGTGTCAAAATCTCTTCTCATGAGTTATTGAAAGTGTATGTGTGACAAAACCAAGTTCCTTGCCTTGAAAATTCACTTATGCCAAGTTTTCCATACTTGCCTTATTATGCAAGTAACAAAAATACAAAGCAAGTCCAAAATTTAACCCCTAACTCAAAAAAGTGGCTGAACCAATGTCTCTAAAATGATGTTTGGAATCAATTTGGTATATTGGATGACCCATTTTGGATTTGTAGATCTCTCAAACCAATTTTTTATTTCAACTTTTTCAACTTATATGCCTCTTTTAGGTCATTTTTCACCAACTTTGGTCAAGTCTCATTCTATGCATTTCCAAACTTCCATGACTTCCTTTCTAGACTTAAAATGGCATTTTGAGAAACTTTTATGTTGTGAAGTTTTTCATTTGAAGCTTCCTTGTATGAGTTTTAGGCATAGGCTAAGAATGACCTGTAATCCTCAGATGACCAAAATACCCTTTGCTTGCCAAGACCATAAGTAGAGTTCCACAAATCATATGAAGGCATACCATACCTTTCTAGAAAGCTAAGACAATAAGGAACAACTCTCATGTTGGAAAGAAACCCATTTGAACTATCCTTGAAGATCAAAAGTTGCTTGGAAGACAGACAACTTTCACAGACAAATTTCAGTGCCCTCAGATGACTTATAACTTGCAAGAGCTATAACTTGAGTTCTACAAATCATCTTGATGACTTCCACCACTAAAATTAAAGCTATGAAGATACTCTACAAGTTTCATGTGGACCAAGAATTCATATGAAGCTTGCATCTTGAGTTACACTGCTTGGAAGTTTGACCTAAATCAGGGGATTTTACACTGAAACCCTAATTTAGTAACTCCAGTTCTCCTTGACTCCTCTTGATTTTTCTTTAGCACAACATAATATCCATATCCATGTAGCAAATAATGAATCCCACATTCTTCAAATGCTCCTTGATGCCCCTTCAAAACACTTATTTGACCTAGTGTTGACCTGGTGTTGACCCTAGTTGACTGACTTCAACTGAGGCTCTTGCAATAATCCCAATGACTTGGTTCTTCTTCAAAATGATTCTCTAGACTCTTCATAACATCCATACACACCTCATGCTCTTGGATCATAGCTCCCACACCCTCTGATGATCCCCACACAACCTCAAGATAGGAGAGAACTCACTGATCAACCTGTTAACTCCTCAAAGCTCAAATTCTTCCCTGATGACCTGAGTAGTCTTGAATATGAATGAAACCCTTGGATATACCTCCTGAGATAAGAATAACACTTGATCCCCTGATTAAGATAGCTTGCCTATGCAATGCAAATGAATACACTATATACATGATGACAATGCAAATGACTATGCAATTGAAACATAAACCTAGGTTAGAAAAGGTTGGACAAATTTTGGGGTGCAACAGATAAGTCTGAAGAAACATCCAGCCAAAGAAAAGGAGTACAATGCCATGAGTGTGAAGGATATGGGCACATAAGAAAGGAATGTCCCACCTACCTCAAAAGGAAGGGAAAAGGCCTAACTGTCTCTTGGTCAGATAGAGATTCTGACAGTGGATCAGAAGAAGAAGGTGCTAAACATGTCATTGTTCTGAAAAGTGTATGTATTTCTGAGGGTGACTCAAGTGAAGATGAGCTAACTTATGATGAACTTGCTGATTCATTTAAGAAGTTGTGCAACAGAAGTGGAGAATTATATCAGCAAGGAGAACAACAAAAGAAACTCATAAGAGAGTTAGAAGCTTAGAAGATGGAACATATTGCAACAATAGAGTCTCTCAAATGTGAAGCCAGCCTATTGAAATCTAATCTTGATCAGATGTCCAAATCCATAAGGATGTGAACCCTGGGACTGACACTCTAGAAGAAATTCTACAGAATGGTTAGACATCAGGTAACAGGTCTGGACTGGGATTTGTTGGCAAACAGAAACCCACCTTGGATATCTAGGGGCCAAAACCTGAAACTCAGAGGTCAAAGGGGATGTCACGACCAATGGCAAAACATCAGAAAAACAGAAACTGGAACCAAGTCAAGAGTAAATTCCAAGGGTATAGGTGTTACCACTGTGGAAAACTTGGACACATTAAATCTGTGTGTTTCTGGATACATGGATTTCCTAGTCATTCTCATCAAGGAAGATCCAAACAGGGTGCTCATGTCAAGAAACTGCATCAAGCTAAGTCCAAGAAGGAAGCTCCTATCAAGAAGAGACAATTGGTTGCTAAGAAAGTGGCTCTAGTAGCTCACACTGGTCCAAGGATGCCTACCAAAAGGGATTGGTATTTTGATAGTGGTTGCTCTAGACACATGACTGGAATAGAGAATATCTTGGTAAACATAAAACCTCATTCCTCAAGTCATGTAACATTTGGTGATGGAGCTAGAGGAGAAATCAAGGGTGCTGGAAAACTAGATTACCCTGGTGTTCCAAGGTTGGATGATGTCTTGTTGGTTAGAGGACTGACTGTTAATCTCATCAATATCAGTCAGCTCTGTGACCAAGGGTTCAGTGTAAAATTCTCTAAAGATGAATGTGTTATCACCAATGAAGAAGGGAAGGAAATTATGATGGGATCTAGAGCCAAGAACAACTGCTATCTCTGGGAGCCTAGAAGTGACCTCAATGTCTTTTTCAATGAAGAAAAGAAGGATCAAACACTGTTGGAGAAAGGTAAACATCCGCAAAAGATGAAGAAGACCATAACCAAGGAATTAGCAAGAGGAACTCCAAAGCTTCCTCTAGATGGGAGAACAGGCTATGGTAACTATGGGGTAGGCAGGCACGCCAAGACATCTTATCCAAAGAAGGTACATCACAGAAATTTGGACCTGCTATATTGGAATTTGATGGAGTCCATGAACAATGGCCAACATAAAGGAAGCAATGTCACTCAAGATGTCATGACTCTGTTCTGTGGCATTAAGAGGAACATCAATATGAATTCAGTTCAGCTCAAGAGAGTAATGCACAGGGATAACAGGTATCAATTTAAAAAGGCTTGTGTGAAACTTGATGATTCTGACCAACAAAGGGCTAAAGGTGTTACAAGGGATCACCAGACTTTCCTAAGTAAAAGAAGCAGCTTAGAAAGGTGGCATAGTCAGAGACTATAGAAACTAATAGGGAATTATATTTTGAAAACTAATTATATTCTGATTGGTCAAAATATTGAATTCCCTCCACTTTTACGAGAAAACCCTTCCAATACCTATTGCTCCTTCCAATTCATCCCCTTCCTTACCTTAGATAACCACAATAGAAAACCCTTTCCTTTTCAGCTCAAGTCATCTACAATGTCTCAACATCATGCTTCCGCCCCTTCCAAGCTCAAGTCTGCCCAGCGTAAAAACATTTCTCTGGAGGATGTGGTGGATATCGTACCTCTCAGTATGATCCATGGGAAAGGTAGTAAACCCCAAACATCAGCCACCTCACATGCAGATCAAGAAGGGAAGAATTATGAATCCTTCATGACCAACAACAACAAAATGATGGAGTCTACACATAAGGAAAGGTATGTAGATGATCTAGTCTCCAAACTTTTCCATGAAGGGCATAATGTACAAGGGATCACCACTCCTCTGACTAGGGTAGATCCATCCCTAACTCTTACTGAAAGTCATGAGGATGATACTAGTTGTTCCTCTACTGAAACTTCTGCCAACTCTGGGGTTCAAGAGGAAGGTGTGGGTAATAATCAAAAGGATGGTGACACTAAGAGCCCTAAAAATTCTTAAGATATAAATGAAGGTCCTTGCACTGAGGTAAATGTTGAAGATGAGTTATCAGATGATGAATTTCTTAGGAATGTAGCTCCTGGTATAGCAAACAAAATTGCATCCAGGAAAGGAAAAGCTACTATGAACGAAGAACCATCCAAAAACCTAAGAAAAGGAACTCCTGCGGGGCCTTCCAAACCTTGGAGCAAGATATCAATTGCCTCCAAGAAAAGAAAAGTTGAGGTGAGTAGCCCTGAGTCTGAAGGGGATGGTATAAGATATGTTCCAAACATCTTCAATGTCAAGAAATCTTTGGGTAAGATACCTCTCAAACCCATGCCAGTTGCTCAGCTAGACAATGTATCATTCCATTCCATTCACAGTGCGAAAAATTTATCTAACCAAGCGCTTTCGCTTCCTTGGAACAGTCAACACTAACCAAATTTATCTAAGGGTTGGACAACTTTCGATCTTACCCAACAGATTTTAAGTGCAGAAAATAAGTGTTAAAAGTTAAAATAGCCCTTAAGTAATTCTATCGACAATCGTTTGGAATACTAATTATAACTATAATCCTCGCATCCTAGCCCTTTAAAGTTTAGCCGGACATGGTAAATAAATGCGAGAAGATAAAATACGGGTAATTTAATAAAGTGCGATAAAAGGGGTGCGCTAAATAAAGTGCAGGTAAGTAAAGGCGCGACAAATAAAAGGCAGGTAAATAAAGGCAATAAACAGAAACCTACTCAAACAAGAGGCTTTAAAATCTTGTACAACTGGAAGTAAATGCAGAAATAAAAATGGTGGCAGGTTTAACTTCTACCCAAGTGCTCCAAACTCGATTACAGACTCGATTACACGGTGTAATAACCCCTCGATGTGAGAAGTTTATTACTTTACAGACAAGTGAAATTTATGGCTTGAGTTCTGTTCTCTAATCTTGGATGGTTTGAAATGAATCATAACTCTGCTATTTATAGAGGCAGGAAAGTACAGGTAAAGACAGGAATACCCCCAACTCCTTTTAGGAGGGAAACGTTCGTGTGAAGGTGGCGCCCCGCCACATGTACTAGGGTGTAAGGGAGTGGGAGACGTGGCAGTTGACAACAGTTGGCTTGCATCCCTCTCATGGCATCTCCTATGGCGCCCACCATGGTGGAAGCCATGTGTACATTTCCTCAAAAAGTAGGGTTTTAGCTCGTTTTTCTTCATTTCTTCTCGAGTAGCCTTGAAAATAAAAAAACCTGAAAAAGAAACAAAGTAGAGGCATAATACAAGAAAATGGAAATAAAATACTAGATAACGTGCGCAAAATCGAGTCAAATAAACAATATAGTTTAGGTCTATCAAATTCTCCCACACTAAAACCTTTGCTTGTCCTCAAGAAAAACATCATGACAGAACAGGGTGATATCCATAAATGACTTAGGCAAGAAGGACTTATAAGTTCAAACTAGGATGAAGCGATTGATGATGACGCAGTGAACCACGAGTATCAGAATGACACTTCTCCGAAAACACGGACCTAAGCTTCGTTCTTTACAAAAATCAATCTGTACTACCCTATTGTACCTAGGCCTATTTTTTAATTTCCTTTTGAGTCCTTTTCATTCCGGTGCAATCACATTAAGCCCGTTATCCGTACGAAATCATGGTGAAGTGACCGGTTAGAAATTCTGATTTGAAGCATGGGGTTCTGGTGCACAAAGTGGTGTAACCCCTTTTATTGGCCCACCTGCAGCTGTGGGAGATCAGATCATGATCCACCCTACCGAGTTCAGTACCAGAAAACTCTGAACCAACTGATAGTGGGAAGGTATTTTTCCTTGTTTTTATCATTTTTCTTTTTCTTCTTTTTCTTTTTCTTTTTCTTTTTGAAATTACAACTTTGTGGGTCTAAATGACCTTGTGAGGGTTACCTATACCCGAGTTTGTAATTATTTTATATTCTTAGCATACCGGTCATTCACTTATTTTCATCGATCCTTCACTTAGATAACGCTTAGGCCGGAGCTGGCTGCTAGGATAAACTACTTGGGACTTACTATGGATATTCTATTAAGGCCATGGTATTCAGAGTATCGGGGTCTATTTCTGCATTTGTGAAGCCTAAGGTGTTATAATGATACTGATGTTTCAAAGAGAATTTCCCAAATCATCCGCATCCTAATACGAACTTGCCTCAAAGCCCAAGAAAATTTTCAAGATAGTACACTATTTGTCAAAAAGTTTTTTGGTGGGGCAAACTAATGCGGGAGTAAAATGAGAAAGTAAAGGTATACTGTAAAATGATTTGTTAAGCGCAAGTATGTAAAAAAATAGAAAAAAAAATGAAAGGAAAAAAAATGAAAGCAATTAAAGAAATAAAAAGCGAGATAAAGCGGGAAAATAAATAAATTCTCCTCCCACACTTAAATTGAACATTGTCCCTAATGTTTCAAAATAAGCAAGGGACGAGGTACCTGAGGTGCCTAAGGCATACTTCCGGTGCTGTCAGGAACGTGCTCAGAGTACCTGGGGCGGCAGGATCTCCTGCGCGATGATCGCTCTGAGAAGCTTCGAACACGTTAAATCGGGTGGACATCGCAGCTTGAGATTGCATAATGCTCTGCACGGACTGGCTCATCTGCTGCTGAGGCTCTTGCATGAATATCATATTCTCATACAATTGCTGCGAAATGGTGTTGAGCAAATTGTCGCGTCTTTCCTCTCTGGCTAGTTATGCTTGCCACATCTGCTCAGATATATAAAAGTCGGGTGCGGTACCTACAGAATGGTAAGAGGAAGACGATGCAGTGTGTGTCTGTGATGTGTGGTGAGGCGGCATAGGGTGATCGGGAGATCGCTCTCGCTAATCATACTCGTCATCAGTATCAGCGCCTTCGCCAACAGGAATATTAAAGGGTATTGGACCTGTAACGGGTGGAGTATCTAAATCATAGGTCCAGTTTCCCGAGTTAGTGACATCGGTGCGTCTAGTGCAGGGTGAAACAAAAGATAGGATAACCTTCCCATGAATCATAAGCTCGAAACCGCCTTCTCTCCTGACTTTGCACAATTTCATATCTTTCAAAATTTTCAAATTAATTATGCGAGGAGGGAGAGGCTCTAAAGTGGCTATCTCAGCATATAGGTTCAGAGCCTTAGCAATGGACGTGATCAGTCCTCTAAAGGCTATGGTCCCAGTGCTCTTAATAGAGGCATTCATGTGGGCTATCATAAATGGAACTACATTAAATCGCCTATTTGTGAGGCAGCCTTGCAAGAATAGTAATTCTTTGGCATTCACCTTGTTAGGATTCTCCCGGCCAAATATAGTGCAGGCTAATATATAGCGGAACACACGGATGGCTGGGCTATGGATCCTAGAAGCAAGTATTCCTTCAAAATATGAAATATTAAAATTCGACAACCTGTGCCAGAAGGAAAATGCTTCCACAGACCATTCAGAATCCAGAGGTGCTTCACAAATAACACTCGCACCAAAAGGCAATCCAAGCCTTTCCGCAAGTTCATCAGTACTAAACGAATATTCAACATTAAACATCCGGAACTGGACCGTGCCAACTGTGCTAGCAATGTCGGGTCTAACAATATAGATCAGGGAACTCAAGAATTCCCTGGTCAACCGATCAAAAGTGGGATCACGCCTGACAAATATTTCATGTAGGCCCAGAGTGTCTAACAAATGATATACGCTATGATAGATACCTAAAGAGTAAAGGCAGTTATCTTCCACGTACCTTGTTGAAGCAATATCCCGTTTTCGCAGTTTGTCGAGGATTTTCTGTTGTCTTTTCGCGGGTTTTCCTTGACGAAAAGCGTAGCCATCATGCTCCATGGATGAATGTTGGAGGTTGAGGAAGATGAAGAATGAATATTTCTGGAGTTCTGTAAAGATGCGTTTTTGGATGGATTTTTGTGAGAGAAATGAAAAATGGATGTTGGAATGGTTAAGGATTTGGTGAGTGGAAGATAAATTTGTGAACTTTTGGGGGATTGGGGAGGATTTTTGTGTAGCCAAAAATGGGTTTTGGAGGTTTTTGGGGACAAAAATGGTGGTTTCCCAACTTCTGCCCCGCATATAGTCCAGACCCCGTGGCGGGCGCCATGGACTATATGGCGGGCGCCACCCTTTGAAAAGGGAGTTGGGCCGGATTTGTGCTTTGCTTTGGGCCTTGGTTCTCCTCCTTTGAATTTTAGGGGTGTGTTGTAGTAAAAACCATCTGGCCTTGCATACTAATAATTTTTTTCTTATATATATATATATATATATATATATATATATATATATATATATATATATATATATATATATATATATATATATATATATATATATATATATATATATATATATATATATATATATATATATATATATATATATATATATATATATATATATATATATATATATATATATATATATATATATATATATATATATATATATATATATATATATATATATATATATATATATATATATATATATATATATATATATATATATATATATATATATATATATATATATATATATATATATATATATATATATATATATATATATATATATATATATATATATATATATATATATATATATATATATATATATATATATATATATATATATATATATATATATATATATATATATATATATATATATATATATATATATATATATATATATTTATCGACATAAAAGAAAAAACAACAAAAGATAAAAACATAATCGGAAATGCAATAAGTCAGTAAATGCAAAAAGGAAATAAAATAAATACTGAAAGCAGTGAAAAAGTGTCATCATGGAGGTGGTTGCTCGTCCGATGGATTGGGATGACAGAGTGAATGCAACTCCCTGTGTAAATCTAAAATCTCTTGATACAGAACGTCCATCTCAGTGGCATGGGTCATATCGAAAATATGAACCTGTAAAGATCTGCTACTGTCTGCTGAAGGTGAGCTATCTCGGGACGTAGCTCAGCTATCTGGGTATATAAGTCAGGTATTCATAATGCACGATTATTGGAAAGCACAATCTTCCTCGGAGAAGGTGGAGAGGGATGGTATTCCACTGAAGGCGATGTATGTGGCTCGTTGATCGTCTCGCCATACCCTTCCAACGCATAATTCCAGTTGGATGGATCATGCACACTAGTCACAACTGGGTCTGGCAGAGTGAAATAATGGACCGTTTGGTAATCAATGAGAAGTTTGAAAGCATCAGGCTGAAAGGAAGCTCTCCTCATCAGCCCACGATCCAAACAGAAATCAATGTCAAGCGAGGTAGGTCCACAATAAGGGGTCAGATATAACAACTGATTGGCCAGTCCCAATGCAATGGCTATGTGTGTAACAGTGCCTCCGACATGAATAACTCCTTCGGATGATCTAGCTTGGCCTTCGAAATTGTACAACAAGAAATTCCCACATGCTACTGGACGCAACTTGATAGTGCAGAATAGGAAGAATATCTCTTCCTCGCTAACATGTGTTGCACCCCAAAATTTGACCAACATTTATGTACCTAGCTTGTGTTCACTAGCATAATCATCTGCTTCTCATTGATATGGGTGCAGTAGATTAAGAGGTATGATTACCCATCAAGAGCTATACAAGACTTTTAAGCTAGCCAAGAAGGTTATTCAAATGTTCAAAGGTTGATATCTTTGTCAGAGAAGTTAAGAGATCCTCAGAAAGATTGGTTGAAACCAAGGTTGTGTGCCTCATAACTTGAGAGTTGTGGAGGGCTCCTCAGATGATTCTGAGGCTATGAGGATGGACTTGAAGCTTTGAGAGAGCTCATGATATGTCTTGAAAGCCATCATGAAGCCTAGAGAGGTCATTGCACAAGAATTCAGAAGACTCAGCCATGAGTGGTGCAATTAGGGCTTGACTGGGTCAACCCTAGGTCAGCTGATGATTTGGAGAGGGTTGAGACCTAATCCAAGAGCCATGTGATCATGGATTGATTCATTGAGATGCTATAAGGATGATTCCTAGACAAAATCATCATGATTGAGGAGTTTGAGAAGTTTTAAGCTAGGGTTTCTAAGGCTTGACAGTGTAAAATCCCCTAGTTTGACCCCTATCTTCAAGGCAGTTTAGCTCAAGATGTGATTGTCATCTCATCTTACCCCCAACATGAATGTTGTAGAGCTTGTTCTTACATTTAATTTGAGTACTAGAAGTCCTTGATAGTATTTGTAGAGCTCAAGTTATGACTTTGATAAGTTACAGGTCATCTGAGGTATGTGAATCTGGGTCCTTGAAAGTCACCCAACTTGCATCCAATTTTTGCCCAAGTAGGATGATTCCTATGAACTCTTGGTCAACATGAATTTTTTTCCTCATCTTCTTAGCTTTCTATATAGTACTAGAAGTCCTTGATAGGATTTGTATAACTCAACTTATGGCTTTGGCAAATCAAGGGCATTTTGGTCATTTGGATATTATAGGTCATTTCAAGCATAAGGCCATATCTCCTATTTCCAAGCTTCAAATGGAAATATCTTCAACATCAAACTTTCTTAGAATGATATTTTAAGGCTAGTAGGGAGGTCATGAGATGTTGAAAAGGCTTGTAGCAAAAAGTGATAAAAATGACCTAAAATGGAGGCATAAGTTAAATAAGTTGAAATTGGAAATTGGAAATCCCAAGTTACACATCCAAACCATGGCATATAATAGGTCCTTTTGACTCCAAAAGACATTATAAAAACAATGGTTCAGCCACAATTTTGATTTGAGGCCTAGATCATGGGGCTGCTTTGGAAAATGCTTGCTTGCATAATAAGGCACAAATGCAAAACTCAAAGAAACTCAATGTGCAAGCTTGCTAAGGGTTTTAACACATCCTATATCTCATTTGGGGAGAATTTCAAGCCAAGGAAAGTTGCTGCAAGAGCTATGTCATGAGATGATATGTGAGAAGAAGTGAATTCATAAACTCATGACATGAGAATCCCAATTTCTCATGGGATGGTTCCAGATGGTTCTAGATGATTCTAAACCATTCTATATAATGTATAAAACTTGCTCAGATGCAAGGTTGGTGTGAGATTGGAGAGAAGAGAGAGTTGGCCATTTCACTTGCTTCCATTGCAAGTTGAAAGCAAAATCCACATTCTGATTCAATTCCATCCATTCTTTCAATCTAAACACATTCCTCTGATCATAGTGAAGCTGTGCAGATCAATTTGAGAGCAAAACCATGGAGATTTGAAGAGTTGGCAATTGGATTTTCAAGATTGCAAGTCACCATCGAATTCTGAGATTCAAGCATTCTCCATCAAAACTTCTGCAAACAGTAGCAAGATCATCATTCAAGGATCGATTCTGAAGAGTTTGAAGGCTTGCAGTGAAGGTTTACACCATATGTGAATCAAGAAATACCAGGTTTGCAAAATTCACCCTACACCATAATTTATGCATCATTAGCAAGAATGGTTAGGTTAGAAAGGTTAGAGACCAGTAGGTGATCATTTCTGGAGAGTTAGGGATCATTTGGTGAAGGTTGAGTTATGGACACCATTACTTTGTTGAGCAAGAACTCGAGATATAGTGAGGAAGAATACAAGTTTGATAGCTTATTTTCACCAGTGAAGTGTGGTGATCATTTTAGTACCAAGAAATCCAAGAATTATTGAAGTTGAGGTTTTACCATTTCTTGGATCTACTATCGGGTTTTAAGATAGAGACGATTTCAATAAAATCTAAGGCCATGGGCGTGTTCGGCATTGAATTTAGAGTGTGTTAGTGTTTTGAATTGTTAAATTTGATGATGATTTGAGGACATACGAATGGAGGGAAGTCTGTGTTTACTAGCTCTGTTTCCATGAGAGTTGCTTCCAAAACCCTAGCCAGATGTAGGAGATGAAGACCTGGCCATTGGATGAAGAGTTGACCGGTTGACTGAGGAACAATCCCACGACTTTCATTAAATCTCAGCATTTGAGAGGGAAACTCTGAGTATGATGAAACAATGCGTTTCATTAAACCCAAGTTCCTGGGCTTAAGTGAACAAACGCTATATGCACCCCACCCACGACCCACTTGTTAAAATGAACTGCTTTTCTCTACTATTCGCACCAAAGTTTTTTCCGTTTTTCTTTACTATTTTCTTTCTATTTTCTGATTCATAATGGGCTTAGCGCAATCACTACCCACACCCCCATGATGAGCCCACGCGCGCATTACACTGCATATACTTGCTATTCACACCAAATATTTTCATATTTTAATTTCTTTTTCTCCATTTTTCATTAATCTTTGAAAAATCATAATAAATAGAAAATTAATGATTTTTGCATGGGGATTTTTTCTCCCATTTCATGTTCATGTCTAGAAAATTATGAAACCAAAATATTTGCATTTCATCCATTTTTAATATTTTTTGTGTATTTTATTTTTTAATAGCTTTTTATTTCTTTTATGTTGATACATGGTTTTGTATAATTTTGTTTAGCTAGTTCCCTTCATATTTTTAGGCCATTCTTTTTAGGATAGTTAGATTAGGACTTTAGCTCCCCTCTGGATTTATTTTTTTGATGAATATTTGATTAGTTTTGCTTAGATGACTTTAGGTTGTGTAGAATTAGGTTAATCCTTATCATAGGTCCACAATAACATTAGAATTTTGGGTTTCTAGGTCAAGTTAGACATTGGGGCATATGGGGTATTAAGGGTAGGTATATAGGATCCCCTAGGAATTATATTAGGTTTTAATATGGTAGTATACTATTTTTGGATGATTTTTGTAGTTGATGATTGTTTGTGTTGCCCTTGTGGGCTTGTATTTTTGTTTGCTTTGCTTTGTGGGCTTGGAGAGCTTGGTTTTGCTTTGAAGAGCATTGAGGAGCATAGTATAAGACTTGAAGATAGAGTGAGGAGCTTGAGAGCTTGATCTTGTTTGTTTTGTTGTTGTTTTAGGGTTAGGGATTAGGAAGAGTTTAGACCTAGTTAACTTCTTTCTTAAACATGGATGGTATCTTTCACCTCCATTCCTCCCTATGATTCAAAGTCCTTCCATGGTATACACCTCTCTCCTTTGGAGGGATAAGTGATGGTACCTAGGAAGTAGAAATTTTGAGGGAACCCTTCCTTTGATGTTAAACCCTTAGAGGTCACCTTTGGTGGTCAATAAGCAGTTTAACACCCTAGCTTATCCAGTTAAGTGATTTCCTCTGTTTGAATATCTTGAGAGATGCTTAGCTTGAGTTTGAAGATAAGGACTTCATTGAAGAGTGTATAAGGGGATGATTCCTTGAGCATTTCCATTCCAGCTTAAGCTTGAAGAGCAACAAGAGCAAGTTGATACTTGAAGATCCAGTAAAGACTGAATAAAGAGCTGAGGCTTAAAGATTGAAGGATGAAGTTGACACTTCTAAGTGATTGAAGATTACTCTGAGAAGCTGAGGCTTGCAGGTAAAGAAGACCAAGTTGAGACTGGTAAAGCAAAGAGAGCTTGAGAGCTTGAAGACTAAGTTGATACTTAGGAAGAGGATTCAATTAAGATTGATTCTGAAGAGTTGAAGCTTGAAGAACAAAGGAAGTTGATACTTACTTTGATGCTTGGAGACCCTGAAGGGATCAAGTTGATACTTGTGGTTAACAGTAAAGCCTGAAAGTTGGAACTGATTAAGAAGCTGAAGCTTGAAGGAGTGAGAATAAGTTGAAACTTATGTTGAAGGGTTGAAACCTGGAGAAGCAAATTGATATTTGTCAAGAGTAATTGGAAGTCTGAAGACTGAATTGCTGTTAGAAGAGCTGAAGCTTGGAGTTGAGAGAGGAGTTGATCTGCTTTCTTGTCTTTTTCTTTGCTGTATTGATGTGTTTTGCTTGACTTGCTTGATGCATTAGAATAAGTTCATATCTAGAATAGGTAGAATCTAGGAGCATGATTGCACTAGAGGTTGAGTTGCTCCCTCTGCTTGTACTGTTACTGTGTGGCTTTGCTTGCAGGTATTCGGTAGAGCCCAGCTCCCTTGCCCATGTGGTTTGTTTGCTTGATAGCATGACTTTCATTTTCTTCTGTATGATTGTATTTTACTGTATATTGCTTGATAGCATGTTATTTCTTCAGTATGATTACTTTTATTCATTCTGGCTAGAGGTTGAGATGAGCTTGTGGAGGCTGATGCCCCACACACATTTCCTCCCTCACTTGCATTGCATGCATTTTACTGTTTAAGCTGATGCTTTGTCTGTTTTGGTGTATCATTGACATGATCCCTTAGGACTCTCATTTCCTTCAATAAGGAATTGATGATAGAACTTTAGGTTGAAACCTATGCATGACAACTTCTAGGAGTTCCCTGTTCAAACTTCAACCATAGGATGAATCCTTGGCATGACAACAGTAGGACTTGATAGTCTCCCTCCTAGTTGGGCCCGTTCTCTTCTCATCTCAAAACAGTTTAAGATACAGTAATCATGAATGATTTCTTTCGTACGTTACGAGCCTTAAGCTATCTGAGAAAGGATTGGGGGAGAGTTTCTTTTCCACAGTCTGGATGTTTAGTATGGTACCCTTTGGGTGACATGCGACGCATTCACTCTCAGGTCATAGTCTCTAGTGCGATTGAAATTGCAAACACAATAAAAAACACTTCTTTCGTAAAAGACAGGAAATAATGCGTAGTGTCCCGAACTACGTAAGCTCTGATCTCTCATACCTGTTGAGAGTACGTAGGCACAGTACTGATGTATTGGCGAGCTACCTTCCCCCATAACCCGCCGTAGGTCGAACTACGTAGACTCTGATTTCTCATTCTCTGATGAGAATACGTAGGCATAAAGCGCGACGCTTTGCCGAGTTAGTTTGTTTTCTGTTTTAAGCCAGCCTTGATAGGTAGATAGATAAAACCAACCCGTCCAATAAACACAACAAGCGTGGATCCCGTCGAGTACGACGGACGTGAGGGGTGCTAATACCTTCCCCTTGCGTAACCGACTCCCGAACCCAGACAATGGTTGCGACGACCTTATCTTACCCTTCTTCGTTAGGTTTTTCCGATCGTTTCCTTTCCCGCTCTGAGGGATAAATAACAAAAGATGGCGACTCTTCTGTTGTGCCGGCACCTTATTTTCACGAAAGCGACAACATGCATGTCAGAATCTTGCTTTCCAAGGAAGGTGTGAGCCACAATCATATGAAAATATCTCATGGCTGGTTTATGAATCACCGGAGACAGCTGAGTCAATGGATCTAGGCTCCCTCCTCCTGTGATGTCTTGCCAGAACTGATCAATGTCTCTGCTCATAAAGTAGCCCACCGGAAGGTCAGGAATGAATTAGGAGTGGTCGAAAATCCAAGTGGGTCTCCGAATCCTTTGTTGGTGAAGGCGTACTCTCTTCCAAATAGTCTGAACGTAGCCAACCCTTCCTCGCTAACGTATGGCTCGTAGTGGACTGAGCTGAGAAACTCTAATGTGAGGTTCCTATAAGTATGGTGCAGTTTGTCAGCATATTGGCCCTATTGGAGCTGATGACAGAGGAATCATATGCTGGGCTCGATCCCTAGAGCCTCCATGCAAGCTTGATCCAGATATCGGGTCAGTGCCATAGGGCGTTGTCAGAGAATTGAGTACTTATCTCTTTGCCTGTTGTCTCGGAAGGCGACGTGCATGTCATCGCGCAGCTGCATCCTGAAAAATAAAACTCAGAAAACCTGAAAGCATAATCATCATAAATCGTCAGTTGACACATAAAAGAAAAATAAAATGAAGTAAAACGAAAAATAAAATAAAAAAAGATAAAGGGTAAAGAAATCCATGGGTTGCCTACCACGCAGCGCTTGTTTAACGTCGTTAGCTTGACGAACAAAACCTATATGTCTGAAGTAGGCAATGATGGATCAATCAAGGTATGGCTGGAGTAATCGTCGGGAATGTCTCCTCCTTCGTAGAGTTTTAATCTTTGCCCGTTCACAACGAATGGACTACATGACTGATTCTGGATCTCGACTGCTCCTGATTGTAAAACTTTAGTAACTGTAAAGGGACCTATCCACCTTGAATGGAGCTTGCCAAGAAAGAGTCATAATCTAGAGTTAAATAGGAGAACAGGGTCTCCTACATGAAAATCTTTCTTTACGATCTTCTTGTTGTGCCAGGCTTTGGTTCTTTCTTTATAGATAATGGCATTTTCATAGGCGGATTGGCGGAGTTCTTCTAGTTTATGTAAATCAAGGACGCCGTTTTGTTCGGCGGTCAAATAATCAAAGTTTAGGGTTTTTATGGCCCAATAGGCCCTGTGTTCTAATTCAAAGGGGAGATGACAAGATTTTCCATAGACTAGTTGGTAAGGGGTTGTTCCAATCGGGGTTTTGAAGGTGGTTCTATAGGCCCACAGTGCATCTTGCAGCTTTTAAGACCAATCTTTTCTTGATATAGAGATCGTCTTTTCTAAAATTTATTTTATTTCCCTATTGGATACTTCTACTTGGCCACTAGTCTATGGGTGATAAGGTGTCGCTATCATATGCTTAACTCCATACTTTCTTAAAAGTTTTCAAAAATTCTTGATATGAAATGCGATCCTCCGTCGCTGATAATAAGACGGGGGTTCCGAATATATGGAAAATATAATTCTTAAATAGCTTAATGACTACTCGTGTGTCGTTGGTGGGGGAGGCTATGGCCTCAATCCATTTAGACACGTAATCGACTGCAACTAAGATGTACTTGTTTCCTAAGGAAGACGGAAAGGGTCCCATAAAGTCTATGCTCCAAACATCAAAGAGTTCCACCTCTTGAATGTTTCTTAAAGGCATTTCGTCACGTCTCGAGATATTTCCAGTGCACTGGCACTGGTCACATTTGGTTATATAGGTGTGTATATCACGCCACATTGTTGGCCAAAAAAGGCATGCTCTAGAATCTTGGCGTGAGTTTTGGATGTACTAGAGTGTCCTCCACAAGGTGCAGAGTGACAGTGTTCTATTATCTTTCTTACTTCTTCTTCCGGGACGCAACGACGGAAAAAACCATTTGTGCCTCTTTTAAAAAGCAGCGATTCATCCCAATATAAGTGTCTTACGTTGCTAAAGAACTTCTTTCTCTGCTGGTAATTAAAATCAGGGGGCATAATATCGGCAACTAGGAAATTTACAAAATCTGCGTACCAAGGTACGTTGTTTACTGCTAGAGATTTCTCGGGGTTCTTAGAAGGTTCCAGGTTGCTTTCTACGACTTCTATCCTAGCGATTAACCTATCATAGGTAAAATCGTCGTTAATGGGGAGTGGGTCTGGTTTTAGATACTCGAGCCTAGAAAGGTGGTGGACAACTACATTTTCCGTGCCTTTCTTGTCTCTAATATCCATATCAAACTTCTGTAACAGGAGGATCCATCGAAGTAACCTAGGTTTGACATCCTTCTTACTCAATAAGTAACGGATGGCAGCATGATCTGTATAAACTATGATTTTGGCTTCTACAAGATAGGATCGAAACTTATTCATAACAAAAACTACGGCAAGGAGCTCTTTCTCTGTGGTAGTGTAATTAAGCCGAGTAGCATCTAGGGTTCTACTAGCATAGTATATAACATGTAATTTCTTATCTTTTCTTTGTCCTAGAACAGCTCCTACAACGTAGTCGCTAGCGTCACACATGATTTCGAATGGTTGGTCCCAATCTGGAGGTTGAATGATGGGTGTCGAGATCAGAGCTTGTTTTAGAAGGTTAAATGCTTCAAGGCATTTTTAGTCAAATTTGAATTCAACATCTTTCATCAGGAGGCCAGTTAAAGGTTTGGTAATTTTAGAGAAGTCTTTAATAAAACGCTGATAAAAACCAGCGTGTCCAAGAAAGCTTCGGACTTCTCTGACAGTGCTAGAGGGTTTAAGGTTTTCAATCACTTATATTTTGGCTTTATCTACTTCAATACCTCTCTTGGAGACTATATGTCCTAAAACTATACCTTCGGTGACCATAAAGTAACATTTCTCCCAGTTCAACACTAGGTTGACGTCAACACATCTTTTCAGGATCTTCTCAAGGTTTGCGAGACAATTGTTAAAATCAATTCTACAAACCGAGAAATCATCCATGAATACTTTCATGATTCCATCAAGGTAATTTGCGAAGATCGCCATTATGCAACGTTGGAAAGTAACAGGTGCGTTACAGAGACCGAAAGGCATTCGTCTATAGGCGAAAGTGCCATAGGAATTTGGAAAAATCTAGAATACCCATCCAGGTAGCAAAAATAGGAGTGTCGGGCCAAACGTTCTAGCATTTGGTCTATAAAAGGTAAGGGAAAATGGTCTTTCCTTGTGGCTTTGTTTAATTTCCTATAATCTATACACATACACCATCCTCCTTCTATCCGTTTTGCTACATTTGCACCTTTTTCGTTCTGCACAACCGTGATGCCTCCCTTTTTAGGTACTACATGCACGGGGCTTACCCACTTACTGTCCAAGATCTGATAAATTATACCTGCTTCTAGTAACTTGAAAACTTCCCTCTTAACAACATCACTCATTATAGGGTTTATTCTTCTCTAGTGTTCTCTAGAGGGTTTTGAGTCTTCCTCAAGCGAGATCTGTAACGCCCATTTTAATTAATTTCATTTCCGGTGTCATTTGCATTCTTGGTGCGTGCTTGTGTGGATTTTTGGTTGCGGAGTAAGTTCCATAATATTCGAAAATATGATTAATAATGATAGTAATATGATAATTATTAAGGTGTTACTAATATTAATATTATTATTAATTATAATCATATTAAGTAATATTATCAGAATAAAGTTTATTATTAATTGGGATTTTGGAATAAAAGAAATATGAGGAATTAATATTATTATGAGATAAGTGGATTAAAAAGAGAATTATTGGGATTAAGGGCAAGCTTGTCATTTGTGGAAATCAGAATTGGAAGGAAAGAAAGGAACGCGTACGAAGAACACAGAAGGAGAAAGAGAAGCTCGATCGTGAAAGCAAGCTAGAGCAAGCAGAACTCGTGAAGATTTTGGTGCTTCATCAACATCAGAACTTCAATTGAGGTAAGGGTGGGAGAATTTAACGGTTAATGGGTTTTTACATGAAAATTGGTAGAAGGGGAATCCCTAACCCCATGTATGAACATATTGCATGTTGATGATGATTTGATGACAAGTTTATGTTGCTGCATGTGCTTAAATCTGTTATGATCATGGATATTATGGTGGGATTGTTGTATGAATTCGAGGATTTGTTATTGGATGAGTTTGGGGAGTTCGGAGTTGGAATTGGGGTATTCGGCTAGGACCGAGATTTTATTGGATGAATTGGGCATTGGTTAATTGGGATATCGGTAGGATGTGTGGCCGATGATTTTAGAGTAAATTGGTGAGATTGGAAGAGAGGGGGAACTGCAGCTGTTGCTGAACAGCAGAGTTATTTTTCTGAAATCGCAGGCTTTCGCTAGCTCTTCGCTAGGCGAATGCCTGGCGAGCGTTCGCTAGGGGCTTGTGTAGCGAGCGTGTAGTGAGCTTGGGCAGTGGCTGGTTGGGTGTACCCGCTAGCAAATTCGCTGAGCGAGGTAGTAGCGAACACTTCCAGTAGCTCAGAAGTGTTGTTCGCGAGGGGGTTCGCTAGGCGGACGTGTAGCGAACACTCGCTAGGAGCTCGCGTAGCGAGCAGGTAGCGAGTGTAGCAGAATTTGGAATTTGAAGGCTGTGTGCAGCTGTTGGCACTGAGTGTGATTGGCCTGATGTGCCGTGATATTATATGAGGGTTAAGAGTATGACGAGGGGTATGAGGGCTGTGTGGCCGACGTTTTTCGCGGTAGACATAATCGGAGGATTATGTGTTGAGTATGGATATGTGTGAATGTATATGTGAGGCGGGTGCACTGTGTGTGTGCTATGTGTGTCAGGTGTGCACTGTGTGGGCTCGGTGTATGATATATTTGGGTCAGTAGGACCGATATGCCTTGTGTGCATTGTATGTGATATGTCGTGTGGTGATCGGATCCGTGGGATCGACGCACTTCGTGTGCTTGTTATGTATGTATTTTATGATGTGAGTGGATCAGTAGGATCAGTACACCTTTCCGCGTTGTGTTATATGCTGTGTGAAGGGTGGATTGATAGGATCGGATTGTACCTTGTGTGCTAGATGTATGATGTGTGTGATTGTGATATATGGTGAGATTTGGTCAGGGGACCGTATATGTTGGTTATGTGTGTGATTGTGTTAAGTGCGTGCATTGGGGTTATACATGGCATATTATGTTGTGATGCTCCCGTAGTGGAGGGGTGATGGCCAAGTGTCCATCGATATTGTTGGTGTGCTCCTGTGTGGAGAGGTGATGGCCAGGTGTCCATCGATGTTGTTGTTGTGCTCCCTGTGAGGAGGGTGATGGCCCAGTGCCCATCGGAGATGTGCTCCCTGTGAGGAGGGTGATGGCCAGGTGTCCATCGATATTATTATTATGCTCCCATTGTGGAGGAAGGTGATGGCCAGGTGTCCATCAGTGTGGTGTGCTTCCTGTGAGGAGGGTTGATGGCCAAGTGCCCATCGTTGATGTGTGCTCCTGAGTGGAGGGTTGATGGCCCGGTGCCCATCGTTGTTGTGAGTCGGTAACGCATATTCATGGGTTGTGTGGGGGTGCATGTGTTGCATGATTTTATGATGAGATTGGTGATGGAACAGTAAGTCCAGATGTGTTGTATATGAAATGGTATTTATATGATTTTCTGCCTTTTATTTCATGTACAACTATACTATTATTATTTGGTCGTGAATCTCACCCCCTTTGCTGTTGTTGTGGTATGTGCTTCTTCGGAAGTACATATAATCCAGGTGTTTAGCTAGCTTGGATTGTGGTGTCTCCGTAGGACTACTCTGATACGTAACACCAGGGCCTTTTTTGGAGTTTTATCGGTTACTGTTGATTTTGTGTGCCCCTGTGGCGTATCCTGTTTAGTGATGATTGTTGATGATACTATATATGTTTTGGGCAGTTGGCCGATTTCTGTACGTATTATGATGTGGATGATGTATATATTTTATTTTGATTTATGACAGACTATATATATATTTTTGTAAGACGACTAAGAGTTGGTCAGTCTCTCCTTGGTTTAGGGTAGAGCTGACTATTACTGGACGGTTCATTTCTTCGTCTAAGAATTCATATCTTAGGTTCTTAGGCAGTTCCTTAAGTTCTAAAGCGGGTTTTTTTAGGCATGGTATAGGATCTGGGGTAAGGGATAAACATTCGTACAGGCTATCATCGATGTAGGGTTCTATAAATCCATCATCTTCCATTATGAGGGTTGAAGGAAGTCTGATGGTTTCTTCTAATTCTAGCTCTCTAATGCATTTATCGATGATGTCTATGGCATAACATGCGTCTCCTAATACTGGTGCCATAAGAAACTTCGACAGAATGAATTCTATCTTTTCGTCACCTACCTCAAAAGTCAACTTCCCTCCCTTGACATCTATTATGGCTCCAGCGGTTGATAAGAATGGTCTGCCTAGGAGGCTAGGAATGTCATCATCTTCTTTAATGTACATGACGACAAAATCGGTCAGGATAAACAACTGACCGATCCTAACTGGGACGTCTTCTAATATGCCAACTAGATATTTAACGGATCTGTCGGCTAACTGAAGTGACATCTGTTAGAACACAGATTGGTTCTTAATAATAACTCTTTGTTTTGATGATAACTGTTAGGAAATTTTATATTTAAGAATTATATACTCTAAAATTTGTTTGAGAGTTTTACTGCAGATTGAATTGAAATTAACTCTCTAGAAGCAAATCTTTTGTATACAAGTAGTTATCTTGACTCTGAAGCGCCAGATGCATCTTACAGAAGAATCTGATTGCTCTTTACAGAAGATCCTGAGCGTAGTCTCCAGAAGGATCTGAAGCAAGAAGCTCCAGAACATTCTGAGTCAGAAGCATCTGAAGATAGTCAGAAGCATCTGAAGCTGAAGCATCTGAAGCAAAGAAGAATATTGTTTGAAGAGTTTCTCAAAGCATAATTCTACAGAAGTTTCTGAAAGTACTAACGCTGCCAAGTACTGAAGTTCTGTGTCAAATATGCTCTGATGATCAACACGCTGAAAGCACACATGCTGCAGAAGACTCTGATATAGCAAAGTTCTGAATATCATTAGAAGACTCTGATCCATTCAGACTCTGAAGAACTTGCTGAAAACTGAAGAAGAAATATTCAAGAATATATCCGTTGGAGTCAATCAACGTCTCTTTCCTTATTTGTGCTAGACACAATTACACAGACAAAAAGGATTTTTCTGTGTTATCTACTTCAAGGAAAGGTCACTTGATGTGAAGACAAAAAGGCTCAGACCTTTTTGGGACTCTCTTTTCAACGCTCAACATCCTTGGATCAGCTGCCTATAAAAGGAGAACTCCACCACATTCTTCAGTGACACAATTTGCTGAAAAGAAATCATATTATTCTAAGCTCTCATTCTTTCATATTCTTCTTAGAATGTCTTGTACTTAAACTTAAGAGAAAAATCACTGTTGTGATAAAAGCTTTATAGAAGCATTAATACTCTTGTATTTAATTTACATTGATTATAAAGGTTATTCCTTAAGAGGATTCAGTTGGAATCAGTAGCTCTTTAGAAGACTAAGAACAGTTGTTCTTAGGTGTTACTATTGTAATCAGTTTGATTTAATAGTGGATTAAGTCCTTGTTGAGAAAGGCAAATCACTCTAGGAAGGGTGGACTGGTGTAGTTGTTTAAACGAACCAGGATAAAAATAATTGTGTGATTATTTTTTAAGTCTTAATCTTTCATACTTATTCAACCCCCCTTCTAAGTATTATCTCACCTTTAGTTGGCATCAGAGCTCCGGTTCTGAGTGTGCTACCACTTAACAGTGTCAGTAAAGATCCAGAGAGAAATACTTTGATATATATTTATTTGTTACCATGGCTGATAATTCAATTTCCAATATTAACAATAAATATGAAGAAAGGGATAGGATCAGCACCAAACCCCCAATGTTTGATGGGGAGAAATTTGACTACTGGAAAGACAGAATTGAGAGTTTTTTCCTAGGATATGATGCTGATCTATGGGATCTAGTCATAGATGGATATGTCCATCCCACAGATGGGAATGGCAAGAAGATTGACAGAAAATCTATGACAGATGCTCAGAAGAAAGATTTCAGAAATCACCACAAAGCCAGGACTATATTATTGAATGCAATTTCACATACAGAGTATGAGAAAATTACAAACAGGGAGACTGCTTTTGATATGTTTGAATCCCTAAAAATGACTCATGAGGGAAATTCTCAAGTTAAGGAGACAAAAGCTCTGGCTCTGATCCAGAAGTATGAGGCCTTCAAAATGGAAGACTCTGAATCTGTTGAAGCCATGTTCTCCAGATTTCAGATACTCACTGCTGGGCTGAAAGTTCTGGACAAGGGATACTCTACATCAGATCACGTAAAGAAAATCATCAGAAGTCTTCCTACCAGATGGAGACCAATGGTGACTGCCTTGAAGATGGCTAAAGATCTGAACAAGATCTCTCTAGAAGAACTCATCAGCTCACTGAGGAGCCATGAGATTGAGCTTGAGGAAGATGAACCTCAGAAGAAAGAAAAAGGTAAATCTGTTGCATTAAAATCTAACAAAACTGCTAAAGCTTTGCAGGTCATTCAAGAAAGCTCTGAAGAATCTTCTTCTGAAGAAGAAGATGAGTTATCCATGCTGTCCAGAAGGATCAACAGACTCTGGAAGCACAAGGGAAAGAAGTTCAACAACTTCAGAAGATCTGATAATAGAAAGGAATCGTCTGGACACAGAAGATCTGCCAAGAAAGAAGTTGTGTGCTATGAGTGCAAAGAACCTGGGCACTACAAGAATGATTGCCCCAAACTTCAGAAAGAAAAACCCAAGAAGAAGTTTAACAAAAAGAAGAAGGTTCTGATGGCAACATGGGATGACTTAGATGAATCTGAATCATCTTCTGAATCAGAAGAAGAATGTGCCAATGTTGCACTGATGGCCAGCACAGAGGATCAAGAGGAAGGTACCTCAGGATATGAATCAGAATCTGAATCTGATGATGACGCAGAAGAGATGTTCTTAGCAGCAAGGTCAGGACACCAATCATGGTACCTGGACTCTGGATGCTCACGACACTTGACAGGAGAAAAGTCTATGTTCCAAAGCCTGGAACTTAGATCTGGAGGTGACGTGAAGTTTGGAGGGAACCAGAAGGGCAAGATCATTGGATCTGGCACTATTGGAAATGGTAAACTTCCCTCTATTACTAATGTTTTACTTGTTGAAGGGTTAAAGCATAACTTATTGTCCATAAGTCAATTAAGTGACAATGGTTATGATATTACCTTTAATCAAAAATGTTGTAAAGCTATTAGTCAGAAGGATGGCTCTATCCTATTTAGTGGTAAGAGGAAAAACAACATTTATAAAATAAATCTTTCAGAACTTAAAGTTCAAAATGTTAAATGCCTCTTGTCTGTTAATGAAGAGCAATGGGTCTGGCATAGAAGATTGAGCCATATTAATATGAGACGTATATCTCAGATTAATAAACTTAATCTTGTTAGAGGACTCCCTAATCTGAAGTTCACTTCAGATGCTCTTTGTGAAGCATGCCAGAAAGGGAAGTTTTCAAAAACATCTTTCAAATAAAAAAATGTTGTTTCTACTTCTAAACCACTAGAACTACTTCATATTGATCTGTTTGGACCAGTGAAAACTGCATCCATCAGAGGCAAGAAGTATGGATTAGTCATTGTTGATGACTTTAGCAGATGGACCTGGGTAAAGTTCTTAAAACACAAGGATGAGTCACATTCTGTGTTCTTTGACTTCTGCAAGCAAGTCCAGAATGAAAAGAATTTCAAAATTATAAAAGTCAGAAGTGATCATGGTGGTGAATTTGAAAATAAATATTTTGAAAAATATTTTTCTGAAAATGGCATTGCTCATGATTTTTCCTGTCCTAGAACTCCACAACAGAATGGGGTTGTAGAGAGGAAAAACAGAACTTTGCAAGAAATGGCCAGAACCATGATCAATGAGACAAATCTGGCAAAACATTTTTGGGCAGAAGCAATCAATACAGCATGTTACATTCAGAACAGAGTATCTGTTAGACCTCTTCTGAAGAAGACTCCTTATGAACTGTGGAAGAACAAAAAGCCCAACATTTCTTATTTTCATCCTTTTGGATGTATCTGCTATATGTTAAACACTAAGGAAAATCTGAGCAAGTTTGATTCCAAAGCACAGAAGTGTTTCATGCTTGGATATTCTGAACGCTCTAAAGGCTACAGAGTATACAACACTGAGACACAGATTGTGGAAGAATCCATTCATGTCAGATTTGATGATAAGCTTGGCTCTGAAAAGCCAAAGCAGGTTGATAACTCTGCAGATAGGGAAGTAGTCTTTATTGACTCTGAAGTTCCAGAAGCAGACAAAATTCAAGTGAAGGAACCAGAAGCAACTCCAGATGCTACTCCCTTAACTTCTCAGATGAACAATCTAAACATTTCTGAAGAGTCAACTATCAGAGGATCATCATCCAGAATTAAAGCTTCTCATCCAGAGGATGTCATTATTGGAAAGAAGGATGATCCCATCAGAACAAGATCCTTTTTAAGATCATCTGAAGCATCACTATTTGGACTAGTGTCAGAAATTGAACCATCTTCTGTAGAAGAAGCTCTGCAAGACAATGATTGGATTATTGCCATGCAAGAAGAGCTAAATCAATTCAGCAGAAATGATGTATGGGATCTAGTTCAAAGACCTCAAGGATTCAATATAATTGGTACAAAATGGGTCTTCAGAAATAAGCTAAATGAGAAAGGAGAAGTTGAGAGGAATAAGGTAAGGTTGGTTGCTCAAGGGTACAGTCAGCAAGAAGGTATTGATTACACTAAGACATATGCTCCAGTGGCAAGGTTAGAATCTATACGCCTTCTTATTTCCTTTGCTGCACAAAATAACAACACTCTGTATCAGATGGATGTTAAAAGTGCCTTTCTTAATGGTATTATAGAAGAAGAAGTTTATGTCCACCAACCTCCTGGTTTTGAAAATGAAAAATTTACAGATCATGTTTTCAAATTAAAGAAATCTCTATATGGATTAAAACAAGCTCCCAGAGCTTGGTATGAGAGATTGAGCAATTTTCTTCTGGAGAAGAATTTCATCAGAGGCAAAGTGGATACAACACTATTCTGTAAAACAATTAAGAAAGATCTTCTAATTTGCCAAATTTATGTAGATGATATTATTTTTGGATCAACAAATATTATGCTTGGAAAGGAGTTTGCTACATGTATGCAGGCAGAATTTGAAATGAGCATGATGGGAGAACTCAGATTCTTTCTAGGAATCCAAGTTAATCAAACTCCAGAGTGCACCTACATACATCAGACAAAGTATGTTAAAGAACTTCTGAAGAAATTCAACATGTCTGACAGCAAGCTGACAAAGACTCCAATGCATCCTACTAGCTCACTTGGCAAAGAAGAGGTAAGTAAGAAAGTTGACTAGAAGCTCTACAGAGGTATAATTGGCTCTCTTCTTTATCTTACTGCTTTTAGACCTAACATATTGTTCAGTGTTTGTCTGTGTGCTAGATTCCAATCAGATCCTAGAGAATCACACTTGACAGCTGTCAAGAGGATTCTAAGGTATCTGAAAGGTACTTCTAATGTGGGTTTGTGTTACAGAAAATCTGATGATTTCAAATTAGTTGGATTCTGTGATGCTGACTACGCTGGAGACAGAGTGGAAAGGAAAAGTACTTCTGGAAGTTGTCAATTTCTAGGAAGAAATTTAATCTCCTGGTACAGCAAGAAGCAACCCACAATTGCACTTTCAACCGCAGAGGCTGAATACATTGCTACTGCTAGATGTAGCACGCAGATGCTCTGGATGAAGAGTCAACTAGAAGATTATCAAATTTTTGAGAGTAACATTTCTATCTTTTGTGATAATACTTATGCTATATGTTTGTCCAAGAATCCCATTTTACATTCTAAGGCAAAACATATAGAAATTAAGCATAATTTCATCAGAGACTATGTTCAGAAGGGAATCATAAATTTAGCCTTTGTAGATACATATCATCAATGGGCAGATATTTTTACAAAACCCCTTGTTGAAGATAGATTCAATTTTATTCTGAAAAATATTGGTATAGATTTTTGTACAGAATGATATTTATCAGAAGCAAATTGTTACAGATGCAAAAATGCTTAAATGCTCTGAAGTATTTCTTCTGTTTGTTTATTCTATTCTGATCAATATTTTTTTTGTGAAACTCTGAACTAACAATATTTAGAAGATCTGAACGTTAGCTAACGTTTCATTTCTTAAGAGAATTCAGAACAGCATGCAAGTAAACACGTGTCACACAAAATCTGAAGAGGTGGCGTGTACATAACTGAAGAGACGTTTGAGGTGAAGTTTGAATAGTAAGAATCTTGGTTTTCCCCCCAAATTGTCAGAAGCATTTAATGTTTTGAAATGATTTTTATTCTCTTCATTTAATGCATGTTCAAACGTGTGTTTTTCTGACTGTTGATGTGCCTAAGTGTTTTAGTATAAATACTTGTCTTGTATTCACTTTCACACTTTTCACTCTCTCAGAATTTACATGCGTTTTCATCTCTTATTTTCTCTGCATAAAAACCCAAAACCTAAGTGTTTGACTAAGCATTCTTCAATGGCGTCTTCTTCATCAACAACTGCTCAGTTCCAATCTACTATGGCTGCTGTGACTTCAGAAAACTTGGGTGTTGCTCCATATTCTCCTCCCAAACGAACACTTCTAACGCCTGTTGATAAACTAGAAGTTCTGTGTGAATCTATGGTTGAGTTTGATTCTCTGGCAGATAATGGGTTTGAGTTTCGTTCCATAATTAGAGCTCAAGGATGGGTTAAGTACTTTGATAGGCTTTTTGGACCAGTTTACCCTCTCGTTGTGAAAGAATTCTGGATTCATGCATCAGTTTATCCCAAATTCATCTTATCTTCTGTGCTGGGAAAGGAGATTATTATCACAGAGGATCTAATAAGAAGATTGATAGGATATGAAGAAACAGATGGTGTTTCCCACTTGCCAGCTGGGCATGTGGACATGGATGAGGTTTATGAAGAAGTTATGACTGCTGGTCAAGCTTCTAACAAATTCAAAGATCTGAAGCCTGATTACAAGATCTGGGCCAAGATCTTCATGGGATGCATCCTCCACAGGAAGTCAACCAATTCTCCAGACTATGTCAACCAAGGTAGATCTTCCATATACTCTGTTCATGCATCTGTGGAACCATATCAATGCATCTAGAGAATATGTGAAAGAGAAAGGACAGAAGATCAGAACTTGGATCCCCTTTGGAAGGTTGATCTCAAATCTTCTTACTGAGAATGGTTTAGTGACTGCTCTGTACGCTGCTGGGGTTACAGAGGAATTAGAGTTTATTATGGGAAAGCCTCTGAACGCTAAAAGTCTTCTGAGACTCAAAATTGTTGATGAACTCACTACAGCTCCCAAGAAGCTGAATATGTCTGAATTGAATAAGAGGGTTCCTGTAGCTGACTTTCCTCTATTCTTTGTTGAAGAACCCAGACATATAGTGCTTATGTATATAGAAGAATGCAAGAAGGAAGGAATACCTGTTCCTGCCAATGTGTTACAGCTAGTTAAACAACCACTACCAGATGCAGGAGAAGAAGAAGCACCACTTCAGAGGAAAAGGACTCAGCCTGTAGAAGAATCTGAACCTGTCCAGAAGAAGGTCAAGATTGCTGAGAAGCCCAAAAAGCTCTTGAAGAGAAAAGATTCTGAAAAAGCTGCCTCTGTACCTGCCAAGAGGATTAAAGTAAAAGGTACTAAATCATCTGTAACTTCTGCAAATCTTGTTATTAATGATTCAAATGTTAAGTCTGTTCCAAAACCACCTGCTACACAAACCACTTCTGTTACTGCTCCCAGTTCTGTTTCTCCACAAAAACAAACATCAATTCCAACACAAACATCAACACCAACAGTTTCTGTACCAAAAACCTCTCAACCCAAAATTCATATCAAACACTTTGTTCCACGTCCTCAACCATCAGAACAACAATCATCAGATCATCAACCATCAAAACAACAACCATCTGAAAAACAAAAATTTGATCAACAACAAACCTCTGAACATCCAGAGAACCAACCAAAAGAAGTTCAACCAGAAAAAGCCTCTGACAATCCACCATCAAATAATCCACCTTCTGAACCTATTGCACCTGTTACTTCTGAACCTACAAAAGTAACCTCTGCTCCTGTTTCATCAGAACCACCATCCAAACAAACTGATATTCCTTCAGAACCTACTCACATCCCTGAGACAGAAGTTCTTGATGTCACTCCACTAAAAATAGTGTTTCAAGTATCTTCTACCTCTTGCACACCTACAACATCCTCCAACTCATCAGAATCAGAAATCCACCCAGATTTTCTAATCTCTCCATCTGACAAATACTCTGGGATGAACCAACCTGAACCTGAACCTGAACCTGAGTCAACCATCCCTTCTAAAACTCCCATTCCAGATCCTATGCCTCCACCTGCACCATCATCTGAGATATTAGTCCCCCATTTCAATCCAACATCTTCTATATCTTGTGCCCAAGTTTCTTCTCTTTATCATAATCTATCTTATGGTTTCAAACTGAAAGATTTTTATGATAGAGTTGAACCTTCTGAACCCATCAACCCTCTGAAACCAAAACTCAAACAGGCTCTTCCATCTGTGATTCTATCATATATTCAATCAATGACCAATGTAGGCTCTTTAGCAACAATATCTGCAACATCTGGTAAAGCTGTTGTTTCAGCTCTGCAACCTGCATCTGATAACACAGTTGCATCTGCTGAATCACCAAAATCTGCTTTCCAACCATACTCAAATGAACCTTTTGATGATGTTTACCCTCACACAAGACCAAAACCTCATTTGCTTAATGCATTAAACAGATCCTTACCTCCAAAACCAGAAATTCCTTTCATTCCATATTATCCTCCTCCTCTGATTTCCATCCAAAAATCACTTTTTCCACCAACTCCCAAACCTAAACATATAACTCTGGAAACCTTGCTTAAACCACAGCCCAGACTTAATATTGATCATTTATTTCAAACTTTTTTGCAAGAAATACAGATGTCTTTAGGTACTGTTCAGAAGAGATGCTCTGAAACAATGGATCCTAATGAATCTGACATCATCTGGAAAGGATTCATAAATAGATTCAACACTGTAGCTTCAAATCTGAAGAACGTCTATTCTGATGATGCAAAGCTCAGAGCTGAAAGGACTCTATTCTGGACTGTCAACAAAACTGAACCTCTGCTTCGCTTAGATGCTCCTCCACCATCAACAGAATCTACTGCTACTGCATTGACTATGACTCTGGTAGAACCCTCTTCAGGATCTACAGAACCAATGGCAATTGACTCTGTTCAGGCTACAGAACCTCCTAATTCTTCATCTGAGATAAAGACAGAACATCCAGACTTTGAAGACAAGATTGCTGCTCTAGAGGCTGGACAGTCAGAGATAAAATCCTGGATGGCTAAGCAGGATAAGAAGTCTGAGGATATGACATAATGGATGTCAAAGCAAGATGAGAAGAATGAAACTATGACTAAGTGGATGTCCAAGCAAGAGCAATCCTCCTCTGAGATTATAGATCTATTGAAGATGCTTTTGTCTAAACACTCTTAGATTTTTTTTCATTCTAATGTTTTTGCATCTGTTGTTTGCATCTTAACTTTATTGCTATGTCTTCTGATGCTTACCTATGTACTCTTGCTCTAATTTGTTGAATGAATCAGTTTTCTCCATTGAATTATCTTATTTATTGTTCCTTTTATTTGTCTTTTTTAAAAGTTTTTACTTTTTGCTTATGACAAAAAAGGGGGAGAAAATATAGATCTGAACTGTTTAATATAACTTCACCAGAATGAATCTTCAGACATATCTATTCTATCTAACATTTAACTTGACTATTTCAGAACATTTGATAAGAACACTCTATAAAAGAAACTCTGAGTCTCTCAGATCATATGTCTATTATCAAACTCTGAATCTTATATTTGCGAGACATTCTGACCCTAAAATGTTATAAGAACAAACAAGATCTAACTCTGAAGATTACTCAAGACAAAAGGGAAGTTTCTATTCCTTTTTCATATTTAACTCAGGGGAAGAATCATCATCTCAGGGGGAGTTATAATTCTTTATGTTCAGTTAAATAAAATTTCTGATACTTTTTGTCATCATCAAAAAGGGGGAGATTGTTAGAACACAGATTGGTTCTTAATAATAACTCTTTTTTTTGATGATAACTGTTAGGAAATTTTATATTTAAGAATTATATACTCTAAAATTTGTTTGAGAGTTTTACTGCAGATTGAATTGAAATTAACTCTCTAGAAGCAAATCTTTTGTATACAAGTAGTTATCCTGACTCTGAAGCGCCAGATGCATCTTACAGAAGAATCTGATTGCTCTTTACAGAAGATCCTGAGCGTAGTCTCCAGAAGGATCTGAAGCAAGAAGCTCCAGAACATTCTGAGTCAGAAGCATCTGAAGATAGTCAGAAGCATCTGAAGCTGAAGCATCTGAAGCAAAGAAGAATATTGTTTGAAGAGTTTCTCAAAGCATAATTCTACAGAAGTTTCTGAAAGTACTAACGCTGCCAAGTACTGAAGTTCTGTGTCAAATATGCTCTGATGATCAACACGCTGAAAGCACACATGCTGCAGAAGACTCTGATATAGCAAAGTTCTGAATATCATTAGAAGACTCTGATCCATTCAGACTCTGAAAACTTGCTGAAAACTGAAGAAGAAATATTCAAGAATATATCTGTAGGAGTCAATCAACGTCTCTTTCCTTATTTGTGCTAGACACAATTACACAGAAAAAAAGGATTTTTCTGTGTTATCTACTTCAAGGAAAGGTCACTTGATGTGAAGACAAAAAGGCTCAGACCTTTTTGGGACTCTCTTTTCAACGCTCAGCATCCTTGGATCAGCTGCCTATAAAAGGAGAACTCCACCACATTCTTCAGTGACACAATTTGCTGAAAAGAAATCATATTATTCTAAGCTCTCATTCTTTCATATTCTTCTTAGAATTTCTTGTACTTAAACTTAAGAGAAAAATCACTGTTGTGATAAAAGCTTTATAGAAGCATTAATACTCTTGTATTTAATTTACATTGATTGTAAAGGTTATTCCTTAAGAGGATTCAGTTGGAATCAGTAGCTCTTGAGAAGACTAAGAACAGTTGTTCTTAGGTGTTACTATTGTAATCAGTTTGATTTAATTGTGGATTAAGTCCTTGTTGAGAAAGGCAAATCACTCTAGGAAGGGTGGACTGGAGTAGTTGTTTAAACGACCCAGGATAAAAATAATTGTGTGATTATTTTTTAAGTCTTAATCTTTCATACTTATTCAACCCCCCTTCTAAGTATTATCTCACCTTCAACATCTTCGTAGGCTGTAATTCTCCTAATTTTAACCTTTCAAAAACTGTTAGGGGCATAAGGCTTACACTGGCTCCTAAGTCTAGAAAAGCTTTATTGATGACATGACTTCCCAAAATACAAGGTATGGAGAAATTTCCAGGATCTTTCTCTTTCTTGGCAAGTTTATTCCCGGAAATGGAATTGCATTCTAGAGGTTTCGGGTCGTCAAGTCTATGTTTATTGGTAAGGATGTCTTTGAGGAATTTTGCATATGACGGTATTTGGGTGATGGCTTTTGTGAAAGGAATTTCCACATGAAGTTTCTCTATGACTTTAATAAATTTTTGGTATTGGTTATTGATCTTGGTTTGTTTTAGTCTTTGTGGATAGGATATGGGAGGTTTATATGGCGATGGTGGTTCATTGGTTTTGTCCTTATCCTTTTGCTTTTCAGATCCTACTGGTTCCTCTACTTCACTCGTGGGAACTATGCTTTCCTTAGGAGTCTTGGGTTCGCTTAATGTCGGGTTAGCTAGTTCATCGTAAGCGGTCCCACTTTGTAAGGTAATTGCATTAGCTTGCCCTCGGGGGTTCTGTTGGGGTTGACCAGGGAACTGTCCTCCGGGTGTAGTCTCATGAGCTTGTTTTAAATCTATTTGAGATATCTGGGTTTCAAGCATCTTATTATGGGTGACTATTTGGTCTACTTTGGTTCCTAAACCGGTGATCAGTTTATTTACATGAATGTTCTAGTTCAAGAATTCCTTGTTTTGCTGGGTCTGAGCCAAAATTAAATCTTCCATGATTTTCTCAAGATTCGGCTTAGGTTGCACAGCTTGCATAGGCGGGTTTTATCTTTTCGCTTGATAACCAGATGGTCTCGGGGGTGCAGGGTTTTGGATAGGGTTATTGTTTTTGTAGGAAAAGTTTGGGTGATTCTTCCATCCAGAGTTATAGGTATTTGAAAATGGGTTTCCTTGGGCGTAGTTGACTTCTTCTGAGTGAGTTTCGTTCAGCAGATTGCGTTCTGCCGATTGGTGTCCTTGAGTACCACATAGTTCACACTCAGTTAAAACTGCTGCTGCAGCTACTGGGTTTGCGTACATATGTTCGACTTTAAGGGCTAAAGCGTCCATCTTGGCTTGCATCATGTCTATAAAACTTATCTCATGTATTCCTCCTTGGGCCTATTTCTTTTCCACTGTTGCTCGCTCTATCCCCCATTGACAATGGTTTTGGGCCATATCCTCGATGAGAGCGCAAGCTTCAGGGTAAGGTTTATTCATCAGGGCGGCGCCGATGGTCATCTTTGTGTTATAATGAAGTCCATTATAGAAGGTATGAATGATTAGCCATGATTCTAGGCCATGGTGAGGACATATTCTTAACAGGTATTTATATCTTTCCCAAGCTTCGAAGAGAGATTCACCTTGGTTTTGGGTAAATCTGGTTATTTGGTTCCTAAGAACATCGGTTTTGCTCGGGGGAAAATATCTAGCGAGAAAAACTCTCCTAAGGTCTTCCCAAGTTGTTATAGAATTGGCTGGAAGGGAATCTAACCAAGTGAGGGCTTTGTCTCTAAGGGAAAAAGGGAATAATATTAACCTAATCACCTCAGGGGTAGCACAATTGGTTTTAAAAGTATTAGCTAGTTGAATAAAAGTTTTTAAATGTTGGTTCAAGTTCTCAGTAGCGAGTCCCGCAAACTGGTTTTGTTGTACTAATTGTAATAGGGACGGTTTTAGCTCGAAATTGTGAGCAGGAATATTGAGGTTCACAATACTAGAACTAGGTTCATCATTAGATGGTTGAGGGAAATCCTTAAGGGGTCTTTGGTTATGGTCTTCGTCCATAGCTTTCTTAAATCTACGAAATAACATACGCGCGCAAGTGTAACGTTCAGGTTCCACTAAAGGATCTATAAGGGTACCGGTGTTGCGAGTTCTTCACATTGACCGGCGGGAATAGCCTTAGTCTAGACGATGCAACAACAGGGTACGAAATTTTGACGTAATTGGTCCCCGGCAACGACGCCAAAAACTTGATGGGCGATTCGCAAGTGCATGAATAGCGTCAAAGTAATACAAAAGATTATCGATCCCACAGAGACCAAACGTCAATCTATCAAGTACTATTGTTATGGTGTTTATTTAAGGAAAATCAATTAAGGGGTTGGTTGTGCAGAATAAAAGTAAAGTGCGGAATTAAAATTAATAATAAAGCAATAGGCATATATGCAATTCATATAGCTACATAGTATTACAGATGTGTACAAATAGGATTCATTATAGGGCAATGTTTTTTACTCGTGAAAAGAACTAATTTAACAGGAACTGTCGCTTTCACGTATTCAGAACCGAGTTTATCCCTAATCGATCCCTCTTATTGTCACATATAAGAAGGTGCACATTGCGTTAGGACTAATAAACTTATTTTTAAGAAATATAGTTTCTAGACTTAGTTGAAAAGTATTTTAACTTGGAATTTCTAACAAAAAGAGGTTCTTACGAAGCGGACTTCAAATCCATAAACGCGTCCGAAAACAGTTTTAAAATCGGTTTTCTTAAACATTAAAGATTCCTAATTGAATGAGCCAAGCGCTTTCGCTTCCTTGGAACATTCAACACTAACCAAATTTATCTAAGGGTTGGAAGGCTTTCGATCTTACCCAACAGATTTTAAGTGCAGAAAATAAGTGTTAAAAGTTAAAATAGCCCTTAAGTAATTCTATCGACAATCGTTTGGAATGCTAATTATAACTATAATCCTCGCATCCTAGCCTGTTGCACCCCAAATTTTGACCCCTTAGATTCTCATTATCATTTTAGGAGCATACTCATGAATTTTCTAACCTTAACCCAGTGCAAGTCTGTCTTTGTCAAATTGCAGATGAATCAGGGTTTCGTGCAGTCAAAATCGAAACTTCAGGGTTTGTGATTAGTCAATGTTTTGGGCTCATTCAAGTAGGGAACAAGGTCAAGGGTATTATATAATGTCAATTGATAAGCCAATGTGAGGTTGTTACCCTAGAATTCAGAGCAGTGTATTTCAGAGCACCCGATTAGGGTTTTGGACTAGTAAAAGTAAACCGTAGTTTGACTTTGATGTTGGAAGGTGTTTAAATGGTGGGATTGGGATTCATGAAGTTCATATAGCCTAATAAAGTTCATCCAAGAAGTTTCAAAGTCTCAGGAGGCCCAGAACGTCAACAGGCGACTCGTTAATCACCGATCGGTCGTACGGTTGACCGAAAAGTCAACTCTCCAAATCTTAGGAATTGGACTTCAAGTTGTGAGACAAAGTTGTTAATTATGTCATATTGGACTTGCATATCAATTTTCATGACCATTGGATCAAGGATGAAGGAGTAATCGAAAAATCGGGAAATTAGGGTTTTGAAAGGGGCTAAACCATAACTCCTTAACCACACATCCAATTGAGTTGGTTCAAAGCTCATTTGGAAGCTCTTGACAAGTCCTAAAAAAGTCCCTCAGTGGTCCATGATCAGAAAATGCATAGATTTTGAGTTATGATCAAATTCATTTCAAGAGGGAAAAAAGACCTGGGAAAATTTTATTTTTAAGCTCATTTTTTAGCAACTTTGGAGGGATTTTTGGCCAAGTTCCTTTGGGAAATTGAAACTCATGAAAACATGAATGTTTTAGAACTATGTGAGGGCTTTCTAAAAAGTACTAGCACATCTCAAAATGATTTGTGAGCTGAAAGTTATGGTCATGGCAAGTTGGTGGTTTCACACTTTAGTCCCACATTGTCCAAGTTTCAAAATGCATTCTTTCATCAAAATTGGCCAATCTCAGCTTGTGAAACATGTTGTATCTGATATATGGAATGTTTGTAGCATGAAAGAATCAAGGAATTATGCAGAACTTGAATTTTCAAAGCCAAAGCAAGTGGCTTGCAAGTTGTTTTGCAACTTGCATTCAAAAAGTAAAAACAAGCATGAGGTGTAAAAGTAAGTCTGAACCAGCCTTAATGCTATACCTCTAGCCTGCAATTAGCCACCAAAATTCATCATTTTTCTTGACTAAAGAGGCCTGCCTTGCAGCCAAGGAAACCTCCAAATGTGCCAAAACCTTTCTTCAAAATGAAGAAACCTTCAAATCTGCCCCCTCACTCCACTTGCCTATAAATAGGACTCTCCCCCACCTCATTTTCATCATCAACAACATCCTAAAAACCAGAAGAAACCTATGCCCTTGCTCTTGCACTCAAAATCTCAAAATCACCAAATCTCACTTTTCACTAAAAAACTCAAAAATCTGTCTTGGTGCAAAGAGCTGCCAAAAACATTTCTCTACATTCCAACACCCTAACAAGCATCCATACAATCCCTAAATATGGTATAGAAGGTGTCTAAACCATTAAACCACCCAAAAACCTCACCATTCAAAAAGTCAACTTCCATACCAAGTTACTTTGACCAAAAGCCACAAAATCAGTCAAAACTTGTTCTAGGCATTTGCTTAATGTTCTAACCATTCAAACACCTCATAAATATCATATCTCAACTGTCCAAAGCATTGAGGACCATTGATAAAGCCTATTTCTCAAATTGTCACAAATTTTGCACATTGCTTCAAAAGGAAGGTTCAAAGCTAGGTGGTGAAGTGAAATCTCTGGTTTTCTTGTCTCTTTTGCTTGCTTGAAGTTGTCTACAAGAGAGTTTGTGCCAGTTTTCTTTTTCTGTTGTCTTTTGATCACACTTGGTGGTTGGAATTCATCACTACATATTAATGGAGATACCACCAACTTGGCAGCCACTGAGATCAGTTGGATGGTAGGGTAAACTTGTTTGTGGCTGTAAAAAGCATATTGCCTTGATCTGCTGCTAACTTCTTGTCTTGAAATGATTGAACTCCAATAATTCCATTCTAGCCTAATGTGTTTGATGTGTTTTGAGATTCATAGCCTGGTGTGCATTGATGAAGTGAGGTAAATTACCATTGAACACTCTGGCTGCATACTGAGTCTACCTAAAAAAAAAACCCTTGTACCAAAGTTGCAGTTGAACAGCCTTTCCAATTTAGTGCATCTCCATTAAACTGTAAACAAACTTTATAAGTGTTGCATCTGAATTGATAAAATGATAATTGCCAATTTTACTTCAAAATGCATCTTTTAAGAAAACTTTCACTTGACATGTCCTTTTCACAAATTGTTTGCCTTGAGCTTGATTTAGGTGCTAAGATTGTTCATTACCATATACTTGAGTTGTATGAATCTTTGATTTGGATTAAAAATGTTTGAAACAAGTTGTAAACATCAAAATGCATTTTTAAACATGATACTTGCATGATCATACCAGTAGTGGTTCTGTTGTGTTTTGATCCAAGTCAACTGTTGGAATACATCAAATATATCATTTGTAACATGTTCAAACCCTCATTTGATTATCACAACAGTTGGTTTGTGTTTTAGACATCAAAATGCATTTTTCAAGTTTCAAAAGCATGTGCATTCGAATTTTTCAGTAGGAGGAGAATCTCAGAAAAATAATGGCACCATCATGATCCTCATGTTTTTCTGGTCCAATTGCATATAAATTTTGTTGCGTTTGGTTGAGAAACAAGAAAGTTACGATATAAAATGTAAAATCACCTTTTGTGTTTATTTTGCCCAAGCCAAACATGATTTTCACCCTTATAATTAAAAGGGGTGGCTTTTACAAACGGATGTATAGCCACCCCAGTGGTAAGCCCCTTATGCCAAACACGCCTTGTACCCTGCACGCATGAGTTCGACCCCTGAGGAGGGCAACTCTTTTATTAATTTTCACCATTTTTTACCAAACTTTGGAAATTCATAACTCTCTCAATTTTAATCGTTTTTCGCCCGTTCTTTTTTCATTGTGTTCATCTTGATGTATACTTTCATGTCATATTTTTTATTTCCACGTTTGACAAATTTTTCATCTCTTTTGACTGTGTACAAGTTGCGTACTTTCTGTATTCGTCCTGACAGATGCAGATGAATTTTCTCTTGATGTACTTGTGATTTTTTGTGATGTTTGTTTGCATTCTCATCCTTAAATTTTTGTTAACATGTTAAAGCTTCATTATTGGTTGTTACCGTGTCCATGTTACTTTATCTGTTAAACTTATTTAAACTTGATCTGTCGTCACAGTTCCTGTTAATTCATCCACTTTGATCGTCATCAATGCACTTTCATCTTTATCATTCCACATGTTTATTTAAGGGTTGTCACCATGAATATACCTTCATCTTGTTGTTAATTTTCTTGTTGTTTTCTTTCCCCAAGTGATGAAGCTTGTTAGCTTTCATCCAGTTATCTCCCCTGTATACTTCCAAAGGAAAAGTCTGTCCATTTGACCCTCATGTCATGGAAACATCTCTTATCCCCCCTTGACTTTGTTAAATTCACTTTAACCCTAGATTAGAAACCCTTAGACTTTGCTTTAAGTCTAAAAGACCCACCTGTACTAGGAGTGTTCTTCAACTAGAACCCTAGGAAAGAGTTTGTCAACTCTATGTAAGAATCATCGTCATGATTTCTTACTTCCCCTTTTGAGTGTTACAATTTAGATTAGGGAGTTTTGTCAAACTCGACACAAACATTATCATGTTTGTTCCCCCGTGAACCTTGATCATAATCAAGTGTTCTTTATCCCTTGTGAGGTGAACTACGATTGCCTTGATTCTATCCTATTTAGGATACGTAGGCAGAAGATGCGACGTCTTTGCGAGCAAACTTAGTGTATATAACTTTAGGTTTCAACTCATATCTTTTCCCAAGTCCATAGTACATTTTCACAAACTTAGCAAGCAATCAAACAAAAGGTTCCTGTAGAGTACTACAGATGCTTAGGGTGCTAACACCTTCCCTAGGTATAACCAACCCCCGATCCCCGAATCTCTTAAGCGTTGTCGTTACATCGCGAAAAAGGTTTTTCTTTCTTTAGACCCGTCCTTTGGATAAAATAAAGTTCAGTTGTAAAAGAATTAAGATTCAAGTTAATTTAATAGCTTGATATCCAATTTTCACCGCAACATAGCCCTTTAAAGTTTAGCCGGACATGGTAAATAAATGCAAGAAGATAAAATGCGGGTAAATAAATAAAGTGTGATAAAAGGGGTATGCTAAATAAAAGGCGCGACAAATAAAAGGCAGGTAAATAAAGACAATAAACAGAAACCTGCTCAAACGAGAGGCTTTAAAATCTTGTACAACTGGAAGTAAATGCGGAAATAAAAATGGTGGCAGGTTTAACTTCTATCCAAGTGCTCCAAACTCGATTACAGACTCGATTACACGGTGTAATAACCCCTTGATGTGAGAAGTTTATTACTTTACAGACAAGTGAAATTTATGGCTTGAGTTCTGTTCTCTAAGCTTGGATGGTTTGAAATGAATCAGAACTCTGCTATTTATAGAGGCAGGAAAGTATAGGTAAAGACAGGAATACCCCCCAACTCCTTTTGGGAGGGAAACTTTCGTGTGAAGGTGGTGCCCGCCACATGTACTAGGGTCGAAGGGAGTGGGAGACGTGGCAGTTGACAGCAGTTGGCTTGCATCCCTCTCATGGCATCTCCTATGGTGCCCGCCATGGTGGAAGCCATGTGTACATTTCCTCTAAAAAGTAGGGTTTTAGCTCATTTTTCTTCATTTCTTCTCGAGTAGCCTTGAAAATACAAAAACCTGAAAAAGAAACAAAGTAGAGGCATAATACAAGAAAATGGAAATAAAATACTATATAACGTACACAAAATCGAGTCAAATAAACAATATATTTTAGGTCTATCAAGAAGTGGTGTCGAAACCAGGGAAGGAAACGAAAGAAAACTATGTTGAGGAGCACAGAGAAGCAAGGCAAGAACTCTGCAGGGACATGCAGGAGAAAAGAGATAACTCCACTGGGGAGAAAATAGAAGAATGGCGATGGGGCTGGGGAAAAAGGGACAAGAATCAAATATAAGATCCAGAGAGAATTCGGTGCATTAACTAGCAGGCAGTGATTAACCGAAGAAAGATAAGAGTAAAACTTTGTGGGGAGAGTAAAAGGTTATGTGTCAACAGACAGACTGCGACGAAATAATAGAAAGAGAGTACTGAACCAAAGAAAGGTATTTGACTCGGAGGGGAAATCGATATATTAACTAATAAACAATGGTTAACCGAAAGGATAAATGAGCTGGTTTTAACCGATAAACAGTGATCAGCCAAAAGAAAGGGTGTGGAACCAAGCAAAGGTTGTGACCCAAGAGACAGGTGTAGAACCAAGCGAAGGCTGTGACCCAAAGGATGGTACACCGACTGAACAAGTAGTACTTGACCTTAGGAAAGGTTATTCGAACCGAATGAAGGTTGCAAACCCAAATTTGGCAGTATTTGAACCAAAGAAAGGTTGCTAACTGCAGGGGGTTCGGTATTTAACAGACGAACTGTGATTAACCGAAAGGAATGAGTGATTAATCAAAAGAAGGTGATTAACTCAAAAGAAACTCAGTATCTTAACAGATAAATTGTGGTTAACTGAGGAAAAGGGTTATTGGCTCAAACAGGCGGACTGTGATTGACCACAAGGCAGGTGATTAACCAAGAGAAGGTGATTATCCCAAAGAAAAAGCTGGATTTAACGGGCGGACCGTGATCAACCAAAGATCGGGTCATTAGCTGGAAGAAGGCGGTTAACCCCAAAGAAAAGCTGGTTTTAACGGGCGGACCGTGTAACACCCCAACTCTAATACTTGCGGATAACAGGAAAACAACAACTCATATAACAAACAAAGCTCAACAGCATAAAAATTGCACGCATGACGATCGTAATGAAGGTGTGACGGTCGTCACATCAGCAAATTCTGGGCGTTACAATTTCAACTCACAGAAACATACATTTCACAACTCAATTAGACAGCATGCATTTAGTAATGATACATAACACAGAAGCTTGGATGAACAAACAACAATAACTTGATTAACATTTTGATTACAAGGAATCTTATTAATTTGCAGTGGAATATAAAACATTTCTAACATTTAGCATGATTAAAGCAAGACCATGAAACTTGCAACAAAACTCCATTAAAATTCAAAAGTAATTATCTTGCATCAATTCAACATAAACAACGTGTTTCAACCATAAAAATCAGCACTACTAATTCCTCGGTATAATGCATCCAACCAACATTTGGCACTTAATAGCAGCCACCAATTTAATGAAAAATACTTGATAAAATTCAGCAATAAGGAAATTAAATAAAACTAATAACATCAATCGTTCATCCCCCCAAGAGTGCTACGTATCAGAGCGACCAACAACTTTAAACGGAAAACTACACTTATTCCGGATTACCTGCAAATTACCACCAACGGAGGTAACATACAACGTAAAGGGTGAGATATCAACAACATAACATAAGGCATGATAAAAGTCATGTCAGAATATTATCACAACATTATAATTCCAGCAGCTCGCATAAATATTAGTAATAATAAACTACAACCACCCTTTATTCATAACCACAACAATTATCATCATATCTCAGCAACTCATCAAAACAACTCAACAATGCAACTCAACAATGCGACTCAACAATGCAACTCAACTGTGTATATGCATGTGGTACCATTTTGGGAGACAACACTCCACAATAATTCGGGAGACAACTCTCCACAATAATTTGGGAGACAACTACCACAATAATTCGGGAGACAACTCTCCACAATAATTCGGGAGACAACTCTCCACAATAATTCGGGAGACAACACTCCACAATAATTCGGGAGACAACTCTCCACAATAATTCGGGAGACAACTCTCCACAATCATTTTATTTTGTCATTAAAGACACAACCGTCGCCAATCCAGACCAAATGATATGCTATGAGATGCAACTATTATGGACTATAACACAACAACAACAACTATGCAACAACCGTGCAACAAGGCATCACGCCTACAACCAATTATCCATAACAGAAACATCACATTTCGCATACATCATGTACTCACCACTTCAATCTGTTCATATCAGAGAACTACCAACAGTATCGTTCCTACGAATAAGACTCTAACACATTTTCGCAGAGAATAATTAAAAACAACCTCGTCTTTACAATTGAGAACTCAACAGCATTTTCATGTGAGAGAACAACTGACAACATCATTACTACAAATAAGAACTCAACACATTTTCATATACCTTCATACGGGTAATATAACTACAACTTACCCACATAATCCAAGGAGAATATTATAATAACATTTTCTCAACAGTGACATAACAACTTCATATGCATCAAGTATTCATCATTTCAATATGTTCATGTAGGGGAACAATAACAACATACTTTCGACAATTAAGAATTCAACACATTATCGTAAGAACAACATTACAACTTTTACTCACTAAATTAATTATAGTTCCTGAAAAGGTTCGTTAACTACGGGGCAACTAATCTTGCCTCATTAAGGGCAACCATACAACATCGTACAACACTGACGATATAACACATTCATTCTTACACAGAAAAACCTCATCCCTAACATTTATCGAGTCACGGGAACTATATCTATGATTCGATTCCCTACCTGAAGTCGATCAAGTAAGAGCCTAATAACAACCTTTTCTCAATAAATGGGAAATTAGCGTGTGTCGGCGCCGATTCCCAACATTACTACATAAACTAATGACATAACCATTAATGCAGGTGTAGACAAACATTAACCCTTAATATTTCTCAACCTATGGGAACATTACTACGGGAACATTACTACGGTAACATTACTACGGGAACATCACTACGGGAACATTAATCTTAATATTTCTTCAACTTACGGGAACATTACTACGGTAACGTTACTACGGGAATATTAATCTTAATATTTCTTCAACTTACGGGAACATTACTACGGTAACGTTACTACGGGAATATTAATCTTAATATTTCTTCAACTTACGGGAACATTACTACGGTAACGTTACTACGGGAATATTAATCCTTAATATTTATCGATCTACAGGAACATCAATCCTTATTATTTATCGATCTACATGAACATTAATCCTATGATTCCATACCCTTCATGAAATCCATCATACCCACAGTTATAGCATTGAACCTCACCATTACCTTTGGATTGAGGACAACTCTAAACTTCCGGTTCCGGTTTGCTCTCCCGGTGACTCTTCTGCAATAACCTTCAATTCTCTCCGGCGGTTAATTCTTCTGTTCTTCCTTTCTTAGCCTTTTTCCTCCAATTTGGTTTTCTGAGCAGTTTATCGTTCTTTTGCTCTTTCTCCCACAACTTCTCTAATAACTCCCTAATTCCCTTTATTCCATCCACTAATAATAATAATATTAATAATAGTAATAATAATAATAATAATAATAATAATAATAATAATAGTAATAATAGTAATAATAATAATAATAATAATAATAATAATAATAATATTACTACTAGTTATTAAATTATCATCATTATTAATTATATTATATTATTATCAAACTCAATGATTTATTAAATGGTTTCCTATACTTTAAGGACACCCACCAACGCTCTCAGACACACTCCCACATAAAGACACACCAACAATTCATAAATAATTTAATTAAAATGAACGTGCGTTACAACTCTCTCCTACTTAAAAGAATTTCGTCCTCGAAATTACCTCAATCAAACAGCTCCCAACCAGACCACTTTCACCAAAGCAATCTCTTCACCTCGAAGTTGCTTCTCGTTCATCCACCTGAACTAGCAACGCCTCAACAGTCAAATCACCTTTCACTTGTACACCATCCATCCGAATCAATGTACTTCTTCAACTTAGGCACATGCCACATCATGTAAATTCCCACGAGTGACAGCGGTAAAACAGTCTAACCTGCTATTTTTTCCACGCTTCCGCTGCGCCGCTCTGGTGCAGATCACAAAACACAGTGTGCTTCCGAGACCTCAAGCTCGACCAACACCAGTTACTACCGTAACTCTCAAAACACGTCTTTCTTGGATCCTTTGGATTTTTTTCAGTCGTCTCTTGCACAATCTCAGCTAGCTTGAACATAGAATGATTAATCTCACTTGTTAGGAAAAGAGCCAAATTAGTCATTCTATCCAAAATCACCCAAGTAAAATCATATCCCTCAAATTCTCCGGAAAACCCAACACAAAATCCATGGGAATACTATCCTATCTCCACTCTGGAATATTCAACGGTTGCATCGGACCCAACGGTCTCTGACGTTTATTCTTCGACTTCCAACAAGTCTAATCAGCACATACAAACTCAACCACTTATCTCTTCAACTATGGCCCTCACTCGTCAGGTGATTCCTCTTATGTACTTCAAGTTGCCTTAAAGCATAACCCAAAACTCGCTGACGTTTCACTTATCATATCAACAAGGCATCATAAACACAACAAATGGTCCAGTCGGGTTCGGCAAAAATCAGCACACGATACGTTTTCAATTTTCTGCTATAATTGAACCAGGTACAGACCTCAAAACAATTTTTCCTAGAAAGAGCATCTCGTTAGCTTTCCAACACTTCGAACGGGGGTCAAAACTGACATATGGTTCAAGAGATATGAATTTTCGAAGTTTCTCAAAAACAGAATTTTTCTGCATAAAGGCTGCTACGGGTTTGAGCATTTTCGCCCGAAAATCTGACCGATTCAATTATTTTCTTCGAAACAACCACATACTCATTCATACCAAACATATATTAGTGATTTAGAACCATCAAACGTGAAATCTACGACTTTCGATTTCAATCCGAATCTTAAACCTCAAATCTCCAAAAATGCAAAAACTTACAAAAATCCATCAAATTCGATAAAACAAGCATACTTGATCACGGCCTAACATTACCCGACACAACTGCGTAATCCATTCTAACTTTCATCCGTAAAAACATCGATTATGTAAAAAGCTGCGATCTCAGAATTCGACGTACGACAACAATTTCACACTTAGAAGGTCATTCGACACCTCTTCAACTTTTGGAATATTTAAAGGTCTAATTATACCAATATTTCACTCCACATCTTACTTTGTTTTATGATCACCAGGAGTCACTATCCACCTTTTATATACTCAACTTTACACTTTGTTGCCTTAGCACACACACCAGACACAAGTCTCAACGCTACTTAATCAGTTTAATTCCTTGACCATCCAAACAGACATGAAATATGGAGCTCTCACTCTCAGACTAGTTGCCGTAACTAAGTCGGTCACAACTCCACTTCACGTCCTGGCTGTATATCACTATCTTGTCAGGATAATATTCCAGCCAACCACAATTAATCGGCAAGTCGCCAACTTCTCACTTTCATTATAACTCAAAAATTCCCATCAAATTAAACACTTCGACACCGTCCTGCGCCGACTCGTCAAAACCATCCTTAAGCACTTAGCTTAACTCAAGACAATTCACTGCTCACGCCATCCAAGCTTGCAAGACATCCATATCCCATCTAACATAATCCCAACTACTATCAACAAGAGATTAAGGGTGATCAGTTCCTCAATTTGTCAATAGACAGCCGAAGATCATGATGGGGTACAAACCATCCTTACCGAACTATAAGAGCGTTCAACCATACACCGAGCTACAATTCCACACTTGCAGCATCCTGGAGAAGTACAAGCTTCTCCCCCACTTGAATCATTCTCACTTCTGCAGACAAAGGTTCTACAACAAAACATGTACCGACAGTGTTTTCACACACATGTCACATACCAGGGAATACACAACATTAGACAACTTGGCCGGATGGACCGACCTGCTCTCTTACCACTAATGTAACACCCCAACTCTAATACTTGCGAATAACAGGAAAACAACAACTCATATAACAAACAGAGCGCAACAACATAAAATTTGCACGCATGACGATCGTAATGAAGGTGTGACGGTCGTCACATCAGCAAATTCTAGGCGTTACAATTTCAACTCACAGAAACATACATTTCACAACTCAATTAGACAGCATGCATTTAGTAATGATACATAGCACATAAGCTTGGATGAACAAACAACAATAACTTGATTAACATTTTGATTACAAGGCATCTTATTAATTTGCAGCGGAATATAAAACATTTCCAACATTTAGCATGATTAAAGCAAGACCATGAAACTTGCAACAAAACTCCATTAAAATTCAGCAAGTAATTATCTTGCATCAATTCAACATAAACAAAGTGTTTCAACCATAAAAATCAGCACTACTAATTCCTCGGTATAGTGCATCCAACCAACATTTGGCACTTAACAGCAGCCACCAATTTAATGAAAAATACTTGATAAAATTCAGCAACAAGGAAATTAAATAAAACTAATAACATCAATCGTTCATCCCCCCAAGAGTGCTACGTATCAGAGCGACCAACAACTTTAAACGGAAAGCTACACTTATTCCGGATTACCTGCAAATTACCACCAACGGAGGCAACATACAACGTAAAGGGTGAGATATCAACAACATAATATAAGGCATGATAAAAGTCATGTCAGAATATTATAACATCATTATAATTCTAGCAGTTCGCGTAAATATTGGTAATAATAAACTACAACCACCCTTTATTCATAACCACAACAATTATCATCATATCTCAACAATTCATCAAAACAACTCAACAACGCAACTCAACAATGTGACTCAACAATGCAACTCAATTGTGCATATGCATGTGGCACCATTTTGGGAGACAACACTCCACAATAATTCGGGAGACAACTCTCCACAATAATTCGGGAGACAACTCTCCACAATCATTTTATTTTGTCATTAAAGACACAACCGTCGCCAATCCAGGCCAAATGATATGCTATGAGATGCAACTATTATGGACTATAACACAACAACAACAACTGTGCAACAACCGTGCAACAAGGCATCACGCCTACAACCAATTATCCATAACAGAAACATCACATTTCACATACATCATGTACTCACCACTTCAATCTGTTCATATCAGAGAACTACCAACAGTATCGTTCATACGAATAAGACTCTAACACATTTTCACAGAGAACAATTAAAAACAACCTCATCTCTACAATTGAGAACTCAACAGCATTTTCATGTCAGAGAACAACTGACAACATCATTACTACAAATAAGAACTCAACACATTTCCATATACCTTCATACGGGTAATATAACTACAACTTACCCACATAATCCAAGGAGAATATTATAATAACATTTTCTCAACAGTGACATAACAACTTCATACGTCTCATTTTGATTTGGGGGTATGGGTCTTTGCGTGTCCCATTTGTGGAGAACCTATGGAGAGGACGAAGATGACGCCGGTTGCTGATGGATGTTGGTAAAGGTTCATTCTTCGTTGATGGAGAGAGAGAGAGTTTGAGGAGAGAGGGAGACGAGGCAGAGGGATTAGGATATTAGGGTTATCTTTTTCTAGTTTTTTTTGTTGAAGTTTCAACCCCATACCTGCGCCTCCACCAGACGAATACGCGTACATCTGTATCCCACTGTCAATCTAGATCAGCCTTTCATCATCCTTGATCAACAGCCACGCTCGAAGCTAACCGAGGGTCGCAGTAGTTCTTTTTTGCCTGTCTTTGTTTGCCCTTTTGTTTATTTCCTTATTTTTATTATTGTTTTAACTAAAAATAAAATAAAATTTCCTTTTCATAAAGCTAGATAAAAATATATCTTTATTTAATTAAGTTATTTAGTTTTTTTTTTTATAAATTCTAATGTTATAATTTCACGTATCTAATTATCTTATAATAAAAAATGAAATAGGTTCCTATTTTATTAAATATCTCTTTTATGCTTAATAAATTTAAAATTTGGTTTCATAACTACTTTTATTTAAAAATTCAATCTTATACCTATCATTATCATATCTTTGTTAATCAAATATTTGTACTACTTTAAGATTAATAGATAGAAAACTTTATTCATGATTTATACCAAGTCTTTCTCATAACCTGATTCATTACGCATCCTTAAGTCCTTGAATGCGCTTAACGTGACATATACTCAATCATTGATATGATATCCTGCTCCGTGAGTTGGTTGGACGTTATATTGTTTGTTGGATATTCAATCATAATTTATAGCTTTCACTACAAGAAAATGTCAATTTTGCCCAGTGATTTAGTGGCGTGTTAATCACGTGGGAAAAAAAATACGTTGTCAAGTGATTCCAACATCACTAAACTATTTAAATAATAAATTATTCAGACCTAAAATCTGCAACCAAAAATTGGAATTTTAAGAGAGAGTGAAGTTTGAATTTTTTAAAAATTCAGTGTGGCGTGTAAAACATGTGGGAACTGAAAATTCAAAAGGTCCTTTTATTTCCCACGTGAGTTACATGTCCAATAGAACAAACTTAATGTTGATGCTCGCACATAAAACTTTCTATGACCTCGACAAAGATCAACACGTATGAAATGTTAATTCTGAAACCGTTAATGCAACATATATATGTTTGTCTTGAAGTTTTTGAAAAGAGATATCCCAATAACTTGGTGACCGAAATCACTAGTTAGGATATAAATTTATTTTTATAAAGCCAATATAAAAGCTGGGCATAGCTCATAGGAGTCAGGAAACGTTATCTCACTGAGTATGCTTTCGAATTAAACCTTACATCAATTAGGACTTTGAAAGGTTGTATAAAGGTTTAGTTTACGATTTGTAAAACAAAGGGAATAAGGGTCAAAACTTATTTGTACCCACCTATTTTTGAAAAATTCTCATTCATTTTTTTTGAAAGGTTTTAAGTGTTCAATCAAGCTGACTGAAAAATTTCTTGCCCCAGGTTTAAAAAATGAGGTTGGAAAGGGTTAAAAAGGACTTAACTTCCTTATGTCTTTGGTGTTTAGGAGGTTTGAAACAATGCCTTACATCATCAGTAGGTTTTACTCAAAAACATACATCAAGAGATCACACGTTTTACTTCGTTATCCTCCTTCCACTTCTTTACCATAATGAGAAAAATTGGGTAAAGTTGGCATTATAAAACTATGGAGAAAATTTTAAGAGTGAAACAAATGGATTTCTTCAAGACAAACACTTATTTCACTACTTATTCAAAATAACATCTTCTTACATGCCAATTATGCTTTTAATCAAAGAAGAGAACAAGAACATATAAGCGGACAAAATAAACAGCTAAGGATCTTTGGAGTTTTCACTTATATTAGTGTAACGGTATTCCATTTATGATCGGGCTTTCTCCTCTGAAAGTCAGCACTTCGTCATCTATCATTTCTTGGACTTTCTCTTGAAAAACTTTGCACTCTTCAATCGAATGCCCCAACACTCCATCATGAAATTCACAGTTGGCATTCGAGTTGAACCACGATGGGTGAGAATTCATGATTATAGTCTTTCTGGGTGTCATCATCGAGTTTCGGATGAAATAAGACCATAGTTGACTGTAAGTCATTGGGATAAGATCAAACCAACGAGTTTCTTCTTTCGGAACACTCAGAGGTGTCTTCTGATTCTGAAACCATCTTTGAACCTGTCGAACTTGATGCTGATTTGGAGAAGTTAATCTTCGTTTATGAGGTAGTTGTCGTCTGTGCTGAGCAAGTGCCACATACTGATGTTGAGGATAAGGTACTGGGACTGGCAGGATTTGAGAGGAATCCCAAACTGCATTGACATCAATGCTTCTTTCCTCTAGGGAATCGTCAACTGAAATTTATTCATTAGCTTGGTTATTCAAGTTATCTTGAATTCTTCCACTTTTGAGTGCATTCTCGATGTTTACTCCGACTTCCAGAATTTTGGAGAAATCCAATGGCACAACGCCCACCATCCTATCATAATAAGAGTCTGATAGTGTTCTTAGAAACATTTTGCCTAATTCTTTCTCTTGGAGTGGTGGATGAACTTGGGCTGCCAACTCTTTCCATCGTTGCGCGTATTCCCTGAAAGATTCATCATCATTCTTACTCATGTTCATCAATTGATCACTGTCTGGAGCTATGTCCAAATTATAATTGTATTGCTTCACAAAAGCGTCGGCTAAATCTCTCTAAGATTGAATATAATTCCTTTGTAGCTTCATATACCATATCAAGGATGCCCTAGATAAGCTTTCTTGAAAGCAGTGCATCATTTATTCGTCATCATCAACATAAGCAGCCATCTTTCGACAAAACATCATCAAATGATATCTTGGACAACTAACACCCTTGTACACTTCAAAGACATGCATCTTGAACTTCGGAGGAATGATTACACCTGGAACCAGACATAAGTCACGAGCATCAAGATCAGATGCATTAGCTTTTTTCACTATTTTCAATTGTTCTTTAAAATCACATAATTCTTTCTCCATTACTATGAATCTAGGATCATCTATCTTCATCTTAGTACGAACATTCTGAAGATTAGGTACAGGCTGTGGAAACTGGGAACCTCCTTGCACAGGCTGAAGTTGTGTAGGAACACCCACTTGTTGAACATTGTCATCAGAAGGAAGATCGAATAACGGATTAGTCATTACTCTGAAGCCGGTCATAGAATCCATATCTTTGTTCTCTTTCCTATCCTTTAGTAATACTTCAAGCTTGGTCAAATGGTCGAGATGTCAGCTGGACAAAGACAGAAGACTGGATGAGCCATATAAGAGGAGAGACACATGCATATGCAAGATGCTAAATGAAGGATACTAATGCAAGAATGCAAAAATGGAAGGTTTCATGGGACTCAAGTATTTATAAACATTATAGAATACCAAAGATAATTCGTTTATCATTTTTTGATAATGGATTACAGGGAAACATTCTTATAAGAGTCCTGACATAATAGCTAAATAAAAACTAATAAAAGTCCTAAGGAAGTCCTTCATCGTACTTGTTGATTTGCTGTCTACTTGGATCTTCTTGAATATGAGTCGTCCATGATCAACATCTAAAGATTAGTTTGATAGAGGAAAATAAATCCTCCATATCTTCTTTTGTTCTTGTTGGAAGTAAGGGGGAATCCCTTGTTCACTTGGATCTTCAATGAGAGTCTTTTGAACTTCTAATGATCCTCCATGGTAAGGGAAAGCCTCTTGAATTTGTCCTTTTGAGTGTCTTGATTCTTCAATCGGTACCCTTAACTTCCTTAGGACATCCAAGTTAGGACTCTTAAAAGAATATTTCAAAATATTTTCTTTTGTAATCCATATTGGTTTTTGTAATGTTTATAAATAAACATGGGAATCCCATGAAACCTAATATAATATGATGCTCTATGAATGCAGCAAACACAAGTAAGCACATAAGGACACACAAAGATAAAACAGATAAAGGAGGCCCTAGGTTTGCAACGAGCATGGAGCAAGGGTATACCCATTCCCAAAGGTTGTGGACTAAAGGTTGTTTGTACCTGCAGAACAAGGTTCTAAAGAGGTTCCCAAAGTTATCAACCCATCTTTCGGATATTATCAACTTCCCAACTAACTCGGTGATTAATAATATTCTCAAGAGAACTTCTTTTGAGTGTAGCATCGCGTAGCACTATTTCGGGTGTACTCCCTCATAGTCCCGCACTACATCCTAATAAAGGCCAAAGTGGGGTTAAACGTAACTATGGTCCTCAATATCATAGACTCCAATCGACTATAGTAAAAGTTTTCACGATTACTCGTTCAACCGAACCATTTTCGAAAGGGTCTCAACTGAGCGTGATTTTCAAGTCAACTTAGTCGGGACTCAACTCCCTATAATCCTCGTCGAACATATCACTATCCTATCTTAAGTTCACTCAAGTCCGGGTGTAGGACTTTGTCTCACCACTCAAGAGTATCAACCCAAAAAGCAATAAATAAACAGGTATACAAGTAAAAAATTAAGCAAATATAAGCAAATAAACAAGTAGAAATAAGATAGGGAAACCCACTAAGGATCTCCAGTGAAGTCGCCATTTCTGTCGCGGTGAAAATCGGATACCAAACTATTGATTAGTTTGAATCTTTAATTCAATTTGCAACCGAACGTTGATTTGCCCAAAGGAAGGGATAAAGATCGAAATTCCCACAATGCAATGCAAATGCAAGCTAAAGAGTTATAGGTTCGGGGGTTGGTTAAACTTAGGGAAGGTGCTAGCATCCTAAGTTTCTGTAGTACTCTACAGGAACCTCTTGTTTTATGTTTGTTTATTGCTAAGGTTTATCTGCTTACGGTATAAAAGACCTAGGGGTTTATTTCTAAGTATACTCGATAAGATATCGCATCTTATGCCTACATATCCTTACGGGAGTGGAATCAGAGTATCTGTAGTTCTCCTAAAGAGTTTGAGGAGTTCTTTGACTGTGGTCAAAGTTCCTACGGGTTTAGGGTAGTTGATTGATTGATTTTAGGAGAAAAGATGCGTTGTCATTTTAAGAGAGATTTAACTGCCACAAATTGTAGGAAAATAGTCTTTGCATCCTCTTAAGAGAAGGGCTCAAGTACTCGGATATGGATCGACGAGGTACGCCTCTATCCCTCTTAAGGTAAAGTCCCTACGAATTGATTGTAATTGATGTGGGGTGGAGATTCTATCTCGCTTAAGATGATTTGGCATCTTTCTCTATTGTGTTTGAATATTTTGTTTGAGTTGAATTATTTATTCTAAATTGTAAAAATAAAGGCAAGGGTCTTCCTATGGGGTAGGATTCGTCCTAAAAGATCAACTTGAATGTGATCAAGGATTATGGGGAGCATGATGCAAATGATGTGCACTACACACAATTGTTGAATTATGTGTAGGTTTTTCCTTTGGACGGAATGCAGTGCGGAAAATGTAAATGACGGTAATGTAAATTACTGTAAGATAAATTGCGGAAAGTAAAACCATACACACGCATGAAAGCGCTAAGGTGTAGGTGAGTGAATCGTGAATGTGAGTGTGCACGATTGATTGTATTTTCGATGTTGATTGATTTTAGTCAAGATTGATTTTAAGGGGAATGATTTTGTTCCTAAGGTGAAATTGATTTTTTAGGAGTGATTTGGAGTGAGTTGATTTTATGAGGAAATATTTTGGAGGAAATTTGATTTTGGGTAGAAGTTGTAAAAAAGTTGAATTAAGTTGGTGATGTTAATTTAGTTACTAGTTTTTAATAATAAGAGGTTTTATTTTATCTTATTAAATAAAAAGAAATGGTTTATTATTTCCATAAAAAGGCTATCGTAAATTAATTAATTAGTTCACTTAAGCAAAAGTTTTTCTAATATTAAAAATGGTTTTAGTTATTATTATTAGATAGATTTTATTAAATAAATAAGTTAAGTGAATAGACATAAGTTAGTTTTCATAAAAGAGTAAAAAAGAAAGAACCTAGTTAAATAATGTAGGCTAATAAAAAGATAATTAATTTAGATCATTAATTTAATTTATAAAAAAACGGCTTATTAAAGTAAATAATTAATTATTAATTGATTAGTTAATAAAAAGATTTAGTTTATCATTTTTTAACACTGACCAGAGAAATTAATTTTAAAAGGTGATGATTATGTTAAGTTGATTCGGATTAAAGGGGTTAATTAGTTAATTAAAGTTGATTAGGGGATTTAACAGTTAGCTAATGGTTAACAGGTTAAATTCGTGTGATTGTGTGCGTGTGCAGGAGAGAGGTTTACGGTGGGGATGCGAGGGAGAGGCGCAAATGGTGTGAATATAGAAACGGAGGGCTGCGCTGGTGATGGTGCACGGTAGTGCTGTGTGGGTGAGTGTGTGTGATTACAGAATTACATCAGATTAAGCGAAATAACAAAAAAAAACCTAAATCACAGAAATCCCCAAATCCCCTCCCAAATCGCTGATTCTCCCTCCTTCTTCTTCGTTTGATCCTTTCTGCCATCTCCTTCTCTTCTTTGCATCCCTTATCGTCTTCAACTCCTTCGATTTCTCTTGCTCCATTCTTCTTTCTTCGTGTACACTTTTTCTCGTCTTCACTTTCACCCATTTCGACCTGTTAAACAAAAAGAGAAAAAAAATCAAACGATCCACATAAACAAACAAGACCTTACCGAGATGGGGTTTGTGGAGAAAATGGAGGTCTGAGTTACGATTTACGATGCGTTGCTGAAGGGACCCGCGGATTTTCGAGGATGGTAGTTTGAAGGGATTTCGACGATGAAGGTCGGAGGCTTGAAGATGGAGATGCGCGGTATAGTTTTGAAAAGATAAGTGTCTCTTTTTGATTTTGGATTTTCTGATTTTGTGGATGTTGAACTTTCGTGGTTTTTGGTGATTGCGATTTTTTTTCATCCATGTCGTTGACTCTCAAGCTCTTCTTCTTTTATAGGAAAACCTGGATTCAATGGTCATTCGCACCTTTCCATCTTCGGCTAGACATGTCTGGGCCATTTTGGAAGGTAAATCATCTCTGGTTTAATTGTGTTTGGCAAATGAATTTCGGTTTTTCCAAATATTGGCTGTGATTTCAAATTCTTTCCTGATAAGTTTGAATTATTTCCATTTTCGTTTAGTTCTGTTTTAATTCTTTGTGGGAACTTAATTGTAGGTAAACAGAATGGATAAGCTTCCAAATCCGTCTGATTGTGTTGGTGGTGGAATGGAAGGTCCACGTGTTCCAGAGTGCAAAATGTGGAGCATTTCCTTGATGAGGATCCAGCGATAAACAATCATGACCATCATGTTTCCTTACTCTAACTTCTGATATCTCCCTAGAATCGGGGTAGTGCCAGTTTGACGCATTTGATACAGATAACTGACCAAGCTTGTCGGTACTACTGTCAGTTGGCATAGCTCTTTCTTTGCTTGGTGCATAATGTCGCAACCATTCTTCAACATATACCTGTTGAGGTCTCATAATCTTTGTATCAGGATCATAGTTTTTTGTACACACGATGTCCAAAACCAACTCATCTTTCGTTTCCTTGCTTTAACACCATCAATGAACTCTGGAATATTATCAACATTTCCAATTTCACTCAGCATTTTGAGGACAGCCTCATTAGCTCCACCATGAAGAGGTCCATATAGAGCTCCAACACCACCAGCAATAGCAGTGTATACATCAACACCACTTGATGCAAGGTGACATACCGTAGATGTAGAGCAATTCATTTCATGCTCAGCATGCAGGATGAAGATGATGTCCAGTGCACGAGTTAGACGAGGATTGGGTTTATATGAGGGATTGCCAAGAGAATCAAGCATGTAAAGGAAGTTCTCTGTGTAAGACAGTTCGTTGGATGGAAGCACAGGTTGCTGAATCATTGGCATTGGCTGTTGACATTGTAGAACAGGCTTCAAACACTTTGGTGTCCTGGTCCTCATATAAATCAAACTTGTTTACTTGTGTCGGGATCCTGATTTTCTAACGACTGCTGCTTTGGTTTTTTTATGTTCGAGGGTCCTTGTTACAAAAAGATTTGGCGAAGCTGCAGCATGTGCAGGAGGCGGCTAATCAACGGACAACTCGCGTATTGGTAGGTTGTATTGCTTCTATAGGCAAATAATTTGGTACTGAACTCATTAAGTGGTTAATCTCGATTTCTGTTTCTTCTTCACAACAACCTCAAGTTTGAGAATCGTAGGTAATGCTCTTTGGTTCTATCCGGTCAATAAATGGTGTTTTGAGTTCTCTTGATTTCACTTCACAAGATTACTGACTTTGTTAATTTCAAATGCAGGTTCAAACTTTCACGGTCGGTCTCGTCGCGTATCACATTGCGAGTTGCTTCAAAAAAGTCTTTATGGAGAACCGATGCCTGTCTATAGCTCTCTACAACTTCCTCTACATGTCTACCATCTTAAATAAGCGGAAACCAAGTTAGCATGAGTTTCAGCCATGGTATGTCCGACGGTAATTGCGCGTATATAATCCGAGATAGCAATCATTAGCTCTTTCAGTCCCTTTATATGCATTGCTTCTACTCTGAATTAAATCCAAATTCGTGCAGGAAGGAAGAGGAAACACAGAGTAATGGTTAGGGTCGATTGGAATTGGTCTTTACCCTGCACTTCCAACTGATTATGCGAAGAGATAGTGACTGGAGGTGCTGCTTCCCTTATTGGTGCTTTATTGCTAGTTCTCATGTTTCCATTACAGTCATTAATTATCAGCAGAATGCAGAAGCTGTCTAAGGAAGGGTTACAACGCACAGACAAGAGAATTAGTCTCACGAATGAAGTTGGCTGCTATGGACACTGTAAAATGTTATGCGTGGGAGAGTAGTTTCCAGTCTAAAGTATCAAATGTACGAAATGATGAATTATCAAGGTTCCGAAAAGCATCATTACTTGGAGCGTATAATTCGTTTATCCTAAATAGCATTCCAATTTTCTGTAACTGTGATTTCCTTTCTTCATGCTTCTTTTGAGCTTTTCTCCAATTTTAGTGCAAGTATCTTCATGGGTTTGTCATAAGTCTTTTGACACTCCAATCTCATTATCATCCTCTTTACTGTCAATGATGACAGGGAGTGTAGCAGTCGACGGTAACTCCATGCCTCGGATGATCTCTGGTCAAACAACCCTTCTAGGCTCGCCAAAATATCTAGTGAGGTACTTGCTACAGCATGTGTTGATACTGAAAGTAAGTAATCAAGGTTGCGCATGACAATTTCCTTGCAGTATTTCTTCAAATCATCAGCTCCAAGAGAATCAGCAATCTCGAGCAATTGTGTGGCACTTCGTGGCTCCAGCAGACACTCTGCTGCTGCTTTGATAGGTTTATGGTGGAATCAAATTCTTTGATGTTTCACAATGATGCAGGATCTCTGGATGTGTGGCTCTCAAGGTTCTTCCTAAAACCTTACTAATTATGTTGGATGTCTTGCAGAAACCTGAGGTACACGACCTATATCGTTCGCCTGTTCTGTCATAACTTTCCTTTACAGTCCTGTCGGTCATTAGCTTATTATGATGATTCGTAGCTTTATGTGTTGTGGCTCCATCAAGTTCAGAACTTTGAGGAATCGGCGTTTTTGGATCCTCTTTGGAAAGAGTTTGGCAATTAACTGCTGAAACGAGTTCTTTTGCAAATTGACTAACATGTAAAATATTTTCAACGGTTTCTCCTATAAGCATTGTCGGCAATGACATTCTCTTCCATTCACCTGTATTTTATGTTGGAAAGAATCTGACATTGATTGTTTTGCAGGAATCTTTGGAGGGAAACATGATGAAGGCAATTATGCTAGCACCTCTTGCGGAGTTTGGGTATTCTCGTATCTGCGGGTACAGTCCTGACATCCTATCCAAATGATTTTCAATAGTGGTTATTGATGCTACTGTTATAACTTGCTCTATGTTGAAACTTGTAATAAGCATGACTTTGATTTGTAATTGAAAAAGGTAGAACCTTCGAACGAAAATAGGAGCTTTGATCCTGTCATCAAAATAGAAATAGTTTGGGAAGTTTTATTGAATTAAAGTTATATTAAAATAAAAGTTAAGTTTTTATTATTGAATAAAAGGTTGCTATTATAAAGCTTATTTTCAAAAGGTTTTATTGATATGAGTAGAATATGATAAAATGAGTTGATGAAATAAATGCAATATGAAATAAGTTTAATAATAAAAAGGTTAATTAATTAGAGGTTAAATTAAAAAGATTATTAATTATTAGATGCTGATTAAAAAAGATTTAAATAGGGGTAGAAAGGTTAATGATGCAGATTAAAGGAGTTAAAAGGTGGTTAGTCATAAACAAACACACATACAAAAATATAAGGCTAACTCGTAACGAAATGCACAAGGAGGTGGGATCTTAAGGTCAAAAATTAGGGTGCAACAATATACTTAAAAATAAACCCCTAGGTTTTTCACCCTTAGCTAACAACAATAACGCAAATAAAATAAGAGGTTTCTGTAGAGTACTACAGATGCTTAGGATGCTAACACCTTCCCTAGGTATAACCAACCCCTAAACTTTAGATTCTCTAGCTTTGCATTTGCATTGCATCTTGTAGGTAATTCAATCTTTTTCCCTTCCCTTGGAAAAATTAAAGTCCGATGGTGAATAATGAATTAAGATTCAAGTTAATCAATAGCTTGATAACCAATTATCACCGCGACAATTGTCATACCATTGTTTCATCGTACCTGTCATTCTACAACAAAATTCTTCAATGATCTTATAGCCATCTGCACTTATTTTCATCACTTGGGTGTCAAGCCAAGCTCTAAATTCAAGTAGTCTCTTTCTCCAACGGATATGTGGTATATTATCAAAGGTGAACCAAGGACCGCCATTTGGTTTAGTCCTTTCAAGGACTAGAGTTTCTTCAGGGGATTCTTCTATAAAAAAGGATTTTTTTTTTCTCTTTTATATTTTCCATGAAGAGTCTTGGGAAATAGTTGTCTTCGATTTCTGATTTATTTGAAAAAGATCTTGGTGTTTCATCAAGAGATGATTCTTGATCAGAGTTGTTGTCACCATCTGAGAAAGACTCGTCTCCCTTTTGTTTTGATGATTCAAAGTGATCTTTTCGGGGAGATTCATAATTTATAGTGATTGTCATGGCTTGGAAACCTTTATCAAGAATTTCTTCTTCCTTTTAGATTTTTGGAGGAGGTGTTTCAGGGATATCTTGAGAGTCTGAGGATGAAGCGCTCAAGCAGGCAATTTTCCCCTTTGTCTCATGGGTTGAAGTAGTGGTAGTTCTGGAAGATTTTGGTTTGTAAGCTGTCGGTATGTATTTGACATGGTTTGATAGTGATGAAACATAGGTAGGGTAGAAAGGAGAAGGCCTTTCCAGTCGTTTGAGATATGTAGGAAAAGCAGGAGGGTCAAAGAAAGAGTTCTCAATGGGCTTGGGCTTTCTTTCATGAGAGGCTCTTAAGAAATCATTTATCTCTTTTACTTGGCTTTGTAGACTTCTAATTTCTCTTTCCTTTTGGTCAAATGTTTTACCAAAAGTTCTCTCTTCTAACATCTTTCGTAAATCCCGATCTAGCTGGGATACTTGGGCTTTTAAGCTTTTGTAATGTTTATGCATTTTTTGGGATAAAACATTGAGATCCTCATCTGTTTCATCTATTTTTTAGCAATCTTTTCTACCTTTTTGTCAAGGTTTTGGAGAATTTCATTTTGAGAAACCATGTTTTCAGATTTCCAATTCAGAACTTCTTCAGCTTGAGTTAAAGGTTTAAGCTTCCCATCGGGCTGGACTTCACTCGGATGAATGAAGGGTTTGGATGTTCTGCCTGTGATTGGGTCCATCTTTCTTTCCAAAACAAGAAATTATCGATCGTACTCCGGAGTTGTGGTTGAATACATAAAGCAAGGAATTAGTTGAGTAACAACTGGAGGATGTAGCTGTTTATAATGGTTTGTTGGTGACCGTGTAATAAGAGTCGGATCATCAGGTGGTAACAACCCTTCTTTCTTGAGAATTTTAAGTTTTTCCTCGTAAATATAGAGGGGTTTCTTTTTTCCATGGATTCCTACCCATGGACCATTGTCTGGATCAGATCTCGTATGAGGAGGTGGAGAGGGTTTACACCTTCCCTTTTTCTTTGTTTTGGGAAGAATGATATCTCGATCAATATCATTGTCGTGCATCCAACAATCACAATTCGAGTCACATCTTGTTGGATTAACATCCCAAATGAAGTGGCCATATAGTTTATCAGTGTAGATGGGTTTTCCCTCTATTGTAATAGCATAGACAGGACACCAGTCTTCTTTGAGAATTAGTTGGATCATCATTGTCTTGAAGATCGGAGATATTGAGCTCGACCTTTCGTCTGGCTTCTTGAATATCATCTTGATTGTCTTGTCAACAGATATCCTGAAAGTAGCCTCTTGAGATCAGATAGGTCTTTTGTCAACATGGATTCTCTCGTATTTGGTTATCCATTCAAGGGGAATTAGTTGATTTAATTCTTCCCTCGTGATACTTCTCGAAATCTAAACTATGGAGGTTATGTCTTCTTCTCTGTTGGTGACAACCAATAGCGAATTAGAAGAGCATCCTGAGTGTTGCGGTTAGAATTGGATACCAAGTTATTAATTAAATTGAATCATAAAACTTTACTCACCACCGGTCTTTAATTTGTCTAAGGGAATGGAAAAAAGATCGAATCACCCAAAAGTATGCAATGCAATGCAAAGCTAGAGAGTCTAAGGTTCGGGGGTTGGTTATACCTAGGGAAGTTGTTAGCATCCTAAGCATCTGTAATACTCTATAGGAACCTCTTGTTTTATTGTTTTATTGTTGTTTGCTAAGGGTAAGAGACCTAGGGGTTTATTTCTAAGTATGTTCGCCAAGAAATTGCATCTTGTACCTACGTATCCTGACGGGAATGAAATCCGAGTATTCGTAGTTCCTCTAAAGGGATTGAGGAACCACTGACTGTGGTCAAAGTTCTAGGGGGAAGGTTTGTTGATTAATTCTAGGAGAAGAGACAAGTCTGTGAAGTCAAGCTTCCTTCAAACATTCATGTTTCGATGACGACAACAAAATATGCTCAAGTATAGATGCGCAAAAAGAAACGATCACTTGTTTCAAAGCTTCAAGTTTTATCCAACAATTGCTCAAGCATTGAAGTTCATCTTGGAGTAAAGCAAAGGTTGATTAAATATTGCTTAACATATTTATACAAGTGTTCTAAATATTGTGCCATGATTTCATACATGTTTAGGCATTATAGAAATACCTTGCCATAAGTTTCATGCTTTAGAAATCTGTTTTTAGGCAAAATATCTCAGTGTTAATCGATTAAGACATTCCATTAATCGATTAACAGGTCAATATTTTGAATATTTTTTTGCACGTTACAGTGTGTTAGTCGATTAACACATTACATTAATCGATTAACAATGTCCAGATTTTTGAAAATATGCATCTGTTCATGGTATTCTTCCTTGCCTCTTCATTTCTTTTCATGGCATTGTTTCATAGTACAATACCTCTATACAAAGGTATTTTATGCATCATATAAATAATTCTTTTTCAGATTTTGAATTCACCTCCAACATTTTTCATAATCAAAATCACTCATATTCTCATTCTTTCAATACATTGTCATAGTGTTCATTACAAACTTTTTGGGAGAAACCTTTAATAATTTTTCAGAAACATCATTCTAGTTTCATCTCATTCATAAGAACACTTGTATATCTATTGCGAGTGATATTTTTTCAAGGAGAAGATCAATATTCATATTGATAAATATTCACATTGTTACTTATACAAAATTCAGATTTACTACAACTTATTTTTAGGATTATTAAAGATAAGTGTGTAGGGTTTTCCTTGTTATCCGGATTGTGGATACAAGAGGTCCTTGTGTGAGATATTCATTCTCGGTAGGACTTTAAAATTGTGTAAATCCAAGAAAGGTGTTCTTGGTTGTTAGAGTTGTCTTGGTTAGGAAATCTAACATTGATAGTAAATTCTCTTTCATGTTGAAAAGGGAGTGGAGTATTCTCGGATTGTGAGGGGAACCACTATATATCGCTGTGCTTTTTAATTTTCGCATTTATTGCCTTTCATCACCTAGAAGCACTTAGGAAAGTAAAAATCCAAGAATCATCAAAAACCGGAAAAGTGTCTAAGAACCTAATTCACCCCCCTCCCCCTCTTAGGCGTTCATATAACTCACAAAGTCGTCATCTTAAGGAGAATACTCGACTTAACTACCACAAACGTATAAAAGACGGTCTTTGCGTCACATTGAGAGAAGGGCTCCAACTCGGATTTGATCGACGAGTATGCCACATACCTCTCTCAAGCGGAAAAGATTCTACATCTTTCTCGATTACGTCATGGGGTAGGAGAATCACATCTCGACTACACAGATGAATCACGTCTAATTCTCTTGTGGGGAGAATAGAGGATTTTATTTAAGTTGTCTAAATTGAAGTTTTAAGGGTACCTATCTTATATTAAGATACAAGAGTGACCTAAGCTGATCGACCTGAAAAATCAGGGATCAAACGGGGGGTGATGCAAATGCGATGTATACAACTTATAAAGTCATATACATGTTCTTCCCTCGGACATGGACATGCAGATATTACCAAAAGGAGAACAGACAGAAATATCAAGTAGAAAACCATCCTGAATTAACGAGTAACGCAGGTGTTGCACCCCAAAATTTGCCCAACATTTCTTTACCTAGCTTATGTTTCATTTCATTCACATTAACATTATCATTTGCATTTCATTGACATGTGTGCAGGAGATCAAGAGGTATGATTACCTATCAAGGGCCAATCAAGACTATGAAGCTAGCTAAGAAGGTTATTCAAGGGTTGATATCCTTGTCAGAGAAGTTAAAAGACCCTCAGAGAGAATGGTTGAAACCAAGAGGGTGTGTCTCCTAACTTGAGAGTTATGGGGAAGAACATCAGATGATTCTGAGGCCATGAAGATGGGCTTGAGGTCTTGAGAGAGATCATGAGAAGATTTGAAGATCACTTTGAGGCCTAGACAGGTCATTGGGCAAGATTGAGAAGTCTCAGCCATGATTGGTGCAGCTAGGGTTTGACTGGGTCGACCCTAAGTCAACTGAGGATTTGAAAGAGGTTGAGACCTAATTCAAAGGCCATGTGATCATGGATTGATACATTGAGATGTTATAAGGATTATTCCAAGGTCAACTCATCATGATTGAAGAGTTTGAGAAGTTTCAAGCTAGGGTTTCTAAGGCTTGACAGTGTAAAATCCCTAGTTTGACCCCTATCATCAAGGCATTTTAGCTCAAGATGTGATTGTCATCTCATCTTACCCCCAACATTAATGTTGTAGAGCTTGATCTTAGCTTTAATTTGAGTTCTAGAAGTCCTTGATAGGATTTGTAGAACTCAAATTATGAGTTTGACAAGTTACAGGTCATCTGAGGTATGTGAATTTGGAGCTTGAAAGTTACCCAACTTGCATGAAACTTTTGCCCAAGAAGGATGATTCCTACGAACTTTTGGTCAACATGAATGTTGTTCCTTATTCTCTTAGCTTTCTAGAGAGTACTAGAAGTCCATGATTGGATGTGTAGAACTCAACTTATGGCTTTGACAAGTCAAGGGCATTTTGGTCATTTGGAGATTACAGGTCATTTCAAGCATAAGGCCATAACTCCTATTTCCAAGCTCCAAATGGATTTTTGTTCAACATGAAAGTTGTTCAAAATGATGTTTTTAGCTTGTCTAAACATCAAGTGTCCATTGATATTTATTATATCAAGCATTGGTTGAAGAAACTTCACATGAAAGCCATTTTAATGAATTAAAATGAGAAAATTCAAAAGAAATGAGATTAACATGTTTCTTCAACCAATGCTTGATATAATAAATATCAATGGAAACTTGATGTTTCCAAGTCAAATTTGTTGTCATTTTGAATGGAATTAATGTTTTAGAAAGATTGGCATTGCCACATTTTGGATTTGAGGTCCATAGCATGGTCATTTGGATGGTTACTTCACAATTAAGAAACATATCATATACACTCCCTATGTTAAAACCAAAGGAAGAAAACCATTACATCACACTCCTTAATGATTAAGTGAATGATTTGGATTGAGTTTAAAGCATGAGTAAGGCTTGAAGGCACATTTCCATGTTGAAATTTGGAAGGAAAGGTGAACATCCAAAATCCATAATTAGGCCTAGTTTGGGCTGGATATCCATCTGAACACACCATAAATATGAAGTAGAACGAATTTGGAAGTTTCTGGAGCAGAATTCTGTTGAGAATCCATTGATGTGAAGTGAAGAAAAAGCTTGAAAATTGGAAATGCGTTTTGGAGAATCAAGAGGTTGCAGCAAGAACTGAGCATCAAGAATTGTCCACCATTACTCCTTGAAGGATTCTGCATAGTTTGAGAGAGAATTGAGGCGCATAACCACTGCAATCCAAGCTTCAAGGTTGGTTCTAAGTTCTTGAAATATCTCTTTGATTGTGCACTTTTAATCCATTAGAAACATGTGGTTAGGTTCCCCTTAGCATGTAGATGAATTCTGGTTAGTTAATTTGATGATTTGGGACGAGTTAGGGTTTATGCCATTTTCGGTTGAGATCTGGTTTTGGCGAATCGTGCGTTTTCAGTATAAACTAGTGACATGGTTAGATTCCTGAGAAAATTCTGGTCAACTTTCATCAAGAAATCGCGCGCAAAGGTTGAGTGTAGAGATAGTTAGGGTGCCATGAGGTTTTCCGCTGGAACTCCGGCCGCCCTCGCCGGATTCTGCATCTTTCCCTCCTCTTGCACATTTGAAAGGTTGAAGACGTAATCTGGAACGTCCATGCGTGTGGAAATGTAGACTGAGTCAAGCAATCTAAGGCCCAGCATTGTGCCACGTCCCCCTCCCTCCAAAACACTGCGTTTTGATTAGTAAGGTACCCCAGCCTTGTTCATTTCGCTGCATGGACCACGAATGAGCGAGTTCGAACCTTGGTGTGTGATGTTTCTGATTTTGTGAATTGAGAAGAATGAGCGCATGGGCCTATGGATCCTTTGATATCAGCACCCCTCTTTCAAGCCCAATGGGAGTTGTAACGTGAAATCTGTACTTAGCACACCTCCCCTGGTCCTTTTGCTTGTGACTGAATTGAGATTTGAATGGGCCTAGCGCCCAGTTGCTATCCACACCCCCCAGCGAGCCCAATCCATGAATTGAACTGATTGTGTTTACTATCTGCACCGTGTGTTTATCTTTTTCTTTTGATTTCTTCATTTCATACATGGTTCTTGATTAAATCATATAAAATTGAAAAATGATCCAATTAATCCCATTCTTTTTGCATTATATTCATGGTTGAATCTAGAATTTTTTAGATAAAAAATATTTTAATTTCATGCATTTTATGAATTTAGGGGAATTTTCATATTTTAATTGATATTGAAATAGTTATGTTTGATACTTGATTTTGTGGAATTTTGTGTGATCATGTGGTGATGATTTTGATCCTGATTTTTTGTGAGTAGTTAGCATAGATGTGCATGCTCCCCATATATTTTTCTCACATTTTTGTGATGAACATAGGTGGTAGTTTAGGTTGAAACCTTTAGAAGCTCCATTTTTAGGGTTTATGATTGATACCTTTGGATTTAGGACTTAATTTTAGGACTTAATAGATGATTTAGTCCCTGGTTTTTGTATGAGGCATTCTTAATTGAATTAGGATTCCTTAGGAATTTTTGTAGAAATTTATAAGATAGTTTTCTATTTTTGGTTGATTTTAGTTTAGGTGCTAGTTTTAGATGATTCTAAGGCACTAACTCAACTAGATTAACATCTTTAGTTCCCTTAGATTAGGGTTGTGCTTTGCTTGTTCCTGGATGATGTTGGAGGCAAGTTGAAGATGCATTGGATTGCTTGAAGAGGCTTGGATTTGAAGATCTTCCCTTCTTGTGGTGTAGTTTTGATTAGGTTAAGATTAAGGTTTTGTAGGCAGAGCTTCTAGATAGTTCTCTTCCTTCATAAACATGGAATATGCTGATCAATTCCATTCTTCCCTATGATGTAAGTTCCCTTGTAAAGGCCTCATACCTCCTTTGGTAGGATGTGTGGCTCTTTGCAAATTGGTAGAACCTTTGAGGGTCCCTTTCTCTGATGACAGGATGCTTAGTGGTGACCTTTGGTCTTCACTCTGCTACCAACCATCCAAACTTTGCTCTTGATAGATGCATCTTTCTCCCTTGATTAGAGGATGGAGTTCCTTATTTGAAGAAGATTGGAGGATGGAGTTGATACTTCTCTGTGATTGAAGATTAATCTGAGAGGCTGAAGCTTATAGATGAAGAGGAAAGCTAGTTGATATTGGTGAAGCAAAGAGAGCTGAAGCCAGAAGACCAAGTTGATGCTTGTGAAGAAGATCCAATTGAGATTGAGTGAAGAGCTGAGGCTTGAGGAATAAAGGATAAGTTGACACTTGCATTGATGCATTGAGAGCCTAAAGGAATCAAGTTGATACTTGCAGTTAGGAGTGAAGCCTGAAGGTGGAATTGACTGAAGAGCTGAAGCTTGGAGAAGAGAGAATAAGTTGATACCTATGTTTGATGGATTGAAACCTTGGAGAAGCAAGTTGATACTTGTCATGGAGGATGATAGCCTTGAAGGGTGGTTGAAGTCTGAAGACTGGATTGCTGTCTGAAGAGCTGAAGCTTGAGGTTGTAGGGGTGGTTGATCTGCTTTCTTTTCTGTATTGATGTGCCTTGTTTGACTTGCTTGATGCATTAGAATAAGTCCATATCTAGACTGATGTAAGCTAGGAGCATGACTGCACTAGAGGTTGAGTTGCTCCCTCTGCTTGTATTGTTACTGTGTGGCTTTGCTTGTGGGTATTCGGTAGAGCCCTGCTCCCTTGCCCATGTGGTTTGTTTTGCTTGATAGCATGTTATTTCTTCTGTATGATTGCAGTTGCTCACTATTGTCTTGCTTGATAGCACTTTATTTTTCCTGTATGATTGCAGTTATTCATATCTGGCTTGAGGTTGAGATGAGCTTGTGGAGGATGATGCCCCACACACATTTCCTCCCTCACTTGCATTGCATGCATTTTACAGTCATTTACTGTTTACTGTTCAAGCTGATGCTTTATCTGTTCCTGTTTATCATTGACATGATCCCTTAGGAATCTCATTTCCTTTGATAAGGAAGTGATGATAGAACTTTAGGTTGAAACCTATGCATGATAACTTCTAGGAGTTCCCTGTTTCAAACCTCAACCATAGGATGAATCCTTAGCATGACAACATTAGGACTTGATAGTCTCCCCTTAGTTGAGCCCGTTCTCTCTTCTCATCTCGAAACAAATTAAGATACAGTAATAAAGGTTAACTGACGTCGTACGTTACGAGCCTTAAGCTATATGAGAAAGGGTTATTGGAGAGCTTCTTTTCAACAGTCTGGATGTTTAGTATGGCACCCTTTGGGTGACATGCGACGCATTCACTCTCAGGTCATAGTCTTTAGTGCGATTGAAGTTGCAAACAACCGTAAAAAACAGTTCTTCCGTAAAAGAGAGAAAACAAACTTCAAACCTTTTTGCCCCGTGGGCCCATAATTCAAAGGAAGCTTTTCTGAAGAAAAGAGTGTCGTTAAACTTCAGTTCTACTGCAAACAGGCTTTGTCCCTAACTGATGGAACTGTTGTTTAACCCTACTCGATAAAACAGATGAATCTGAATCCCTGTAAGCCGTATTATCCCGAACTACGTAAGCTCTGATCTCTCATATATGTTGAGAGTACGTAGGCACAATACTGACGTATTGGCGAGCCACCTTTCCCGTAACCCGTAGTTAGTCGAACTACGCTGACTCTGATTTCTCATTCTCTGATTGGAATACGTAGGCATAAAGCGCGACGCTTTGCCGAGTCATTTTCTTTTCTTTCTAAGCCAGCCTCGATAGGTAGATAGATAAAACCAACCCGTCCAGTAAACACAACAAGCATGGATCCCGTCGAGTACGACGGACGTGAGTGGTGCTAATACCTTCCCCTTGCGTAACCGACTCCCGAACCCAGACAATGGTTGCGATGACCTTGTCTTATACCTTTTCGTCAGGTTTTTCCGATCGTTTCCTTCCCCGTTCTGAGGGATAAATAACGAAAGGTGGTGACTCTTCTATTTTGCCGGCACCTTATTTTCGCGGAAGCGACAGCTGGCGACTCTGCTGGGGACTTGATAGTTTCCTGGGATCCGACGTCCCGAATGCGAGTCAGTTTGGGGATCCGACGTCCCCTGCGAGAGTCAATCCTAGCGCTTGTATGATTACTTGTTGGGTTGTGTTTATTTATCGCATCTTTATTTCCCGCATGTTATTTTCAGTATGATATGATTATCTGTGCTGTTGTGGGAGGGGCATTCTGATGAATGAAAAGCCAGACCCAGGCTTGAGTGTACCTAGCATTAGTTGTGGAAATTAGTGGGCACGTGCTTGCTTTGCAAGCACTAGTGTCTCATGAAATCCATGCTCAGACGAGGTTCTCCTGGTTGACTTCTTTTTCAACCCTTTGGGTTGAGGGGGTTGTTGGTTTGGAGGATTGTCGACTCTGGGGACCGATCATTTGGGATTCAGCCGAGTGAGGCCGCTTCATGAGCTGGTGATGCCACACCTTCTGGGTATCATATCACCCCTCTTGAATGTCTGTGACGCTGATGACCGCATAGGATGCCGAACTTGTGTCAGTTTAGGTCCATACCTGTGAGTAGGATTGGGTTTGTTGCAGGAAACCTTGACCTTCAGACTACCTAGTTTTCTGGATAGTGAATCAGTTGGTGCCATAGGTTCTCATCATCAGATGTGTATGTTGTTCTTGATAGAGCAGGTTTATGGTTGGGATCAGAGGACCTCATCAGCAGACATGTTTGTTCTTGATAGAGCAGAGTTTTGGTCCTGTGTCAGAGGTCCTTATTATCAGATGTTTGTTCTTGATAGAGCAGAGTTGGTCCTGTATCAGAGGTCCTTATTATCAGATGTTTGTTCTTGACAGAGCAGAGTTGGTCCTGTATCAGAGATCCTTATTATCAGATGTGTGTTTGTTCTTGACAGAGCAGATTTGTGGTCCGATACCGGGGTTTTCTTATTATCAGATATAGTGGTTGTTCTTGACAGAGCAGCATCATGGTTTTGTTGATACAGAATCTCCACAGCACAGTTGCCCTGATCTCTTGCTGCATGATTGCATTTTGCATTGCTTTGCATATTCATTTGCATTTCATTAACGTGTGTCTGTGTTGCAGGTACCGTTTCCCCCGATTCAGGATTTCTGGCCTTCTGTTCTATTATTATGGGTTCTCTGAGGAAGACCGTGGCTTACAAGCTCCCTGCCCCTGATGTTGTTCAGCTGAATGGTTTGATTGCTTTAGCAGATGATTCTGTGAGAGATGAGTTCAGAAAATCTAACGGCAAATTGCTCAGTTTGGTTCGTAAACCTTCTGCGTTTGAGTTGAATGGGTTGCACGCCTTGCTGTAGTTCTACGATCCTCCGTTGAGATGCTTCACTTTCCAGGACTTTGTTCTCACACCCACACTAGAGGAGTATGTTGATTTGTTAGGTGTGCCTATCAAGAGTCAGATGCCCTTTGTTTATATGGATGTTGAGCCTAATCTGGCTAGTATAGCTCCTTTACTTCACTTGGATGCCTCCGAGTTGGTATTGTCTAGTTGGAACAAGGTTCCCAGTTTCTCCTTGCAGTTCTTAGTGGGAAAGGCTCAGCAGTGCGCCAAAGACGGATGTTGGGTCGTGTTCAACGCCATTCTTGCTCTGTGCATATATGGCATCATTCTGTTCCCCAATATGCCCGACTTTGTGGACTTCGACGCCTTCCACATCTTTGCATCAGGGAATCCAGTCCCTACCTTGATAGGAGATGTCTACCATTCCGTCCACTACAAAAACGAGAATAGGAGGGGTAAAAATGTCTCGTGCTGTATGCCCTTACTTTATAAATGGCTTGATAGTCATCTACCCAAGAGAGGTCCCTTTGCTTCGTCTGCAGCCACAACTGAGTGGTCCGAGCATTTGATGAGTCTATCTGCAGAGGATATTGCCTGGTTTGGCAGAGATAGGTTGGGCACTGAGATCATCTTCAGCTGCATCAGGTTTCCGAACATGCCTTTGATAGGCAGGAAGGGCTGTATAAACTATAATCCGTCTTTGTTGGTCCGACAGTTTGCTTATGCTTTGAGAGCTCCGCCGAAGGATGAAGAGGTACGGGAATCTTTGTACCTCATTGGTCTTCTAGAAGGGGATATGTTATCTAAGGTTCAGCGCGCTTGGAATGGTATCAGTAAGAGGGGAAAACCATTGCTGGGGAAGAGCAATTGTCAGGCCTACATTCCGTACGTGACCTGGATCAGAGCCAGAGCAGACGCTATAGGAATGCCGTTTCCTCCTACCAAGCTAGAAAGCCCTCCAGTGATTGAAGAGCCCACCACCGTACCTATTCAGCAGCATAATCAGGTGTTAGCTGAGAGAGACGAGCTGAAAAAGGCAAATGAAGAATTGGAGAAAGAACTGGTTCAACTCAGAAGCGAGAGAAACGAAGCCGTTCATTCCTTCAAGAGGCAAATAGAGCTGGTGAACCAGTTGGGGACAGATCTGACTAAGCAGATAGCTGAGCGTGAGCGCATGGGTCGAGACTTCAAGGCTGTCAACGATGTACTGGCCACGAAGAAGCAACACTTGGATGAAGCGTATCGGAGGATATCCAAGTTTAACCAGCACTGGAAGGCCTCCCTAGCCAACAGGAAAGAGCGGAAGGATAAGCTGATGCAACAGATCTCCAAGCTGAAAGCCTAGGTGAAGGTTAGTGAGAAGAGGTTTGATGAAGAAACCGCTCGCCGATATGCCGCCAAAGGCCAGTTCAACAAAGCTCTTGCTAACCTGAAGGAGCGCAAACTGATGTTTGAATCCAAGAATCGGAAGCTAGAAGATTGTTTCGACGAAGGAGCATGGGAAGATTCGGTCGAAGGTCTTCAATACACCATTATGCAGAGAGAGTTACTCGTCGAAGGGTTACTCACTCGGCCTGATCATCCAGAAACGAGGAATTTGTTAGAAGAGTTTTGCGCCCGTGGCCGTACTTGACTATTTGTGTTCCTTTTGTTTGATCATTGTTGCATGCTGACCATTACCAGGCCTGTTGGCTGAGGTCATGCTATTGATTCATCTTGTACTCACTGATGTTGTGTACTGCCTTGATGGGCTTTCTTTATATATATGAGATGTTATTTCCATGACTGGACTCTGACTTCTTATTATCAGCACTGGCACTCAGGCACTAGGATCGGGGGAAATCTCCCCAACGCACAGACACACGTTTGCATTTGCATGAAGCATTTGCATAACGAGCACTTTGTCGTTTTTCCTAACCCTTTTGTGTTTACAAGTTGTTTCAGGTTGTTTCAGGATTGATCAGAGACCTATCCACCGCTATCCGACCAGAGCAAATCAAACCAGAATCATAGAGCAAGTGCAAACTGATGTTCAGGAACTCCGCGAAAGGATGGACCACTTCATGGAGCTCATGCAAGCGGTCACCAATGGCCAGGATCAGCTCAGAACCTTGGTTCAGCCTCTGATTTCAAGGGTCGATAGCAATGGCGTACTCCATGGTGGGACCGTGCCTACCCCTCCACCAGTTGAAACTCCTCAGAATGGCGTCCCCGTGACCGGGGGGAATGGCAGTGCCAACGGCAATGTGATAGCTAACATGGGACTCAACGGTAATACGACGGGCGTCAGTAATGGGAATTTTGAAGCTAACGTCAATGTTGGGCTGGGCAACGGCAATGCAGGTGTTGGGAATCTGTTCGGGCCTCAGCCGTGGTTAGAAGATCGTCAAGACGATGTGTTCTCTCAGAGAGGTGCTGAAGGGGAGCTGACTGCTGAAGCACGGCTTAGGTTCAAGGCACTCGAGGACAAGATGAGGAATATCGAAAACCAGAACACCCTGGGCGTTGACATGTCCAAGTTGGGACTGATTGCTGATTTCAAGGTGCCTCCCAAGTTCAAGGTACCTGACTTTGAAAAGTACAAGGGCACCACTTGCCCTCGTGTCCACCTGAGATCATATTACCGGAAAATGCCAGCTCATTCTGAGGACGAGAAGTTGCTGATGCACTTCTTTCAAGACACTCTGTCCGGACCCTCCCTGGAATGGTACATGAGTCTGGAACCTACCAGTGTGCGCACGTGGAAGGACCTTGCTGAAGCATTCGTGCACCACTACCAATATAATAGTGACTTGGCCCCGAACCGAGTCCAACTGCAGAATCTGTCGCAAAGGAACAACGAAGGGTTCAAGGAATACGCCCAGCGATGGCGTGAGTTGGCAGCCAGGGTTCAGCCGCCGATGGTTGAACGTGAGCTTGTGCAAATGTTCGTGGCCACCCTCCCAGGGGTTTATTATGAGAAATTGGTCAGCGGTATGTCCGGAACCTTCTCAGATCTCATTATCACGGGTGAGCACATCGAAAATGGGATCAAACTGGGGAAAATTCAAGGTGATTCATCCTCAGTTTGAGGAGGCAAGAAACCTTATGGTGGCAAAAGACGGGAAGAAGAAACGAGCGCCGTGACCAACGCTCGAAGGAAGGGTAAAGGCCCTCACCAACAGGTGGCCAGCATAACTATCCCGGTCGTTCAACAGCCACAGCAGCAGCAACCGCAGCAGCAGCAGCAGTCGAATCAACAAGGGTACAGAAAGTATCAGAACATGGCACCTCTGTCGAGCCGTCACCTCGAGACACCGCCCATGTTGTACACTCAACTATTGCAGACTCTGCTCCAGCTACAGTTGATCCAGAAGAGAACCTTGGCTCCCTTGACAGGGGCACCTCCGCCAGGTTATGACGCGAATGCAACTTGTGAGTTTCACTCAGGGGCACCAGGCCACACAATAGAGAATTGCAAAGCCTTCAAGCATAAGGTGCAGGACATGGTGGACGCTAAGATCATCAATTTCTCAGATAATGTGCCAAACGTCACGAAGAACCCTATGCCGAATCATAGGGGAGGTGGAGTAAACGCCATTATTGAAGACGAGAGTTTGGATTTGTTGACTGACGTCAGAGATCTGAAGACACCGCTTAGTTTCGTTAAAGCTAAGCTGATAAAAGAGGTTTCTTTCCAGGTTGTGGAGAGCTGTGCATGGGCTGTGCGACAAGTCCTGATGGATGTGAACAGTTGATAGAGGGGATTCAAAGTCTGATGACTGAGGGAATCCTGCAATTTAACCGAAGGGCTGAAGGCGGATCAGGAGAGGTAATGCTGAAGCAAGATGATGAGGTTGCCACCATCACCATCCCTCGCCAGACGATAACTATTTATGCACCAAGGTCGCCCATAATTACTATCACCAAAGCTGGGCCGATACCCTTCGAAAGCAATAACGTTGTCCCATGACATTATGGGGCGGAGGTCTACTGCAACGGACAGAAGTTGGAACTATAACCGCTTGGGTCGCCTGTGGAGAACCTAGCGGGCGTTAGCGGAATTACTCATAGCGGGAGAGTGTTTGCACCACCTGAGGTCGTAACGGATAAAGCGGATAGAGCTGATGCAACTGATAAAGGTAAAAGTAAAGTCGTTGAAGAGATCCCGCGTGGGGTAGACAAAGACTTACTCGTTAAAGACGCCGAGGAATTTATGCGGTTGATTAAAAAGAGTGACTACAAGATCGTGGATCATCTCCATCAGACACCCTCGAAGATTTCCATCCTGAATCTGTTGCTGTGTTCTGAGGCACACCGCAACCCGCTGCTGAAGGTGTTGAACACCGCATATGTACCGCAGGAAATATCGGTAAACCAGTTAGAGGAGGTCGTAGCCCACGTGAATGCTGGAAATGGGCTAGGATTCACTGACCTAGAGCTGACGCCGAAGGGGAGGAACCACAATAGCGCCCTGCACATCTCAATAGAGTGTAGGGGAACGATTATGTCCCACGTGTTGGTGGACACAGGGTCATCGCTCAATGTTCTTCTGAAGAAGGCATTGATGAAGTTGGATACTCGTGGAGTGATTTGCACACCCAGTGATCTGGTTGTGAAGGCGTTCGATGGAACCAAACGCCATGTTTTCGGGGAGGTGACGTTGCCAATCCAAGTTGGGCCGGAAACATTCGACGCGGTCTTTTACATTATGGACATCATGCCTGCCTACAGTTGTCTCTTGGGCCGGCCATGGATCCATTCCGCGGGTGTCGTGACCTCCACGTTGCACCAGAAGCTCAAGTATGCTGTCGGAGGTAGCATCGTGACTGTATGTGGCGAGGAAGACATAATGGTGAGCCATTTGTTGTCCTTCAAGTATGTTGAGATGGATGGGGAAATCCACGAAACTCTATGCCAAGCGTTCGAAGCTGTTAAAGTCAAGAACGTAGCTCCTGTAGTCACTGAGAAGCCAGAGATGACTCTCTCCTCCTTCAAGGAAGCCCGAGCCGTTGTTCAAGCCGGATCTACCCCAGGTTGGGGGTGAATTCTAGAGATACCGAACAAGCAGGACAAGTTTGGGCTGGGATATTCTCCTGCGGCTGAAGCCTCCTCTTCTAGCAATGCATCGCGAGGTAAAGGGCCGATCCAGTTTACCAGTGGCGGGATGATATTTGAAAGTGTCAGCGCGGTGTCTGAAGACAGCGGAGATAGCGACTGTGACTTAGACTCTTGGATACAGCCAAGCAAACCAGACGAGAGCCTCAACAACTGGTCCGTCAAGGATATCATCCAGGTGGCAGGCAAAGAGTAATGATTTACTTTTTCCAATCATTGTACAACCCTATGTCCTACCCGGGGCATAATGCTTTTATTGTCAGGGCCTTGTTTGATTATGTACATGCATTTTATCAATAAATCAAAAGGCGTTTTTCTTCGTATTCAAATGTTGTGATCTCTGTTATTCATGTTTTGTATTTGTTTTGAAAAACAATAAAATGGCAATGAGGTTTGTGCTAACCTGCATATCCTTTTTTTAAGCTTAACCCTTGTTATTGCAGGATCCATATGACAGATGACATCGAATCTGGACCTTCTACGACTCACTTCGACTTTGATTGCCCGATCTATCAAGCCGAAGAAGAGATTGATGAAGACGAAGACCTTCCCAAAGAGTTGGCCCGCTTGTTGAAACAAGAAGAGAAAGTTATTCTTCCTCATGAGGAAGAGATTGAGATCGTGAATCTGGGTTCTGAAGAACTAGTCAGGAATGTCAGGATAGGAGCCGCATTGCAGAGTGATGTCAAGCAGAGATTGGTCGAGATGCTAAGAGAGTATAGTGACGTCTTTTCTTGGTCATACAAAGATATGCCCGGACTTGACACTGACATTGTGGTCCATCACTTGCCGCTGCGAGAAGATTGTCCTCCCGTTAAGCAGAAGCTTAGAAGGACGCGACCAGATATGACCGTTAAGATCAAAGAAGAAGTGCAAAAGCAGCTTGATGCTGGCTTCTTAGCGGTCACTACTTACCCTCCGTGGGTCACCAACATAGTGCCTGTACCGAAGAAGGACGGTAAGGTACGAATGTGCGTCGATTATCGGGATTTGAATAGGGCGAGCCCTAAAGATGATTTCCCGCTGCCTCATATTGATGTGTTGGTCGACAATACAGCTCAGTTCTCCGTATTTTCGTTCATGGATGGCTTCTCCAGTTACAATCAGATCAAGATGGCGCTGGAGGACATGGAGAAAACTACGTTTATTACGCCTTGGGGAACATTTTGCTACAAGGTAATGCCTTTCGGTCTGAAGAACGCAGGGGCCACTTACCAACGAGCTATGGTTACTTTGTTTCATGATATGATTCATCATGAGATCGAAGTCTATGTTGATGACATGACTGCGAAGTCCCAAACAGAGGAAGGACATCTGGTCAATTTGCTGAAGCTTTTTGAGAGGCTTAGGAAGTTCAGGTTGAGGCTGAATCCTAACAAATGTACTTTCGGAGTACGGTCCGGAAAACTACTGGGGTTTATCGTGAGCGAAAGAGGCATCGAGGTTGATCCTACAAAGATAAAAGCAATACAAGAAATGCCAGGGCCAAAAACCGAAAAAGAAGTTTGTGGTTTCCTGGGCAGAATAAACTACATTGCAAGGTTTATTTCTCAGCTCACGGCCACATGTGAACCGATGTTCAAACTGCTGAAGAAAGATCAGGCGATTATCTAGAACGAGGATTGCCAGAAGGCATTCGACAAGATAAAGCAGTATCTATAGGAACCTCCAATCTTGATACCCCCAGTGGCTGGACGGCCCTTAATCATGTACTTGACAGTTCTGGAGAATAGTATGGGGTGTGTTCTCGGTCAGCACGACGAGACGGGCAGAAAGGAGCATGCCATTTACTACTTGAGTAAAAAGTTCACAGATTGTGAATCCCGTTATTCAATGCTGGAGAAAACGTGTTACGCACTCGTGTAGGATGCCAAACGTTTACGACAGTATATGCTCAATCACACAACTATGCTAATTTCGAAGATGGATCCGATCAAGTACGTCTTCGAGAAGCAAGCGCTTTTGGGCCGAATTGCTAGATGGCAAATGGTGTTTACGGAATATGATATTCAGTACGTTTCCTAAAAGGCCATCAAGGGAAGAGTATTGTCTGAATACCTTGCCGAACAGCCGATCAAAGATTATCAGCCGATGAAATTTGAATTCCCTGATGAGGATATCATGTTTCTCAAGGTGAAAGATTGTGATGAACCATTGCCCGGCGAGGGCCCAGACAGGAAGTCCCAATGGAAATTGATATTTGACGGGGCGGTTAATTCGTACGGAAGTGGTATTGGGGCAATCATTATGACTCCCCATGGATCCCACATCCCATTCACTGCTAGATTGACGTTTCCAGTCACCAATAATGAAACAGAATACGAAGCATGCATCATGGGTTTGGAAGAAGCGATTGATTTGAGAATCAAAAACATGGATGTATATGGTGACTCAGCACTTGCCGTTAACCAAATTAAAGAGGAGTGAGAAACTCGCCAATAAAATTTGGTGTCATACATGAATTACGCCAGAAGGCTGCTTCCGTTCTTTGACCGAGTGGAACTCCATCATGTGCCCAGAGCTGAAAATCAGATGGCTGATGTGTTGCACCCTAAAATTTGACCAACATTTATTTACCCATCAACAGTTGTATGAGACTTTGAAACTAGCCAAGGTTGTTCAAAGTGATTAAGGGTTGATATCCTTGTCAGAGAACTCAAGAGATCCTCAGAAAGATTGGTTGAAACCAAGGTTGTGTGTCTCATAACTGGAGAGTTGTGGGAGCTCCTCAGATGATTTTGAGACTATGAGGATGGGCTTGAAGCTTTGAGAAAGCTTATGAGATGTCTTGAGAGCCATCATGAAGCCTAGAGAGGTCATTGTACAAGAATTCAGAAGATTCAACCATGAGTGGTGGAATTAGGGTTTGACTGGGTCAACCCTAGGTCAACTGATGATTTGGAGAGGGTTGAGACCTAATCCAAGAGCCATGTGATCATGGAATGATGCATTGAGATGCTATAAGGATGATTCCTAGACCAACTCATCATTATTGAGGAGTTTGAGAAGTCTTAAGCTAGGGTTTCTAAGGCTCGACAGTGTAAAATCCCCTAGTTTGATCCCTATCTTCAAGGCAGTTTAGCTCAAGATGTGATTGTCATCTCATCTTCCTCACAACATGAATGTTGTAGAGCTTGTTCTTAGCTTTAATTTGAGTACTAGAAGTCCTTGATAGCATTTGTAGAGCTCAAGTTATGACTTTGACAAATTACAGGTCATCTGAGGTATGTGAATCTGGGTCCTTGAAAGTCACCCAACTTGCATCCAACTTTTGCCCTAGTAGGATGATTCCTATGGATTATTGGTCAACATGAATGTTGTAGAGAATCTTCTTAGCTTTATATATAGTACTATAAGTCCTTGATAGGATTTGTATAACTCAACTTATGGATTTGACAAGTCAAGGGCATTTTGGTCATTTGGAGGTTATAGGTCATTTCAAGCATAAGGCCATATCTCCTATTTCCAAGCTTCAAATGGAAAAATCTTCAACATCAAACTTGCTTAGAATTATGTTTTAAGGCTATTAGGGAGGTCATGAGATGTTGAAAAGGCTTGTATCAAAAAGTGATAAAAATGGCCTAAAACGGAGGCATAAGTTAATTAAGGTGAAATTGAAAATTGGAAATCACAAGCTATAAATCCAAACCATGTCATATAATAGGTCATTTTGACTCCAAATGACATTCTAAGAACAATGGTTCAGCCACAATTTTGATTTGGGGCTTAGATCTTAGGGCTGCTTTGGAATTGGCTTACTTGCATATTAAGGTACCAAAGCAAAACTCAAGAAAACTCAATAAGCAAGTTGGTTATGCATTGTAACACATCATAAATCTCATATGGGGAGAATTTCAAGTCAGAATCAAAGGTTACAAGAGGCATGGCATGAGATAGCATGTGGAGAGAATTGAAATCAAAATGTCATGACATGAACAGTTCAATTTCTCATTGGATGATCCTAGATGGTTCTAGATGATTCTAAACCACTCTATATAACATGTATAACTTGCTCAGATGCAAGGTTGGTGAGAATTGGTGCAGAGAAGAGAGAGTGAGATCAAGAATCTTCCATTGCAAGTCAAGTTGCATTTCTTCATTCTTCTTCATTTCCATTCATTATTTCCATTCAAACACATTCCATACATCATAGTGAAGGAGTGCAGATCAAATTGAGGGCAATTCCATTGATGAATCGTGCATGAGCTTTTGGATTTTCACCTCTGCAATTCAAGATCGGTTTCCAAGAATCAGGCTGTTTCAACCATTCTTATTGCATACAGAAGCTAGAATACTACTCAGTGAAGGAATTGGGAAAGATTGAAGGCCTGAATTGAGGGATATCTCCATCTGTTCACTCGATTTTACCAGGTTTGTAACTTTCTCTCTACACTCTAATTTAAGTAGAATTAGATAGAATTAATAGGTTAGAATGGTTAGGGATAACTAGGAGATCATTTCTGGAAAGTTTGGAGAGAATTGATGATGGTTTTGTTGTTGACAAGATTTCTGTTTGGACCAAGAACTCCTTGAATCTTGAGTAATAATCTTAGTTCTTTAGTGGAGGTTGATCAGTGATAGGAGGTGAACATTTTAGTGTAAGCAATTTCAAGAATCTTGAGTTTTGATGTTCAAGCATAATTTGAGGTTTGATTCGTGTTTTAAGTTTGAGTGAGATTCAATGGAATTTGAGACTATAATCGTGTTCAGCATGAAAAATGGAGCATGTGTTGTATTTTGAGTGATGAGTTTTGATAAGATATGGAGAGAATCCGAGTGAGGGTGATGATGATATTTGAAGTTCTGTTCAATGGAGTTTTCCCTCCATCCACGAGCCAGAGGAAGAAGATGAAGTCTCTACCGTGAGATCGTGTTTGACTCGTTGACATTTCCAATATCCAACGGCCTTGATTAAACCTCAACATATGAAGGAGTTCTGAGTTGGTCATGAAACGCTCTGTTTCATTAAAGGAGCTTTGGGCTTTAGTTGCCAGACACAGCTATACACACCCCCTTCACGAGGCCCACTAGGTTTTAAACTGAAAATCCTTGCTATTCTCACCGTGGATTTTTCATTTTCTGTATGTTTTATCATTTATTTTCTGTTTAAATTTTGAGCTTAGCGCATTTACTTTCTGAACCCCCCATTCTGGGCCCAAGCGCGTATTGAACTATGTTTGGTTACTTCCTGCACCACCTCCCTTCATATTTCATTTTATTTTCCTCCATTTTATTTCAAACTTTGGAAAATCATAATAAATGGAAAATTAAAGATTTTTTAATGGGAATTTTTGCTCCCATTTCATATTCATGTCAAGAAAAATATAAAATAAAAATATTTTCCTTTCATGCATTTTTAATATTTTTTGTGTATTTTCTACTTTTATTGCATTTTATTTCTTTTATGTTGATCCATGAATTTCTAGAATTTTGTTTAGGTAGTTCCCTTAACATTTTTAGGCCATTCTTTTTAGGATAGTTATATATAAGATTTAGCTTCCGTATGGATTTATTCCATAATTTTGTGATGAATTTTAGGATAGTTTTGATTAGATGACATTAGAGTGTGTAGAATTAGGTTAAACTTCAACATAGGTCCATAATAACCTTAGATTTTTGGGTTTTTAGGACAAATTAGACTATGGGACATATAAGGGTATTAAGGGTAGGTATGTAGGATCCCCTAGAAATTATATTAGGATTTAATATAGTAGTATACTATTTTTAGATGATTTTTGTAGTTGATGATTGTTTGTGTTGCCCTTGTGGGTTTGAATTTTTGTTTGCTTTGCTTTGTGGGCTTGGAGAGCTTGGTATTGTTCTGAGGAGCATTGAGGAGCATAGTAGAAGATTTGAAGATGCATTAAGGAGCTTGAGAGCTTGATCTTATTTGTTTTGTTATTGTTTTAGGGTTAGGGATTAGGAAGAGTTTAGACCTAGTTAACTTCTTTCTTAAACATGGATGGTATCCTTCACCTCCATTCATCCCTATGATTCAAAGTCCTTCCATGGTATACACCTCTCTCCTTTGGAGGGATAAGTGATGTACCTAGGGAGTAGAACTTTTGAGGGAACCATTCCTTTGATGTTGAACCCTTATAGGTCACCCTTGGTGGTCAATAAGCAGTTCAATATCCCCAGCTTATCCAGTAAGTGATTTCGTCTGGTTTGAATATCTTGAGAGATGCTGAGCTTGAGTTTGAAGAGGAAGACTTCATTGAAGAGTTGAAGAGGATGAATCCTTGAGTATTGCCATTCCAGCTGAAGCTTGAAGAGCAACAAGAGCAAGCTGATACTTGAAGATCCCTAAAGATTAGGTGAAGCCTGAAGGTGAAGCTGATCAAGAAGCTGAAGCTCAGAGAATATAAGTTGAAACTTATGTTGAAGGGTTGAAACCTAGAAAAGCAAATTGATATTTGTCAAGAGTGATTGAGGTCTGAAGACTGAGTTGCTGTTGGAGGAGCTGAAGCTCAAAGTTGAGAGAGGAGTTGATCTGCTTTCTTTTTCTTTGTTGTATTGACATGTTTTGTTTGACTTGCTTGATGCATTAGAATAAGTTCATATCTAGAATAGGTAGAATCTAGGAGCATGATTGCACTATAGGTTGAGTTGCTCCCTTTGCTTGTATTGTTACGGTGTGGCTTTGCTTGCGGGTATTCAGTAGAGCCCAACTCCCTTGCCCATGTGGTTTGTTTGTCTGATGGCATTTTATTTCATTTTATCTGTATGATTGCAGTTTACTGTATATTGCTTGATAGCATGTTGTTTTACTTTTCAGTATGATTACTGTTATTCATTTTGGCTTGAGGTTGAGATGAGCTTGTGGAGGCTGAAGCCCCACACACATTTCCTCCCTCACTTGCATTGCATGCATTTTACTGTTAAGCTGATGCTTTGTCTGTTTTGGTGTATCATTGACATGATCCCTTAGGACTCTCATTTCCTTTGATAAGGAATTGATGATAGAATTTTAGGTTGAAACCTATGCATGACAACTTCTAGGGGTTCCCTGTTCAAACCTCAACCATAGGTTGAATCCATGGCATGACAACAGTAGGACTTGATAGCCTCCCTCCTAGTTGGGCCTGTTCTCTTCTCATCTCAAAACAGTTTAAGATACAGTAATCATGAATGATTTCTTTCGTACGTTACGAGCCTTAAGCTATCTGAGAAAGGATTGTGGAAGAGTTTCTTTTCCACAGTCTGGATGTTTAGTATGGTACCCTTTGGGTGACATGCGACGCATTCACTCTCAGGTCATAGTCTCTAGTGCGATTGAAATCGCAAACACAATAAAAAACACTTTTTTCGTAAAAGACAGGAAATAAACCGTAGTTTCCCGAACTACGTGAGCTCTGATCTCTCATACCTATTGAGAGTACGTAGGCACAAGATGGCGATGTCTTGGCGAGCTGTCTTTCCCCCATAACCTGTCGTAGGTCGAACTACGTTGACTCTGATTTCTCGTTCTCTGATGAGAATACATAGGCATAAAGTGCGACGCTTTGCCGAGTCAGTTTCTTTTCTGTTTTAAGCCAGCCTTGATAGGTAGATAAAATAAAACCAACCCATCCGAGTAAACACAACGAGCGAGGATCCCGTCGAGTACGACGGACGTGAGGGGTGCTAATACCTTCCCCTTGCATAACCGACTCCCGTATCCAGACAATGGTTGCGACGACCTTGTCTTACCCTTTTTCGTTAGGTTTTTCCGATCGTTTCCTTTCCCGCTCTTAGGGATAAATAACGAAAGGTGGCGACTCTTCTGTCATGCCGGCACCTTATTTTCGCGCAAGCGACATGATGCCTTAGCCACGTTGGCTTCGATGTATAAAGTCAATTTTTGGAATGAAGCTCCAAGAATTGTCCTTTCTCGTCTTGATAGACATGCATTCGTTTTTGCAATCGAGGAAGCCTTCGATGGCAAGCCATGGTTCCATGATATCCAGACCTTCCTTATGACTAAGGAGTATCCTGCGGGAGCGCCAACCTAGGATAAGAAGACTCTGAGGAGGCTGTCTGGAAATTTCTATCTCAATCCTGATGGAGTTATGTATAAAAGAAACCATGATCTCGTGCTGCTCAGATGTGTAGATGAGAAAGAGGCGAGTATGCTCATGGAAGAAGTCCATGAAGGCACATTTGGTACGCACGCCGGCGGGCATGCTATGACAAGAAAGATCCTGAGAGCAGGGTACTACTGGCTGACGATGGAGACGGATTGCTTCAAATTCGCGAAGAGATGTCATAAATGCCAGATTTATGCTGATAAGGTTCATGTACCGCCGTGCCCGTTGAATGTCATGTCCTCCCTGTGGCCGTTCTCCATGTGGGGCATCGACATGATAGGCAAGATCGAGCCCACTGCATCTAACGGTCATCGCTTCATTCTAGTAGCTATCGACTACTTCACCAAGTGGGTGGAGGCAGCCTCATATGCTAATGTGACCAAGCAGGTGGTGGCTAAATTCATAAAGAGGGACATCATTTGTCGTTACGGAATTCCCGAGCGGATCATTACTGATAATGGTTCAAATCTGAATAACAAGATGATGAAGGAGCTGTGCCAGAGTTTCAAGATTGAACACCACAACTCATCTCCTTACCGGCCGAAGATGAATGGCGCAGTTGAAGCGGCCAATAAGAACATCAAGAAGATTGTTCAGAAGATGGTTGTGACCTACAAGGATTGGCACGAGATGCTGCCATTTGCACTGCACGGTTATCGTACAACTGTACGTACGTCAACCGGGGCAACTCCTTTCTCCTTAGTGTATGGTATGGAAGCTGTCCTACCGTTAGAAGTGGAGATCCCTTCTTTGCGAGTTTTGGTTGACGTGAAACTCGACGAGGCAGAATGGATTAAGAACCGACTAAACCAACTCAGCCTGATGGACGAGAAGAGGTTGGCATCGATTGCCTATGGTCGTCTGTACCAAAGCCGAATGAAGAAAGCTTATGATAAGAAGGTGCGTCCTAGAAGCTTTCAGACGGGTGATCTCGTCTTGAAGAAGATTCTTCCTCCACACTCCGATCACCGGGGCAAGTGGACTCCTAATTACGAAGGTCCGTACGTCGTCAGCAAGGTCTTCTCGGGAGGAGCCTTGTTATTATCTACGATGGATGGCGAAGATTTTGCATCCCCGGTGAATGCGGATGCAGTTAAAAAATACTTTGCTTAAAAAATGACCCGCTGGAAAGAAAAAGAATATCCAGGCAAAAAACGGGCATCCTGGCGAACCATAAAAAAGGAAAAAGGTTCGGGCAAAAGTTAGGGATATGAATTGAAAAAATGTACACCCGCAAAGTCGAATACCTAGAAGGGCGACTTTGGCAAAAAAGGGTATCCTGGTGAATCGAAAACCCGGAAGGGCGATTCAGGCAAAAGTTAGGGATTTGAAAAAGCAAATGACTGCGTTCCGCGTGTGGACTTTCGTTGTTTAGTGGTTTGGAAGACCTGAGGGCCGTTTATCTGAATCAATCTCTTTTGAAGCTGAAGCGTCGGAGATGTATCGAAGTCGAGTGGGTCATAGAAGGATCAACTCATGGTGTTCATCTACGCCTCGTTGCCGACATGTGTATATACTGATGTATATTTATGTTTTTATATTTGCGCGGCTTCCTCATTCCAGGAGTTTGCATCGGTTGTAAAACATTTTTACCCATTCAAGGGTTCGTTATCAATAAAATGTATACTATTCAGCAATTCTGTTTGTCTGTTTAGCATTTATCTGTTTTGTTTGCGAAAAAGAACGTCAATGTTTTTGATAAAATGCGCATACATAAACTTACTGGCCTAGGCCACTGATTGTTGAAACAATGAATTACTCGAACATTGTTACAAGATGATAACCTTGATAGGTCCCTTTGAGAAGGGTATCTTGTCTGTTTGTTTGTGTTGTTGCAGGTGTAGCATATACCAGGTAGTACGCCGTATGCGTCCCCAAGCAGGATGATTCCTTCTTCTCCAGCGAAGTTCAGCAGCCTCTCCCCACAGAGTCTGAACGTGAGATCGCAAGGCATTGATATGTCTCCCCAGGCAGAGAGGATTCTCTCCCCAATCAGATGCATCCTGAAGGAATGTCATCTCCCTAGCTGAGTCACATACTGAAGTGTGCATCAATTGGTAGTTCCAGACTGAAGTCTTCAGCAGAATTGAAATTCCCCGCAGAGTTGTACTCTCTCCTGTAAGTAGGACGACTCATTCTTCCCCAGCCGAGTTTGCAGATCCCCAAGAGAGCCGAGTCCTTGGAAGGCAGTTCGGGCCATGATTGGTGTTCCCCAATAGAGTGTTGAATAGCTGATGCTGTATTTCCCCACCAGAGTCGTTACCTCCAGGGAAATAGTCGCGAAGGCCGCGCAGTCCATTTCTGCGATTGACATCGCTTTCCTGAGCAGGTCCGGGTTCTCGTAGAGCTTAGTTCTCCTGCAGCAGTTGACTGAAGTTTGCTTCCCCATGCGGATTCCGTTTGAGATCGGTGTGACTTCTTCTCCTCGGCGGGATGAGTCCTTCCTCCACCGGAGTGGTTCTTTCTCCTTGACAGGAGGATTCTCCCTTCAGCATTTATTTTGCTGATAAGGTCATAACATCTTGCATGATTGCATAGCATTTACCCAAAAAATGCGTAGCATTCTCACCGTGTGGAACATTACGTCGTTGCCAAAGCATACGCATATGAAGCATGAGCTAGGTCGGTACCGTTCTTGTTTTGCAGGTGTTCCTCCACATAATGGTTTGATCAAGATGATTCTTGAATTCTCCCCAGCAAAGTTATTGGTTCAAGATGATTCTTAAAATCCCCAGTGAAGTCGCCAGAGTTGGTTGCTCAAGTTGATGCTTAGAGTCCCCGGCAGAGTGAGTGCTCGGGATGATTCCCGAAATCTCCAGCAGAGTTATTGGTTCAGGATGATTCTTGAAGTCCCCGGCGATGTTGTTTGTTCAAGATGACTCTTGATTTCCTCAGCAGAAATGACTCACCCAGAATAATTTCTGGATCCCCGAAGCAGAGTGACTTGATAGTTCTCCAGAATCCCCAGCGGAGATGTGTCATCCCCAGCAGGTTTCTGAGCAGCGAAGTTGAAACTTCCCTTAAAGACTTGATGATTGAAGTCCAACCGTATTGACGAAGCAGTTTGCTCAGCTGACGCAGAGTGCCTGACGACAAAAGGTTGTATATCCTTATTTGGTTCATGATTGACCGAAGATTCTATTCCAGGCTTACTGATGAAGTCCGGCTGACGCCCGAAAATTCCCTTGAATGCCTGATGGCGTGATTAACTCGATTACTAAAAAGTTCCTAATGACCCGATGAGTCCCAAGAATTCTTCTGCTATGACGCAGAATGCCAGACGGCATGACCAACCATTCATTACCAGTTACCGTGTAACCAGTGACCCCTTGATGATTTGAGGACGAAGATCTACAGCGAAATCAGATGATCATCCTGACGGAGATTTGAGATTAGGCCATTCACAGGTTACCGTGTAACCAATTCCCCAGCAGAGTTGCTGTGCAACTGTCATGCTCAATTTTTGAAGATGTGCCTACCAATCAAAGTATCGTTTACCTTGGCGGTGGCAGATCGCCTGTTACCGTGTAACTAGTGATCCCTCGATGATTTGAGGACGCAATGATATCAGATAAATCAGAGAATCATCCTGAGGGAGGTTTAGATCATTATTTCTCCATCTAGTTGCCGTGCAGCCATCATTTCAGTTTCCGAAGATTTGTCCCCATCAGAGTACCGTGTACTTGTGCAGTTGGCAAATTTCCGGGTTTGTTGGTATTCAACCGTCTTTTACCTTGATTGTTTGAGAGTCGTTCGCTTCTCACCCAGTCAGGTCCAAGCCGTTTGAATAGGGGCAGCTGTTGCACCCCAAAATTTGCCCAACATTTCTTTACCTAGCTTATGTTTCATTTCATTCACATTAGCATTATCATTTGCATTTCATTGACATGTGTGCAGGAGATCAAGAGGTATGATTACCTATCAAGGGCCAATCAAGACTATGAAGCTAGATAAAAAGGTTATTCAAGGGTTGATATCCTTGTCAGAGAAGTTAAAAGACCCTCAGAGAGAATGGTTGAAACCAAGAGGGTGTGTCTCCTAACTTGAGAGTTATAGGGAAGAACATCAGATGATTCTGAGGCCATGAAGATGGGCTTGAGGTCTTGAGAGAGCTAAGGAGAAGATTTGAAGATCACTTTGAGGCCTAGACAGGTCATTGTGCAAGATTGAGAAGTCTCAGCCATGATTGGTGCAGCTAGGGTTTGACTGGGTCGACCCTAAGTCAACTGAGGATTTGAAAGAGGTCGAGACCTAATTCAAAGGCCATGTGACCATGGATTGATACATTGAGATGTTATAAGGATGATTCCAAGGTCAACTCATCATGATTGAAGAGTTTGAGAAGTTTCAAGCTAGGGTTTCTAAGGCTTGACAGTGTAAAATCCCCTAGTTTGACCCCTATCTTCAAGGCATTTTAGCTCAAGATGTGATTGTCATCTCATCTTACACCCAACATGAATATTGTAGAGCTTGATCTTGGCTTTAATTTGAGTGCTATAAGTCCTTGATAGGATTTGTAGAACTCAAATTATGACTTTGACAAGTTACAGGTCATCTGAGGTATGTGAATTTGGAGCTTGAAAGTTACCCAACTTGCATGAAACGTTTGCCCAAGAAGGATGATTCCTATGAACTTTTGGTCAACATGAATGTTGTTCCTTATTCTCTTAGCTTTCTATAGAGTTCTAGAAGTCCATGATTGGATGTGTAGAACTCAACGTATGGCTTTGACAAGTCAAGGGCATTTTGGTCATTTGGAGATTACAGGTCATTTCAAGCATAAGGCCATAACTCCTATTTCCAACTCCAAATGGATTTTTGTTCAACATGAAAGTTGTTCAAAATGATGTTTTTAGCTTGTCTAAACATCAAGTGTCCATTGATATGGATTATATCAAGCATTGGTTGAAGAAACTTCACATGAAAGCCATTTTAATGAATTAAAATGAGAAAATTCAAAAGAAATGAGATTAACATGTTTCCAAGTCAAATTTCTGGTCATTTTGAATGGAATTAATGTTTTAGAAAGATTGGCATTGCCACATTTTGGATTTGAGGTCCATAGCATGGTCATTTGGATGGTTACTTCACAATTAAGAAACATATCATATACACTCCCTATGTTAAAACCAAAGGAAGAAAACCATTACATCACACTCCTTAATGATTAAGTGAATGATTTGGATTGAGTTTAAAGCATGAGTAAGGCTTGAAGGCACATTTCCATGTTGAAATTTGGAAGGAAAGGTGAACATCCAAAATCCATAATTGGGCCTAGTTTGGGCTGGATATCCATCTGAACACACCATAAATATGAAGTAGAACGAATTTGGAAGTTTCTGGAGCAGAATTCTGTTGAGAATCCATTGATGTGAAGTGAAGAAAAAGCTTGAAAATTGGAAATGCGTTTTGGAGAATCAAGAGGTTGCAGCAAGAACTGAACATCAAGAATTGTCCACCATTACTCCTTGAAGGATTTTGCATAGTTTGAGAGAGAATTGAGGCGCATAACCACTGCAATCCAAGCTTCAAGGTTGGTTCTAAGTTCTTGAAATATCTCTTATATTGTGCACTTTTAATCCATTAGAAGCATGTGGTTAGGTTCCCCTTAGCATGTAGATGAATTTTGGTTAGTGAATTTGATGATTAGGGACGAGTTAGGGTTTATGCCATTTTCGGTTGAGATCTGGTTTTGGCGAATCGTGTGTTTTCAGTATAAACTAGTGACATGGTTAGATTCCTGAGAAAATTCTGGTCAACTTTCATCAAGAAATCGCGCGCAAAGGTTGAGTGTAGAGATAGTTAGGGTGCCATGAGGTTTTTCGGTGGAACTCCGGCCTCCCTCGCCGGATTCTGCATCTTTCCCTCCTCTTGCACATTTGAAAGGTTGAAGACGTAATCTTGAACGTCCATGCGTGTGGAAATGTAGACTGAGTCAAGCAATCTAAGGCCCAACATTGTGCCACGTCCCCCTCCCTCCAAAACATTGCGTTTTGATTAGTAAGGTACCTCAGCCTTGTTCATTTCGCTGCATGGACCACGAATGAGCGAGTTCGAACCTTGGTGTGTGATGTTTCTAATTTTGTGAATTGAGAAGAATGAGCGCATGGGCCTGTGGATTCTTTGATATCAGCACCCCTCTTTCAAGCCCAATGGGAGTTGTAACGTGAAATCTGTACTTAGCACACCTCCCCTGGTCCTTTTGCTTGTGACTGAATTGAGATTTGAATGGGCCTAGAGCCCAGTTTCTATCCACACCCCCCAGCGAGCCCAATCCATGAATTGAACTGATTGTGTTTACTATCTGCACCGTGTGTTTATCTTTTTCATTTGATTTCTTCATTTTATACATGGTTCTTGATTAAATCATATAAAATTGAAAAATGATCCAATTAATCCCATTCTTTTTGCATTATATTCATGATTGAATCTAGTATTTTTTAGATAAAAAATATTTTTATTTCATACATTTTCTGATTTTAGGGGAATTTTCATATTTTAATTGATATTGAAATAGTTATGTTTGATACTTGATTTTGTGGAATTTTGTGTGATCATGTGGTGATGATTTTGATCCTGATTTTTTGTGAGTAGTTAGCATAGATGTGCATGCTCCCCATATATTTTTCTCACATTTTTGTGATGAACATAGGTGGTATTTTAGGTTGAAACCTTTAGAAGCTCCATTTTTAGGGTTTATGATTGATACCTTTAGATTTAGGACTTAATTTTAGGACTTAATAGATGATTTAGTCCCTGGTTTTTGTATGAGGCATTCTTAATTGAATTAGGATCCCTTAGGAATTTTTGTAGAAATTTATAAGATAGTTTGCTATTTTTGGTTGATTTTAGTTTAGGTGCTAGTTTTAGATGATTCTAAGGCACTAACTCAACTAGATTAACATCTTTAGTTCCCTTAGATTAGGGTTGTGCTTTGCTTGTTCCTGGATGATGTTGGAGGCAAGTTGAATATGCATTGGATTGCTTGAAGAGGCTTGGATTTGAAGATCTTCCCTTCTTGTGGTGTAGTTTTGATTAGGTTAAGATTAGGGTTTTGTAGGCAGAGCTTCTAGATAGTTCTCTTCCTTCATAAACATGGAATATGTTGATCAATTCCATTCTTCCCTATGATGTAAGGTCCCTTGTAAAGGCCTCATCCCTTCTTTGGTAGGATGTGTGGCTCTTTGCAAATTGGTAGAACCTTTGAGGGTCCCTTTCTCTGATGACAGGATGCTTAGTGGTGACCTTTGGTCTTCACTCTGCTACCAACCATCCAAACTTTGCTCTTGATAGATGCATCTTTCTCCCTTGATTAGAGTATGGAGTTCCTTAGTTGAAGAAGATTGGAGGATGGAGTTGATACTTCTCTGTGATTGAAGATTACTCTGAGAGGCTGAAGCTTATAGATGAAGAGGAAAGCTAGTTGATATTGGTGAAGCAAAGAGAGCTGAAGCCAGAAGACCAAGTTGATGCTTGTGAAGAAGATCCAATTGAGATTGAGTGAAGAGCTGAGGCTTGAGGAATAAAGGATAAGTTGACACTTGCATTGATGCATTAATAGCCTGAAGGAATCAAGTTGATACTTGCAGTTAGGAGTGAAGCCTGAAGGTGGAATTGACTGAAGAGGTGAAGCTTGGAGAAGAGAGAACAAGTTGATACCTATGTTTGATGGATTGAAAACTTAGAGAAGCAAGTTGATACTTGTCATGGAGGATGATAGCCTTGAAGGGTGGTTGAAGTCTGAAGACTGGATTGCTGTCTGAAGAGCTGAAGCTTGAGGTTGTAGGGGTGGTTGATCTGCTTTCTTTTCTGTATTGATGTGCCTTGTTTGACTTGCTTGATGCATTAGAATAAGTCCATATCTAGACTGATGTAAGCTAGGAGCATGACTGCACTAGAGATTGAGTTTCTCCCTCTGCTTGTATTGTTACTGTGTGGCTTTGCTTGCGGGTATTCGGTAGAGCCCTGCTCCCTTGCCCATGTGGTTTGTTTTGCTTGATAGCATGTTATTTCTTCTGTATGATTGCAGTTGCTCACTATTGTCTTGCTTGATAGCACTTTATTTTTCCTGTATGATTGCAGTTATTCATATCTGGCTTGAGGTTGAGATGAGCTTGTGGAGGCTGATGCCCCACACACATTTCCTCCCTCACTTGCATTGCATGAATTTTACAGTCGTTTACTGTTTACTGTTCAAGCTGATGCTTTATCTGTTCCTGTTTATCATTGACATGATCCCTTAGGAATCTCATTTCCTTTGATAAGGAAGTGATGATAGAACTTTAGGTTGAAACCTATGCATGATAACTTCTAGGAGTTCCCTATTTCAAACCTCAACCATAGGATGAATCCTTGGCATGACAACATTAGGACTTGATAGTCTCCCCTTAGTTGAGCCTGTTCTCTTTTCTCATCTCGAAACAAATTAAGATACAGTAATAAAGGTTAACTGACGTCGTACGTTACGAGCCTTAAGCTATCTGAGAAAGGATTGTTGGAGAGCTTCTTTTCAACAGTCTGGATGTTTAGTATGGCACCCTTTGGGTGACATGCGACGCATTCACTCTCAGGTCATAGTCTTTAGTGCGATTGAAGTTGCAAACAACCGTAAAAAAAAGTTCTTCCGTAAAAGACAGAAAACAAACTTCAAACCTTTTTGCCCCGTGGGCCCATAATTCAAAGGAAGCTTTTCTGAAGAAAAGAGTGTCGTTAAACTTCAGTTCTACCGCAAACAGGCTTTGTCCCTAACTGCTGGAACTACTGTTTAACCTTACTTGATAAAACAGATGAATCTGAATCCCCGTAAGCCGTATTATCCCGAACTACGTAAGCTCTGATCTCTCATATCTGTTGAGAGTACGTAGGCACAATACTGACGTATTGGCGAGCCACCTTTCCCATAACCCGTAGTTAGTCGAACTACGCTGACTCTGATTTCTCATTCTCTGATGGGAATACGTAGGCATAAAGCGCGACGCTTTGCCGAGTCATTTTCTTTTCTTTCTAAGCCAGCCTCGATAGGTAGATAGATAAAACCAACCCGTCCAGTAAACACAACAAGCGTGGATCCCGTCGAGTACGACGGACGTGAGGGGTGCTAATACCTTCCCTTGCGTAACCGACTCCCGAACCCAGACAACGGTTGCGATGACCTTGTCTTATACCTTTTCGTCAGGTTTTTCCGATCGTTTCCTTCCCCGTTCTGAGGGATAAATAACGAAAGGTGGCGACTCTTCTGTTATGCCGACACCTTATTTTCGCGGAAGCGACAGCAGACAATTGTCATAATGAGTTTTATTAGTTATGACAAAAATAATGCTAATGATGAATTCGTAAGGACGGATCATATTTCACAAACTAAGGACTTGTCATAAATCGAGATTTCTAACCACAATTTTAGGACTAAAATTAAGATTTAAACTTCGAAGCAACTAGGACAAACTCAAAATCACAAAATTAATATCCGCGAATCTAACATCAACTAACAATCAAATTAGTCAAGGAATTACTAATTTCAAAAGAACAACACCAAATCTTGATCAAATATTCATAAAAAAATTGAAAACATGAAAAGAACATCAAATAATAAAAACAAAAGTAGGTTTGTTTTAAAAAAATAAAATAATAACAATATTAGAAAAACAAAACGGGTGGGTCGAACTTCCCGATCCCAAAATGGCATCCTAACCACGAGCCTTATACCAAGGGCCATCAGCAAACAGATCCAACTTCTCTCATCTCTTTCTTCGTCACATTGAAGCTTCCCCTTTTTCTGCATGCGTCTCGTCGGAGAAGAGACTCTGACCCCCCCCCCCCCCCCCGCCCCGGTACCACTCGGCTAACTCGACCCTCTCTCTCAAGCCCGACACCCTTTACTCACGCTACTGATCATCAAAAGTAAAGGAACCAAACATAAATAAACACATCAGTACACAAATTCGAATAGGAAGGAGACAAATACCGCAAGCGTTTTTTAATCGAGTAAAATTATGAGGGAAAGCGGATCAGCTAGCGCGATGAGATCCTCTCCTTGGTCGCTTTGATCTTGCTTCGGTGCCTTTGCTTTTGATTTTGTTTATGTATTTGTATGGTGTTGTTTCGGCAATACGCGTGGATACAGTGTGCTCAAACTTTACTCTTCCTTTAGTGTGTGCCTCCTTTTTTTCGTCCTTTACCTCGTTGCCCCTTTTATAATCCAGGTGAAGTAAACTCCTAATTGAATGCGTAGAAAAGTTGTTGGTATATGTTTAGGAAGGAAAATAATTTTGATTCTGAGATGATTTCGAGGGATGGTATTTCAGATGGGAAAACGTCGGCTATGACCTGTTGGGATTTGTAATTAATGATTTCTACATCATTTCCATTTTGGTTTTCAAAAGTGGTTGATAATATTGACCTGATAATTGTTGTGAGGATGATGCAGATTGCCGTTTGTGCAAATATGTTCTTTCCTAATTTTGATTGAACGTGTTGGGAACCTATCAAATTTTCCTTTAAGTTGTAGACTTGTTTTGGAAACTCTTTGAATGCCTCGATTTCTTGTTTCGATTTGGAAACACTTAATTCTGATTTCATCTTGATTTGGCAGGTTTTCCCAAGGGTCCTTTATTGGTCGTTGCCCCTCAGATCCCATCTTATTCTCCGAATAATACGACTTGATGTTGGAATTGGATGAACACGAAATGAACAATCCTCTTTCTATATTTCTCGGTGTTGATCTTCTTAACTTTTAAACAAACCTTCGAGTTTCTTCGCCAGTTTCCGTAGGTGCCTTCTTTACTTTCATGAATGCAGTGATGGCTCTGAATTGATTACGATCTGTACTCTATAGGTGTGTTTGCTCATGTGTTACTGATATATGGATGGTGAGGACAATCTATGGGTGTTTACTTCCTGCTAACCTTTGGTACTGCGGCATATACAAACTCTGAGGCCAAGACAAAGGCGCGGGCAGGAGTTTTTCCAACGAAATGGTGAAGTGTTGTTTATTGAGTTGAGGATGGTAAGTGTTGCAATCTATCCCTCTTATTGTGCTAATAACTAATATAACCATTTTCTCCTTATTTCGTGTGCATTCATAGGGAGGATGGGGCTTGGATTTAGGACGGAACTTGAGGACCAATGATGAAGGTGATATTTGATCAAGTTCTGACGTTCCCCGACTTTGCTAAACTATTTTGAACACTTTGCAGCTTCAACTGCGTGGTAACTTTGTGGTTAGACCGTGATGGCTGGATAATAGACCCGCTGAAATATTTGGTTACGCGTATTGCTACTTGTCCATATTTTTTTGCATCATCCCTTGGATATGGTTTTGCGCATCTTGATGTCGTTCCATCTTGAAGCCAGACGATAGCAACAGTTTTTTTTTACCAATTCCTCTTTGTTTTAGGTGTGTTATACCCCAAAATTTATCCTTAGATTCTTTGATCCATGCATATCATCTTAGGTCGATCATTCCTGCATAGCTAACCGTTTTAACCAGTTTGTTTTGTTTTATGAAGTTAGGTGTGCTACAGGAAATTCAAAGAATATGGAAGCCTCGTAGGTTCTAGTCCTCTGCAATTGGTGTTAAGGAGAGACCCTCCTCATCATTGATATTTTGGTCAATACAAGGTCAATACTCCTTAAAGGGCATGGTTCGTTCATCAAATCTCATCACCATTTAAATCTTCAATTTTGCAAGAAGTGAAGATCTTGTTCTTATTAATGGAGTTGAACCGTTATGTGATTGGTAGTGGTAAAGTTTGGTTACAAATTTGAATTAACTTTATGTCAGAACTCACCAGATTCATGAGGTCTAAAGATAAAGGAGATTAGGTTTCAATAAGATGTTCCAATGTTCAAAATTATAAGCAGGAAGTCTACGAGAAAATTCAAAGTTTGTAAAACCACTTTCATTTCAAAATTTCCATGACATTTAAAGATTTAAGATCCAAAGTCTGCAAGCTTTTAATTTGTGATTCGAATTCTGGAAAGTACATTATTTAAGTTTTAGTTGAATAATGTTTCATGGCAAGTATGGGAGTTTTTGGTGGACATTGTATGGAATAAAAAGATTAGTTGTTAAAAGATACAAAATGTGAGAATAAATCAGAGTCATGATGCCATGAAAAAAATTACAAGTTGATTTAAGTGTGGAAACTTACAAGTCCAAGTCTTTCGAATTTACAACAAATTGATTATTCATATTTACAAGTCAAAGGTAGAAAACACAAATCTTGCCAAAAGTTACATGAATACCAAAAGCAAATTCAAGGTTACAAGGATTGTTCGCTAGTAGTCATAAGCCAAAAGGGTACAAATGCAAACCACAAGCAAAATATAAGTTTGTTTGCATAAACTAGAATTACGATGCCAAGCCAAAACGTGGGCTATTACACTATTACATTTTCAACACGACAGACATGTTTTGATCTTTTGCCCCTGTTAAGACCATAAGCCACCAGTTCTTTAAGGTGAAAAAGAAATAGAAACTTCTAGCCAACTCGTTACGACACTAGAACTTTCAAAAGGTGATTTGAAGTCGATCACTCAAGTGTCGTTTCAAGAGTAAGTTTAAGTCGATTTTCCTTCACGCAACGCTAGATAGCTCCCTTCAAGAATTCCACACTCGAGCCCCTAAAACCAAAATCGCAGGATGCTAGCAGTTAGTAATTTTTGCCATTTAGATTGAGTCCCTCGATTAGGACGATTCAATGGAGAAGAAACCAGGTCAGAGCTAAGTAGAACTCGATCAGACCGTAGAATATCATTTTCAACCCACCTTCCTGACGTCTTAGATGTTAATCAATCATTGGATTTTGGTCTCAAAAGCTTCTCGGCAAAGGTATCCAATTCTTCACGTCCGTTACCTCACGACCAAATAAGAAAAAACAGGGTGAGGCTCTTGCAATAGAGAAACATACCAGACATTCACAGTTGGAAGAAAACGAATTCTATGTGTACCAAACAAGCATGGTAATGTGAATAAGGATAAGAATCCAACGTTTATCACCATCATTATCAATAACAGGAAACCAAAATGGAAAGCATACTCACAAAGTCCAGAAACATTTTACACGTTTAAGTCAAGTCACAAACATGTGCAATGTAAAGAAGGAAAGGAAATCTGAATTGTCGGAACATGTCGGAAACAAAAATAAAGCATATTCATCATAGCCATTGTATGTTCAAGACAAGAATCACGGTTCATAAAATATTTCCAAAACAAAATTTGACAAGTTTAATTGGGAATTAAAAATCCATTTCATCAAAAACTATATAGAAGTAGTACATACAACAAAGGGGAAACCATTCACAAACACAGAAAACACACACAAAGATCAAAACCCTACGTTTACATACACATAGAGTGAAAAGAAGCTAGACTTATCTTTGAATCCCAGGTTGTTGTTTGCATCAAAGCTTTCGAAAAGCTCATCAAGGGTCATTTATGAAGTTGCTCCGCTTCAACATCGTGCGTCATCGAAACCATCGCGCCGCCAACCATCGACCTTCAATACAATCTCCATTTAGTGAACTAGCCGCCACGAAGCCTTGGACAGTAGGTTTTCCCTCGTTTCCGTTCGCAATTGGGTTTTGTTCAAATTAATATAAGGGTTTTGTTTGTTTGTTGGGAAGAAGGGTGTTTCGCTCAGGGAATCTGATACATTAGAAGAAGAGTTTGATTTGAGAGGGAGAAGAAGAGAGGTTCCTGAGGATAGAGAGGGACAACCACGAAGGAGAGGAAGAAAAAGTGGAATTAGGGTTTTTCTGACCCCTCTTTCCTTTTCTTTTTTCGTTTTATGGTTAGTGGGTCAGGTCCGGTGGGCTGACCACCACCGATCCATTGTTTTTTTTATTTCTTTGTTGTTGTTTTTTGTGTATTTGGGCTTTAGCCTGGTTTTTCAGTTTAAAAAAAAAAAGGGGTATGTAATAATGTAATAACAAAAAAAAACTATGATAAAAAGAAAAATATAAAAATAATAATAAATAATAATAAAAGAAAAACAATAATGAAATAAATAATAAAATAGAAATAGAAATTTTTATATTTAAAGAAAATAATTAGTTTTTTAATTTAATATAGATTTTAGTGTAAATTTTCATAATTTTAGATAAATAATAATAATAATAATAATAATTTAGTTTTAACTAATTTAGGTTTAACTTAGACTACTGTCACACCCTCATTTTCACCGTTAGCCTTTTATACCCTACATTCGGCATATCATACATCATTCTATTGTGTATCGAGCATGCGGGTTCACAAGGTACGAACTAGGCCATTTGGTTGTAACTTGTCTATTTTCGGACTACATGAAAAAAGGTTCATCACCTAAGGTTTGATTTGAGGAAAAATTCTACTCATGAAAATTTTGGCAAGGGGAAGTTACTTGACAAAATACAAGGATATTCAAGATAAATATTAATAGACATGAATGCTAGGCCAAATCCAAAGCTCCTTCATACATGTTTATTTTTATGGCATAAGTGGAGTGCAAATTATTAAGGCATGAATCAAGATCATCAATGCATAATTCAAGATTTCATTTTTAAGCACATGAGGGAATCCACCATCCAAAATTCAAGATTCATGAATGGAGATAAAAATAATACTAAGAGGAATTTTGTGACATTACAATCATGTAATTTGTTACAAAAATTCCAACTCTAGATAATGTTTAGAAATTAATCTATTTCTAAATCTTCATTCAAGTCTTTAATCAAATCTATGATATGGTACTCTTCATACTACACCATTTTTTTTCATGTGCTACATTATGCTCACAAACATCCAAGAAATATGCAAGAATTAAATCAACATTGGAATGTTTATGGGCCAAGATTATGCATGTTCAATCATAGGCAAAACAGCCCCATGCAAGAGTTGAAGAATTACTACATGTCACAAAATCAAGAGGACAACATGTACTATGTTACAAGATCATTTTTTATGTCACAAAGTCAAGGAAATAGCATGCAAATGATATATTTACTTGCTAAATATCAGTTTGCAAATGCTGTCAAAGAGTGGTAACAATTGGCTACATGGCAAGATACAAAGCAATACCATCCAAGAGACTAATGGGTAAAAAGAGGGATAGTAGTATAGTATGCTACAGCAGAAAAATGCAGCAAGTCATACTAGAAATAGAAGGGAAAAGTGGGGCTGCACAAAAGGAAGAAAAAGGCATTGCCAAGAATGGAAAGTTGGTGATGAAAAGGTGTGCAAAGTGTGTGGCTTTAGGACAGCAGAAAAAGTTGACAGAAAAGGTGGAAAAGGGGCTGCAAGCAAGCATAGAAAACATAGTATTCCTTACTATCAAAACAGAACACAACAGAAGAAGCAAGCAGAGTAGAGACTACACATAGAGAGCAAAGAGTAAGAGCAAAAAACCAGAAAATAGTTAGCAAGAAACCCCCAAAAAACAGGAAAAAAAGAGTGAGATAGAGACACAAGAGGATCATTGAGAAACCAAACCTTCACAACATAGAGTGAAGAGGGGAGAGCACATCCAACAAAGGTCATTGGAGTACTTGCAAGAAGGATAGAAAGCTCTTGGTATCCATTTCTTCAAATCTTTCTCCTTTTATTCTTTGCTTTTATATTCATTTCATTCCCTCTTTTATGTGTTGTTGAACTGTATATCATGTAAGATCCCCTAAGGGACTAAGAAACCATCCTCAAGGAACCACAAAAACGAAACGAAAACATAAAAAAAAAATGTGAGATTTCGACCTGGACCAGCAACACGGGCCGTGTCACACGACACGGCCGACCGTGTCACGCTACTGTATGAAGTTTTTTTCCCCAGGCCTTGCAACACGGGCCATATCACACAACACGGCCGGGCGTGTTGCATCACTGTTTCAACCTTTTTCACCCGTGTCACACCACTGTTTCCTTCGTGCCGTTTTTTTTGTGTGTCTCGATTTTTTTGAGCCGTGTGGCTTATGTTTGTATGATGTTTGTATGTGAATATTGTTATGGCCCTTGTTGACCTTTGTTTCCAAAAACTATTTTTAAAAGTAAACTCTCGATTTTATCGAGCCATTTTTGACCATGTAAGTCGGATGCCTTGTGCACCGCCATCGACCTAAATCGCATCACTTCAAATATCTTTACAATCAATAAATCTTGATCCAACGTCAAGTGTTTCTCTTTTCGCATAAAAATACAAAAAAAACACAATAAAATATATGATTGGAATTATGCACCATGAACTTTAAAGTGGTGGATAAGGAATGAGAATGGAACTCTCCTACACTCATTCCGAATGTTTCGAATACAAGGCGCTCGACTTGGTTATTCGAGACATTCATCTCTATCCAAAGTCTTTTGTATAATCCTAGTCAAGAACACATTTTCTTCAAAAAAAACTAAAAACAACATCAACTCATCAAACTATTTTTGCCTTAGGGCGTCAATCCAAAAAAACCTTTTTCAAGGTATAAAATCAACCAACAAACAACAATTTCATAAAGCCTCCGAACTACGGAGCTCTGATTCTTCACTTCTTTTAAGTGAGGATACGTAGGCACAAGGGCCACAATCCTTGGCGAGCATTAAAATAAATAAACCAATCCCTCTTTTCCTTAAACAAGCAAACTTTTAGAATAAAACACCCATTCACGCGAAATAACCTAGGAGGTTCCCATCGAGTACGATGGATGCGAGGGGGTGCTAATACCTTCCCCTCGCATAACCGACTCCCGAACCCTAAGACTTGGTTGCGATGACCACGCTCTTTTCCCAAAGGTTTTATCGCTATTTCCCTTTCCCCCCGTGGGATAAATAAAATCCGGTGGCGACTCTGTGTCATTTTTCGCGTAGTGACAACTACTTAGGTTTAATTAGAATTTTAACCTAAGGTTTTGATTATAATTCATTTAAACTTTATTTAATTTACTTATTTTTAACCTTAATTAGATTTTATTTTAACCCCGTTGTCGCTACCGCGAAAATAAGGTGCCAGCAAAATAGAAGAGTCGCCACCTTTCATTATTTATCCCTCAGAATGGGAAAGGAAACGATCGGAAAAACCTAACGAAAAGGTATAAGACAAGGTCGTCGCAACCATTGTCTGGATTCGGGAGTCGGTTACGCAAGGGGAAGGTATTAGCACCCCTCACGTCCATCGTACTCGATGGGATCCACGCTTGTTGTGTTTACCTGACGGGTTTATTTACTATCTACCTATCAAGGCCGGTCTAAAGAGAAAAGAAAATGACTCGGCAAAGCGTCGCACTTTATGCCTACGTATTCTCATCAGAGAATGAGAGATCAGAGTCAACGTAGTTCGGCTAACTACGGGTAAACGGGAAGGTGGCTCGCCAATACGTCAGTATTGTGCCTACGTACTCTCAACAGATATGAGAGATCAGAGCTTACGTAGTTCGGGATAATACGGATTACGGGAATTCAGATTCATTTGTTTTTTCGAGTAGGGTTAACAAACCATTCCAGCAGTTTGGCGTACGCAGCTCAACCCTTGGAGACTTATGCGTTACCGTTTGCGGTAGAACTGAGAGTTAATGACACTCTTTTCTTCAGAAAAGCTTCCTTTGAATTATAGGCCCACGGGGCAAAAAGGTTTGAAGTTTGTTTTCTGTCTTTTATGGAAGAACTGTTTTTTATGGTTGTCTGCAACTGATATCGCACTAGAGACTATGACCTGAAAGTGAATGCGTCGCATGTCACCCTAAGGGTACCATACTAAACATCCAGACTGTTGAAGAGTGACCCTTCAACAATCATTTCCCAAGTAACTTAAGGCTCGTAACGTACGACATCACTTGACCTTTATTACTGTATTTTTTATTTGTTTGAAGATGAGAAGAGAGAACAGGCTCAACTAAGGGGAGACTATCAAGTCCTAATGTTGTCATGCCAAGGATTCATCCTATGGTTGAGGTTTGAAACAAGGATCTCCTAGAAGTTATCATGCATATGTTTCAACCTAAAGTTCTAATCATCACTTCCTTATCAAAGGAAGTGAGATTCCAAGGGGATCATGTCAAAGGGATACAGAAACAGATAAAGCATAAGCTAAACAGTAAACAACTGTAAATAAAATGCATGCAATGCAAGTGAGGGAGGAAATGTGTGTGGGGCAGGAGCCTCCACAAGCTCATCTCAACCTCAAGCCAAGTATGAATAATTGCAAAGATAAAGGAAGAAAGAAATGCAACAAGAGCAAGTCACACCAGCAACAGTCAAACAAAAAGAGTAGCAGACCAAACAACAGACAAAATAGCTCAACAGCCAAGCAGATAAACAACAAACAACCAAACAGCTGCAAGCAAATTCCAAGCTCAAGCCATCTTCAAGAGAAGTCTTCATCTTCATGCTCCAACAAGCTCCAACATAAGAGAAAAGGAACAACACCAAGAATATTGGATTGATGATGGGAAGCATGATGGAAACCTAAGGAATCCATCATGACACTCAGCCATGCATCCATGAAAGGAATCCTCAAAAGTTCTACTCATTATGACATGCCATACATCCCTCCCAAGGAGAAATGGGCTTTCACATGAGGACTTTGAGTCATAGGATGGGAATGGCATGCACACAAAGCAAGCCATGTTTGTTTGAAGAAAGAAAACACTCTCTAGGGCTCTCCCTAAACCATAATGAGGTATATACTTACTTACCACTCTATCAAGAAGGAATACACCACTTAGAATCATCTAATGGCCAATTACAAGGTTAACCTATGAAGTTCTCTAAGTTAGAATCACCTAAACTAAAGTTAATTTGTAAAATGGGGAACTAATTGAAAATCATTTCCAAAAACTCTAAGAAAAATATCATATCATCCTACATGTATCAACATGCGATAGTCCAAAAATCAGGTGTTGAACCTAAGTCAAAAGGCCCAAATTAAATCTAAAGTTTCAAGGGTGCACCAAAGGAATTCAATCATGAACACTCCTAAACAACTACCCTAAAACCCTATTTAAAATCATCTAAAAATCCTAACAAAAATTACACAACATCATCAACATGTATATAACCAGCATGTAAAATCTCAAGAACAAACTCAAAAATATGGGTGAGAAATAAAATGGACAAAATCAGCACACAATTATTCCACCATTAAAAACATATTACACTAGAAAATATGAAATAAAATGGAAAATGCATGGAAAATTAAAATAAAAAGCATGATAAAATCGTAAACATCTCAATCTATATCCACAAAATTTTTCAGAATTTATTACCAACATTCACTATTTTTTATGAATTAAATCTAACAATCAATAAAACAGAAAAATAAAGAAAAAAGAAATAAAAGCAACAACTGGAAGGGGTGCAGTCAGCAGGAAAAACAAGTACAATCTCGCTTGGGCCCAAGAATGGGGGGGGGGGGGGGGGCAAATAGCGCATGGGCGCTGGGCCCATCTGAGTTTCAACTAAGCTTATTTCATTCTAAATGAAACACGCCCAGGGGGGGTGCATTGAGCAGGGATTTCTACGTGTTATTACATTTGGGCCTAATAGGGGGGGAGTGTGAATAGCAGCAAGAAACCAAAGCCCAAAACCACAAATTAATTCAGTTTAGTTTTCACAATTAAAAGAAAATGATCATGCAAGGGATCGAACCCACGCTCCAAAGGTTCATGTAGCGCTGAAGCAAGCTTGTGATATTCATTAATTAAAACGATTGTGTTTTGGAAGGTGGTTACATGGCGCAAGCTGAAGTGCAGGATTGATGACTTAGTCTACGTTTCTCAAGCGAACGAATGGTTAAAATTTCGTCTTCTTCAATTTTAAAATGCGCAGGGGAGGGAAATGCAGTTTCGGCCACGACTGGCCGGAGCTTCACCGGAGAAACACGCGAGCTCCTATCTCTCTCAATACTCCACCAATCCTCACGGTTCTTGAACGAAAATTGTGGGAAATTTCATGAGGATTACAACCATCCTATTCAATCATGCTAAAACCTCGAAACCAAGGAAATCTACATCTCAACCGAAAATGGATCAATCCCTAATTTGTCACTAAACCTTAATTTTTCTATCCAGAAATCATCTATACCTTAATTGCAACCTAACCACATGAATCTAAGCTACTAAAAACGCATGAATTGAGAGAAATTTTGAGAAACAGAAACCTGGTTTTAAGCTTCGATTGTGGTGGTTTCAGACCTCAATTCTCCTCCAACAAGTGCAGATAGCTTCAATGATTGATGATGAACGTTTCTTGATAACCAATTCTTGTTGTAATCCTCTGAAACTCCAAAACCGAAAATCCAATTTCAAACTTTTTCACCAACTTGCTCCAATGGCTTCTCAACTGAATTTGACACTAGAAGCTTCTCAGAATGATCCACATCCAATTTATATTCTGTTTAACCACTTTGGAGGCTCAAACAAAGCCCAATTTAAGAATTTCCATTTTCACTTTCCTTCCAAAATTCCAATGGTGATGTGCACGTTTTTGCCTTGATCTCCCCTCAAATTCCATCCAAATCACTTACCTGACAGTTGTGGAGTGCAATGGCATAATTTTCCCTCCTTGATTTCAATCCATGGGGTGTACTTGGTATGTTTCTTCATTATGAAGCAAGACTCCATATGGCTATGTTATGCACTTCAATTCAAAATTGTGATGATGCCAATCTCTTTAGAATATCAATTCCAATCAAAATGACCACAAATTTGGCCTGAAAACATATTATTTCCAATTGTTTTGAATTTTCTCATTTTAATTCATTAAAATGGTCTTTATGTGAATTTTCTTCAACCAATGCTTGATATAATCCATACCAATGGAATTTTGATAATTAGCTAAGCTAAAAACATCATTTTAAGCAACTTTCCTGTTGAACAAAAATCCATTTGAAGCTTGCAAGATGATGAAATTGACCTATGATTCAAAATGACCTGTAATGTCCAAATATCCAAAATACCCTTGACTTGTCAAAGCCATAACTTGAGTTCTACAAATCCAATCACGGACTTCTAGTACTCTTTAGAAATCTAAGCGAATAAGGAACAACATTCATATTGACAAAAAGTTCATAGGAATCATCCTTCTAGGGGAAACGTGTCATGCAAGTTGGGTAACCTTCAAGCTCCAAATTCACATGCCTCAGATGACTTGTAACTTGTCTGGCTCATAACTTGAGTTCTATGAATCCTATTAAGGACTTCTAGTACTCAAATTAAATCTAAAATCATGCCCTACAACAATCATGTTAGGGTCAAGATGAGATGAAGATCATATCTTGAGTTAAATGGCCTGGAAGTCAGGGGTCAAGCTAGGGGATTTTACACTGTCAAGTCTTAGAAACCCTAGCTTGAAACTTCTCAAACTCTTCAATCATGATGCGTTAACCTTGGAATCATCCTTAGAACATCTCAATGTATCAATCCATGGTCACATGGCTCTTGAATTAGGTCTCAACCTTCTGCAAATCATCAGTTGACTTAGGATTGACCCAGTCAAACCCTAGCTGCATCAATCATGGCTGAGGCTTCTTAGTCTTGCACAATGACCTGTCTAGGCCTCAAAGTGATCCTCAACACTTCTCATGAGCTCTCTCAATACATCAAGTCTAACTTCATGGCTTCAGAATCATCTGATGGCTTTCCACAACTCTCAAGTTAGGAGACACACACTCTTGGTTTCAACCACTCTCTCTAAGACTCTTTTAACTTCTCTGACAAGGATATCAATCCTTGAACATCTGAATAACCTTCTTAGCTAGCTTCAAAGTCTTGTGTAACTCTTAATTGGTACTCATACCTCTTGATCTCCTGCATATATGTCAATGAAATGCAAAGGATAATGCTAATGTGAATGAAATGAAACACAAGCTAGGTAAAGAAATGTTGGGCAAATTTTGGGGTGCAACACCCGTTTAGTATCTTATGTAGACTTCACTTTTTCTCTTATTTCATGGATAACCCTTGTATCATAGTTAAATTGTGATGCTGACTTCGTAACTATCTCCTGACTCAAGTTTTAATTTTGGATGATGCTTATTTATAGTACTTATCCATCTCCAATTTGATTACATTGACTAGATCTTTACCTGGTATCTTATGCTTGTATTTTATTCATCTATGTACTCTTAACTATGTACTAATTGCCTATCCCATTGTCAAAGGAAAGAGTTTCCTCCCTTTGACTGCCATGTCAAATCTCAGAGCTTTTAACTTCTTCCCTTTATCCTAGCCTTAGGATCTGAGTCGCCGTACTCAGACTTAGCGTCCCGCCGTGGACATACATTCTCTTTTACACTTCATCCTAGCCTTAGGATAGGAGTCGCCACACTCCACTTATCATCCTGCCATGGATATTCCATTACCCTTATTCCTAGCCTTAGGATCAGGAGTCGCCGTACTCCACGTAAGCTCCTGCCGAGGATACTTACCTACCTCTTTCAACATTAACGTAGATTTGGAGTCACTGCACTCCACGTAAGTGTCTCGCTATGAACACTTACCTCCCCCTGGAACCTTGACCACAATCAAGAAGTTCCTCACCCTCGTTGAGGGTAACTACGAATACGCTGATTCCATTCTCGTCAGGATACGTAGGCACAAGATGTGATTTCTTGGTGAGTATACTTAGGACTAACCCCTTAGGTCTTCCTTCAACCCTTTAGCATACTTTTAACAGATAGATTAGAAAATAGCACATTTAAAACAAGAGGCTCCTGTAGAGTACTACAGATGCTTATGATGTTAATACCTTCCCTAAGTTTAACCAACCCCGAACCCTAGATCTCCCTGCATTGTGTTTACGATGCAATTTAGGTTTTTCTTTCTTTAACCTTTCCTCCGGATAAATCAAAGACCGATTGTGAATTTAAGATTTATGATTTAAATTAATCAATAATTTGACATCCCATTCTCACCGCAACAGAATATGGCGACTTCACTGGGGAGATTCTAGAACTTTTGTGGGTTACCCCTAACTTGCTTATTAGTGTTTGTTATTTGTATATATTATCTGTTTATATGTTTATATGATTGTACCTGTTTAGGTTATATGCTATTGTGAGATAAGTCCTACACCTGGACTTGAGCGTGCTTATGATAGGAAGGTGATATATTCGACGAGGCTTATAGGGAGTGATTCCCGACCAAGCTAACTTGAGAATCACCGCTCAGTTGAGGCCCTCTTGGGAATGGTATTGTTGAACGAGTATTTGTGAAAACACTTACTATTTTTGACCTAGGAGCCTATGATACTGGGGACCTTAATTACCTTTAACACAACTTTGGCCTTTCTTAGGACGTAGTGCGATGACTATGAGGGTGTAGTCCCAAAATAGTTGATACACGATACTACACTCAAAAGAGGTTCTCTTGAGAATGTTGTTAACCACCGAGTATTCGGGAAATTGATAATATCTGAAAGATGGACTTATGACTTTGGCACCTCTTAGAACCCTTGCTCTGCATGTACAATTAACCCTTAGTACATACCTTTCAGGATGGGTAGACCATAGCTCCATGCTTGTGACCCTCTAACCTAGGACTTTGTTTGTTTATCTGTATATGTATGTTTGTGCATCCATTCAAGCATCATAACATTCTTGGTTTCAAGGAATTCAACTGTCAGTCCTTTGCAAATTCAATAAAAAAATTCAAAATCTAAACTTTTCCAGCTTTTCCTAAAAAACTATTTGCAACTTGCCGTTGAAATCTTTGAAACCACTGCATTGCATTGCATCCATGTCTTTGCATGTGAATTTTTCCTTCCGGTTTTCTCATTCTGTTCCCTCGTCTTCAGTTCTTTCACCCTGAGTCCTTTGCACCGGTACAACACCAAAGCTCGAGCTCGTAAAAAGATGGCAGAACAAAATCAAGAACTTGACCGTGTCAGCAATGAATTAGAAGACCTAAGTGTGGGGAAAATTATGGAGATGCTACAAGTTATACATGTAAGGATGGATACTCAACCCACTGTTGTTTCTGAGATTGCTAATGCTGCGGTGGACCCTCAACCATCTGTTGCTACTAATGCAAGTGTACCTCATACGGTCTTCCACCTAGTTTTATGCCGGAACTGACTGCAGTTCCTATTGCTCAACAAATCCAACAAGTTGTTCCTTTGGTTACTAAAACTCCTCAGGTGATTCCTACTTTTGCACCAACTGCTGTTCATACTCATGTGCAACCATACTTCAACGAGCATCAACCGGTATATGATATCCCTGATATGAAAGAAGATGAAGATGAACGTCATGAGAGGCTCTGGGAAAATGTGGAAACTATTGACAAAAGGATGAGAATGATGGAAGGTGATCAAATCTTTGGTGTTGCTGCCAGAGAAGTATGTCTTGTATCTGGTATGGTTATCCCTCCAAAGTTCAAAACTCCTAGCTTTGATCATTATGAAGGAGCTACATGTCCAAAGAGTCACTTGATTATGTACTACCGTAAAATAGCCTCTCATGTTGATAATGATAAGCTGATGATACATTGTTTCCAAGACAAATTGAAGGGTGCTTCGTCGAAGTGGTCCTTAACTTTGGATCTATCTCGCATTAAGAATTTCCAAGACCTGTCTGACGCCTTTATCAAACATTACAAGTATAATATGGATTTGGCTCCTAATCAAAGGCAATTACTGAGTATGTCCTATAAGAGTTATGAATCATTCAAAGAGTATGCTCAGAGATGGAGAGAAATTGCTTTGGAAGTGGAACATCCTTTGTCTAAAAAAGAACTAGTTGGTTGGTTTGTTGACACTGTTCGTCCTGAGTTCTATGAAAGAATGGTTGGTAGTGTGACTTCAAACTTCTCTGATATTGTTGCTATTGGTGTGTAGGTAGAATTGGGTCTGAAAAGTGGAAAAATGACAAGTACTACTGGAAGTTCAAGCTCCAATAAAGACCATGCTAAGAAGCCTTCATTTAGTTCTCACAAGAAGAAAGAGGGTGAAACTAATACAGTGATATCAAGCAGAAAAAGAAATCAACCTTGGCAATATCAGCAAAGCTATGTTCAACAACAAGTTTATCCCATACAGTTTGCTCAACAACCGTATGTGGCTGCTGTTACACCTGCTTTCAATCAACAATCCCCTGCATATCAGCCTGTGCAACTGACTCCTGTTTATCTACCGCCTGTCTATCAACCTCCTGGTTATTAGCCAGCACAAGCTCCATCCAATTATCAACGAGCGCCCAATGCTCCTGCCTATCAACAACCAAAGAATCAGGCACCTCGCTAGAATGCTCCTAACAGAAGATAGTATAAATCGTGTCGTCTTATTCTGATGACTTACACCGAGTTGTACCCCTCACTAGTGCGATAAGGTTTGGTAACTACAAGGGCTTTAGGTCCACCTCCTAATCCGCTGCCAGCTAATTACAATCCAAATGCTCATTGTTTATTTCATGAAGGGGCACTTGGTCACGAACTAGAAAGTTGTTATGCTCTCAAGCATCTTGTAAGGAATTAATGGAAAAGAAGATGTTGTCTTTTAATGATCCCCAACTGAATGTCAAAAGCAATCCTTTGCCTACTCATGGGTCTGTTAATGTCATTGATGAGGTATCTGATGAGAGCCTAGTTCTTGATGTTTCCCAGATTAAGACTCCCCTCCAAGTTTTCCATGCAAAATTGTTTGAAGCCGGTTTGGTGAATGATTCCCATGATGATTGTACAAATTGTGATGTCAGCATCAAAGGATGTATGATCATTCAGAATGATGTTCAGAATTTGATCAATGATGGTTTCCTTCAAGTGGTTAGCAGAGTAAAGAAGGATGAAGTTGTTGCAATTGAACCCGTCTTCAACTTGCCAGAACCGAGTCCTGGGGTACTCGTTTTCAATTTTCCAAAATCAAGTGCACCAAAGCCTGTGTTCAAAGTGCCAGAATCTATTATTACTTCTGTAGTCAATCAACCGAGGCCGGTGATCATACAAAAGCCTAATCCTTTTCATTTCAGTGACCCTAGAGATGTACCTTAGAAGTATGATGTGACCATGATTGATAAAGAATCTGGGAAGGTTACTCCAATAAAATAATTGAAGATTGCTAATGAAGATGTGACTAATATAGCTGGGGCAAGCAAGATGACACAAAGTGGTCGTATTTATACTCCCCGTTTCAACGAGGCTCTGTCTAAGGAAACTGTTACCACTGCGCCCGCCAAAGACAAAGGAAAAGAGGTAGTTGCAAATGATGAAGATGCTGAGTTCCTGTGGATCATCAGAAAGAGTGATTATAAAGTCATCGATCAGCTTCACCAGACTCCTTCTAAAATTTCAATCTTATCTCTGTTGATGAATTCACCTGCTTATAGAACAGCTTTACAGAAGTTGTTGGCTCAAGCTCATGTCGCCCAAGATATTACTACTGGTCAGTTTGATAGTGTGATCGCCAATGTTACTGCCTGTAATACTCTTAGCTTCAGTAATGAGGAGTTACCAAGGGAAGGTCAGAACCACAATTGTGCCTTACGTGTGTCTGTGAAATGTCAGGAAGATAAATTATCAAGGGTGCTTATTGATACCGGTTCCTCTCTGAATGTTTTACCTAAGAGGGTTCTTACAAAATTGGCTTACAAAAAGACTGAGATGAGGCCTACTTCTTTAATAGTCAAAGCTTTTGATGGTTCCCGCAAAAATGTGATCGGAGAAGTGGAACTACCGATCTTGATTGGCCCACATGTGTTCAACATCACATTCCAAGTATTTGACATAAATCCTAACTACAATTGTTTACTTGGAAGGCCGTGGATCCATACCGTTGGTGCCGTAACTTCAATATTACATCAGAAGATGAAATTCATGATTGATGATAAGCCGGTTATTATGCGTGGTGAGGAGGACTTAATGGTAAGAAACCTATCTTTGTTCCGTTACATAGAAGAAGCTGATGAAGATGCTTTGAAAACTTCTTTTCAAGCGCTCGAGATCACAAATGTTGTCTTGTTGGAAGTCGAAGAAACATTGAGTAAGAGTATCAGATCAACAATCGAAGGAGGCATACTTGAAGGTTGGGGAGAAGTGATAGATGTCCAAACCAAGATGAATCACCATGGGTTGGGTTACAAACCAACTAATGATAAAGCTTCTACAACTGCCAAAGGTCATCTGAAGATTGTCCAAGAAGTGTTTGTCAGCGGAGGTTTCCAGATCAATGTCGTCAAAGATAATGATGAAGACGAAGACTTGAGCAACTTGGTGTTCAAGTGCGATGCAGCTTTGGACAACTGGGAAGCAATAGAGATCCCCGTGATTTTTTCCTTGTCAAAGTAATTTAATGTTTTTTGTTTGCTGTTTTCAAAAATTCCATAGCTATGCCCAAGGCTATTAGATCATTTTGTAGGGCCACCTTTTCTACTTTCAAATAATTATCAATAAATGCATTTTGTTAAATTTCGTTTGTTTTATTTACCATTTTTTCGTTTTTACCATTAAAAAGAAATTGGCAATCTTTAAAAAAAAAGCATTCTTTCTCTTGCATTTTCCTTGAGCATTTAATAAAATAAGCCTTCCTAAACATGCAGAACTATCCCAAACCTTGTTGAAACCAATAACCCTGCTTTCACTCTTAACTTTGATTTGCCAATTTATCAAGCAGAAGATGAGGGTGAGGAAGATTTCGAAGTCCCCACTGAACTGGAAAAATTGGTTGAGTATGAGTACACTGAGCTTCAACCGCATAAAGAGCAGGTAGATTTGATTAATCTTGGCACTGTTGAAGAAAAGAAAGAGATCAAGATTGCTACAACACTTGAGGCTGACGTCAAACAGAGATTGGTCAAGCTTCTAGAGGAATATATTGATGTGTTTGCATGGTCGTATCAATATATACCTGGTCTAGACACTGGTATAGTTCGAAGAGCAGAAACTTAAACCAGAGTGCCCACCTATCAAGCAGAAACTTCGAAGAACAAGACCCGACATGGCTTTGAAGATTCGAGACAAGGTTAAGAAACAGCTCGACGAAGGTTTTCTAACAGTTGCAAAGTACCCCGAATGGGTAACCAACATTGTACCAGTGCCCAAAAAGGACGGTAAAGTCAGAATGTGTGTAGATTACATGGATTTGAACAAAGTAAGCCCAAAAGATGATTTCCCTCTACTGCACATTGATACACTTGTGGATAATACAACCAGCTTTGCAGTTTTCTCTTTTATGGATAGTTTCTCCAGTTACAACCAGATCAAGATGGACCCTGCCGATAGAGAAAATACTACATTCATTACGCCTTGGGGAACCTATTGCTACAAAGTTATGCCCTTCGGTTTGAAGAACGCAGGGGCAACATATCAAAGAGTTATGGTCACTCTCTTTCATGACATGATGATAAAGAGACCGAGGTGTACATTGATGATATGATTGCTAAATCCCAAAATGAAGAGGACCATTTAGATCATTTTTTAAAATTGTTTGAACGACTTAGGAAATACCAGTTGAAACTAAATCCTGCTAAGTGCACTTTTGGTGTTAGATCTGGATAGTTACTTGGATTTATCGTCAGTCAACAAGGAATAGAAGTAGATCTTGATAAAGTTCGAGCCATTCAGGACATGCCAGCTCCACAAACTGAAACACAAGTCAGATGTTTAATTGGACACCTGAACTATATCTCCAGATTCATTTCCAACATGACTACTATCTGTGAGCCAATATTCAAGTTACTCTGCAAGAGTCAGATTATTGATTGGAATTCTGATTGTCAGCAAGCAATTCAGAAGATCAAGGGTTATTTGCAAGAGCCTCCTATCTTGATTCCTCCTGTTCCTGGAAGACCACCCTTTATGTATCTAACTGTTCTTGAGAAGTCTATGGGTTGTGTATTGGGTCAACACGATGAGACTAGACGAGAAGAACATGCCATCTACTACTTGAGCAAGAAGTTTACTGATTGTGAAAGCAGATATTCACTTCTGGAAAAGACTTGTTGTGCGCTAGCATGGGCTACTAGACGTCTCAGGCAATACATGATCTTTCACACTACTTTTTTAATCTCAAAAATGGATCCAATAAAGTATATTTTTGAAAAGCCTGCTCAGACCAGAAGACTTTCCCGTTGGCATATGTTGTTATCCGAATACAACATCCAGTATGTAACCCAGAAAGCTATTAAAGGAAGTATCTTATCAGATTATCTTGCAGATCAACTGGTTGAAGACTATGAGCCTTTAAAGTTTGACTTTCCTGACGAAGACATTATGTTAGTGAAAGATTATGAAGAGCCAGGTCCTGATGAAGGTCCCGAGCCAGGTTCCTATTGGAAGATGATCTTTGATGGTTCCTCTAATTACAATGGGCATGGCATAGGCGTTGTTTTGATGAACTCCGATGGTGGCTATACCCCATTTACAACAAGTTTAAAATTTGAATGTACAAACAATATCGCCGAATATGAAGCATGCATTCTTGGTCTTGAAGCAGCTATTGACCTCAGAATCAAAATTCTCGAAGTGAGTGGAGATTCAACTTTGGTAATTTATCAAGTCAAAGGTGAATGGGAGACCAGACATGAAAAACTGATCCTATACAGAGCTTACATTGTTGAAATGATCGAATACTTTGATGAGATCACTTTTAAACATGTTCCGAGGACCGAAAACCATACTGCCTACGCTTTAGCCATGTTAGCCTCAATGTGGAAAGTCAGATTCGTTAATGATGCTACACTCATTCAAATTAAATGCGGGACTGAGCCTGCCTACTGTCAAATGGTGGAAGAGGAAACTGACGACAAGCCATGGTTCCACGATATTAAGAATTATTTGCTAAACCAAGAGTATCCAGCCGATGCTACAACTCTTGACAAGAAGACTTTGAGAAGATTAGCATCCAAATTCTTCCTCAGCAATGATGTGTTATACAAGAGAAACCACGACATGGTTCTGCTTAGATGTGTTGACAAACGTGAAGCAGACATGTTACTTCAAGAAATTCATGAAGGAACATTTGGAACTCACGCCAACGGTTATGCCATGTCTAAGAAGATTTTGAGAGTTGGGTATTACTGGTTAACCATGGAATTTGATTGCATCCAATATGCTAGAAAATTCCATAAATGTCAAATGTACGCTGACAAGGTGCACGTGCCTCCAATGCTATTGAATGTTTTATCATCACCGTGACCTTTCTCAATGTGGGGCATTGACATTATTGGGACAATTGAGCCTAAAGCTTCCAACGGTCATCGATTCATCTTAGTTGCCATCGACTACTTCACCAAATGGGTAGAAGCTGCTTCTTACGCTGATATGACTGAGCAAGTGGTTGCCCGCTTCATCAAGAAAGAGATCATTTGTCGTTATGGAATCCCAAACCGAATCATAACAGACAATGAGACCAATTGGAACAATAGAACCATGAAGGAGTTGTGCGTAAGTTTCAAGATTTCACACCATAATTCTTCTCCTCATCGTCCTAAAATGAATGGAGTTGTTGAAACCGCGAACAAAAACATTAAGAAAATCCTGCAAAAGATGGTAAGGACTTACAAAGATTGGCATGAAATGCTACCATTTGCTTTGCACGGATACAGAACTTCAATACGAACTTCAACAGGGGCGACCCCTTTCTCATTGGTGTATGGAATGGACGCCGTCCTCCCCATCGAAGTAGAAATACCTTCCTTGAGGGTATTGATGGAAACCAAGCTTGACGAAGCAGAATGGGTCCAAGACAGATTTGACCAGCTGAATCTCATCAACGAGAAGCACATGAATGCAATGTGCCATGGTCAGTTGTACCAAAAATGGATGAAGAAGGCATTTGACAAGAAAGTCTGAATCCGAGAATTCCGTCAAGGAGAGCTTGTACTCAAAAAGATTTTGCCAGTTCATAAATACATACATGGGAAATGGATGCCCAATTATGAATGTCCATTTGTTGTAAAGACAATCTTCTCCGGAGGATCACTAATTCTCACGACAATGGATGATGAAGAGCTTGCACACCTGTAAACTCTGATGCAGTCCGAAAATATTATGCCTAAAAAGAACCCGCTAAGTCGAAAACCTCAAAAGACAACTTATGAAACAATGGGTATCCCGGTGGATCATAACCTATGAAGGAGATCCAAGAAAAAATTAGGGATGAAAATAAAAAAATAATAAGAGCTCGCTAAGATGAAAACCCGAAAGGGCGACTTAGGAAAAATTGAGTGTCCCGGTGGATTGAAAACCTGAAAGGGCGATCCATGCAAAATTTAGGGACAAAGGCATTTCACTACATCAAATGACGCAGATCATTACAAAATATCAGATCAAATCCAATCCAACTGCTCTTGTCAGAAGCAGGATTTTTGGTAGTTTTAGTTATTAGGGTTAGTAGGTGTCTTTGGATTCAATGTAACCTTTCCCTATTGCCAATTTCAAATGTAACACTCGATGGAGCTTTGCCATTAGCAAGCTACCATTCTTCAATAAAATCAGACTTTTTGCTCATTCAATTCGCCATTTATGCTTTCTCAACTTTTCTTGTTATGCAAAATGTTATTTGTTAATAATAATTTTGAAAGTGAAAGGTTTTCGAAATTAAAACTATTTTTGAAAACGCATTTGAAAAGAATATAAAGTTGCTTTGACCTGTGGAAAGATTTGAAGGACGTCATTGTTCCCTAGAAAGTATTAATGTTGCAGAAGCACTTTTAGACCAGTTTCCAGCCAAATCCCCAGCGAAACATAAGCTGACAACGCTTTTGGATCGATCTTGTAATCTCCAGTGATTTTCAAGACTGCAGAGAATCTCCCCAGTATCCACTAAGTGATACATGTTTATTGATATTGAGGATTCGCTCCTCAGTGGAATCATCTTGTTTCCTTACTGAAGTTGTTATACTTTCTCTAGCAAGCTACTTTAGCTCCATACTCCCCCGATGAAGTGGATATTTATTTTATCCCCTACGAAGTCTCGGTTCACAGGATGACTCTCCCTAGTGAACATGTCCTCTTTGATAAGAAATGCATATTCATGATGGCAATCCCCCAAGTGAAGGCATGATATTATATCCCCAAGTGGAATTCTTTCTCTCTCCAGAGAATTTGGAACTTTGAAGCAAGATTACGGTTCCGCCATCAACTTTCTATCCATCTCTTGTTAGATGTACCTTTGCAGAGGTTGTCGAGTATCCCCGTCGAGATGTTTATTTCATCTCCTATTTATCCCTCCTTTTGTCTGTTTTGTCAATATAAGCATAAGCATAAGCATGACATACATTCATTTCATTTTGACATACGCATTAGCATCTGCATGTTTGCTATCCTTGTTGTGTCTTGTTGTTACTTTGGCCGTGGTTACCGCCAAGTAACTGGGTTTATCCTTTCTCTCCAAATAGACTCATCAACTTTAGGCATAAGATACCTATTCTTTCTAACATCCCCCACAGAGTTCAACCCTCGTGGATGACGGTTATTTTAGTTATCTTTTCCATGCTTGGATAAGATAAATCCCATTTGAGTTCATTTCCTCAATAGTTGGAGTCTTGTTTGACAGTTTCTTTCTAGCTCGATTTTAGATTGAACTTTGGTCCCCGTCGGTCGCCGAACCTAGCTGGAACGTGCATTTATTTTTCACTATATATCAAGAAGAGCCTTTTAGAACTCCTCATTGCTGATAAGCGGCAGTCTCACCTGAGAAGCTTATCATTTTTCACCGTTGCTGATAAGTGGCAGTCTCACTTGAGAAGCTTATCATTTTTATCATTTTGCTTACCAGATAAGTGGCAATCTCGCTTGAGAAGCTTATCATTGCTTACCTTTCTTGCCGATAAGTGGTAGTCTCACCAGAGAAGCTTTTCCCTATTACCTTTGTCAGATAAGCGGCAGTCTCACCCGAGAAGCTTATCATTATCTTTTTACAGCACCGATAAGTGGCAGTCTCGCCTAAGAAGCTTATCTTATCTTCATTATAACCAGCAACAAGTGGCAATCTCCCTCGAGAAGCTTGTTTCCATGACTTCTTCCAAGATAAGTGGCAATCTCTCCGGAGAAGCTTATAACTTTTATCTGTATCCCCAGATAAATGGCAGTCTCACATGAGAAGTTTATCGTTGTTATCTTTTTCAGATAAGTGGCAGTCTCGTTCTTTGAGAAGCTTATCCCTTTCTTGGTAGTGTAAGTCCATTTCAACGATAAGTGGAAGTCTCTCCCGAGAAGCTTATTAGGGCATTTCCCCCATGAATTCCAACTATTTTTGGCATACATCCGAGTTTTAATTACCCTGTATCTTTCCTGTTGTTTCATGAAGATCTCGTTTGATCTCTTCGTTTAAGGAATTTCCAGTAGCTTGGATGTTACTTCTTGTTTGAAACTCCAACTTTTGTTTGCACGATCCTACTGCCATGTGGATCCTGCTTTACCTTTTATCCTAGAGTATCAGCCGGTCATTGCTTGAACCTGTTGAGCAGGTACTCTGGATATTTCCCCAGTGAAGACCGTCTTTCTGGTTCCATCTCCCTTGAGGATCTCCTCTTGCCTTTCTTTCTAAATTGCCAACTGTTCATGCCTGAACCTGTGGGTCCATCACTCTGGTTTTCCCCAGTTATGTTTCGGTTCCCCAGTGCGTTGTTATCCCTAGTGAGTGGTTACTCATTGTGCTTTACCCCTGTTTGCTTTCGTTTTCGTCTGCTTTTGCATCTAGCATTCCATCATCTTTATCATATTAGAATGCATTACATTGTTAGCATTTTATAGTTTAGTCTCTTTTGTCCATAGCATCGCATATCATTGCATCTAAGGGCAAAATTTTTGGTTACCTGTATTTCAATACCTTTCACCATGATTTTACGAAGTTCTTCATCGCTCACGTCATCCAGTGAAGATATTTAAATAGGGGCAACTGTTATACGCTAAAATTTACCCTTAGATTCTTTGATCCTTGCATATCATCTTAGGTCGATCATTCCTGCATAGCTAACCGTTTTAACCAGTTTGCTTGTTTTGTTTTATGAAGTTAGGTGTGCTACAGAAGATTCAAATACTATGGAAGCCTCGTGGGTTCCATTCCTCTGTAATTGGTGTTAAGGAGAGACCCTCCTCATCATTGATATTTTGGTCAATACAAGGTTAATACTCCTCAAAGGGCATGGCTCGTGCATCAAATCTCATCACCATTTAAATCTTCAGTTTTGCAAGAAGTGAAGATCTTGTTCTTATTAATGGAGTTGAATCGTTATGTGATTGGTAGTGGTAAAGTTTGGTTACAAATTCGAATTAACTTTATGTCAGAACTCACCAGATTCATGAGGTCTAAAGATAAAGGAGATTAAGTTTCAATAAGATGTTCCAAAGTTCAAAACTGTAAGCAGGAAGTCTATGAGAAAATTCAAAGTTTGTAAAACCACTTTCATTTCAAAATTTCCATGACATTTAAAGATTCAATATCCAAAGTCTGCAAGCTTTTAATTTGTGATTCGAATTCTGGAAATTACATAATTTAAGTTTTAGTTGAATAATGTTTCATGGCAAGTATGGGAGTTTTTGGTGGACATTGTATGGAATAAAAAGATTAGTTGTTCAAAGATACAAAATGTGAGAATAAATCCAAGTCATGATGCCATGAAAAAAATTACAAGTTTATTTAAGTGTGGAAACTTACAAGTCCAAGTCTTTCGAATTTACAACAAATTGATTATTCATATTTACAAGTCAAAGGTAGAAAACACAAATCCTGCCAAAAGTTACATGAATACCAAAAGCAAATTCAAGGTTACAAAGATTGTTCGCTAGTAGTCATAAGCACTACGTCAAAATTGATATTTTGTATCGCCAAATTTAATAGCGCTTTTAAAAAAAGTGCTATTAAAAAGGAAACAAACACATCTATAATAGCACTTTATGGTCGGGCGCTATTATAGATTGTAGACAATGTGATTTTGATAGTATTTTATTAAAAAGCACTATTATTATAAAGGAAACAAACATATCTATAATAGCACTTTTAAAAAAGTGCTATTAAAAAAGAAACAAACATATTTATAATAGCACTTTATGGTCGGGCGCTATTATAAAGTGTTGACAATATGATTTTGATAGCACTTTATTAAAAAATGCTATTATTATAAAGGAAACAAACATATCTATAATAGCACTTTTAAAAAAAGTGCTATTAAAAAAGAAACAAACATATTTATAATAGCACTTTATGGTCGGGCGCTATTATAAAGTGTTGACAATATGATTTTGATAGCACTTTATTAAAAAGCGCTATTATTATAAAGGAAACAAACATATCTATAGTAGCACTTTTAAAAAAAGTGCTATTAAAAAAGAAACAAACATATTTATAATAGCACTTTATGGTCGGGCGCTATTATAGATTGTTGACAATATGATTTTGATAGCACTTTATTAAAAAACGCTACTATTAAACTTCAATAACATAACGCTTTTTTTAAAATGCTATTAATATTTTTTATTAAAATCTCGTATTATAATATATTACTAGGAATAGAAATAGAAAAAGATTAATTAAATAAAAAAAAGAGAAAAAAAACGGACAGGAAAGGGAAGAGGGGAAAGGGGATTAGGGTTAGAGAATTTGCTCGCCATCACCTTCATCAATACTTCATCTATCTCACCTTCACACCACCGGAGGATACATTAACCATAACAACAAAACTTCATAACCCATTTCCAACACACTACACCATAAATCCGAATCAACACATGAATAAATGTTGAACGAGAGCTCTCTCTGCTCAAATCATCAGTGATTATTGCAACATCCACGGTTTCGACGCAGTTTTTGATTTGTGGTTCTCATTTTCACTATTGTTGTTATCTTCTCCTCCACAAACAAGGACAAAGCACAAAGCTTAACTTGCAGAGAAATATGGATCAATATTGTCATAAGCCTCTTTTGTTACACAAACTCGACGTCATTCGCATCTGCGACGCGCGACAACTGCGACACCAACAGCTCCACGAGCCTTCATTAGCAGCAATCCTGTACTTGGTGAAAGGTTATGAATTCAGATAGTTCTGATGTCGACACAGTGATGACAACGAGCTCGACAATCTCTGCAGCAATGATAGTTAATAACCTCGTTCCACTCGGTGATCTTTGTCTCTCTTTAAAGCTTCAGAATCACTATTTTGAAGGAAAGCACATGTATTTCTTAAGCATACTAGAATTGATAATTTTTTCTCTTATAATTGATATGTATGTTATATGTTCGATTAAATGCCTCAGAGAAACAAATAGTTATAGAGTTGTTGCAAAACCTGTCAAAACATCAAGTTAATGTCAGGTTCTGTGCATTGAACTCATCTGATATTTGTATTCAGTGACATGGAGTTTGCTAAATTGTTGTTAATTTATCTCTTGTTATTATGTATTTGCTAAATATTTTCTATGCTTAAATAAATATGTATTGCAGCTGATGGAATTGAGTGTTGAAGAGTTAATTGCTAAAGGAAATTCATCTATTTCAGCTCGCCGAAATGCTGCATGTAAATTGCTGAAAAAGGTTTTCAGGGTTCAGCTGGGTAGAGGGTTTTATGGAGAGTGCCTGGTAATGTTTCAGGATTTAATCATCTTAGGTTTTATAGTTCTTAACTTGTTGTAATAGTAATGCTGGTGTTTTTAGTACTTCATGAAGAACTAATAATTGCCATTTTGATTGATTATAAAAGCATCATGCATTGGTAATGTGGTCCCTCCCGACCCACTCTATTTTGTGGTTGGAACCTGTAATCATGTTTTGTTGCCTTGGTTACTGTGTAGGGAGTTCGGGCAGATGGGAACTCCATCTTAAGTGATGAAATTGGCTGGCTTCTTAGTGTAAAAAGTGCTGCTATTGGTTTGAGGTGAGGTAATTTATTTCGAAGATTTACTAAATTTATGCTTCTAATTATTTTACTAGAAGAGTAATTTTTCATATGTTATCTTATAGTAATAAAAGTTCAATTAAAATTTGACTATGGCTCGATCAATTCTTCAGAATAAAAATAAGCATGCAACTGTTTAATTCTAATGGCTTGTCAACGGTTGGGATTGAAATTCAGCAGGAGTATTGATAAAAAAAAGCATTTGAATCCTAATTATTGGTTGTTGATTCCAAAATTTATTCATTCTTCCTTTGATTGTAACTATTGGAGGGTAGGGTACACAATTATGTCGAAGTATCCTCATTTGATTCATGTTCTTATGAGTGGTGAAGTGAAGAATCTAAGTTTTTTCCTAACAACTTCTTATAGACATGATTGTCTGCCAATTCTTATTATGGATTTTTAATTTGGTCACAGAATTGTCAAATTCTAGAATCTGATCCACTGAGCATTTTTGTCAATGACAGGCCTATAGGAGCTGTGATATTCATGCAACGGAATAATCTCAAAATGTGCTTGCGCAGCTCTGACAGTGCTACTGATACTTCTGAAGTTGCTAAGGTGCGACTTCTTGCTTCTACATTTTTTTGTCTTATCGATTTCATATTTTAACACTGATAAAATATTAATGAGTATTCTTCACTGTCATCATGAAGGCATATGGCAGAGGAGGTTCCGCAAGTTCAAGCTCCTTCATAATAAGGATGGATGAGTACAACCAATGGATTTCAGCTTAACAATGTAATGAACTAGTTTTTAACAATGCTTATTTTGATTTGTATTTAGGCCAAGTTTTGGAAGCAGTATGTGGAGGTACAGATGGGTGTAAATAATGATGACGCTACCAAGTCCTGAAAGATTCGACCCTCAGTTGACCAGAAACTACCCGCCGCAACGTATGTGTGATTAGTTTACTAATTAATAATAATTTGTTTGTGAGATCAAAATTTATAAAATGCCTGAATGAATATGTTTTTTGCAGCTGTATCAGATAGGCATACGGCATATGGGATACGGCAGGGGCTCGATGATGAACATGAGAAACTCATCAACCTAAACTAGAAGAAAATTTATTCATTACGGCAAACAGTAATGCATTATAAAGGAAGCAGGAGTACAATCTCTTTAGACATAAAATAAACTCATTTGTGAATGAAAATGTTTCTTTTTGTAGGAGCTGAACAAGGTTAATGCTTATACACAGACAAAAGTGGATCCTCAAGAAACTGTTGATACTTACAAGAAACGTTTTCTGGTACTACATTTGATTTTGAAAAATTGTGATTGGATTTTGAATGTTTTCTTTGTTATATGGTTCAAACTTTTGTATTTCTCTACTGTGCATCCTCAACAGTGAAAATTGAATGCAACAGCCTTCATCTGAGACACTCCAAATATTTAGAAAGTTAAACAACCCTAGACTTCTGGTCCTGCTCAAAATCCTAGACTTCTTGGTGACCAGCCTATACAAAGTAGTCCTAATAATGTTGCTCACGGGCTTGCCTCCTTGTACAAAGAAATCACAGGTTTGAAGTATAACTTCTTCTGTTAGAGAAACAAATTTCGAGTAAACCTCACAGCATAGTGCACGGTGACTTGAGACCCTCCAATATCATCCTAGATGCAAACCTTGTCAGTAAGCTTAGTGACTTTGGAATCTGTCGCATATTATCAAATCTCGAGAATTCTACTAATAATAATACACTATTTTGGAGAACCGATCCAAAGCGAACTTTTGTATACATGGATCCTGAATTCCTCGCGTATGGAGAACTCACTCTGAAATCCGATGTTTATTCATTTGGAATCATATTATTGAGATTGTTGACTGGAAGACAGGCCTTAGGAATAACTAAGGAAGTGAAATATGCTCTTGATACAGGAAAGTTAACATCTTTATTGGATCCTTTGGCCGGAGATTGGCCATTTGTCCAGGCCGAGCAGTTGGTTCGATTGGCTTTGCGGTGCTGTGAGATGAGTCGTAAGTTCCTGCCGGACCTTCATTCAAATGTATGGAGGATACTCGATGTAATGGGAGCTTCTTCTGGAGGTACAAACTCTTTTGGCCTAAGTTCTGAAGGACCTCACCAACCTCCTTCATATTTTATTTGTCCAATCTTCCAGGTTTGTTTTCTAATTACAGCTCATGTAAAATACTATGATTTATTTGTATAAGCTTATACACACAACACCGACACTGTTGTCTACACTGGAATAAATCAAACGCAATTACAAGCGTTGATGTCTGTTTCAGACACACACTTGAGGATATAATCATCTAACAAAATTTCCTATGATCATCATCTTCAATACTTATGCAGGAAGTCATGCGAGATCCACACGTAGCTGCAGACGGTTTTACCTACGAAGCCGAGGCTATCCGAGGATGGCTCGACAGTGGTCACGACACTTCACCAATGACAAACAACACCCTTGCACATCAGAGTCTTATCCCCAACCGCGCTCTTCGCTCCGCCATCCAGGATTGGCTTCAAAGTCACTGATGAAGCTTATTACTTTTCCTCAGTCAATCTTCATTAAACTGTATATCTACCTGTTTATAACATGTTTAGGAAAATACTTGCCATTATATTTTTTTTACAAACTTATAGCACTTTTGTTTATTATAGTTCTATATAAGTGGAGTCACATTTTATACATATATATGGTCTTGTATAGGTTAAGATAACCACTTGGTATAGATATATACGGTATCACATTTGTTATTATTATTTTATTTTCAAATATTTTAGCTGCTTAGTCATTATTATTTTATGAATTCTAATGTCGTAAAACGCAAATTCCATATATATATATATATATATATATATATATATATATATATATATATATATATATATATATATATATATATATATATATATATATATATATATATATATATATATATATATATATATATATATATATATATATATATATATATATATATATATATATATATATATATATATATATATATATATATATATATATATATATATATATATATATATATATATATATATATATATATATATATATATATATATATATATATATATATATATATATATATATATATATATATATATATATATATATATATATATATATATATATATATATATATATATATATATATATATATATATATATATATATATATATATATATATATATATATATATATATATATATATATATATATATATATATATATATATATATATATATATATATATATATATATATATATATATATATATATATATATATATATATATATATATATAAAGAATGATTTTGTGTAAAAAAAAAGTGTACTACAATAGCGTTTTGAAGAGAGGGTGCTATTAATGATACATACTATAATAGCACTTTTATGGAAAAGTGCTATCTAATATGTGTCTTATAATATCGCTTTGTTTGAAAGAGCTATTAAAATGAAAGCAAATTACCGGTACTATAATAGCGCTTTGTTTGAAAATATTATCTAATATGTGTCTTATAATAGCGTTTTTGGGAAAATGCTATTAAATACTGGTACTATAATAGCGCTTTTGGAAAAATGCTATTAATCACCAGTACTATAATAGCGCTTTTAAAGCGCTATAACAAAAATTGTTTTACAATAGCAGCTTGGTTAATAGCGCTTTTAAGCGCTATCAAAAAGCAAAAAAACGCTATTAAATAGTTTTTTGTAGTAGTGAAGCCAAACGGGCATAAATGCAATCCACAAGCAAAATATAATTTTCTTTGCATAAACTAGAATTACAATGCCAAGCCAAAACGTGGGTTATTACATTTTCAACACTACATACACATTTTGATCTTTTGCCCCTGTTAAGACCACAAGCCACCAGTTCTTTAAGGTGAAAAAGAAATAGAAACTTCTAGCCAACTCGTTACGACACTAGAACTTTCAAAAGGTGATTTGAAGTCGATCACTCAAGCGCTTAAGTTTAAGTCAGTTTTCCTTCACACAACGCTAGATTGCTCCCTTCGAGAATTCTACACGCGAGCCCTTGAAACTAAAACCGCAGGATGTTAACAGTTAGTAATTTTTGTCATTTAGACTGAGTCCCTCGATTGGGACGGTTCAATGGAGAAGAAACCGGGTCAGAGCTAAGTAGAACTCGATCAGACCGTAGAATATCATTTCAACCCACCTTCTTGACGTCCTAGATGTTAATCAATCCTTGGATTTTGGTTTCGAAAGCTGCTCGACAAAGGTATCCAATTCTTTATGTCCGTTACCTCGCGACCAAATAAGAAAAAATAGGGTGAGGCTCTTGCAATAGAGAAACATACCAAACATTCACAGTTGTAAGAAAATGAATTCTATGTGTACAAAACAAGCATGCTAATGTGAATAAGGATAAGAATCCAACGTTTATCACCATCATTATCAATAACAGGAAACGAAAATGGAAAGCATCCTCACAGAGTCCAGAAACATTTTACACGTTTAAGTCAAGTCACAAACCTGTGCAATGTAAAGAAGGAAAGGAAATCCGAATTTTCGGAACATGTCGGAAATAAAAATAAAGCATATTCATCATAGCCATTGTATGTTCAAGACAAGAATCATGGTTCATAAAATATTTCCAATACAAAATTTGACAAGTTTAATTTTGAATTAAAAATCCATTTCATCAAAAATTATATAAAAGCAGTACATACAGCAAAGGGGAAACTGTTCACAAACACAGAAAACACACACAAAGATCAAAACCCTAGGTTTACATACACACATAGTAAGAGGAAGCTAGACTTATCTTTGAATCCCAGGTTATCGTTTGCATCAAAGCTTTCAAAAAGCTCATCAAGGGTCATTCACGAAGTTGCTTTACTTCAACATCGCGCGTCGACAAAACCATCGCGCCGCCAACCATCAACCTTCAATACGTCCGCCGTTTAATGAATTAGCCGCCACGAAACCTTAGGCAGTAGGTTCTCCCTCGTTTCCATTTGCAATTGGGTTTTGTTCAAATTAATATAAGGGTTTTGTTTGTTTATTGGGAAGAAGGGTGTTTCGCTCAGGGAATCCGATGCACTAGAAGAAGAGTTTGATTTGAGAGGGAGAAGAAGAGAGGTTCTTAAGGATAAAGAGGGAAAGTCGCGAAGGAGAGGAAGAAGAAGTGGAATTAGAGTTTTTCTGACCCCTCTTTCCTTTTCTTTTTTCGTTTTATGGTTAGTGGGTCGGGTCCGGTGGGTTGACCACCATCAGCCTATTGTTTTTATTTATTTCTTTGTTGTTGTTTTTTGTGTATTTGGGCTCTAGCCCAGTTTTTCAGTTTTTTTATTAAAAAAAAGGGGTATGTAATAATGTAATAAAAAAACTATAATAAATAGAAAAATATAAAAATAATAATAAATAATAATAAAAGAAAAACAATAATGAAATAGGAATATACATTTTTTTATTTAAAAGAAAATAATTAATTTTTTAATTTAATATAGATTTGAGTGTAAATTTTCATAATTTTAGATAAAAAATAATAATAATAATTTAGTTTTAATTAATTTAGGTTTAACTTAGACTACTTAGGTTTAATTAGAATTTTAACCTAAGGTTTTGATTATAATTCATTTAAACTTTAGTTAATTTACTTATTTTAAACCTTAATTAGATTTTATTTTAACCCCATTTAGTATCTTATGTAGACTTCACTTTTTCTCTTATTTCATGGATAACCCTTGTATCATAGTTAAATTGTGATGCCGGCTTCATATCTCCCTCCTGACTCAACTTTTAATTCTGGATGATGTTTATTTATAGTACTTATCCATCGCTATTTTGATTATATTGACTAGATATTTACCTGGTATCTTATGCTTATATTTTATTCATCTATGTACTCTTAACTCTGTACTGGTTTCCTGTCCCATTTTCAAAGGAAAGAGTTTCCTCCTTTTGACTGCCATGTCAATCTCATAGATTTAAACTCCTTCCCTTTATCCTAGCCTTAGGATCTAAGTCGTCGTACTCACACTTAGCGTCCCGCCATCGACATACATTATCTTTTACACTTCATCCTAGCCTTAGGATAGGAGTCGCCGCACTCCACTTATCATTCTGCCATGAACATTACATTACCCTTATTCCTAGCCTTAGGATTAGGAGTCGCCGTACTCCACGTAAGCTCCCGCCGAGGATACTTACCTACCTCTTTCAACAATAACGTAGATTTGGAGTCACCGCACTCCATGTAAGTGTCTTGTTATGAATACTTACCTCCCCCTAGAACCTTGACCATATTCAAGAAGTTCCTCACCCTCATTAAGGGGAATTACAAATACTCTGATTCCATTCCCGTCAGGAAACATAGGCACAAGATGCAATTTCTTGGCAAGTATACTTAGGAATAACCCCTTAGGTCTTCCTTCAACCCTTTAGCATACCTTTAACAGATAGATTAGCAAATAGCACATTTAAAACAAGAGGTTCTTGTCGAGTACTACAGATGCTTAGGATGCTAATACCTTCCCTAAGTTTAACCAACCCCGAACCCTAGATCTCCCCGTATTGTGTTTACGATGCAATTTAGGTTTTTCTTTCTTTAACCTTTCCTCTGGATAAATCAAAGACCGATTGTGAATTCAAGATTTGTGATTCAAATTAATCAATAATTTGACATCCCATTCTCACTGCAACAAGGTGTTAATAAGATTAACGGTTCGGACTTTGGCAAAGCTTCAAGGTGTTGTTCCAAAATGTTCAAAACACTCGCAGCACATGCTCGAACGGGATCGTCTCTTGATGGATTACGCCCTTCAGAATATGGTACGCGCGATCTTTGGTATGCTGCGACATGCCTTTCACGTTCATGATATCCCTTTGTTTTGAAGGTAATGCCTTAACACTAGGGTTCATATGGAGTTTTGTGGAACTTCTGAGTCTGCTCCATGCTGAAATTAATTCTTTCTTTTGCAATATTAGGTAGGCATGCGAATGTTTGGGAGACGAGCTCGAGTTCTACCGTGACTTTGGAACTCTTAAACTTATCGATGAGAATGCAAGGATAGCTTCAGGGTACTGCATACTAGAGAAGTCCATGAACAACATGAAATGAAGGGTTGGGGAAATATCATATGCTCGCATCGATTTGTAGTTAGATTCCCATAAGAGGAACCTAAAACTGTATTTGTAAAATTTGGAATGAACTTTGGAAACCTATGTTCTTCTGGATGTTTGATACCAATGGCCAAACTTATCGGTGATTGATCAATACATGGGTTATAATTTGTAAAAAAACTGCAATTACTAAATAAAGCTAATACACAAGCTTCTTGGAATAGCCTAGTTTTTTAGATCTTGAATTCCAAATATGTTATCCAATAGCTAAAACCAAAACAACTACCTCTGGTTTAAAACTCGACCTTGACCAAAATCCTCGGGTTTTTCTGAAGGATAATTTAAAACTAGCGACTCAGCGCTTAGGTGCTATATTAAAAGAAGAAAGATCGACTTGTCACAATGTTCCAAACAAAAGGCCTATGAATCGCGGACAAGAACAGTACAGTATGGCCCACAAGTATTTTAACCATAATCCTGAGGAAAAGTTATTAAAATCTAAAACTCGTCCTGAGACCAACTAGAGCAAGATTGCTACATGGCCCAAATGATAGTATATCACAACCCAACAAATCAAATGGAGATCAACCCCGAAAACAAATGCGTTGTGGCCCTCAACTTAAAACCTTGAGTAAATGAAACTAAAGTTAAGGGAACCTCTTGGAGACAAAACTGAGGCATGGCCAAAAATCTCTTAATAGGTTTTGAAGATGTCAAAATACAAAAATGGGGGCCAACAAAAATAGAAAATCTAGGACCAAGACGAATCAATCAGCTGGTCATGTTCTGAGGTATTCGTAAGAATGAGCACTATCTCCTCCCGCATCTGCACAAACTGGTCAGTCATAATAAACACACACGCAAGGTCCTGCAACCTAATGATGTTATGTTATGTGATGCACAAAAGGAGATTGGATCTTAGGGTCGAAAATTAGGGTGTGACAGATGCCCCCATTTAAGTTTCTTCTATCCGGATATATGGAGATCTAAATCTTTGTCTCGAAGAGATAGGAGAGACTTAAATATTAACATTGTACGAATTTTGGCCCTAAGATGCCACGAGATGCATATGATATGAAATTAAAGGCAAAGATCCTCTGGGGAATAATGTCATAGGGGGATAACTGTATGTGGAGAATGATGACACCACAAAGAAAGGAAAATGACGAGGAGAAAACTCGGTAAAACAAGACTCCATGGGAAAGGATTGAACTCCACTGGGGAAGAGACGAACAACCTTTACTGGGGATAACTTACACATATGGTATCTCCAGCAAAATAAAGATGTATAACACTTATTGTCAGGAATATGATAGTTCAAACAACGGGCGAGAAACTTACGCTTTGAGGGATAACCTACTACCAACTTGTGGTAGCCTACACAAAGGCATCCAGTTGAAACAAAGACACATATTACCTACTACAATCGTATGATAGCCTAAGAAAAGGTAACATGAAGGGGAAAGATGACCTACTACCAATCATGGTAGCCTAAGCAAAGGTATCTGTCCAAAATAATACGGTATATTACCTACCATCAAATGTATGTTGGCCTAAGCAAAGGTAATAACTAAAATAAAATGATCCAGCTTGTCTGGCTAGATGACTAATTTAGAAATGGTAAATAAACCTCCCTACGCTTCTAGGTTGTATGCCATGAACGGGTCTCAGTTTCTTCTTTAATAAAGTATTTCACTTGAAAAGGGTAAAATAAATCCCCCCATGCTTCAAGATTGTATGTCATGAACGGGTCTCAGTTTCCTCTTTAATCAAGTATTTCACTTGAAAAGGGTAAAATAAACCTTCCTGTGCTTCAAGGTTGTATGCCATGAACGGGTCTCAGTTTCCTCTTTAATCAAGTATTTCACTTGAAAAGGGTAAAATAAACCTCCCCACGCTTCTAGGTTGTATGCCATGAATGAGTCTCAATTTCTTATTTAATTAAGTTTTTCACTTGAAAAGGGTAAAATAAACCTCCCCATGCTTCTAGGTTGTATGCCATGAATGGGTCTCAGTTTCTTCTTTAATCAAGTATTTCACTTGAAAAGAATAAAATAAACCTCCCCACGCTTCAAGGTTGTATGCCATGAATGGGTCTCAGTTTTCTCTTAGAATGATAAATACTTATGGGAAAGTATCTTCACAGGGGATTGGAGTTTCACTGGAGATTTATGACTCCAGTGGGAATCCACAACTTACTTGAGATTGGTCAATACCACCGAAGATCTTTATGAGAGATGCAAGCCGGTTGATTTGTAAAACATGTCTTCTCAAATAAAGAAAAGGATAAATTGTGATAGTTCTCACCAAATTTCTCGGAGAGATGCCATTTGGTGGAATTATATTGGGCTCATTGGGGAATACATCCCTGGGGATCATCTTTGTTGTAATTTGAAAATGTATGAAATCTTTGTAGCAAGAAGTCTCAAATAAAGAGAAACAAATGAAAAGTCTTCAACAAACTTTTCTGACGGATTTCCAAAGAGATGTCATTTGATGAAGGATGAGTTGATAATTATGATAAATCCCTTGGGGATAGACAAATTGTCTTGAGGAGACTGCCATTTGTCATCTAAGTATAAATCCTGAGAATAAAACCAAACTCCTCAAATAAAGAGCTGCCACTTGTTGTTTGGGTATAAATTGTTGATAAACAATATCCCACTGTTGGAGAAAACTTTTCTTCTTTGGTGATCTTCAAACAGATTCTTCCCAGGGAGATAAAGTGCAAAATAAATGCACGCTTTATCTAGGTTCAACAGTCTAGAGACATCCAACATGGTGATTGTCAAAGGATCAAAATTCACTTCAGGAAATAACTGAAGAGAAACGGTCAAGAAACCATCTACTCATTGAGGAATAAACTTAAATGAGTTTTATCTTTATCCAAGAATGGAAAAGAAATATTCGCTCCGTTGAAGAAGTCCTTGTTGGTGAAGATAAAATAAATATCCTATCCAGAGGGAAACTTGGATGAGTATCAGAGCTTGAGGATTTTTTAGGGATGAAGTAAACATCCGTGAATGTCAATTTTATTATTCATATATCAAGTAATACCCATAAAAATATTTTGAAAAGATTTTAAATTAGTTCGAAATTGCTATCACAAAAAACATTTATTTGTAAAGATAAAAGAAAGACAAAGATTGCTCGATCATATTTTATTAGATGGTAATCTGCAAAAGGGCATAACTTCAATATATTATTACAATGTTGGAAAATGATAATAATAGTAACAGTTACATCAGCAGAATAATGACTAATATCTTCCTAAACCATCTTGAACTTTTCTACATTCTAAGCCCTGTAACTCCAATGGACGAATCGTGGATTGTAGTGGTCTTCAATAATTCCAACTCTAGACCGTCTTCTTTAAGCATAGTACTTCTTGACGGAATATATATTCATTAGGTGAGTGATTTCTTCTCCATCCATAGTTGCTAAGATCAGAGCACCTCCTGAGAAAACCTTCTTAACGACATATGGCCCGTCGTAGTTTGGGGTCCACTTTCCTCGGGTATCAGTAAGGAATGATTGAATCTTATTGAGTACAAGGTCACCTTCTATGAATTCATGTGGTCAAACCTTCTTGTCGAATGCCTTCTTCATTCTTTGTTGGTATAGTTGGTTGTGACACAAAGCAACCATTCTCTTTTCTTCAATCAAATCCAGTTGGTCGTATCTGTTTTGACACCATTCATCCTTTGAGAGCTTTGCTTCCATCAATACTTGCATAGAAGGAATCTCGACTTCTATCGGGAGTACAACTTCCATACTGTAAACAAGTGAAAAGGGAGTTGCCCTTGTCGACGTGTGTACCGAAGTATGATATCAGTGTAAAGAAAATGAGAACATTTCATGCCAGTCTTTGTATGTGACAACCATCTTTTAGATAATCTTCTTTATATTCTTGTTAGCTGCTTCAACAACTCCATTCATCTTTGGTCGATAAGGAGAAGAGCTATTATGCTCGATCTTGAATTCTTCACATGATTCTTTCATCATTCTATTGTTCAAATTGGACCCATTATCTGTAATGATTTTACTCGGCACACCGTATCTACAAATAAGCTGATTCTTGATAAACTTAATGACCACATGCCTGGTAACGTTGGCATAGGAAGCAACTTCAACCCATTTGGTGAAGTAGTCAATTGCTACCAAGATGAAGTGGTGTCCGTTAGACGCTTTCAGTTCTATCATCCCAATCATATTAATGCCTCACATGGAAAACGGTCAGGGAGACGAGATAACATTAAGTAGAGTCGGAGGTACATGAATTTTATCTGCATAAATATGACATTTGTAACACTTCTTAGAAAATTTATAACAGTCTGACTCCATTGTAATCCAATAATATCCTGCTCTTAAGAGTTTCTTAGCCATGGCATGCCCATTGGCGTGAGTACCAAAAGATCCTTCATGAATCTCCGTCATTAACATGTCTGTTTCCCGCTTATCAACATATCTTATCAAGACCATGTCAAAATTTTGTTTGTATAGTACATAATTTCTCAGGAGAAAATTACTAGCCAATCTTCTCAGTGTTCTCTTATCTTTGTTTGATGCCTCATACAGGTATTCTTGCTTTCGAAGAAACAATTCAATGTCATGATACCAAGGCTTGACATCTTAAACATCTCCTATGGCAAATATGTAAGTGGGCCTGTCTAGGAAGTTTACATTAATCCTAGGACAATCGTTCCACCAGTTCACCACAATCATAGAGGCCAACGTTGCCAGAGCATCTGCCATCCTGTTCTTGTCACGAGGAATATGGTGGAATTCGACTCTGTTAACAAAAGGTAATAGTCGTCTTGCATAGTCTCTATATGGGGTTAGGTTATCTTTACGAGTCTCCCGTTCTCCTTTGATTTGGTAGACTACCACAGCTGAATCTCCATATACATCCAAGTTTTGATTCTTAAGTCTATTGCCTATTCAAGGCCCATTATGCATGCTTCATATTTGGCTTCATTGTTGGCACACTTGAATGTTAATCTGGAAGAAAACAGGATGTGAGATCCCTGAGGAGTCACAATGATTGCCCTAATTCCTTTCCCACGAGCGTTGACAGCTGCATCAAAAATTAAACCCCATTGAGAATCTGGTTCAGGTCCTTCTTCTGGTAGAGGTTCTTCGCAATCCTTCATTTTTAAATGCATCACGTCTTCATCAGGGAAATCATCATTAGTGGACTGATGCTCTTCAATAGGTTGATGTGTTAAGTGATCAGCCAAGACACTTCCTTTAATAGCCTTCTGAGTATGGTATTCAATGTCATACTATTACAATAACATTTTCCATCTGGCAATTCTTCCAGTTAGAGCGGGTTTCTCAAAAATCTATTTGATCGGATCCATCTTGGAAACGAGCCAAGTAGTGTGACTCAACATATATTGTCGTAAATGCCTGGAGGCCCATGCTAAAATACAACAAGTCTTCTCAAGCATGGTGTATCTGGATTTGCAGTCGGTGAACTTCTTGCTCAGATAATAAGTAACATGCTCTTGTTTCCCTGTTTCATCTTGTTGACTGAGTACACAGCCCATAGAGTCTTCCAATACAGTCAAATACATGATTAAAGGTCGTCATTCAATTGGGGAATCATAATAGGAGGTTCAAGCAGGTATTCTTTGATGCTATCGAAATTCTTTTGACAATCTTTAGTCCAAACATAACCTTGTTCTTTCCTAAAAAGCTTGAAGATAGGTCCACAAGTGGCAGTCATGTTAGATATAAACTGTGAGATGTAGTTTAAACGTCCCAAGAATCCTCTGACCTATTTCTCTGTAGTAGGAGCCAGCATTTCTTGAATGGCTCTTACCTTGTTGGGATCTACTTCAATACCTTTCTGGATAACGATAAAACCCAAAAGTTTCCCTGACCGTACACCAAAAATACATTTGTTAGGATTCAGCCGGAGTTTGTATTCTCTCAGTCAACCAAACAATTTCAGCAAGTGTTCAACATGATCATCCTCAGTTTTAGACTTAGCTATCATATCATCCACATACACTTCGATCTCTTTATGCATCATATCATGAAAAAGAGTGGTCATTGCTCTCTGATATGTTTCCCCGACATTCTTCAAACCAAACAGCATGACTCTGTAACAGAAAGTGCCCCACGGCATGATGAAGGATGTCTTCTCTCTATCTTCGAGAGCCATCCGGATCTGATTGTAACATGAAAATCCATCCATAAAAGAGAAAATATCGTACCTCATAGTGATGTCCGCCAATATATCAATGTGAGGCAGTGGGAAATCGTCCTTCGGGCTAGCCTTGTTCAGATCTCTGTAGTCAACACACATACGAACCTTTCCATCTTTCTTCGGAACGGGCACAATGTTAGCTAACCAATGTGAGTATTCAGCAGTGACAATAAAACCTGCATTGATTTGTTTCTGTACTTCCTCTTTGATCTTCAAAGCCATGTCAGGTCGAGTTCTTCTAAGTTTTTGTTTGACTGGTGGGCATTATGGCTTTAAGTCAAGTGATGCTCCACTATAGTAGTGTCAAGACCAGGCATGTCTTGATAGGACCAGGAAAACACGTAGACATATTCCTTGAATAACTTAATCAATTTCTCTTTCACGTCATACTTGAACAGAGCTCCAATTTTCACTTCTTTACAAATTTCCTCTGTACCCATATTTAATCACTTCTACAAGCTCTTTTTGGGGTTGAATGGCTTTATCTTTGTTTTTGAGTAGTCTGGAAATCTCTTTCAGAATCTCTTCTTCTTCTTCCTCAGCTTCAAACACAGGAAATTCGAATTTTGGCGAGGGCAATGGGTCATTATTTCTGGTATTTTGTTCGTGCAACAATCTGCACATGTAATATAGTTTTACTTAGTTTTAAGAAGTGAAAGTGTGTGTATACGCAAAATGATTATCGCTTATTATTACCATTTTCCAGAAAAATGAAAAAAGGATAAAAGAACAAATATGAAACAAAATAATACTTTTATTAATGATAGCAAAGCTGAACAACACACCCTAACAAGATCGCCTTTACCTTGGGCAGAGCAAAGGGAATTATTTAAAATAAGCCCACACAATATATTTTCGCTTTGGGCAGAGCGAAAAAACTAAAAACAAATGATTACTTTGATATATGAATAATGATAGGGACGTCAACTGCACTCTAATTTCTGGTTGTTACTCCCGGAGTCACAAAGTTAGGTAGGTCTTCATTGGAGTCCTCTCCGATGACAACATTGACTTCAAAATTGTGATCTCGGAGCCTTGATCTGGGAGAATAGAAAGACACATATGCGTCTTTAATCTTTGAATTATAACCCGGATCTTCCATGTAAGGCTCATAGTCTTCATATGGAATACAAAGGCTTGCAGACCCGTCTGATATATAGCCCTCGAACTCATCTTCAGCTACCACATTAATATGAGGAGGATGAATAATTCCTCCGCTGCGGGATACTTCTTCAATAGGTGGAACAAATGGACCTCTAGAGACCTATTTGTTGGAGCTGGCAGCGAAATCAAGACCTTCCCTATTCTTATTCTCAGGTAGAGACAACATTGTTTCCCATCCTTCTTGGGAACCACTGTTCACGACCCACTGTGCATCTTTTAAAGATGACATAGAAATTCCGGGCTTCTGTATATCATCATTAACAATCAAAAGTGCCTGGAATTGAGTTCTGACTTCTTCTTCTGCCTCCACATAAGAAAATGAGGAAAGGTGGATTACCACTAAGGCTCTCTTACCATAAACTGTAACTGTTTTTTCCTTCGAAGGTGTATTTCAGTTTCTGGTGCAATGTGGAGGTAACTGCCCCAGCCTCATGTATCCATGGCCTTCCTAGTAAGCAACTATAGGTGGCGCGAACGTCTATGACCTAAAATGTAATCATAAAAAATTGTATTCCGATAGTCATCGGCAAATCTACTTCACCAATTACCGTCTTCCTAGATCTATCGAAAGCTTTAACAATGACATGGCTCGGCCTCATCGACAGTCTTTGATATGATAATTTTGATAGAGTAGTCCTAGGCATCATATTTAACAAAGACCCAGTGTCAACAAGTACACTAGACAACGTATCATTCCCACAATTCACTGAGATATGTAATGCCATATTGTGTTTCCTTCCTTCTTCCGGGAGATCTTCTTCACAGAACCCGAGATTATTGCTAGAAGTAATATTACCACAATACCGTCGAACTGTTCAAAAGTCACATCATGTTCAACGTAAGCTTGTTCTAACACCTTTTGTAACGCTTCCTTGTGAGCTTCTAAGCTCATCAACAACTGCAGTACATAAATCTTGGACGGGGTTTGTTACAACTAATCCACGACCTTGTACTCGCTTCTTTTGATCAACCTCAAAAATTCATCAGATTGAGAAGAATCAACTCCACTAGGCTTCCCTATGGTTGTGTCCTTTGTAATAGGTTGTTCGAATGAAATCTCTTTATTTTTTGGAAGCGTTGAAGGATAAACTCGACCGCGTCTAGTTACTCTACTAATGTCCGTGATATTAACAACTGAGGGTAAAGTAGGTAAAGGTACCTCCTTTCCGTTTTCCATCATCGTGGCGTTATACCTATAGGGAACTGCCCTGGTGGAAGTATAAGGAATTGGTCCAGGCACATTAATTACCAAAGGAGTTACGGAAGGTCTTCTACTGTCGTATGTAATTTCAATGCGCTCCACTTCCTTGAAGTGGGGCACTATAACAAATGCTTCTTCATTTCTTTCTACTGGAACCAGAACTTTGTCATACGTGATCGTAATAACTCTTCTGTTTAATAGGTCCTGGATATCTTCTCTCACAAGGAGGCAACCTCGAGAATTTGTAGAACAAATAGAACAGGCAGTGTAGTTGTGTTGCTCATGATTGAAAAACATCATCTTCGTCAAATCACTATGCATCTTCACTAAAGATTCTCGAATATTCTTCAAATCAAATACATTATATTTTCCTGAGCAGCCTTGAATCATGTCTACAATGGATGAACCATGCTGAGGCAGGGGATTATCTTGTACGTTAGGATTGGAATCTTTAAAGGATAAGATCCTGCACTTAATCAACCTCTAAACATCTGCTTTCGAACCGTAACAATTCTCAATGTCGTGGCCCGGAGCACCCTGGTGGTATGGACAAAATTTATCTGCTCTGTACCAATGTGGGATATTTTTGGGTACCTCTAGTAGAGCTTTCGTCTGGATGTGTCCCTTATGTATCAACACTGGAAATAATTCAGTGTATGTCATAGGAATAGGATCAAAGTCTAGTCTTTTATGCACATTACCCTGGTTATTGAACTGTAGAGCTCGGGGAGCTTGAGGTTGTTGATATGGTTGAGAAAACTGTGTTGATAAGCCGGAGTGTTGAGTACTGGTGTTACAGCAGCAACTTGCTGAGGCTGTTGATACCTCCTCCTTGGTCATCCTTGGTGCATGACACTTACATCTTGTTCTTTTTTCTTTATAAAATTACTTTCGTACTTTTTCACACTGCTAGGGGTACCTCCTTCCCTAGCTAACCTTCCTTCACGAACTCCTTCCTCCAGACGTATACCCATATTTAGCATTTCAGTGAAATCATTGGGTGCGCTGGCTACCATTCTCTCATAGAAAAATGAACCAAGTATCTTCAAAAAGATCTTAGTCATTTCTTTCTCTTCTAATGGTGGTGTAACTTGAGCGGCTAACCCGCGCCAACGCTGAGCATACTCTTTGATGTTTTCTTTGTCCCTTTAAGTCATGGCCCTTAGTTGATCCCGGTCAGGTGCCATGTTGACATTATACTTATATTGCTTAATGAAGGCTTCGCAGAGATCGTTGAATGTTTGAATCTTCATGTCGTCTAACCTCATGTACCATTTGAGTGTTGCACCGATCAGACTGCCTTGAAAATGGATAAGTAGTTGATCATTATCTGTCTGTACCGACATCTTCTGAACATACATGATGAGATGACTTTGCAGACAAGTGTTTCCTTTGTATTTTTCAAAATCCGGAACCTTGAACTTTGGAGGGACTTTGACATTCGGAACCAAACAGAGATCAGAAGCACTTTTGCCAAACAGTTCTTTTCCTCTGAGAGCTTTCAGTTCTTTTTGAATTTCTAAGAATTAATCCTGAAATTCATCCATACTTTCATCAAACCCTACAGTTTCGCTGGGAGCATCATTATACCCTGGCTCTTCCAAGACATATGGAGTGGTATTCATATTCGATGGTAGCATAGTCATCACAACAGTGGTAGTAGGAATTACAGTTACAACAAGAACAGTGGTTATAACAGGAACTTTAGAGACATGCGGATGAAGAGATCTCAATCGCCAGGATTTGAGAAAAAAGAGTTTCGATCGCACGGGGGCGATAACAAAGAGGAAGCAGGCCTAACACGCCCAAACGGGAAGGAACTCGGGATACACGCGCTAGAAACTAAGGCGTAGCAGCGAATGCGTCGAATATCGTCCTAAGGACGTATACTAAACATTCTAAACAATTGAGAGGTAGCCCCCAATCACCATTTCCCACGTATCTAATGCTACAGCTTACAACACTTGACGGTTGCATAAAGACTCGAATAAGAAAGATGTTATCGAACGGAGCGGTTCCGTTGGCCCTTGACATTGTGTGCAAGCTCCATTCCAATCTTCTCCTCTTTTGGTCCTTGATGAAGACGTTTCGAATCAGAACCAATGTAACGCTAAACCGTCATAATTTGACTTATTAATAAAGTCAAACATTAAGAGGTCGCATATTGATATCTGTGTCAAAGACAATATAGAGAAATGATATTACGAATCATTCTCCAGTTGAATCATGTCACACGGACCAGAACAACAAAAAGTCCAAATAAAATCAGATGGAAAAGAAAATGAGGAGAGAAAAAGTATGGTCTCAAATTCTACATTATCCATCAACGAGTTGATTAATAACGCATTACGGAGGTATCGACCTACAAAATGAAAGTGAGATGAAAAGTCCAATAACAAATGGAAATTGAAAATGAATTTCTAATAAGAAAGAAAATAAAGTTCTAATAGAAAATATGTTCTAAAGAAGTTCCAAAGAAAATTGAATTTGAAAAATAGAATATAAAATTCTATTCAAGAATATGGAATATAATATCCTAAAAAATATAAACTCTATGTAAAGATCCTATATAATATTCTAATAAGAAAATAGCAAAGTATTTACAAAGAAAAATACAGCAGGGGGTGCATTATTGAGTATGGGGGTACAGAACAAAACCCACACGGTTGGGCTTCAGGCTGTGAATCCCAAACAAAATACAACAGCAGCAACAGAGGGGGTGTAATAGAGAAACGAGGGGTATGAATCCGAAAATGAAAGGTTGGGCTAAAAGCCCACTAACCAACTTAAGGAGTCTCATCGTCTTCTTCACTTTGCCAAAACGAAACCCTAACTGGCCTTCCTCTTCTCCAACACTAACACCTTGCTCAGAAACAAACTTCCACCACCCTCACTTCGCCGTCTCCGATCTCCGACCGTCACCGTCACAACTCCGCTCCCTTCTAACATCATCATCACCTACAAAACCAGATAATTAAACCAAACCAGTAAAATCAAAGCCATCACGATGACTCTTCCGATTTCTACTGAGCGCCGTGTGAGATTTGTTTGCTAGATGTTGGAGCTTGAAGTAATGGTGAAGGATTATAGTTCGATCGTAAGTTCCGCATATAGATCTGGAAGTTTGGATGAACTTTGTTGAAGTTGTTGATGGCGAGAGTTGAGTTCAGATCTATGAAGATGTGTTACTGTGTTCGGGGAGGATGGATCCGGAGATGCATGTTAATGATGAAGGTGTTTAATGGCAGAAGTTGAAGGTCGAGTATGGTTCATAGAAATTCTGGAAAAATAGGATGAAGATGACGAAGATATGAAGGTTTGTTGCATTTCTTGAAAACGGTTATGATTGTATGAAGATTGATGGTGGCGTTGGAAGTTTCTGGAAAAAGATGTTAAAGGATGACGAACCTGATGATCTGCGCAAGGATCTTGAGTTCGTGGATCCGGATCGGGTGAGGTGATTTTGATGGCGTGCGAAGCTTCATGAAGGTCTTCAAGAAGAAGATGAAGATCGTTGAAGGTTGGTTGAAGATCCTGAACGATTCTGGAAACAATAATGAAGAGGCTATGATGAACTCAGATGAATCTTGGATGAAGATATTGAAGGTTGATGAAGATTTGAACAAAATCTGGAAAACTCATGAAGGTTGAAAATCTGGACGAAGATCGTGATGAATCTTGAGTAACACGGTTAGAAATGAAGGTTTGTGTATCAAGATGATGATGAAAGGGATTACTGGAAAAAATTACGAAGATGATGAAGAATGAACATTGATGCACCTTTGAAGAAATCTGGAAAAAGTATGAACATGAAGAAGATTGTTGAGTTTCGCTGGGAAAATGAAGAACACGGTTGAAGAAGATGAAGATTCCGGTGAGATTGCTGCCGTGTGATTTCTCTGGCGAAACTCCGGTGGTTTGCATGCGGCTGGTGAGGTGGCGCCTGGGAGGGGTTACGTGGCGAGCATGCAGAATATGTGGTGAAACGTGGCAACCAACCAGAGAGAGAAAGCGAGTGACACTCTTATATAGTGACACATGGCACAGACTGGGCTAATGTGCCTGCGAAAATGGACATGTGGCCCTGCAAAAATTTATTAGTGGACTGCAAATCTAACTAATTAATGATTAAACGAAAATTGATTAAATGTTGATATTAAAAATAATTAACAAAAGCTGGTGCTAATTAAAACCTATTAAGCCTAATCAATTAATCCTAATTAATACTAAACAATTAATCCTAAAAATAAAATCTAATAAAATCTAAAAGACTTAATAAACCTAATATTCTAATATTAATTCTAATGTCCACATTAAAACCAACCTAACCTCTAACAAATCTAAAGAATTAATGAAACCAAAAATGCAATATTAAGACTAAAAAATAATTAGTAACTAGCCAAATTAAGTTCTAATAAAAAAGAATTAAATCTAACATAAAACCCTAATATTCTAGAAAACTATTAAAAACTATATTCTATGCTAAAAATTAGGAAATAAAATCTAGAAAATTAAATTGGTGAATATAAAATGCGAGAATGCAATAAGATAAGCGGTAAAACGGCGGACGCCGAAATATCCCCCAAATAACAGTACATACTGAAAACACCGGGGAGAGCACCACTACCGAAATAATCCTCCTTATTCGAACTGGTTTGAATCGCCTGAAGCGCGATAAGAGGGCTGTAATTCCGATAAAATCAATCTGGCTGGAAAGATGCGTTGTATGCGATATGCAGATGCAAATGCAAAATGAATCGAAACATAAGCCAAATTGCGAGAAACAATTGGTCAAATTTTGGGGTGCAACAGCTGCCCCTATTCAAGTGACTTGGACTTGAATGGTTAAAAAGCGTACGACTTTCAACATTCAAAGGTAGAAGTTGGTTGAATACTAAAGAACCCGGAAATTTGCCAACCGCAGAAATAAACTACAAAAACTGATTAGGGAACACATCTCCGTTAATAACTGAATCCAGTCGCAATGGCAACAAGCTGACTGATCATCTGATAAAGAACACCTGAATTCACCGCCAGTCATCTGTGTAACGCCACAGGCATCGAACCCAAAGGCCGGATCAACACGTAGTTGATAACTTTACATCGTCTAATGGTAGACAGGAAGAAAACCATACTCACATCGTCTAATGATAGACAGAAAGACACCACAACGTTCACATTGTCTAAAGGTAGACAGAAAGAAATATCCCCGAAAGTTTACATCGTCTAAAGGTAGATAGAAAGAAAACCATACTCACATTGTCTAATGGTAGACGAAAAGACACCACATCGTTCACATCGTCTGAGGGTAGACAGAAAGAAATGATATCCAACATTCACATTGTCTAAGGATAGACAGAAAGAAAACCAATACTCACATCGTCTAAAGGTAGACGGAAAGACACCAATACTCACCTCATCTAAAGGTAGACGAAAAGAAACTTGTCCGAAGAACCACATCGTCAATAGGAATCAACGGAAAGAGAAATCAATACAAAGATCACTTCAATGAACTTCAAAACCACTCAGCAACTTTCAGAATTCTTTCGTCCATAAGAATTGATGGAAAGAAAATATCTTCAAAGGGCCAGATCGTCAATAGGAATTGACAGAAAGAAAACCATCTTCAAAGAGCCTTATCGTCATTAGGAAATAACAACAAGGAAATCCAAACATTCTTCAAAGAGCTGCGTCGTCAATAGGAATTGACAACAAGAAACCCTCTTAAAACATTATCTCTTCTAATAAACAAAAAGAAAACCATGTCAAAACTCACATCGTCTAAGGATAGACGGAAAGAAAACCATACCCAAATCTCGCATCGTCTAAGGATAGACGGAGAGAAAACCTGTTGGAGATCATATCGTCAATAGGAATTGACAGTCGAAAAACCATACAGAACATCACCTCGTCAATAGGAATTGACAGAAAGAAAATATCCAGAATATCCAAAATCCACATCGTCTAATGGTAGACGAAAAGAAAACTTGTATCTGAGGAACCACATCGTCTAAAGGTAGATAGAAAGAAATATCCAAATAACAACTCTGCGAACATCCGAACCACTTTGTCAATAGGGATTGACGGAAAGAAACCTGTTGGGGATGTCATCATCAGAGGGCTGATGAACAAAGAATTACCGACGTACGATCTGAAACCCAAAAGTAAGCAGACGATCCGGCTGAACCAGGCTGTTGATATACCACTGTCTTGATTGAATCAGATTGCCATGGAAGGCTAATAGAAATTGGCTTATGCTTCGTATGCATATGTTTGAGTTTCTATGGCGTAATGCTCCATATGAAATGGAAATGCTACGCATTTGAGGATGTAATGCAAAGATGATGCAAATATGATAACTATATGCAAAAAATGCAGATGCAGGCTCGGGCTGCCAGGGAAAGCTGGACGCGAAGAACCACTCCAGCAAAATAAATGCTGAAGAGGTAAAGCCAACTCCGCTAGGGAATAACCGGATGTGCCAAGTATGATTGGACTTTGCTGGGGAAGACCAGACGAAATCTTCCTGGGTACCAATGGGAATTGGATTTTGGAATGATGCGTCAATAGGGATTGGGCTTTCTGGTGGTCGCCAATTGGACTTGGACTTTAGGCTATTTGCGAAGGATCAGGTACGGATGACACTGGTAAACGCCCTGTCTGGATGCAGGGTTGGAAAACAACTTGTCTGAATACAAGGTTTAAGGGTCAGGAGATGGTTAACATGACTTCCCGACATTCGTCTTGAACTTGAAGGTTGACAGAACCTGCTTGAACAGCTCTGAAAATATGGAGAGGAACAGTTCCTTTGTTTCCAAGTTTGCCCAGCTCGTGGGACTTCTGTAAGAACCTTCCTTGAAAGGGAACCTGAAATCTCCGTACCCCGATGGTTGGATATGAACTGCCTCAGCATTCTGGAACTCGATGAAGTGCTAGCTTCTAGACAAGGATAGCTTCTGCTCTTGGGGTGGCCTGCCCCTGCCTTGCAACGACCTTGCCCCTGATTGGCTGATCTGTAGAGAGGATGCCTCTGTCTTCGAGAGATTTACCGAATCTCGACCTGATTGCCCCAGATTAACTGAACTTTGGATGGCTGATTCCCATGATATGATCGTTTGATGTAGCTTGCCCCGGTTCGACGGAGTGCATAAACTCTCTGCATGTTATCCTGATCAAAACTTTCCACTGTAGAAACTTTCCTGATGCAAGTGCTTACTCGAAAGTAAAACAAATTGTTCTGCACAAAATATATATTAATGCAATACATATGACGTTTTAAAATCCAAGTCTGTTCACTGGAAAAAATTTATGACATATAATAGATGAAATCATTCATCAAAATGTCAACATTAATATAATGCTGTAAGGGGAATCCTTTTAGGAGTCAGTTCCGACGTGATCTTTACCGAAGTATGCATTTGAAATAATCCTGCTTCAATTAGGACTTTTCAGGTTGTAACGTGGTCAGGTTCACAGTTTGAAAGAAAGGATATAAGGCTCAAATTTTATTTTAACCCACCCATTCTCTGTGATGTTCTCCAATCCTACGTTCAGCTAATTTGTCACTAGCGCTCACCTTTTAAAGGTTGAATGACAGGAGTGATGGTTCAGGACACCACAAGTGTTTGGAGTGACAGCCACTAGCTTTTTGTCTTTTGTGCCTGGAGTCACACGACTTGTTTTTCACCATCATTTTTTGATTTCCCTATTTTTGCCTGGACTGGCTCTTTCGAGCTTCTTTTGATTTCAAAGTCCAGCGGGATGCCCTAATTTTTTCCTAAGTTGCTTATTCGCAAGATTTGACTTAACGGGCTTTTTCTTTTGATTCTTTTTTCTCTCTTTTTTCGAACAAATTGTGTGACACTGGCTTGTCTGACTTGTTAAAGGGATTGTGACTGTTTCACTCCTTGGTCAGTAATGGATACCCATTTTGGGTTTTTTAGGTACGACCTATAGATGTGTGATTGATCCTCGAACGGGAACACTCCTTTTACAACTTGGACGCTCGGCCAAATTAACTGACACCTACCCTTCCCCGGGTTAAGATTGAGGGTTTTTCATTTTCAGAAAGAAACTCCTACTACTTGGCTCAAAGGGGCTGACAAAGGATTATCTTCCTTATATCTCCGGTGTTTAGGGATTTGAAATAATGCATGTACATCATCAGCAGGTTTTATTCAAAAGCATACAATCGGAAGCTTGCGCGTCATTCGATTTCGTCATCCTCCCTCGGATTCTGCTTAAACAAGCGTTTGGTATCAATTAAAAACATTGAGTGAACACGAATGGATTAAATCAAAACATGCATATTCATTTCATTATCATTATCAATTGAAAATAATACAAGTTTTACGAATGCAATTTGCGCTTTAACAGAAAAGAAACTACAAATGCAAAGAAATGACATGATAAAACAAAGATTGCCAGCTTCTGGGAACCAGGCTTTTCAAACTTGATTTGCTACTGAGCCAGTCCTCTTCAGAATTGCTCGTCGAAGTCGGTCTGATACTCTTCCGAACCCACATGATTGGATGATGGAAGATCGTTGATCTGAACACCCTGAGAAGTGATAGAGAACATGTTGGAGTCAAGTAGAGTATGAACCTTTCTCCTAAGCACCTTACAATCGTCAGTCGAATGTCCCTGTGCCCCAACATGGTACTCACAGCGGCCGTTGACATTAAAACCTGGCGGATACGGAGGAATCTCTGGATTAATCTTCTTCGGCACTATCAACCCACCCCTGATCAAATCCGGCAACAACTGACTGTACGACATCGGCAACTGAGTAAAATGTCTCTCTGGCTTCCTTGGTCTTTGTCGGGCGTGCTGACGCGGCTGATGACGGTAAGATTGCTGACTCTGAAGGGGAACAGATACCTAATACACAAACCCAACAGGTTGCTGACTCTGAACACTTGAAGTGTCTGAAAACTGAATCTGAGGTATCGGAGATTCCTAGATAGCATCACTTTCTTTCTCCCATTCCTCTTGAGAACTGACAACTGATTCACTTTCATCAACTAAGATATAGGGGTTGTCTCGAATCTTTCCGTTCTTGAGTTCGCTCTCAACATGTTCCCCTGTTATCATCAAGTCAGCAAAGTTCAATGTTCTACCACCGATCAATTTGTCAAAGTAATGGCCTTTCAGAGTATCCAAGAATATGTCAATCAACTCTCTGTCCAAAAGTGGTGGTTGAACGCAAGCTACAAATTCTCTCCATCTCTGCACATATCCTCTGAAGGATTCATTGTCCGCATGAGATAGTTCTTGCAATTGCATACGACTGGGAGCCATGTTGAAATTGTAGTTGTACTGCTTCACAAAGGAATTGGCTAAATCTGACCATGATCTGATGCAATCACTCTTCAACTGCATATACCAATTCAACGATGCTCCACTCAGACTGTCCTGAAAACAGTGAATCATAAGCTGGTCATTATGGACATGTGAAGTCATTTTCCTGCAGAATATTACCAAATGCTGCCTCAGACAACTATCCCCTTTGAACTTCTCAAAATTCGACATTTTAAACTTCAGAGGCATCACAAGGCCGGGCACCAGACACATGCTCGCAGCATTCAAATTAAGAATGTTCTGACCCATCAGGGCGTCAAGCTTTTCATCCAACAGACGACATTTTTCCATAAATTCAACAGTCTGTGAGTCCTTAGGATTAATTTTCGGAACAACCCTCTGAGAATATGACACGGGGAAAGTGAAATTCTGATAGTCCGTGTCATGAAGAGAAGATGAATCTCTATCTCTGGAAATAGTATGCTCTTCAACAGGAATTTGCACAGGCTGAGCTTGAGCGACATTGTTCGTCGGAGTCCTCTAAATATTGGCCCCTCCTCTAGTCATAGCCGTCATGGCTTCCATGAGTTATCCCAACTGATTCTTCATCAATTCGAACTCTGCCTTTGTGACAACCAAGTTCTGCTTTCCTGAGTTCATGATCCTTCCAAAAGCTAGTTCAAGTCCAATGCGAATGTCAGGAACTCAACTGCGGGTTGGGCAAAAGACGGGTAAGCTTTCTGTTCCGTCCAAGGATGGATATGCAACCATGAGATGCACATGAAATGCAATGCAAAATGCTGATACAGCAAACACGGGATCACAACCCCCACAAAGCTCTAAATACTGCTGCGCTGCTGACTGGAAAAGCTCGCTTTAAAGAGAGAAACTAAAATACTGGGTTGGCTGGAAGTCAAGTTTCCTGCAAAAACCCTCCCACTCACAGGTATGGACCTATCCACTAATAATTTTCAGCATCCTATGTGTTCATCAGCGTCACAGACTTTCAAGAAATTATGATACGTTCACCATTTCTGGTTTGGCATCATCATCTCCTAAAGAGGCCTCACTTAGCTGAATCACAGATGATCGGTCCCTAGAGTCGACAATCCTCAGATCCAAAATCCCCTCGAGCCCTAAGGGCCAGAAAGGAAATCATCAAAGAGAATCTCGTCTGAGCACGAATTTCAAGGGAAACTGTGTCTGCTAAGAAAACAGACTCCCCACTACTCTCCACTACTATTGCTAGGTGTGTACTCAAGCCTGGGTTTTGGCTTATCTCTCAAAGGAACAACCACCCAACAGCACAACAGCAACAGATAATAATATAGTGCGAAAAATGTAAATACAACAATATACAAAATACAACACACACTATAAACATCCAAAGACAAGCAAACAAGCACTAGGATTGACTCACATAGGGAAACGTTGGAGTCCCCAGCAGAGTTGCCAGCTGTCGCTACTGCGAAAAAAGGTGCCGGCAATGACAAAAGAGTCACCACCGTTCGTTATTTATCCCAACAAGGCAAAGGAAACGAGCAGAGAAAACCTGACGAAACGGGAGAAGACAGATCATCGCAACCAAATCTCGGGTTCGGGAGTCAGTTACGCAGGGGGAAGGTATGAACACCCCTCACGTTCGTCGTACTCGATGGGATCCACGCTTAGTTATCTATCTTAAAGGGTGAAAAATAATCTAATCTACGGCTGCTAAAGCTAAACGGAAAGAATTGACTCGATAGAGCATCGCCGCTCTATACCTACGTATTCCCTCATGCAATGGGAAAGTCAGAGTCAACGTAGTTCGGGAAACTACGGGGGGAATTTCTCGCCAAGACGTCGCGTCTCGTGCCTACGTATTCTCATCTGGCATGAGAAATCAGAGCAACACATAATTCAGGCTAACTACGGAAAGACTGTCTCGATTGCACGGGGGCAAGAGAAGAGATCTCAATCGCTAGGATGCGAGAGAAAAGAGTTTCGATCGCACGGGGGCGAGAACAAAGAGGAAGCAGGCCTAACACGCCCAAACAGGAAGGAACTCGGGACACACGCACTAGAACCTAAGGCGTAGGAGCGAATGCGTCGCATATCGTCCTAAGGACGTATACTAAACATTCTAAGCAATTGAGAGGTAGCCCCCAATCACCATTTCCCACGTATCTAACGCTACAGCTCATAACACTCGACGGTTGCATAAAGACTCGAATAAGAAAGATGTTATCGAACGGAGCGGTTTCGTTGGCCCTTGACATTGTGCGCAAGCTCCATTCCAATCTTCTCCTCTTTTGGTCCTTGATGAAGACGTTTCAAATCAGAACCAATGTAATGCTAAACCGTCATAATTTGACTTATAAATGAAGTCAAACATTAAGAGGTCGCATATTGATATCCGTGTCAAAGACAATATAGAGAAATGATATTATGAATCATTCTCCAGTTGAATCATGTCACACGGACCAGAACAACAAAAAGTCCAAATAAAATCAGATGGAAAAGAAAATGAGGAGAGAAAAAGTATGGTCTCAGATCCTACATTATCCATCAACAAGTCGATTAATAACGCATTACGGAGGTATCGACCTACAAAATGAAAGTGAGATGAAAAGTCCAATAACAAATGGAAATTGAAAATGAATTTCTAATAAGAAAGAAAATAAAGTTCTAATAGAAAATATGTTCTAAAGAAGTTCCAAAGACAATTGAATTTGAAAAATAAAATATAAAATTCTATTCAAGAATATGGAATATAATATCCTAAAAAATATAAACTCTATGTAAAAATCCTATATAATATTCTAATAAGAAAATAGCAAAGTATTTATAAAGAAAAATATAGCAGGGGGTGCATTATTGAGTATGGGGGTACAAAACAAAACCCACATAGTTAGGCTTAAGATTGTGAAGCCCAAACAAAATACAACAGCAACAACAGAGGGGGTGTAATAGAGAAACGAGGGGTATGAATCCGAAAATGAAAGGTTGGGCCAAAGGCCCACTAACCAACTCAAGGAGTCTCATCGTATTCTTCACTTTGCCAAAATAAAACCCTAACTGGCCTTCCTTTTCTCAAACACTAACACCTTGCTCATAAACAAACTTCCACCACCCTCACTTCGCCGTCTCCGACCTCCGACCCTCACCGTCTCAACTCCACTCCCTTCTAACATCATCATCACCTACAAAACATGATAATTAAACCAAACCAGTAAAATCAAAGCCATCACGATGACTCTTCCGATTTCTACTGAGCGTCGTGTGAGCTTTGTTTTCTAGATGTTGGAGCTTGAAGTAATGGTGAAGGATTATAGTTTGATCGTAAGTTCCGCATATAGATCTGGAAGTTTGGATGAACTTTGTTGAAGTTGTTGATGGCGAGAGTTGAGTTCAGATCTATGAAGATGTGTTACTGTGTTCGGGGAGGATGGATCTGGAGATGCATGTTAATGATGAAGGTGTTTAATGGCAGAAGTTGAAGGTCGAGTATGGTTCGTAGAAATTCTGGAAAAATAGGATGAAGATGACGAAGCTATGAAGGTTTGTTGCATTTCTGGAAAACAGTTATGATTGTATGAAGATTGATGGTGCCGTTGGAAGTTTCGGAAAAAGATGTTGAAGGATGACGAACCTGATGATCTGCGCAAGGATCTTGAGTTCGTGGATCCGGATCAGGTGAGGTGATTTTGATGGCGTGCGAAGCTTCATGAAGGTATTCAAGAAGAAGATGAAGATCGTTGAAGGTTGGTTGAAGATCCTAAACAATTTTGGAAACAATAATGATGAGGCTATGATGAACTCGGATGAAGATCTTGAAGGTTGATGAAGGTTTGAACAAAATCTGGAAAACTCGTGAAGGTTGAAGATTTGGACGAAGATCGTGATGAATCTTGAATAACACGGTTGGAAACGAAGGTTTGTGTATCAAGATGATGATGAAAGGGTTTTCTGGAAAAAATTACGAAGATGATGAAGAATGAACATTTATTTTTTTTATAACAAATTATAAATAAATATTCTCGAAAGAGTCTTAAAATAATAGCTAAATAAAAGCTAATAAAGCCCTAAGGAAGTCTTGTATTCTGCTCCTTAATCTGCTTTTCTAGCCGGGTCTTCTCAAAGATGAGCTTGTCTACAATCAGCTTCCAAGGGATAGTCTGAGGGTTAGAGGAAAATAAATCCTCCTGTGCTTTACTCTTTTTGCAGGAAAGTGACTTTTCATTCTTCACCTGAAGTTGTTTCTGAAGTTCAGCATTCTCTTCAACAACCACCTGATACTTATTTTTCCAAGCTTCTGACTCTTGTTGTGCTTTGCTTAGAGCAATCTAACATTCTTCAGATTCAGACATGAAAATTAAGATAAGTTCCCTCTTCAAAGGCATAGGTTATTTTTGGGGATAAGGCATCTTCAGTTTGATAGCTCTATCTCTGACCCACTGGAGGTACGGTTCCAAAGAAACACAGTTAGGCTTCCCCAAACTTTCTCTTCCTTTATTATGTAGGTGACGCCATGTGACAAGATCTTCCCCTGAAGTTCCTTGTTGTCTTTAAAGAAAATATTTTCCACATGAACACTCTTGGGTTGATCTTTTAGAGGATATCCCAACTGACGGCGAGCTAGAACATGATTGTAACTGATTCCTCCATTGATGCTAATAAGAGGTACATTGACAAAGTCTCCACAACTATCAATAATTAGTATCTCGTCATAGACACGGTTATACCAATCAATATCCGAGTGAGTTAGAGCCATAATTTTCTGTGACCAACGACCTTTATTGAGATCCCAAAAGGAGCCAGACTTGGGTAAGTGTGAAATAAACCACCTGTACAATAGAGGTATGCAACAAGTAATCATTCCTCCACCATGAAAATTTCGGAGATGAACTGAATGGAAGCATCAGCAAGCAAAGTCGGAACTGGATTGTTTTTCATAAAAGCTTTGATGGCATTAAGGTCAAAGAATCCTTCAAAGCTTAGGAACAGGAACACTCCATAGATAAGTAAGGCGAGGATTGCTTCAAATGTGTTCATGCTCATGTGATTGGCATAACATTGGGATTTTTTGATCAGGAAGTCTGTGGTTAATCCAAAAATTCCACCTTTAGTAATCATGTTTGCTTTAATATCAGATAGTTTCAGGTATATAGCTTTAGAAATGTCCAGTTCTTTAGGGTCCTTCTCCAGGAAAGGGAAAGGAGACTCATCCAAAATGGGAAAACCAACCAACTGAGAATATTCTTCTAAGGTAGGCAAAAACTGATAATCTGGGAAAGTAAAACAGTGATAATCTGGATCATAGAATTGTAGTAGAGTAGAAAGGAATCCACTGTCCACCTGAACCTTCAATAGAGATAAGAGTTTCCCATACTTGTTTCTGAATCCTTCTTGATCTTCAACTAGAGCTCCTAACTTCCTTAGGTCATCCAATTTAAGACTCTTGAAAGAATATTTCAAAGTATTATTCCTTTTGCAATCCATAATGACCCTGCGATGTTTATAAATAAGATTTGAATCCCATAAACCAATGTAATATGATGCTTATGAATGCAAGGATGCACAAACACATATAGATACACAAAGACACACATATACAAACAAACAGGAAAACCTAGGTTTGTAAGCAACGAGTATGGAGTAAAAGGTATACCCATCCCCAAAGGGTGTGGACTAAGGGTTGAATATACCTGCAGAACAAGGGTTCTAAAAGTTCCCAAAGTCATCAGCCCATCTTTTGGATATTATCAATTTCTCAAATACTTGGTAGTTAATAATATTCTCAAGAGAATCTGTTTTGAGTGTAGTACCGCGTATCAACTACTTTGGGATTACTCCCTTATAGTTATCGCACTACGTCCTAAGAAAGGCCAAGTTGAGTTAAGGGTAACTAAAGGTTCCTAGTATCACAGACTCCTAGGTCGAAAATAGTAAGTGCTTTCACGAATACTCGTTCAACAATACCATTCTCAAGAGGGCCTCAACTGAGCAATGATTCTCAAGTCAGCTTGGTCGGGAATCAACTCTCTATAAGCTTTCTCAAATATATCACATTCTTATCATAAGTACACTCAAGTCCGGGTGTAGGACTTATCTCACCACACAAGGATATCAACCCGAAGCATAAATAAATAAGCAAATAAGCAGATACATATAACAATAAACACAAATAAACAAGTTAGGGGGAACCCTCAATATAAGTGTTCCTTAGTGAAGTAGCCATTTCTGTCGCGGTTAGAATTGGATACCAAGCTATTGATTAACTTGAATCACAAAACATTATTCACCACCGGTCTTTAATTTATCCAAGGGAAGGGAAAAAGATCGAATTACCCAAAAGTATGCAATACAATACAAAGCTAGAGAGTCTAAGGTTCGGGGTTGGTTATACCTAGGGAATGTGTTAGCATCCTAAGCATCTGTAGTACTCTACAGGAACCTCTTGTTTATTGTGTTATTGTTGTTTGCTAAGGGTAAAAGACCTAGGGGTTTATTTCTATGTATGCTCGCCAAGAAATCGCATCTTGTGCCTACATATCCTGACGGGAATGGAATCAGAGTATTCGTAGTTCCTCTAAAGGGATTGAGGAACCTGAAATTCTGGCAAGCACACGATGGATGTTATTGCCAAAGTTATAACATCCACTGTGACATTGACTACTGTACTAAATAATAAAGTTGTAAGTAAAAGCAGTAAATAACACAGCAATTGTTCACCTAGTTCAGTGTCCACAACACCTACATCTGGGGGCTACCAAGCCAGGGAGGAAATTCACTATTAGCAGAATCAATTCAAAGTCAAACAACCAGTTTGCACTTCTCACTTAATCTCTACCCAATGACACTTCAACCTAGAGACACTCTAGACCTGAGTATTCCCACTCACTCCCCCTCAATCACACCACAGTGATATTCAATTACAGTTTCAAAATAAAGATGAAGACACACTTCATTCACACCTTGATCTTGCTTCAAAGCTTTGATCAAGAGACACACACACACACACTCTTGCTTAAAAGCTTTAAGTGAGACACAACTTAGAAACTACCTAACCAATGCATCATACAGTTGCTTGGTGAACAAGTATTCCTAAGACACAATACACACGTGAAGAACACACTTTCTTCACTCACAATGGTCACGTGAAAAATAACCTTCTTCACTCAAAAGGACTATGTAATCTGCACTCTCTGATCTTCTGTTAAGTGCTTGATTTCTAGGATTTCTCCTTCTGATATTTATAGTGCATACAGTTCTTTAGGCCTTGGTGCACATAGTTAGTTTTAATCATAACAAACCCTACTCTTCAATTCTCTGCACGCTTGCCCTTTAATTCAGGATCATTTGTTTCGCTTTAGGGCCTCTTGTAATGCCCCGATTTCGATTATCCCTTTTTCGTTAAGTCCTTTTTGATTTTAATTGGGCGAATATTATTTTGATGTGGAATTTTCGTGGAATATGTTATGTTTACATATTGTTCTATTTTACCCGATTTTGGGAGTTTTCGGAGAAAATAGTTGGAGGGTATTTTGGACATTTCCTATTTAATGATAAGTTGGATATTTTATAAGATATTGAGTTAGTAGATGTTTTGGGGAAAATAATAGGAAGATATTAAAGAGGAAATAGAAGAGAAAGAAAGATAGTAGAAAGGAAGGAAAGAAAAGAGAAAGAAAGAAGGAGAAGAGAAAGAGGAGAGAAAGAAGAGGAAACTTTGGAAAACACCAAGATCAAACCCTAGCTTGCGGTTAATCAGGTAAGGGTGAGAAGTTTTATCATCTTGATAATGTATGTAATCATGTATGCGATAGTTTGCATGTATTGGATTGTTTTCTATGTTTCCATTTCTAGGTCAGAAGTTGATTTAATCGGTAGAAACTGAGTTTTATCGGTTAGAATTTGGAATAGACGGTGTAGTATAGTCGGGTGATGAGTGGGCTGTACTATTGGAACTGATTTGGATTGAATCAGTCGGTTTGTGAGGTTTGGGCTTTTGGACAGCCATGGGAGCTCTGAGTTCGCAGGTTCGCCAGGCGAATGGCAGCGAAGCTTCACCAGGCGAAGCCCAGCGAGCAGCAGCGAACCAAGTCAGTAGCAAACAGCTTGTCTTCGCTGGCAAGTTCGCCAGGCGAATAAGTGTGGCGAAGGTTCGCCAGGCGAGATTGCTAGTGAGTATTTCCAGAATAACTCCCAGTGGTATTTGCTGGCAAGTTCGCCAGGCGAACGAAGTAGCGAAGGTTCGCCAGAGGCTTCTCCAGGCGAAGGTTGGCGAATGCGACAACATTTTCCTGTTCTCTGTGTTTTTCCTTTCCATGCGGATTTCTTTGTTCGGTTATGTTTAATCCTTATCGAATTGAATTGTTTTGTGTGCCGTGTGGTATGTTATGTTGTGGGTAGCCGTATGACGTGAATCCTAGTTTGTGATTTGTGAAGTATGGAATGTGGTCGTTTGGCAATTTGGTGCATTTACTTGAATTGAATGGAAATGCATGTTGAGATCGAATGATGAATATAAACCAGGTATGAATTGGTGTGAATGAATGATGAATATGTATATATGTATTGTGATATGTATATATATTGTGAATGCATAATGAATATATGCGATGAATGTGAAGAATGCATGAGTATGTTTGTAAACATGTATGTATTTCAAGAAGTGTATGGAGTCATTTTGCATGTGAAGCATCATGAAGTACATTCTTGTGTTGTTGATTCCTAGGAGAGTCTGATGAGTGATAGGATTCCTAGGAGAGTCCGATGAGTGATGTGATTCCTTGGAGAGTCTGATGAAAGATGTGATTCCTCGGAGAATCTGATGAGCGATGTGATTCCTTGGAGAATCTGATGAAAGATGTGATTCCTCAGAGAATCTGATGAGTGATGTGATTCCTTGGAGAATCTGATGAAAGATGTGATTCCTCGGAGAATGTGATAAGCGATGTGATTCCTCGGAGAATCTGATGAGCGATGTGATTCCTCGGAGAATCTGATGAGTGATGTGATTCCTCGGAGAATCTGATGAGCGATGTGATTCCTTGGAGAATCTGATGAACGATGTGATTCCTCGGAGAATCTGATGAGCGATGTGATTCCTCAGAGAATCTGATGAACGATGTGATTCCTCGGAGAATCTGATGAGTCATAGTGTACCCGTGAGGGGCGTGAGTGAATTGATTCTTAGGAGAATCTGATGGACGATTAAGTCAGTATCGTATTACATTTGCATAGAGTAGCGAGTTGGCCTCTATGATTTGCATTTATCATCTTTGCATGATGTATGGTAAATAAACATGAATGAAGATGTTTATGTTAATTGTTGATAATTGGCATGAATGGAAGGCTTGAAGATACATGTATGTATGGATATATATGTATATGTGTGTATGTTTATGAATTGATATAAACGTTGTTGATGCATATTGTATATGCTTGGTGTTCTATTTGTAAACAGATATCTGTGAATACATTGCGATGTACGGTGTAGTGAGATGAGTTATGGTGAGAACGCGAACGGTGTTATTGGATGTTATATGTTATATGAATATATGTTTATATGCATTATGTATTATGATATTGTTTCCTACCCTTCTGCTGTTTTATAATGCTCTATGAGGCATTGCAGATTAGATTGTTGAAGATCTTTTGCGAAGCGTGGCTTCAGTCTTTTTGGTCGGTTGACTCTGATATGTGGCGCCGGGTAGTTAGGGATTATTTTGATTCTTTTGTGATACACCTGTGTATGTATCTGCTGATGATATGTTTTGTAAACATGGTGAATGATAATTGTATATGTGAATACATGTTTTAGAGATTATGAAATATTTGGATGTTTCCGCCTTTGTTCTAAATATTTTCTTGTGGGTGTTGCCCCGATGTTGCATATCTGTTGAGCAGGTGTTGCATGTGTTGAATTTTTGGTATAACGTGATATGCCCCTTTTATGCCATGATATAAATGTACTCTGATGAAATTTTAAATTATGCTTGAATGATTATTTGTATTAATTGGGGGTATAGAAAGGGGGTGTTACACCTCTCAAATGTCTCCTGTCTTTCAGCTTGAGCTCCTGATTTGATTCCTGATTTCTAGATACCAGAAAAACTAACTTGCCCGCTGGATGTCATACGGTCAGTGTCATGACATTCTGTATGACTTTCAGCTTAACTTATAGTTAACTTACCCTGCACACACATCTTTAAGTATGTCCTAACATTCAATATGACATACATGCAACCTCTAAAGTTTTTCCATAAAATGAAGCCAATCAAGAGCACTTACAAACTCCCCCTTTGGCAAACTTTTGGCTAAAACACCCTGTTAACATATCAGAGTTTACACACAGCAGAAGACTTATGATGTGTCATGTCATGCAGGATAGTTACTAGCTCAAGCCTCTCTGAGTCCTCACAGTTACCTCTCACTGTTATAACTCACCTTTTTAACTATCTGCTAGTTACCACTACAAATGTCACACTTTGCTGAGTGAGTAACACATAGAGTTACTCCCCCTCAACTGATGCATCTTACCAGCTGAGCACTTTACCTACACACTCTGCAGTTACACAAACTCATCCAGTCTGCTCTGGATGTTATGACCTTCAGGATAACATCCTGAAGTACACACACCTGTGCTACTCCCCCTGAAGAGTAGCACAACACTCTCTGCTACTATCCTGCAAACACACACAACTCCTAGACACCTTCTAGGATCACACATGGTTAGCAACATGCACATTCAACCAATCAGTTCTAACAAACATTCACATAAATTAGAGTTTACTAACAACACTAGTCAACTGTTAGCACACACTTCCTCAGCAGCACCTGCATTCACACCTGTAAGCATGATTATTCCATGTGCACACAATAGCACATATGCTAGCCCACCTGTTTTTCTATCTTTCTATACACCTGCTACCTGTACCTGCTGTTCTCTATTATACTCTCTCCCCCTTTTTAGCCACAAATTAAGATCCAACTAAGGACTTAGCATAGATCATACATTGTAACATTACAACTGTTTGGGGTTACATTACAACAAAACTGCTCTCTGAAGAGCATCACAAATTAGAAAAATAACATAAACACATTAAGCCAACAACACACCTCAGCAGATTGAGTCACATACTCAATCTTCTTCACCAGAGGAAGAACTGAAGTCACTGTTATTGACATTGGTTGGGACATTCTCACAACTGTCATCAGCCTCTTCTTCTGACATAGCTCCACTATTATCTGCATCTCTTTCAAGCCTTTGGATAAAATCTTCTAGCTTGGTTTTTCTGGTAGTAGTTGTACTGATGGTTTCTCCTAACTCCTTACAGGTTTCCTTTAATTCTGCAATCATCATTCTCTTGGAGATCTTAACTTTCTCAGTAGATGAAAACATCATATCTGGAAAATGTCTTCCTTCAAACAGTTTAATGTGAAGTGACAGTTCAAGCTCCCTCTTGCTGACAGCATCGCTTGAGTTCAGGATCCCAGGATGTTGATTTAGGATGATCTCACAAATGAGGGAGGGAAATGCAATAGGTAACCTGACAGCACTGGTTGTGGAGTGCTTAATAGTCTGATTAAGGATGTATAGACCAAAATCAAAATTGACTTTGGTGCCTATGGCATGAATGATCTTGCCCAGTCCAACAACAATGGAGGATGTATGGTTGGTAGGCACCCAATTAGTAGCTCCAATTCTATGAAGAATGGCATACTTTACACTGAGCAGTGCTGCAGACAACTTCCCTTTGGATGGCCATGTTGTGACATGATTTGCAGTGATGATCTTGCAGACCTGGTTGTCTGAAGTATCCAATTCTATTGTACCATCATTTGCTCGCCCCAGATACATGTTAATCACACTAAGAGAGAACTGCACACACTTTCCTATAATAAATACCTTCATGAACTCCTTGTTGTTTCTACTAGAGATTGAGTCAGGTATGTTTACAATGAACTCCTTGACCAGTCCCTCGTAGCATCTGGAAAATCCAGTGACTGTCTTAAGCAGTCCAGCCTTGTTGATAAGTTCCATTACCTCCTTGATCTCCAGGGAATCCTTCCCTAATTCTCTCTCAAGGTCTATTCTCCTTTGATAGACATATCTCCATTTGGTTACACTGTGAATGGAGTGAAAGGAGATGTTGTCCAGAGGGCAGCTGGCATGGGTTTAAGTGGCCTCTTACCCAATGAATGTTTGTCATTGACGATGTTAGGAACATCTGTTATGACATCACCTTCAGACTCAGGGCTACTCTCAGTAACTTTCCTTTTCTTGGAGGCATCTTTGCTCCTAGTTTTGGAGGACCCAACATGAGCTCTTTTTCTCTGACTTTTGAGAGAGTTGTCTTTCAGACTAGGTTTGCCTTTCTTGGTCATTAGTTTCTGAGTTATGCCCGAAGCAAAATTCTTGAGGAACTCATCATCTGAAGATACATCAACATCATTGGCAGGAGCTTCATTCAGATCATCATCCTGTCCTTCCTCCTGTACTACATAGTTAGCTAAATTTTCTAGTTTTTCTGTGACAGGGTTAGTCTTATCAGGGGAGAAATCAGAATTGTCCTCATGGTTCTTATTCGATATTGGAGAAGGGTCAACCCTAGGCAGTGTAATGGTGATTTCATGTACATTATGACCTTCTTGGTCTGCATGTGCAGTAGCTGACGACTAGTCTTCACTCCTTCTTCCAGAAATTATACCAAGAGGACTTACATTCATCACAAAGATACTCTTGTGCTAAGCAGGGTCGGGCTTGGTGGGGCTGGAGGTATGTTGTTGAGACATTGTAGATGACTTAGGTTATAACGAAAGAGGGTTTCTGATGGGGTTATGTGAGATAAGGCAGGAGGTGGATTGGAAGACGAGAACGAGTTTAGAAGGGTTTACTTGTAGAAGAGGAGGGAATTCAATATTTTGACCAATCAGAATGTGATTATTTTTCAAAATATAATTCCCTATTAATTGCTAGAATTCATCATTAATAGAGGTCCTCAACTTTCTTAGAGAATTTTTAAATTGAGTATCCTTGAGGCCTCGTGCACCCACTTCAGCATCATTTAGGTTAGAATCACCAAGTTTTACACCAGCCTTTTGATATTGACACCAGCTATCCCTGAGTATGGCTCTCTTGCATACCACAGAGTTCATACTCTTAATTTCACAAAACAGGGTCATGACATCCTGAGTGACATTGCTTCCTTTATGCAGACCATCTTTCAGGGACTCCATCAAATTCCAATACAGCAGGTCCAGATGTCTGTGAAGTACCTTCTTTGGATATGCTATCTTGACTTGCATGCTGTCCTCACATTCATCATATCCTGTTCTCCCATTGGGTGGGCACTTTGGAGTACCTCTTCCTGACTCCTTGGTCTTCTTTATCCTTGTTGGATGTCTCCCTTTTTCCAACCATCTTTGCTCCTTCTTTTCATCATTGATTAATCCAGTGAGGTTACTTCTAGACTCCCATAAGTAGCAATTATTCTTTGCTCTGGATCCCCTCATGACTTCTTTACCTTCTTCATTGATGACAACACATTCATCTTTAGTGAATTCTACACTGAAGCCTTGATCACAGAGCTGACTGATACTGATGAGATTAATAGTCAGTCCTTTAACCAACAAGACATCATCCAGTCTTGGACCCCTCGGGCAATCTAGTTTTCCAGCACCTTTGATTTCTTCTCTAGCTCCATCACCAAATGTTACATAACTTGAGGAATGAGGTTTTATGTTTACCAAAATATCCTCTATTCCAGTCATGTGTCTAGAACAACCACTGTCAAAGTACCAATCTTCCTTGGTTGGCATCTTTAGAGAATTGTGAGCTATTAATGCCATATTCTTGGCAACCCATTGTCTTTGCTTGTTAGTAGCATCCTTCTTAGGTTTTGCTTAATGTTGCCTTTTGGCATGAGCCTTCTGTTTAGATTTCCTTTCATGAGGATGACAAGGAAATCCATGCAGCCAGAAACACACAAATTTGATATGACCAAGTTTTCCATAGTGGTAGCATCTATACCCTTTGAATCTACTTCTGACTTGGTTCCAGTTTATGTGTGGTGGATGTTGTGACATTGGTCGTGACATTCTCTTCACCTTCTGAATCTCAGGTTGTAATCTCTTGAGTTCCAGAACAGGATTCTGTCTATCAACAAATCCCAGTCTAGACCTATTTCCTGAGTTCTGACCACTCTGCAGAATCTCTTCTAGAGTGTCAGTCCCAGGATTTAGCATCCTTATGGATTTTGCCATATGCTCCATTTTGGATTCCAACAAGTTGACCTCACTTTTGAGTGAGTCTATTGTTGCTAGCTGCTCTATCTTCTTAGCCTCTAATTCCATTATGCACTTCTTCTGATGCTTTCCTTACTGGTGCAATTCAATGCTTCTGTATGATTCTGCTAGTTCATCATAAGTTAACTCCTCTTCACTTGAGTCACCATCAGATACACATACACTTTTCAGAGCTGTGACATGTTTTGCAGACTTATCTTCTGATCCACTTTCAGAATCTCCATCAGACCAAGTGATAGTCAGGCCTTTTTCTTTCCTTTTTAGATAGGTGGGACATTCCTTTCTTATGTGGCCATATCCCTCACACTTATGGAATTGAACTCCTTTGCTTTAATTGGAATTTTCCTCAGACTTATCCCTACTGCTGCCTTCAGATGGGCTGTTCTTGGTGTATGATTTGGGCTTATGATCAATTCTTTTGATCAGTTTGCTGAATTTTCTTCCAAGCAAGACTATTGCTTCTGACATACTTTCCTTATTTTCACCATCTTCACCATCTGAATCACTTTCACTTTTTGAAACAAGAGCTATGCTTTTGTTCTTTTTCTCTACAGCCTGATCATACATGCCCATCTCAAATGTTTGGAGAGAACCAATGAGTTCATCTACCTTCATGGTGCATATGTCTTGAGCTTCTTCAATGGCAGTGACCTTCATAGCAAACCTTTTAGGTAGTGACCTTAGAATCTTTCTTACAAGCTTCTCTTCAGTCATCTTTTCTCCCAAAGCTCCTGAGGTGTTTGCAAGTTCAAGAACATTCATGTAAAACTCATTAATGGTCTCATCTTCCTTCATTCTCAGACCTTCAAATTTGGTGGTCAGCATTTGAAGCCTTGACATTTTGACCTTGGAAGTTCCCTCATGAGTAGTTCTGAGAGTGTCCCAAACATCCTTTGCTAGTTCACAATGGTGTATCAGTCTAAAGATGTTTTTGTCTATACCATTGAAGAGTTCATTCAATGCTTTAGAGTTCCCAAGAGCCAAGGCCTCTTGCTCTTTGTTCCATTCCTCTTCAGGAATTAACACATCTACTCCATCCTTGTCAGTCTTCACGGGATGTTTCCAACCAGAGTTTGCAGCTCTCCAAGCCTTGCTGTCTAATGATTTTAGGAATGCAATCATCCTAGGTTTCCAATAATCATAATTAGAACCATCCAGAATTTGAGGTCTATTAGTGAATCCTATATCTTTATCCATAGTACCCGAATTTATTTCCCTAGATCTCACCCAGAATAAACAGGCAGGGTGCCTGCTCTGATGCCAATTGAAATTCTGGCAAGCACACGATGGATGTTATTGCCAAAGTTATAACATCCAATGTGACATTGACTAATGTACTAAATAATAAAGCTGTAAGTAAAAGCAGTAAATAACACAGCAATTGTTCACCCAGTTTAGTGTCCACAACACCTATATCTGAGGGCTACCAAGCCAAGGAGGAAATTCACTATTAGCAGAATCAATTCAAAGTCAAACAACCAGTTTTCACATCTCACTTAATCTCTACCCAATGACACTTCAACCTAGAGACACTCTAGACCTGAGTATTCCCACTCACTCCCCCTCAATCACACCATAGTGATATTCAATTACAGCATCAGCAAAAATACGAAGACACGCTTCATTCACACCTTGATCTTGCTTCAAAGCTTTGATCAAAGGACACACACGCTTTCTTAAAATCTTTGAGTGAGACACAACTTAGAAACTACCTAGTTGTTGCACCCCAAAATTTGCCCAACATTTCTTCACCTAGCTTGTGTTTCATTTCATTCACATTAGCATTATCATTTTCATTTCATTGACATGTATGCAGGAGATCAAGAGGTAGGATTACCAATTAAGAGCTACACAAGACTTTGAAGCTAGCTAACGAGGCTTATTCAGGTGTTCAAGGGTTGATATCCTTGTCAGAGAAGTTAAAAGATCCTCAAAGAGAGTGATTGATGCCAAGAGGGTGTGTCTCCTAACTTGAGAGTTGTGGAAGCCATCAGAGGATTCTGAAGCCATGAAGTTGGACTGGAGGTCTTGAGATAGCTCATGAGAAGTGTTGAAGATCACTTTTGAGGCCTAGACAGGTCATTGTGCAAGATTAAGAAGACTCAGCCATGAGTGGTGCAATTAGGGTTTGACTGGGTCAACCCTAAGTCAACTGATGATTTGAAGGAAGTTGAGACCTAATTCAAGAGCCATGTGATCATGGATTGATACATTGATATGTTCTAAGGATGATTCCAAGGTTAATTCATCATGATTGAAGAGTTTGAGAAGTTTCAAGCTAGGGTTTCTAAGACTTGACAGTGTAAAATCCCCTAGTTTGACCCCTATCCTTAAGGCAATTTAGCTCAAGATATGATTGTCATCTCACCTTTTCCCTAACATGATTGTTGTAGGGCATGATCTTAGCTTTAATTTGAGTACTAGAAGTCCTTGATAGGATTTATAGAACTCAAGTTATGAGCTAGACAAGTTACAAGTCATCTGAGGCATGTGAATTTGGAGCTTGAAAGTTACCCAACTTGCATGACACTTTTGCCCTAGAAGGATGATTCCTATGAACTTTGGGTTTCCTTATTCTCTTAGCTTTCTAAAGAGTACTAGAAGTCTATGATTGGATGTGTAGAACTCAAGTTATGGCTTTGACAAGTCAAGGGTATTTCGGGTATTTGGACATTACAGATCATTTTGAATCATAAGTCAATTTCACCATCTTGCAAGCCTCAAATGGATTTTTGTTCAACATGAAAGTTGCTCAAAATGATGTTTTTAGCTTGGCCAAGTATCAAGAGTCCATTGATATGGATTATATCAAGCATTGGTTGAAGAAAATTCACATAAAGGCCATTTTAATGAATTAAAAAGGAAAAATTCAAAACAATTGGTAATTGAATGATTTCAAGCCAAATTTGTACTCATTTTGATTGGAAATGATAGTCTAAACACTTTGGCATTATTAGAATTTTGATTTGGGGATTGGTTCATGGTGTTCCAATTTGTGACTTCATGAATAAGCTACATATCCCAAAATCATACCATTAAGCTCCAAACCAACTTTCACAAGCCAAAATCCAAACCTTACCTTGGGATCCAAGCCTAAGGAGTACTTAAGTGATCTACTCCAAACCAAAAGAAAAACTCCTCACAATTTTCATTTTTCATTTTCAAGAATTCTCTCACTCTCTCAATTCTCTCAATTTTCTTCATTCTCCAAACCCTCACCCATAGCTCCTTGTCATTGGATCCATTGATTTTTCATTGAAATCAATGGAATCTTGAGCATAAACCTCAACTCATCATCATTATCGGATCAAGATTCATAATCAATTTTCGTGCAAATTGAAGTTGGATAATAAAGTGTCAAAAACTGCTTAGTTTCTTGCCGATTTTTGTTCTGGAGTTTGGTATAGAATTTGGACTTAATTCTTTGCTGGTTTGTTATAGACATATTAAGGAACTCCCAGAAATTTTTAGGTTAATTTTTAGATAGCTTTAGGTTCTGTTTTGAACTAGATCTTTAGAGGCTTCCCTACTTGATTTCCCTTTTGACCATTTGTGGTGTGTGATTTCTTTAGTGCCTTTAAGCATAGTCTTAGGCTCTGGTTTTTCTACTATAGATACCTAACATGCTTAGGTTCCCCTAGAAATTTTCCTAGGATTTTAGAATTAGTTTTGGTATTTTAGATTGAATTAATACTTAGGCTAGTCTTAACATGTTCATAACATAGCCTTTCCTTTTAATTGATTTCATTGATGACTTTTAGCATGGGATAAACTTTTCATTCCTTTTGATTATTTTTATATACATATTGAGGTTGCCTTGTGACTTTTATCATGATTTTTAGATGATTTTAAAAATGCTTTTAGTATAGTTGTTTAGGAGTGATTTTTAGTGGATCTCTTTAGTGATACCTTTCAACTTAGGATTTAATTGGAGGACTTAGAGATTGAATTAGGTCCTGATTTTTTAACTATAGGTTATTAGAGAATACATGTTCCCATAGAAAAATAATCAGATTTTTAGAATGTGTTTTGGTATTTTTGATAGAATATTCTACTTGTTTGTTCATTTGGTGTTTCAATTTTGGTGATTGATGTGGAATGGATCAAAGTTGGGCTTCCTTGCATAGTGGGCTTCTGGATCTCATTGGAAGATATCATGGACATGATGAGGCTTGTGTGAAGTGGCTGGTGGAGCTTGGATTGGTGTTTTCCCTTCCTTTTTGTTAGCTTTGTGTAGCTTAGGAAATTAGGGCTTTAGGAGAGAGCTTTAGAAATAGATATTTCTTCAAGTAATGGTTGGTTTTGTTCCCATTCCATTCTCATCCTATGATTCAAAGTCCTCATGTTAAAGTCTCATCTCTCATTTAGAGGGATGTGTGACATTTACAATGAGTAGAACTTTTGAGGATGCCTTTCTCTGATGACTGGTTGAGTGTCAGATAGGATTCCTTTGGTTTCCTGTCTGCTTCCCATTATCAAACAACCATCTTATTGATTCTCTTCATTCTTGGTGGAGCCTATTGAATATTGAAGCTTGAAGATGGAGTACCTTTCATTCTCTTGAAGATGATGGACTTGAAGAACAGTTACAGACTGTGGACTGAACTGCTGTCAGAAGATTGCTTTGCTGTGAAGCTGGGGAAGCTGTTGATTTGCTTTCTTGACTGTCTGTTTTCTTTCTGTGCAACTGTATAGGTGTGACTTGTTTGATTTGCTTGATGCATTAGAATAAGTTCATATTTAGATTGATTTAAGCTAGGAGCATGATTTCACTAGAGGTTGAGTTGCTCCCTCTGCTTGTATTTTTACTGTATGGCTTTGCTTGCGGGTATTCGGTAGAGCTCTGCTCCCTTGCCTATGTGGTTTGTTTTTTGCTTGATAGCATGTTATTTCCTCTGTATGATTATAGTTATTCATATTTGGCTTGAGGTTGAGATGAGCTTGTGGAGGATGATGTCCCACACACATTTCCTCCCTCACTTGCATTGCATGCATTTTACAGTCGTTTACTGTTTACTGTTTAAGCTGATGCTTTATCTGTTTCTGTTTATCATTGACATGATCCCCTAGGAATCTCACTTCCTTTGATAAGGAAGTGATGATTAGAACTTTAGGTTGAAACCTATGCCTGATAACTTCTAGGAGATCCTTGTTTTAAACCTCAACCATAGGATGAATCCTTGGAATGACAACTGTTAGGACTTGATATTCTCCCCTTAGTTGAGCCTGCTCTCTCTTCTCATCTCAAAACAAATCAAAATACAGTAATAAAGGTTAAATGATGTCGTACGTTACGAGCCTTAAGCTACTTGAGAAAGGGTTGTTGGAGAGCTTCTTTTCAACAACTTGGATGTTTAGTATGGCACCCTTTGGGTGACATGCGACGCATTCACTCTCAGGTCATAGTCTCTAGTGCGATATTAGTTGCAAACATCCATAAAAAACAGTTCTTCCGGAAAAGACAGAAAACAAACTTCAAACCTTTTTGCCCCGTGGGCCCATAATTCAAAGGAAGCTTTTCTGAAGAAAAGAGTGTCGTTAACTCCTAGTTCTACCGCAAACGGTAACGCTTAAGTCTCCAAGGGTCGAGCTGCGTACGCCAAACTGCTGGAACTGTTTGTTAACCCTACTCGATAAAACAGATGAATCTGAATCCCCGTAATCCGTATTATCCCGAACTACGTAAGCTCTGATCTCTCATGCCTGTTGAGAGTACGTAGGCACAATACCGATGTATTGGCGAGCCACCTTCCCCGTAACCCGTAGTTAGCCGAACTACGTTGACTCTGATTTCTCATTCTCTGATGGGAATATGTAGGCATAAAGCGCGACGCTTTGCCGAGTCATTTTATTTTCTTTTTATACTGGCCTTGATAGGTAGATAGTTTAAATCAACCCGTCAGATAAACACAACAAGCGTGGATCCCATCTTGTACGATGGACGTGAGGGATGCTAATACCTTCCCCTTGCGTAACCGACTCCCGAACCCAGACAATGGTTGCGATGACCTTGTCTTATACCTTTTCATCAGGTTTTTCCCGATCGTTTCCTTTCCCGTTCTGAGGCATAAATAACGAAAGGTGGCGGCTCTTTTGTTTTGCCGACACCTTATTTTCGCGGAAGCGACAGCTGGCGACTCTGCTGGGGACTGCGATGGTTCCCTATTCGAGTCTCGCCTTGGATTTTCTTCCTAGCTGTCTGGGTCATCCCCAGCAGCTGGCGACTCTGCTGGGGACTTCAATAGTTTTCTGGGGATCCAACGTCCCTTATGCGAGTCAATCCGGGGATCCAACGTCCCTGCGAGAGTCTATCCTAGCGCTTGTATGTTTACCTGTTGGGTTTTATTTATCACATTTATTTCCCGCATTTTATTTTCGGGATGATATGATTATCTGTGCTGTTGTGGGAGGGGCATTCTGATGAGTGAGAAGCCAAACCCAGGCTTGAGTGTACCTAGCATTAGTTGTGGAAAGTAGTGGGCGCGTGCTTGCTTTGCAGGTACTAGTGTCTCATGAAATCCACGCTCGGACGAGGTTCTCCCGGTTGACTTCTTTTCCGGCCCTTTGGGCTTGAGGGGTTGTTGGTTTGGAGGATTGTCGACTTTGGGACCGATCATTTGGGATTCAGCTAAGTGAGGCCGCTTCAAGAGATGATGATGCCACACCTTATGGGTATCGTATCATCGTTCTTGAAAGTCTGTGACGCTGATGACCGCATAGGATGCCGAACTTGTGTCAGTTTAGGTCCATACCCGTGAGTGGGAGGGTTTTTGCAGGAAACTTGACTTCCAGCCTACCCGGTATTTTGGTTTTCTCTCGTCAGAGCAAACTTATCCCGTCAGCAGCGCAGCAGTAATCAGAGCTTTGTGGGGGTTGTGATCCCGTGTTTGCTGCATCTTGCATTGCATTTGCATAAGCATATTTGCATCATATTGCATAGCATTCTACAGCTAGTCTGAGCTCTTATCTAGCATTTGTTTTGCTTTAGAGGGTGATTCTCCGGTGTTTGGTCTGAGCAAGTGTTGATTGTTGGAAGACGACCAAGGGGTTGAAGCAGATTGAGCAAAATTAAGCAGTGAAGTCAGTTGAAAGTTGTTGGTAGCTATGTCAGAGAGCACCTTCCAGTTTGTTGATACCTTGTTAGGTTTCACTGTTACGTCCAATCCTTTGTATGGTTCTATGCCTGATGAAGACTTTCCGCAAGTGAACAACCTTACTGCAACTCGACTTGTACAGCCTTTTGTTGAAGACCGAGATCTACATGAGCAGTTTGTTGTCCAAAGTGAACGCTTTCCTTCTATTGATACCTCAGACTATCAGGGTGTTGTTTTCCCGGTGCCAAATTCCCGAAAAGAGGTCCCGATAGCAAAGACTGAAGACCCATTAGCTCTCGTGTATGCTAAAAGGTTTTGTGCGTTGGATGAAAGATTCAAAGCCTTGGAAGTTAAAGATGTTGTTAACCCCAATGCTGCAGACATGTGTCTGGTTTCTGGCCTAGTGTTACCTCCGAAGTTCAGAGCGCCGAGGTTTGAAAAGTACAAAGGAGATAGTTGCCCGAAGCAACATTTGGTGATGTTATGCCGAAGAATAACCTCATTTGTGCACAACGACAAGTTGATGATTCACTGCTTTCAGGATAGTCTGATTGGGACATCTCTGAGTTGGTATATGCAGTTAGAGGGTAATCAGATCCGATCATGGGTGGATTTAGCCAATGCTTTTCTGAAACAGTACGACTATAACCTAGACATGGCTCCTAGTCGCATGCAGCTGCAAGAATTGTCTCAAGGGAACAATGAACCTTTCAAGAAGTATGTTAAGATATGGAGAGAATTTGCTGCTAGAGTGCAACCACCGCTTCTAGACCGAGAGTTAAAAGGCATGTTTGTAAACTCCTTGAAGAGCCCGTACTTCGAAAGAATGCTTGGAGTTGCACCAAATTTCTCTGAATTGGTAAGGGCAGGAGAACGCATCGAGTATGGTGTGAAAATTGGAAGAATTCAGCATGTTTCAAGCAGTCAGGCTGGTGAAACCGAATCTCTCTGTAGCTTTCAAACTGAAGATGAAATTGTGGTCAATGCAGTCATGACAGATGTTGGGTATTCTCAAGATGAATCAGTGAAAACTGTTGGTTCTTCGTCTTCTCAGCGGTCAGTATCCTCTGTGTCTCGTTATTCTAGACAGACGATTGTGCCTAGGGCACCACATCGGGAACTCTATGTCGCTCCTCTTGCAAATCCACGAGCCCGTGGCCGAGGTTATCAAAATCAGTGTCAAAATCAGAACCGACCTCGTAACAACTTGGAACGAAGGAATGCTCCTTCTCATCTAGTTCCTGTGCCGTATAGCCAGATTCTGCCACAATTGATTCAGAATTCTTTGGTGGAACCCAAAGCTCTTAAGCCCGTGCCAGAGCCTTATCCCCCTGGGTACAACCCCCATGCTCAGTGTGGATACCATGGTGGATCCCCGGGGCATTCAACTGAAGATTGCAAAGCTTTCTAGGCAAAAGTGCAATAGTTGATCGACAAAGGGTGCATTTCCTTTCCAGAAGGAGTTTTGGTTGTGCATGACAACCTCTCAGCTGTCTGAGCTTGCAGATTCAGAGGTTTATTTCTAGAAGCCAGTGGTCCAGACAGGCAGATGTCCTCAGCATTGGCAGTCCTCAGACTTTTTATCATTTGCATTTGTAGTTTCCTTTCTGTTAGTTACTACTTGCTGTTAAACATTGTTTGTTTCGAATGGTAATATTGATAAAGTGACTATGCATTTTTCTGAATTAATCATGTCGCTGTCGCTCATTTATTGCATTGGACTGGCACTTGCATTTTATTTACTCCACTTTATCACTATGATTAGTAAAGATTGGAGGGAGGATGACGAAACCGAATACTCATAACCGAGGATCGTATGCTTTCGGATAAAACCCTGCCTATGATGTACAGGCATTGTTTCAAATCCCCTAAGCACTGGAGATATAAGGAGTTAGTCCCTCGTTAGCCACTTCGAGCCGAGAAGTAGGAGTTTCTTTCGGACTTTTAAACCCTATCATCTTAACTCGGGGCAGGGTAGTCGTCAGTTAGCTTGATCGAGCGTTCAAGCCTTATAGAGGAATGTCTCCATTCGAGGACCAATCACAGTTTATTCCTCTCAAGAGGTCGTACCTCGTCAACCGCAGTGGTTAAACCTCACCGATCAGGAGTGAGACGGTTATAACCCTTTCGGAGCAAGCAAGACAACCAGTGTCACACGACTTGTTCCAAGCAAAAGAAAAAGAAAAAAGAGAGCCCGCTAAGTAAAAAGAAAAGAAAAGCTGGAAAGCAAATACTTAGGCAAAAACCAGGGCATCCCACTGGACTTCAAAAGAAATAAAAAAGAACTCAAAAGAGTCAGTCTAGGCAAAAATTAGGGAATCAAAAGAATAAAATGAAAGGATCTCAACAGAAAAATCCTCAAACAAGGACAAAGTCGTGTGGATACAGACACCGAAAACAAAAGATGAGTAACTGTCACTCCGAAAACCTTGTGAGTTCCTTAGCCATTGTTCCTAACATTCCTCGAAGAGGCGAGCACTTGTGCCAGGTTAACTGAACATTAGGATCGAAGATCATCACGTAGAAGGGGTGGGTACGAATCATGACTTGAGCCTAATATCCCTTATTTCATGAACCGTGAACCCGACCACGATACAACCCTTAAAAGACCTAATTGAGGCAGGATTTATTCTGAAAGCGCATTACGATGAGGTTGAGTAACCTGACTCCTACATGATTTGCTAATCATATCCTTGTTGTGTTTTTCACTGATCAAATCAGCACTACGTTTGAACTGTTGGTTCATTCGTCACTCACTATCATGACACGTAAATGAGTGACAACATTTTTTTCAAAATCTGCATGAACACTGCATTAAAATTACCATTCGTGAATATACAATTTTAATTGCAGGTCAGTAGTTGATATGAAGGAATTCCAACAGGGAATAGTCAATCAGGACTGAATCGTTTAGTAGTCTGGATCCGAACGGTATGCTGCGAAGCCCTGTGAATTTGGGGCATTGACTTCTAGTGAGTTTGGAATCAGTCAGTCTGAGGACAAGTCCCGAAGGATCGGTTGATTATGGGACAGTTTGTTCAAGAAGCATTTGATCAGAAGTGAATCTTCTTGAGACACATTCAGGGGCAACTACCCGGAGTTCCTGTGATTTGAGGGCAGATCCCTCCAGTGTTCAATCAGGGCATGTTAAGTCGCTCAACGCTCGTTCAGGGGAAAGCTACTTCAGAAGTATATTGAAACCAACCATGCTGAGAGTTGGTTAATTGAGGATGAATCCTTCTGTTGTATAGATACCGGAGCAAGCCATCTCGAGGTCGCCTTGTGGCAAGCTGCTTTCTGTTCAGAATGAATTTTCCCAATAGTCGGATTGGGGCAAGTTGAATTGCACTGGGGCAAGTTGTTCATACGAGTTTGCTCACCCCAGCAAGAGTTGAGTGTCGGGGAATCGTGTCATTACCCTACCAAAAAACCTGAACCTTATGAAGAAGCCTTGCTGCCATTGGATTGTTATCCTACAGCCTAAACTTGTTACTTACTGTGTAACCAAAGTCATTTCCAAAGCCCAGTTCTCGCTTGGCAAACCTCCAAAGCCCAGTCCTCGTCTTGCAAACAGGTAACCAGTTCTCTCCTGGTCCACATTTCTCAGAATACCAGTTCTCATCTGGTGCGTGTCAGCTTTTAAACCAGTTCCAGTCTGGTCACCTTTTCCTCGACCCACTGTTTAACCAGTTCTCGACTGGCAAACATAGTTTTAAAGCCCAGTTCTCGTCTGGCAAGCCAGAAATCAGTTCCCGTCTGATATCCAAAACCTAGAAGTCAGTTCTCGTCTGACAACTTAAACCCTTTTGCCACCAGTTCTCGTCTGGTAGTCTACCCTCGAATGCTAGTTCTCGTCTAGTATGTCCCTTTCAAATCCACTTTTGTTGGTAACCAGAAATAAAACCCTATCACCATAAACCTATCCCTAAACTAGAAAAAGCCTAATTGTTCCTGGCCCCATATTCCCGGTGACATGTGCTATCACGTTCCCTGACACGAGGCTCGAATGATCTCGGTTCTCCATGATTGGTGTTCTGTATTCCCTTAGGGGGTGGTGTTGTTAAATCAGGAAATTTTCTTCAGCAGAGATGTACAGTTAAGATTGACTCTCCTCAGCTGTTTGAGGTTGCAGCAAGTTGAGAATGCACTTGTCCTTTATCATAGTAGGGTCAATATTATCCTCAGCAGGGCGAGATTGATGTCCCCGGCAGAGTGTAGCCATCCTCGGCAGATTGATTGTACATTCCCAACGGTTTAAGATCGAAGTTTTCCCTGACAAGCGGATTTGGGTTTATTTCCCCAGCACTGGGCCAATGTGCAGTTTCTCGTAAGAGACTATTCACAAGTGTTCAGCCCTCGATAGCACAGACTGAAGTCTCCAGCGGAATTGAAATTCCCCACAGAGTTTATTCTCCCCGGCAGGTAGGATTTATTCCAGCGGCTGGTTACCCACCCTCACTCGAGTTTGCAGTTCTCCAAGAGAGCCGAGTCCTTAGAAGCCGTCGAAGCCATGATTGGTGCTCCCTAGTAGAGTGTTGAATAGCTGATGCTGTATTTCCCCATCGGAGTCGTTATCTCTCAGAAAGTTTTGCCGCGAAGGCCGTGCATTTTATTTCTGCGATTGATATCATTCCCTCGACAGTTTGTGGTTTGAAAACCCAGTTGAGCGAGTCCAAGTTCTCGGAGAGCTTTATTCCCCTGCAGCAGTCGACTGAAGATCATTTCCCCAGGCGGAGTCCAATTGAGATTGGTGTGACTTCTTCTCCTCGGCAGGATGATTCCTCCTCTCCACCAGAGTGGTTCCTTCTCCTTGACAAAAGGATTCTCCCTTCAGCATTTATTTTGCTGATGGGGTCGTAGCATCTTGCATGATTGCATAGCATTTACCCTAAAAATGCGTAGCATTTCCACCGTGTGGAGCATTACGCCATTGTCAAACACATGCATATGAAACATGAGCTAGGTCGTTACCGTTCTAGTTTTGTAGGTGTCCCTCCGCAGAATGGTTTTCTCAAGATGATTCTTGAATTCCCCAGCAAAGTTGATGGCTTAAGATGATTCTTAAAATCCCCAGTGAAGTCGCCAGAGTTGGTTGCTCAAGTTGATGCTTAGAGTCCCCGGCAGAGTGTCTGCTCAGGATGATTCCTGAAATCTCCAGAGTTATTGGTTCAGGATGATTCTTGAAGCCCCCAGCGGAATTATTTGTCCAAGATGATTCTTGTAGTCCTCAGCAGGGTTGATTCATCCAGAATGATTTCTGGATCCCCGAAGCAGAGTTATTTGATAGTTCTCCAGAATCCCCAGCGGAGATGTGTCATCCCCAGCAGGTTTCTGAACGTAGAAGTTGAAATTCCCTCGAAGACTTGATGATTGAAGTCCGGCAGCGGTGCCAAAACCCCAGACTTACTGATGAAGTCCAGCTGCGATGTCGAAGCAGTTATCTCAGTTGATGTAGAGTGCCTGACGGCAAAAGATTGTATATCCTTAATTGATTCGTGATTGATTAAGGATTCCATTTGAAGACTTACTGATGAAGTCCAGCTGCGATGTCGAAGCAGTTTGCCTAGCTGACGCAGGGTGCCTGACGGTAAAAGATCGTATACCCTTATTTGGTTCATGAGTGATTAAGGATTTTATTTCAAGACTTACTGAGGAAGTCCAACTGCAGTGCCGAAGCTGTTATCTCAGCTGACGCGGAGTTCCTAACGGCAGAAGATTGTATATCCCTATTGACTCGTGAATGACTAAAGATCCCATTTCAGGACTTACTGATGAAGTCCGATTGCAAGGCCGAAGCAGCTCTTCCAGCTGACGCGGAATGCCCGACGGCAAAAGTCAACCATCATTCACTAGTTACCGTGTAAACGGTGATCCCTTATTGACTTACTGATGAAGTCCGGCGAAGATGTTGTCGATGTTCCTAGCGATATGATGAGTCCATAGGCGATGATAAGGAAGTCTTCTGCTGTGACGCAGAATGCCTGACGGCATGATCAACCATCAATTACCAGTTACCGTGTAACCGGTGACCCCTTGATGACTTGAGGACGAAGATCCACAGCAAAATCAGATGATCATCCTGACGGAGATTTGAGATTAGACCCTTCACCAATTACCATGTGACCAGTTCCCCAGCAGAGTTGTTGTGTAACTGTCATGTTCAGTTTTGAAGATGTTCCTGCCAATCAGAGTATCGTTTACCTGTGCGGTTGGCAAATCATCAGTTACCGTGCAACTGGTGGTCCCTTGATAATTTGAGGACACAATGATATCAGATAATCAGAGAATCATCCTGACGGAGATTCAGATCAGTATTTCTCCAGCTAGTTGCCGCGCAACTATTATTTCAGTTTCCGAAGATTTGTCCCCGTCAGAGTACCGTGTACTTGTGCAGTTGGAAAATTTTCGGGTTTGTTAGTATTCAACCGTCTTTTACCTTGATTGTTTGAGAGTCGTTTGCTTCTCACCCAGTCAGGTCTAAGCCGTTTGAATAGGGGCAGTTGTTGCACCCCAAAATTTGCCCAACATTTCTTCACCTAGCTTGTGTTTCATTTCATTCACATTAGCATTATCATTTGCATTTCATTGACATGTATGCAGGAGATCAAGAGGTATGATTACCAATTAAGAGCTACACAAGACTTTGAAGCTAGCTAAGGAGGCTTATTCAGGTGTTCAAGGGTTGATATCATTGTCAGAGAAGTTAAAAGATCCTCAGAGAGAGTGATTGATGCCAAGAGGGTGTGTCTCCTAACTTGAGAGTTGTGGAAGCCATCAGAGGATTCTGAAGCCATGAAGTTGGACTGGAGGTCTTGAGAGAGCTCATGAGAAGTGTTGAAGATCACTTTTGAGGCCTAGACAGGTCATTGTGCAAGATTAAGAAGACTTAGCCATGAGTGGTGCAATTAGGGTTTGACTGGGTCAACCCTAAGTCAACTGATGATTTGAAGGAAGTTGAGACCTAATTCAAGAGCCATGTGATCATGGATTGATACATTGATATGTTCTAAGGATGATTCCAAGGTTAACTCATCATGATTGAAGAGTTTGAGAAGTTTCAAGCTAGGGTTTCTAAGACTTGACAGTGTAAAATCCCCTAGTTTGACCCTTATCCTTAAGGCAATTTAGCTCAAGATATGATTGTCATCTCACCTTGTCCCTAACATGATTGTTGTAGGGCACGATCTTAGCTTTAATTTGAGTACTAGAAGTCCTTGATAGGGTTTATAGAACTCAAGTTATGAGCCAGACAAGTTACAAGTCATCTGAGGCATGTGAATTTGGAGCTTGAAAGTTACCCAACTTGCATGACACTTTTGCCCTAGAAGGATGATTCCTATGAACTTTGGGTAAAAATGAATGTTGTTCCTTATTCTCTTAGCTTTCTAAATAGTACTATAAGTCTATGATTGGATGTGTAGAACTCAAGTTATGGCTCTGACAAGTTAAGGGTATTTCGGGTATTTGGACATTACAGATCATTTTGAATCATAAGTCAATTTCACCATCTTGCAAGCCTCAAATGGATTTTTGTTCAACATGAAAGTTGCTCAAAATGATGTTTTTAGCTTGGCCAAGTATCAAGAGTCCATTGATATGGATTATATCAAGCATTGGTTGAAGAAAATTCACATAAAGGCCATTTTAATGAATTAAAAGGGAAAAATTCAAAACAATTGGTAATTGAATGATTTCAAGCCAAATTTGTAGTCATTTTGATTGGAAATGATATTCTAAACACTTTGGCATTATTAGAATTTTCATTTGGGGCTTGGTTCATGGTGTTCCAATTTGTGACTTCATGAATAAGCTACATATCCCAAAATCATACCATTAAGCTCCAAACCAACTTTCACAAGCCAAACTCCAAACCTTACCTTGGGATCCAAGCCTAAGGAGTACTTAAGTGATCTACTCTAAACAAAAAGAAAAACTCCTCACAATTTTCATTTTTCATTTTCAAGAATTCTCTCACTCTCTCAATTCTCTCAATTTTCTTCATTCTCCAAACCCTCACCCATAGCTCCTTGTCATTGGATTCATTGATTTTTCATTGAAATCAATGGAATCTTGAGCATAAACCTCCACTCATCATCATTATCGGATCAAGATTCATAATCAATTTTCGTGCAAATTGAAGTTGGATAATAAAGTGTCAAAAACTGCATAGTTTCTTGCCGATTTTTGTTCTGGAGTTTGGTATAGAATTTGGACTTAATTCTTTGCTGGTTTGTTATAGACATATTAAGGAACTCCCAGAAATTTTTAGGTTAATTTTTAGGTAGCTTTAGGTTCTGTTTTGAACTAGATCTTTAGAGGCTTCCCTACTTGATTTCCCTTTTGACCATTTGTGGTGTGTGATTTCTTTAGTGCCTTTAAGCATAGTCTTAGGCTCTGGTTTTTCTACTATAGATACCTAACATGATTAGGTTCCCCTAGAAATTTTCCTAGTATTTTAGAATTAGTTTTGGTATTTTAGATTGAATTAATACTTAGGCTAGTCTTAACATATTCATAACATAGCCTTTCCTTTTGATTGATTTCATTGATGACTTTTAGCATGGGATAAACTTTTCATTCCTTTTGATTATTGTTATATACATATTGAGGTTTCCTTGTGACTTTGATCATGATTTTTAGATGATTTTAAAAATGCTTTTAGTATAGTTGTTTAGGAGTGATTTTTAGTGGATCTCTTTAGTGATACCTTTCAACTTAGGATTTTATTGGAGGACTTAGAGATTGAATTAGGTCCTGATTTTTTAACTATAGGTTATTAGTGAATGCATGTTCCCATAGAAAAATAATAATATTTTTAGAATGTGTTTTGGTATTTTTGATAGAATATTCTACTTGTTTGTTCATTTGGTGTTTCAATTTTGGTGATTGATGTGGAATGGATCAAAGTTGGGCTTCCTTGCATAGTGGGCTTCTGGATCTCATTGGAAGATATCATGGACATGATGAGGCTTGTGTGAAGTGGCTGGTGGAGCTTGGATTGGAGTTTTCCCTTCCTTTTTGTTAGCTTTGTGTAGCTTAGGAAATTAGGGCTTTAGGAGAGAGCTTTAGAAATAGATATTTCTTCAAGTAATGGTTGGTTTTGTTCCCATTCCATTCTCATCCTATGATTAAAAGTCCTCGTGTTAAAGTCTCATCTCTCCTTTGGAGGGATGTGTGACATTTACAATGAGTAGAACTTTTGAGGATGCCTTTCTCTGATGACTGGTTGAGTGTCAGATAGGATTCCTTTGGTTTCCTGTCTGCTTCCCATTATCAAACAACCATCTTATTGATTCTCTTCATTCTTGGTGGAGCCTATTAAATTTTGAAGCTTGAAGATGGAGTACCTTTCATTCTCTTGAAGATGATGGACTTGAAGAACAGTTACAGACTGTGGACTGAACTGCTGTCAGAAGATTGCTTTGCTATGAAGCTGGGGAAGCTGTTGATTTGCTTTCTTGACTGTCTATTTTCTTTCTGTGCAACTGTATTGGTGTGACTTGTTTGATTTGCTTGATGCATTAGAATAAGTTCATATTTAGATTGATTTAAGCTAGGAGCATGATTGCACTAGAGGTTGAGTTGCTCCCTCTGCTTGTATTTTTACTGTATGGCTTTGCTTGCGGGTATTCGGTAGAGCCCTGCTCCCTTGCCTATGTGGTTTGTGTTTTGCTTGATAGCATGTTATTTCCTCTGTATGATTATAGTTATTCATATTTGGCTTGAGGTTGAGATGAGCTTGTGGAGGCTGATGTCCTACACACATTTCCTCCCTCACTTGCATTGCATGCATTTTACAGTCGTTTACTGTTTACTCTTTAAGATGATGCTTTATCTGTTTCTGTTTATCATTGACATGATCCCCTAGGAATCTCACTTCCTTTGATAAGGAAGTGATGATTAGAACTTTAGGTTGAAACCTATGCCTGATAACTTCTAGGAGATCCCTGTTTCAAACCTCAACCATAGGATGAACCCTAGGCATGACAACTATTAGGACTTGATAGTCTCCCCTTAGTTGAGCCTGCTCTCTCTTCTCATCTCAAAACAAATCAAAATAAAGTAATAAAGGTTAAATGATGTCGTACGTTACGAGCCTTAAGCTACTTGAGAAAGGGTTGTTGGAGAGCTTCTTTTCAACAGCTTGGATGTTTAGTATGGCACCCTTTGGGTGACATGCGACGCATTCACTCTCAGGTCATAGTCTCTAGTGCGATATTAGTTGCAAACATCCATAAAAAACAGTTCTTTCGGAAAAGACAGAAAACAAACTTCAAACCTTTTTGCCCCGTGGGCCCATAATTCAAAGGAAGCTTTTCTGAAGAAAAGAGTGTTGTTAACTCCCAGTTCTACCGCAAACGGTAACGCTTAAGTCTCCAAGGGTCGAGCTGCGTACGCCAAACTGCTGGAACTGTTTGTTAACCCTACTCGATAAAATAGATGAATCTGAATCCCCGTAATCCGTATTATCCCGAACTACGTAAGCTCTGATCTCTCATGCCTGTTGAGAGTACGTAGGCACAATACCGATGTATTGGCGAGCCACCTTCCCTGTAACCCGTAGTTAGCCGAACTACGTTGACTCTGATTTCTCATTCTCTGATGGGAATACAGAGGCATAAAGCGCGACGCTTTGCCGAGTCATTTTCTTTTCTTTTTATACCGGCCTTGATAGGTAGATAGTTTAAATCAACCCGTCATATAAACATAACAAGCATGGATCCCATCGAGTACGATGGACGTGAGGGGTGCTAATACGTTCCCCTTGCGTAACCGACTCCCGAACCCAGACAATGGTTGCGATGACCTTGTCTTATACCTTTTCATCAGGTTTTTCCCGATCGTTTCCTTTCCCGTTCTGAGGGATAAATAACGAAAGGTGGTGACTCTTCTGTTTTACCGGCACCTTATTTTCGCGGAAGCGACACTAACCAATGCAGCATACAGTTGCTTGGTGAACAAGTATTCCTAAGACACAATACACACGTAAAGAACACACTTTCTTCACTCACAATGCTCACGTGAAGAATAACCTTCTTCACTCACAAGGACTCTGTAATCCGCACTCTCTGATCTTCTGTTAAGTGCTTGATTTCTAGGATTTCTCCTTCTGATATTTATAGTGCATATAGTCCTTTGGGCCTTGGTGCATATAGTTAGGTTTAATCATAACAAACCCTACTCTTCAATTCTCTGCACGCTTGCCCTTTAATTCAGGTTCATTTGTTTCGCTTTAGGGCTTCTCAAATGTCTCTTGTCTTTCAGCTTGAGATCCTGATTTGATTCCTGATTTCTAGATACCAGAAAAACTAACTTGCCCGCTGGATGTCATACGGTCAGTGTCATGACATTTTGTTTGACATTCAGCTTAACTTATAGTTAACTTACCCTGCACACACATCTTTAAGTATGTCCTAACATTCAGTATGACATACATGCAACGTCTAAAGTTTTGCCACAAAATGCAGCCAATCAAGAGCACTTACAGAACCATTAATTATGGTCAAAGTTCCAGGGGAAAGGTTTGTTGATTAATTCTAGGAGAAGAGGCAAATTGTCATCTTAAGGAGAATACTTGACTTAACTTTCACAAGCGTATAAAAGGCGGTTTTTGCGTCATATTAAGAGAAGGGCTCCAACTCGGATTTGATCGACGATTATGCCACATACCTCTCTCAAGCGAAAAAGATTCTACATCTTTCTCGTTTACATTATGGGGTAGGAGAATCACATCTCGACTACACAGATGAATCACGTCTAATTCTCTTGTGGGGAGAATAGAGGATTTTATTTAAGTTGTTTAAATTGAAGTTTTAAGGGTACCTATCTTATATTAAGATACAAGGATGACCTAAGCTGATCGACCTGAAAAATCAGGGATCAAACGGGGGGGTGATGCAAATGCAAATGCGATATATACAACTTATAAATTCATATACAGGTTCTTCCCTCAGACTTGGACATACAAATATTACCAAAAGGAGAACACATAGAAATATCAAGCAGAAAACCATCCTGAATTAAGGAGTAACGCAGGCAATTGTCATAGTGAGTTTTATTAGTTATGACAAAACTAATGCTAATGATGAATATGTTAGGACTGATCATATTTCACAATTTTAGGACTAAAATTAAGATTTAAACTTCGAAGCAACTAGGACAAACTCAAAATCACAAAATTAATATCCGCGAATCTAACATCAACTAACAATCAAATTAGTCAAGGAATTACTAATTTCAAAAGAGCAACATTAAATCTTGATCAAATATTCAATAATAACAATATTAGAAAAACATGAAAAGAACATCAATAATAAAAACAAAAGTAGGTTTGTTCTAAAACAAATAAAATAATAACAATATTAGAAAAACAAAACGGGTGGGCCGAACTTCCCGAGCCCAAAATGGCATCCTAACCACGAGCCTTATACCAAGGGCCATCAGCAAAAAGATCCAGCTTCTCTCATCTCTTTCTTTGTTTTATTGAAGCTTCCCCTTTTTCTGCATGCGTCTCGCCGGAGAAGAGAATCTTTCTTCGTTGTATTGAGTCTTTCCAACGGAATGGTGAAGTGTTGTTTATTGAGTTGAGGATGGTAAGTGCTGCAATCTATCCCTCTTATTGGGCTAATAACTAATATAACCCTTTTCTCCTTATTTCGTGTGAATTCATAGGGAGGATGGGGCTTGGATTTAGGACGGAACCTAAGGACCAGTGATGAAGGTGGTATTTGATCAAGTTCTGACGTTCCTCGGCTTTGTTCAACTATTTTGAACACTTTGTGGCTTCAACTGCATGGTAACTTTTTGAAGGTAATGCCTTGATACTAGGGTTCATATGGATTTTTGTGGAACTTTTGAGTCTGTTCCATGCTGAAATTAATTCTTGCTTTTGCAATATTAGGTAGGCATACGAATGTTTGGGAGACGATCTCGAGTTCTATCGTGACTTTGGAACTCTTAAACTTATTGATGGGAATGCAAGGATAGCTTCAGGGTACTACGTACCAGAGAAGTCTATGAACAACATGAACTGAAGGGTTGGGGGAATAGCATATGCCCGCATTGATTTGTAATTAGATTCCCATAAGAGGAACCTAAAACTGTATTCGTAAAATTTGAAATGAACTTTAAAAACCTATATGCTTTTGGAAGTTTGATACCAATGGCCAAACTTATCGGTGATTGATCAATACATGGGTTATACTTTGTAAAAAAACCGTAATTACTAAATAAAGCTAATATATAAGCTTCTCGGAATAGCCTAGTTTTTTAGATCTTTAATTGCAAATATGATATCAAATAGCTAAAACCAAAACAACTACCTCTGGTTTAAAACTCGACCTTGACCAAAATCCTCGAGTTATTCTGAAGGTTAATTTAAAACTAGTGACTCAGTGCTTAGATGCTATATTAAAAGGAGAAAGATCGACTTGTCACAATGTTCCAAACAAAAGGCCTATGACTCGCGGACAAGATGGCCCACAAGTATTTTATCCATAATCCTGAAGAAAAGTGATTAAAATCCAAAACTCGTCTTGAGACTGTTGTACCCCAAAATTTGGCCAACCTTTTCTTTACTTGGCTTATGTTTTCACTGTATTGTTCTAGAATTTGCATTTCATATCATTGTTCATTTGCAGAGGATCAAGAGGTGTGTATAGCAAGAGAAGGTTTGTCAAAGGTTTTAAGCAAGTTTGAGTGCTTATCATCATCAGGAGAAGGTCAGAGCTCTTTGAGAGAGTAGATGGATAATTGCGGTTCATCTCCTATCTTGTGAAGCTTATTGAGTGCTTTGAGACCCATTGTGGAGCTTACTCAACTTGTTATATCATGTGCAAGAGGTTGCATTCAAAGGATTGTACACCTAGGGTTTTATCTGCCTAGTGCATAGTCAACTGGGGATTTGAAGGAGATTAAGACTTGGCTTTAAGTCTTTGGAGTCATGGATAGTTTTGTTGAGACATATAAGATGTTATTTCAAGATCAATTCAAGAAGAATCAAGAGTGTGAGAAGTTACTAAATTAGGGTTTCAGAGGTTTGTCAGTGTAAAATCCCCTGTTTAGTGCCTAACTTCAAGACCACATATCTCAATATACAAGTGTAATCTTACTTGGACATAAACATGAGACTTGTATAGCATGTTCTTAGCTTTCTTTTGAGTAATAGAACTCATCCATTGGGTTTCTAGAACTCAAGTTATGATGCTGACAAGTTATGAGTCCTCAGATGAATGTATTTTCAGTCAACCAACTTCTAAGGCAATTTTGACCTAGAATCATGTTTCTCCTCAACTTTTGATGAACATGAAAGTTGTTCCTCATGATCTTAGCTTTCCAAAAAGTCCTATAAGTCCTTCATCGCATTTGTAGAACTCATGTTATGAAGCTTGCAAGGCAGGGGTATTTTGGAAAAGTGAGATTATAGGTCATTTCCATTATAGGTCATTTTCATCCATTTGTGCACTTCAAATGAGACTTTCTCCAACATGAAACTTTCTTCAAGTGATCTCAATTCCATCTTGAAACATCAAATTGTCATGTATTTGGCATGGATATGAAGTTTGGTGAAGAAAAATCAAGGAAAATGAACTTTAAAGGCATGAATTTAATTGAAGTGGTTTTAAATCATTTTCATAACATGTTTGTGCATATTTTGATTCACTTTATCACAAAAAACACAATGCCCCAAGAATTTTTTAGTTATGCAAGCTAGAACTTATGAAATTTCAAGTTACTTCAAGTATAAGTCTCACATTCAATTTCAACCATTAGATCAATTCAAGGAGCAATTGTCATCCATCTGATCAAGGCACATCACCATAACCATTTGAATCATCTCCAAGGGAATTGGAGCCATTTTGGCACGTGTGTATGAGCTCCCACGTCCAACTTTGGATTTCTTTAATTCACCATAACTAGCCATAATTGGGCCCCCAAATTATCATGGATCCATTACATAAAAGCTTCAAATGCATTTGGAAGCTTTATTCTGGCATTTTGGTGAAGAACACGCATAGGAGCAGTTGCAAAATTCAAGAACAAAGTGAAATCGTGATTTTGAGATTCAAGCCAATTCAGAGTAATTCAAAGCCATAGTTATCTTCCTTGAAGTTCCTTGAGTGAATATGGATCATCTTGCGCAAGCTTAACTGCATTAGAAGCTCCAACGGAGAGGCTCCATTAGGTATTTTTATTTTCCAAATTTCTCACTCAATACGCATCCATTCCATGCCATTTTTGTTGTAGGATGAACTCCTACGTGTGTAGGCAAATGCTGGATAGTTTAGGGATGTGTTTGTTGCATTTTCAGTTTGATGCTCAAAGCTTTGATCGTTCGAATCTCTTTATTCTTGAGTGATAAATGAAAAGTAAACCTAGATTCTTGATCTATGTCACATGGCGATCATTTTGGTATAAGGTTTCACACGTTTTGGTGATGTTTTAATTTTGCAGTTCCGATGGAGTGATCAGAGAAGACGACCGGAGAACAGTGCTCCGACGTCTGGTTGCGTTTTCCGGTTGCCTATGTGTCATGCCATGTGGATGCGTTGAATTGTTGACCATAGGAGATGGACGGTTAGGATTAGATCTGACTGGCTTATGTGTAATCTTTGACTGCCACGTATTTTAGTTATACGGTACGTTTGATGTAGCTGGGCCTCAGGTGCTACTTGCACCTCCATCCAGTCTGAGCCCATTGTTTTGCCTTGGTTTTATTGTTATTCAGCACACACATTTATTCTTTTATTTTTCTTTTTTTTTTTGTTTTTATTTCAATTAATTTTTGTTTTGATTTCTGTTTAATAAAAATAGTTCCAAGTGTTGTAAAATCCCCAAAAAAATATTTCTAGATACTTTAGGATGTTAACTAATTTTTGATTTTTTTTATTTTCATTTTCCAATTATTTTTCAATTAGAAAGGGATTTTCCATGTGGAATGGTTTTTAATTGATCTTTTAATTGTTCTTCCTTATTCTTGATTTGTTTCTTGATCAATATTCCTCTCCAATGATTGGAATTTTTTCCTCGTATCCATGATAAGTTGAAGATTTTTATAGGATAATTTTGTCCATGGCTTGATGCACTTTGGTTTGACTTATAAGTCATTTTGTTTGACCCTCTATTCTTCCATTTCAAAGTGGTACACCTTAGGGATTTATTTCTTTTGGTGGTGCTTTGATGGAACATTCCGCTTGTGCTTTTGGCCTCTGGTTTCCAGCATCTTGATGATAATTTGAGATTTTATTTGGTTATTTTGGAGCCATTTTCCTATTTTTGATGTAACTTGCAAGTTAGGTTACTTCTAAGGGAGGTTCATACAAGTACTTGACCTAGTTTACTTTGGAAATGACATTTGTGGATCCATTGAGCTCCTAACTCTTGTTGATTCATATTGTTAGCATATTGAGGTGTTTGGATGTTCATTTTTAGGTCACAAATTTTTTCATTGCTTGTTGAGATTTTCATTTCTTTTTAGGCTTTCCACTTGAGGTTCAAGTGTTGAATGTGCTTAAGACTTAGGTCTTTCTCCATGCCTATGCTTGCATTCTCTTGTGTGCTTTTTCTTGATTTTCTTTGTGCACTTTCTCCTCTTATCTTTGCTTCTATCTAATGACTTTGGAATCCCATTTGAGATGGTTTAGTCCCTCCTTAGGAGGTACTTGAAGCATGTCTTGAATGATGGTTCTTTGAGGACTTCTTTTGGTGTGTTTTACATACTTTGGGGATGCTTATGGTTGAGTTGCCCATGTGAGTTCCTTGATGTTCTTACATTGCCTCCCATTCTCCCATTTAATCTTGCCTTCATATCTTTTCATTTGGTTTTCCTTTGGGCTTGTGGTTGATGACAAATGGTTGTAGGATTCATTTTCTCCCATTTCATCCCACTTGTGTGCACTTGTTTTTTTTCTTTTGTGTGCATTTTTTCTCCCTTCTTCTTTGCATCTCTCATATGCATGCTTGAGGTTGAGATGTGCTTGTGGAGGCTACTGCCCCACACTTTTTTCCTCCCTCACTTTCATTCTAATTGTGCATTACATGTTTGCATAATTGCATCTTTCTTATTTCATGCTTCCTTCTTCTTCTTCTTCTTTCTTCTTTGCCATGTTCCCTTAGGATCTATAATCTTCCTTGTTCAAGGTTGATTATGATAGACCTTAGGTTTGAATCCATGCATGATAAACATTAGGTAGCATTCCCTTTCATCCCAATCATAGGTACACTTTGTATGAGAACATTAGGTTGAGTCTTAGTCTCCCTTTAGAGTGTCTCTCTCTTCTCATCTTCAAACATCTTCAAAACACTTAATAAAGGTTAAGGATTGTTGTACGTTACGAGCCTTAAGTACTTGGGAAATGGTGATTGGGGGCTTCCTCTCAATTGCTTAGAGTGTTTAGTGTACGTCCTTAGGACGATATGCGACGCATTCGCTCCTAAGTCATAGTCTTTAGTGCAACATGAATTACAAACAATAATCAATGCACTTCTTCTCTAAAAAACACAAAAACAAACTTCAAATCTTTTTATCCTTAGGGATCCTAATTTGGAAAACCTTTTTCATAAGGATAGTTTTGTTAACTCTTGGTTCTACCGCAAACAGGTAACGCCTAAGTCTCCAATGGTCGAGCTGCATACATCTAACTGCTAGAACTAAGTTTTAACCCTACTCGGGCCTAAAACATTTTGAACCAACCTGTGGTTTTATTTGCCCGAACTATGTTTGCTCTGATTTCTCGTACCAGATGAGAATACGTAGACACGAGACGGTGATGTCTCGGCGAGCAACCTTCCCCCACTTTCACCCGTAGTTAGCCGAACTACGTTGACTCTGACTTTCCCATTGCACGAGGGAATACGTAGGCATAGAGCGGCGATGCTCTATCGAGTATCTTTTATTTACTTTTGTCCCTGTGAGCCGTAGCTTAGATAGTAAACACTCTTTTTAGATAGACAACAAAGTGTGGATCCCGTCGAGTACGACAGACGTGAAGGGTGCTAATACCTTCCCCTTGCGTAACCGACTCCCGAACCCGTGACATGGTTGTGATGACCTGTCTTTTCCCTTATCATTAGGTTTTCTCTGATCGTTTCCTTTCCCTTTTTTCGGATAAATAATGAACGGTGGTGACTCTTCTGTCCTTGCCGGCCCCTCTTCGCAGCGATGCGACAGCTGGCGACTATGCTGGGGACAGGAATATCCCCTATGCGAGTCAATCCTAGTGCTTGGTTGTTTATCTCTTTGGGTGTTTATGTGTTGTACTTTATTTTCCTGCATTTACTTTCAGCATTGTATATATGATTTTTGCTGTGCTGTTGGAGGGGGGGGGGGAATGTTCCATTGAGAGAAAATCCGGACCCGGGCTTGAGTACAAACATAACATTAGTAGTGGAGAGTAGTAGTGGACCTGTATGCTTAGCATGCACAAGTTCCCATGAAATTCGCGCTCAGACGAGATTCTCTTTTTTGAGTTTCTTTTCGATCCTTAGGACTTGAGGGGGTCTTGGATCTGAGGATTGTCGACTCTGGGGACCGATCATTTGTGATTCAGCTAAGTGAGGCCTCTTCGGGAGATTATGATGACAAACCAGAAATGGTGAACGTATCATCGTTTCTTGAAAGTCTGTGACGCTGATAAACGCATAGGATGCCGAACCTTATCAGTGGATAGGTCCATACCTGTGAGAGGGATTGGGTTATGCAGGAAACCTTAACTTCCAGACTACCTGGTTTTCTTTGCAGTATGAATCTGTGTTCTTGATACAAAGGGTTCCTATCGGTGACAGTGCTATGTTCTTATCAAAGCGGAGCGCTGGTTCTTCTCAATCAACAACACAACAATCTTGATCCCCTGTTTGCGTTTGCATGTGCATTTTCATCTGCATTTTCATTAACATGTATCTATGTTGCAGGTGCATATTTCCTCCTTGATTCTAGTGGTCTTGTTCCCTTACTTTTGACATGGAGCCCTTGAAGAAGACAGTGGCATACAGGTTTCCAACTCCGGATATTGGTTCTTTACTGGGTTTGATTGCCATGGCTGACAAGAGAGTGATGGAAGACTTCAAGCAATCTTATGGGAAATTGTTGAAATGTGTCTGCAAGCCTTCAGTATATGAGATAAGTGGTCTTTATACTCTCCTGCAGTTCTATGATGCACAACTGAGGTATTTTGTATTTCCGGATTATGTTTTGGCGCCTACCTTAGAGGAGTATTCTGAGCTGTTGGGAGTGCCTATTCTTGATCAGATGCCATTCTATCACACCGAAGCTGAGCCTGATCTGGCTAAGCTTGCTTCTGCTTTACATTTGGATGTTCCAAAGTTGGAGGGGAAGTTGATCAAGAGGGGTGGGATGCCTGGTTTTCCTTTACCCTTTCTAATTGATAAGGCTCAGCAGTTCGCCAAAGATGGTTGTTGGATCGTGTTTAGTGCCATTTTAGCTCTTTGTATCTATGGTATCATATTGTTTCCTAACCTTCCGGATTTTGTAGACATAGATGCTTTCTACATTTTTGCTTCAGGGAATCTGGTACCTACGCTTTTGGGCAACGTCTATCATTCTGTTCACCATAAGAATGAGAATCGGAGGGGAAAGAATGTATCTTGCTGTATTCCTTTGTTGTACAGGTGGTTTGCTAGTCATCTTCCCAAGATAGGTCCATTTGTTGCTACTGCTGGTACTTTAGAATGGTCAGAAAGGTTGATGGCTTTGTCTGCAGAGAACGTTATCTGGTTTGACAGAGACCTGCTTGGTACAAAGATTATTTATAGTTGTGGTGGATTTCCTAAGGTCCCGTTGATCGGAAGGAAAGGGTGCATCAACTATAACCCAACTTTGTTAGTTAGGCAGTTTGGTTACGCGCTGAGAGAACCTCCTAAGGAAGAGGAGATACATGAATCTTTGTATCTCACTGGATTTTTGGAAGGTGATACTTTGGCTAGAGTGGAGAGAGCTTGGAGTAGTGTTCATAGGAAAGGGAAAGCATTTCTGGGGAAGAGTAACAGTCGAGCCTACGACCCTTATTTGATTTGGATCCAAGATAGAGCAAAGAGGTTTCTGATGCCTTTCCCGTCTGTAGAGCCTTTGTATCCTCTCATGATTGAAGAACCTACCACTGTGGACATCCAGAAGTACAACCAGTTGTGGTATGAGAAAGAGGAGCTTCGGAAGGCTAATGAAGAGTTAAAGAAAGAGATCATTCAGCTCCGGAGTGAGAAGATTGAAGTTGTGCACTCTTTCAGGAGGCTGACTGAGTTTGTGAATAGGTTGGGTATATATTTGACTAAGGAGACTCGTTCCCGTGAACGTTTGGGTTTGGATCTGAAAGTTGTTAGTGATGTTCTCGCTTCTAAGAAGAAAGACTTGGATAGGTCTTATTTGGAGATTTCCAAGTTCAATGATCAGTGGAATGCTACTCTTTCCAACAACAAGGAGCGTGAGGGTAAGTTGAAGCAGCAGATTACCAGACTAAAGACTCAGCTCAGGGCGAAGGATGAGAGGATTGCTGATGAAGCTTCACTCAAACGTGACAGTGACTGCAGATTGAACGAAGCTTTGGCTACCTTGGAGGATTACAAGCCGAGGGCTGATTCGAAGAGGTGCAATCTAGAGGAAGTCTTCGGTGAAGGAGCCTGGGAAGACTATGCTGAGGTTTTACATACCACTATCATACAGAGAGACGCGTTCATTCTGGGGTTACTCGTTAGACCAGACCATCCTGAGACACAGGAGCTGTTAGAGGAGTTTCGTGCTTGTTGTTGTACTTAATGTCTTTCATTTCCTTTGTAGCTTGTTGCTTATGTTTGTATCGACCATCACCAGACTTGTTGGTTGAGGTCCTTCTGTTGATTCTTTATACTCAGTTGTATGCTTGTACAGTGCCCGTTGGGCCTTTTCTTGTATGTATGAGGAGTTTATCTCTATGCCTGTCTATGGGTTCTCCATTGTCGTGCTTTTATTCTTGGAACTATAATCAGGGGGAAATTTCCCTGTTGCATATATACATGTCTGCATTTTGCATAACATTTTTGCATAGCAGGTTCCGCGGAACCATTGATCTTATTCCTGTTGGTTTGTTAGATTGTTTCAGGATAGACGGCCAGACTACTCACCGGTACGCCACTAGAGGTAATCAGCGCAGAGTTATGGATCATGTTCAAGCTGAGATGCAGGAGATGAAGGACAGGATGGCTCAGTTTATGGAGCTCATGCAAGATGTGGAAAATGGTCGGAACAGCTGAGGACTCTGGTCCAGCCATTGATTGCTCGTGTTGACAATAATGGTGTACTTCATGGAGAGGTTGCTGCTAACCCTCCTCGTAGTGAGATTGGTACACCTCGTGCCAACGTTGTTCCACCAACAGTTGTATCTCTGGGCGGAGGAAATCAAGCTACAATTCCTATTCCTATTCCTTGTGCTCCTCGATGGGATGAGGATCAACAAGAGGATGCTTTTTCAATGAGGGATATTGGTGCTGGACTACCATCTGAGGCTGATAAAAGGTTCAAGCTGATTGAAGAAAAGATGAAGTCTTTTGAAAATCAAAATTCCATGGGGCTAGACATGGCCAATCTGGGTCTGATCCCAGATCTGAAAGTCCTGTTGAAGTTCAAAGTCCCTGACTTTGACAAGTATAAGGGAACTACTTGCCCAAGAGTCCATTTGCGTTCTTACTACCGTAAAATGTCTGCTTACTCGGATGATGAAAAACTGCTCATGCACTTTTTTCAAGACAGCTTGTCAGGGCCCTCACTTGAGTGGTATATGGTACTAGAGCCTGTTAATATCCGTAGTTGGAGAGACTTAGCTGAAGCCTTCGTGAAGCACTATCAGTATAATATTGACCTTTCTCCTAACAGGGTCCAACTCCAGAATTTGTCTCAAAAGACTAGTGAATGCTTTAAGGAATACGCCCAGAGGTGGCGCGAACTTACAGCAAGAGTGCAACCTCCGATGGTGGAACGTGAATTGGTTGATATGTTCGTGGCCACTTTGCCTGGTGTCTATTATGAGAAGCTTATCAGTAGCATGTCTGGTAGCTTTTCTAATTTGATCATCACTAGGGAAAGGGTAGAGAATGGTATAAAGTTGGGAAGATTCAATCTGGTGAAGTGCCCTCAGCCGGAGGAGGAGGTAAAAAGGTGTTCGGAAATAAGAAGCGTGAAGGTGAGACTAATGCAGTGTCTAGCTTTCGGGGAAGAGGTAGAAATCAACGTCCATCTTATCGTCAGCAGCAGCAGGTTGCTAGTATCACAATTACAGCAGTTCCTGAACAACAACAACCACAACAGCAACACTAGAATCAGAACTATGGTCAAAGAAGATTTCAGGATCTAGGCCGGAATGTAAATAGACAATTTGATGCGCCTCCGATGCCGTATGCTCAATTGCTTTAAAATTTGTTACAACTACAGTTAATCCAGAAGAGGACAATGGCTCCCCTGACAAGACCACCACCACCCGGTTATGATGCGAATGCTCGTTGTGAGTTCCATTCCGGGGCACAACATTGATAACTGCAAGGCCTTTAAACACAAAGTTCAAGATTTGGTGGATAGTAAAGCAATAAACTTTTCTCACGACGCTCCCAACATCGTGCAGAACCCCATGCCCAACCATGGGGCAGCCGGAGTCAGTGCAATCATTGAAGACAAGAGTTTAGATCTGGTAACTGATGTCAATGATTTGAAGATGTCGTTGGGCTTTGTGAAGGAAAATTTATTGAAGGGAGGTGTATTCCCGGGATGTAATGAATCGTGTGCTGAATGTTTGAGTCATCCCGAGGGATGTGCAAAACTGAAGAGCTGTATTCAGGGTATGATGAATGACAGAATGTTGCAATTTGACCGGATTGCCAAGAAGAAGTCTGAAGAAGTAATGGTTGAGGAAAGGAACGAGATTGCAACGATCTCGATTCCATACAAAACTATAACTATTTATGCACTGAGGCCGCCAACCATTATTATCACCAAAGTCGGGCATGTGCCGTATGAGAGTACCAATGCAATTCTGTGGAATTACAAAGCGGAGGTATATTGTAATGGGCAAAAACAGGAGTTGAAGAGCTTGCCGGTTGATTTAGTGGATAATCTAGTGGGAGCTGGGAGAATCACTCGAAGCGGAAGAGTGTTTTCACCACCTAAAGTGGTAGCGAACATAACTGATAAGGGTAAGAAAGCTGTGGTGGAAGAAACTTCTCAGGCTGGAGAGAAGAGTTCTTTGGAGAAGGAAGCAGAGGAATTCATGAGATTGATAAGAAAAAGTGACTACAAGATAGTAGATCACTTGCAACAGGCGCCTTCCAAAATCTCTATTTTATCTCTGTTGTTATGTTCAGAAGCGCACCGAAATATGTTGTTGAGGATATTTAATACTGCTTATATGCCGCAATAGATATCAATTAACTAACTCGAAGGGGTTGTAGCGCACGTCAATGCAGGTAATGGTCTCGGTTTCACGGACTTGGATTTGACCCCGAAGGGTAGGAATCACAATTGTGTGTTGCACATTTCAATTGAATTTCATGGATCCGTCCTGTCTTATGTGCTGGTAGATACAGGATCTTCTTTGAATGTGATTCCAAAGAAGGCCCTCATGAAGTTGGACATGAAAGGGTTAATTTGTACACCAAGTGACCTGGTAGTACGTGCTTTTGACGGTACCAAAAGGTCTGTATTCGGAGAGGTGACGTTGCCAATTCAAGTTGGTCCCGAAGTATTTGATGCGGTATTCTATATTATGGACATTCAGCCTGCCTATAGCTGTTTGTTGGGCCGTCCATGGATTCACTCAGCAGGAGCTGTAACTTCCACGCTGCACTAGAAGCTCAAGTATATGGTGGGTGGCAGCGTTGTCACTGTATGCAGAGAGGAAGATATAATGATCAGTCATTTGTCTTCGTTTAAGTACGTTGAGGTGGATGCTGAAATCCATGAGACTCTTTATCAAGCCTTTGAGATGGTACAGATTAAAGACAAAGCGTCTGCTGTGAGCAAAGCGCCCGAAGTGGCCATGTCATCCTTCAGGGAGGCCCAAGCAGCAGGGCAGGCTGGGGCAGCACCAGGTTGGGGTCAAGTGCTGGATATACCCCATAAGTAAGATAAGTTTGGTCTGGGATACCACCCATCTTCTTTGTCATCCTCACAGAGCGCGCTGCGCCACAAAGGGCCAGTACAGTTTACCAAAGGCGGGGTTATCTTCGAACGGATCAATGCTGTTTCAGATGAAGACGGGGATAGTGACTGTGATATGGACTCGTGGATACAACCATGCATTCCAAGACAAAGCCTCAACAATTGGTCTATCGAGGAATTCATCCAAGTGACAACGGAAGAGTAATACTTTGTTCTTCTTATTATTGTATAACCCTATGTTCTACCTGAAGCATAGCGGTTTAGTCTTCAGGGCCTTATTGTTTATGCTTGCGCAACCTTTTTCAATAAATCAAAGGGCGTTTTTCTGCATTCAAATATTGTGATCCTTGTTTTTCATGTTTTATGTTTACCAATAAAATGGCAATGTGGCTTTGTGCTTATTTTGCATATCATTTTAAGCATTTAATCATTATCATTGCAGGATTCACATTGCAGATGACACTGCGCCAGAGACATCTATGACTCGCTTCGACTTTAATAATCCGATATTTCAAGCCGAAGAAGAGATTAATGAAGATGAAGATTTGCCAGAAGAGCTAGCCAGACTCTTGAAACGGGAAGAAAGGATTATTCTGCCTCATCAAGAGGAAATCGAGATTATCAACTTGGGTTCTAAGGAAGTTGTGAGGAATGTTCGGATAGGGGTTGTGTTGTAGAATAACATCAAGCAAAGATTGGTTGAAATGCTCCATGAGTATAGTGATATCTTTGCTTGGTCGTACGAAGACATGCCCGGGCTTGACACAGACATTGTGGTTCGTCGCTTGCCGTTGCGTGAAGAGTGTCCGTCAATCAAGGAAGAAGTCCAGAAGCAGTTGGACGCAGGATTTTTAGCCATTACAAGTTACCCTCCATGGGTCGCCAACATCGTGCCTGTGACTAAGAAGGATGGCAAGGTACAAATGTGTGTTAATTATAGAGATTTGAATAAGGCGAGCCTGAAGGACGATTTCCCGCTCCCCCATATTGACGTATTGGTTGATAATACTGCTCAATATTCTGTGTTTTCCTTCATGGACGGTTTTTCCGGTTATAACCAGATCAAGATGGCGCCGGAGGATATGGAGAAAACGACGTTTATCACGCCATGGGGGACATTCTACTATAAGGTAATGCCTTTTGGGTTGAAGAACGCAGGGGAAACCTATCAGCGGGCTATGGTCACTTTGTTTCATGATATGATTCATCATGAGATTGAGGTCTATGTTGATGACATGATAGCAAAGTTGCAAACGGAGGAGGAACATCTGGTCAACTTGTTGAAGCTGTTTGAGAGGCTCAGGAAATTCAGATTGAGGTTAAACCCTAACAAGTGTACTTTCGGGGTCAGGTCAGGAAAGCTGTTGGGGTTCATTGTCAGTGAAAAAGGAATCGAGGTCGATCCTGCAAAAATAAAAGCTATTCAAGATATGCCAGCGCCGAAAATGGAAAAAGAGGTTTGTGATTTCTTGGGGAGATTGAACTACATTGCTCGGTTCATATCTCATCTCACAGCCACGTGCGAACCAATGTTCAAATTGCTAAAGAAAGATCAGGTGGTCGTCTGGAATGAAAATTGCCAAAGGGCATTTGATAAGATAAAAGAGTATTTGCAGGAACGTCCGATACTGATACCCCCAGTCGCTGGAAGACCTTTGATAATGCATCTAATGGTTCTTGAGAATAGTATGGGTTGTGTTATCGGTCAGCATGACGAGACTGGAAGAAAAGAGCATGCAATATACTATCTGAGTAAAAAGTTCACAGACTGTGAGTCTCGGTACTCGACATTGGAGGAAACATGTTGCGCACTCGTGTGGGCTGCTGTCGCTACCGCAAAAATAAGGTGTCGGCAAAACGGAAGAGTCGCCACCTTTCGTTATTTATCCCTCAGAGCGGGAAAGGAAACGATCGGAAAAACCTGACGAAAAGGTATAAGACAAGGTCATCGCAACCGTTGTCTGGGTTCGGGAGTCGGTTACGCAAGGGGAAGGTATTAGCACCCCTCACGTCCATCGTACTCGATCGGATCCATGCTTGTTGTGTTTATCTGACGGGTTTATTTACTATCTACCTATCAAGGCTGGTCCGAAAAGAAAAGAAAATGACTCGGCAAAGCGTCACACTTTATGCCTACGTATTCTCATCAGAGAATGAGAAATCAGAGTCTACGTAGTTCGGCTAACTACGGGTAAACGGATGGGGGAAGGTGGCTCGCCAATACATCAGTATTGTGCCTACATACTCTCAACAGGCTTGAGAGATCAGAGCTTACATAGTTCGGGATGATACGGATTACGGGAATTCAGATTCATCTGTTTTTTCGAGTAGGGTTAACAAACAATTCCAGCAGTTTGGCGTACGCAGCTCGACCCTTGGAGACTTAGGAATTACCGTTTGCGGTAGAACTGGGAGTTAACGACACTCTTTTCTTCAAAAAAGCTTCCTTTGAATTACGGGCCCACGGGGAAAAAAGGTTTGAAGTTTGTTTTCTGTCTTTTACGAAAGAACTGGTTTTTATGGATGTTTGCAACCAATATCGCACTAGAGACTATGACCTGAGAGTGAATGTGTCGCATGTCACCCTAAGGGTACCATACTAAACATCCAGACTGTTGAAGAGAGACCCTTCAACAACCCTTTCTCAAATAGCTTAAGGCTCGTAACGTACGGCATCAGTTAACCTTTATTACTGTATTTTGATTTGTTTGAAGACAAGAAGAGAGAGGGAACAAGTTCAACTAAGGGGAGACTATCAAGTCGTAATGTTGTCATGCCAAGGATTCGTCCTATGGTTGAGGTTTGAAACAGGGATCTCCTAGAAGTTATCATGCATAGGTTTCAACCTAAAGTTCTAATCATCACTTCCTTATAAAAGGAAGTGAGATTCCCAGGGGATCATGTCAATGATATACAGAAACAGATAAAGCATCAGCTTAAGCAGTAAACAGTAAACAGTACAGTACAGGAGACGACTGTAAAATGCATGCAATGCAAGTGAGGGAGGAAATGTGTGTGGGGCATCAGCCTCCACAAGCTCATCTCAACCTCAAGCCAGATATGAATAACTGCAAAAATAATAGAAGAAAATAGAATGCCATCAAGCAAACCACAAACCACATAGGCAAGGGAGCTGAGCTCTACCAAATACCAGCAAGCAAAGCCACACAGTAAAAATACAAGCAGAGGGAGAAACTCAACCTCTAATGCAATACAAGCAAGGGGAGAAGCTCAACCCTTAGGATGCTCTTAGGCTTATTCAACTACATGACCTAATCTAAATGCATCACACCAATCAAGTCACATCAATATAGTTGCACAAAAGAAAACAGACAGACAAGAAAGCAAATCAACAGCTCCGCAGCTTCACAGCAAAGCAATCTTCAGACAGCAATCTAGTCCTAACAGTCTGCAACTGTTCTTCAAGTCTATCATCTTCAAGAAAAGGGTAGAAGTACTCCATCTTCAAGCTTCAATCCTCGATAGGCTCCACCAAGAATGAAGAGAATCAATAAGATGATTATTTGATAATAGGAAGCAGACAGGAAACCCAAGGAATCCCATCTGACACTCAACCAGTCATCAGAGAAAGGCATCCTCAAAAGTTCTACTCATTGTAAACATCACACATCCCTCCTAAGGAGAGATGAGACTTTTAACATGAGGACTTTGAATCATAGGATGGGAATGGAAGGTGAATGAAACCAACCATTATTTGAAGAAAAATCTATTTCTAAAGCTCTATCCTAAAGCCCTAATCTCCTAAGCTACTCAAAGCTAACAAAAAAAGAATGAAAAGCTCCAATCCAAGCTCCACCAGCCACTTCACACAAGCTTCATCATGTCCATGATATCCTCCAATGAGATCCAGAAGCCCACTATGCAAGGAAGCCCAACTTTGAGTCCATTCCAAATCAATCACCAAAATTGAAACACCAAATGACCAACCAAATTGAATATTCTATCTAAAATACCAAAACACATTCTAAAAATCTAATTATTTTTCTATGGGAACATACATTTGCTAATGATTTACAGTCAAAAAATCAGGACCTAATTCAATCTCTAAATCCTCTAATAAAATCCTAAGCCTCAAGGTATCACAACTAAACCCTAAAAGGGAGCTCCTAAAGTTCTAGTCCTAAAACAGCACCTAAATTCATCACAAAAATGTGAGAAAAATTCTAGAGGAGCATGAATTTCTAAACTAATCACAAGCCAAAAATCCAGTCAAGAAACTATACCAATTGCTCAAACAAAATTCAACAAACACATGAAGCAATTATTACAATTTTTATGTCAATAAAAATGTAGAAAAATATAATAAAATGAAAATAAATTCTAATCATGATTTTTTTTATTTCTAAAATTTCTAGACACATGCAAGATTCAGAGGAAAAAATCTCAAGATTTTATGATCAATTTTCATATTTTTTATGAATTAAAATCCAACAAGCCAAAAATAAAGAAAATAAGAAAAAGAATGGGAAAATAAACAAAAGCACGTGGTGAATAGCAATGAACTTCAGTTCATTCTCTGGGTTAGGCCAAAAGGGGGTGTGTGGATAGCAATGTGAATGAGGCCCAACGCTTTGACCAAGTGAATTCAGTGATTCAGTTCACAAATTAATCCAAAAAAAAGTGCACGCGTGAGGATTCGAACCAATGCACCTTTAGTTCACGCAACGAAGAACAAAAGCCTGAGTTTCTCACTTAAACTAAAACGGTGCGTTTTGAGGGGAGGTACGTGGCTCATTGTGAGCGCTTGGATGGAAGCCTGAGTCAAAGTCTTCAACATGATCCAACGGTCCAGACCTTTCTTTTTCATCCAAACTCAGATTAGGAGGGAAAACCAGATGGTGGCCCAGACGGTGGCTCCACGTCTTCTCCGGCAGGCAACTAATTACAGGTCAACCAAACTAATCAAACTATACATCATTTCACTCAAAATCTCACGCTGATCATGAATCTGGTCTCAGAATTTTCTAATTCCCTCTAGATTTTCAAACCCAAAGACAAATCTAAAATATGCATCAATCTTGAATCTCATTAAAACCTTAATTATGGACATGGACGTGATCCTCATCTCACACTGATCATCTTGCACTATCCAAACCGAATTAAATCCTCAAGAACAACTTAAACCAAATCTCAACAGAATTCAGGTGTCAACCTAATTTGTCTCTAATCATGCAATTCTTGATCCTAAATCCAACTACACTTCATCCTGATCCTAACCACATGCGCAATGCTATCTAAAACAGCCTAAATTATGCATAATCAAGAAATTCACCAACCTGACTTTGAGCTTTCAACAGAGATGGTTCTTGCACGATTCAGCCTCCACAAAGGTGCAGATTCACTCCAAGATGTATGTAGAAGGTGATGAAATCCTCAATTTGCTTTGATATGCTCTTAAACTCAGAATCCGATTTTGAGTTGCTTGCTTGAATTTCCAATCTTACTCTCTGCTTCAACCACCAATCTTCACCAAAAAAAAGCTATGGAAGTGATTATGAGCTTATATAGAATGCCCTGGAAGGTTCTAGGGCCCAATCAAAAGCCCAAAATCAGAGTTTCACTTTTCAATTTTTCTTCAAAATCTCACTCATGGTGGCCACGAAAATCCATCAGTTTTGCCTTCAGGAAGCTTCTAACACACTCCTTGTGAACCACTGAACCTGAATGGCTATGATTTGTCCCTTGTTTTTATCTTATGGCTTAGATTTGAAGTGTGACTTCCTCATGAAGTAACAAAGCATTAGATCATGAAAAAGGACTCAAACTCAAATTATAATGATGTCATTGTTTCCAAAATGCAATTTCCATTCAAAATGAGCTATTACTTTGCCTTATTTGCACACATAACATTTATTTTGAATTTTTGATCTTTAATGCCTTTTAATTCTTCCTTTTTCAAAATTCCTTGAACCAATGCTTGCTATAATCCATATCAATGGACTCTTGGTACTTGGCCAAGCTAAAAACATCATTTTGAGCAACTTTCATGTTGAACAAAAATCCATTTGAGGCTTGCAAGATGGTGAAATTGACTTATGCTTCAAAATGACCTGTAATGCCCAAATACCCAAAATACCCTTGACTTGTCAAAGCCATAACTTGAGTTCTACAAATCCAATAATGGACTTCTAGTACTCTATGGAAAGATAAGAGAATAAGGAACAACATTCATGTTGACCAAAAGTTCATAGGAGTCATCCTTCTAGGGCAAAAGTGTCATGCAAGTTGGGTAACTTTCAAGCTCCAAATTCACATGCCTCAGATGACTTGTAACTTGTCTGGATCATAACTTGAGTTCTATAAACCCTATCAAGGACTTCTAGTACTCAAGTTAAAGCTAATATCATGCCTTACAACAATCATGTTGGGGTCAAGATGAGATGACAATCATATCTTGAGTTAAATAGTCTTGAAGTCAGGGGTCAAACTAGGGGATTTTACACTGTCAAGTCTTAGAAACCCTAGCCTGAAACTTCTCAAATTCTTCAATCATGATGAGTTGACTTTGGAATCATCCTTATAACATCTCAATGTATCAATCCATGATCACATGGCTCTTGGATTAGGTCTCAACCTTCTTCAAATCCTCAGTTGACTTAGGGTTGACCCAGTCAAACCCTAGCCGCACCCATCATGGCTGAGGCTTCTTAATCTTGCACAATGACCTGTATAGGCCTCAAAGTGATCTTCAAACATTCTCATGAGATCTCTCAAGACCTCAAGTCTAACTTCATGGCTTCAGAATCATCTGATGGCTTTCCAAAACTCTCAAGTGAGGAGAACTACACACTTGGCTTTAACCCTCTCTCTGAAGATCTTAAAACTTCTCTCACAAGGATATCAACCCTTGAACATCTGAATAAACTTCTTAGCTAGCCTCACAGTCTTGCGTAGCTCTTAATTGGTAATCATACCTCTTAATCTCCTGCATACATGTCAATGAAATGCAAATGATAATGCTAATGTGAATGAAATGAAACATAAGCTAGGTAAAGAAATGTTGGGCAAATTTTGAGGTGCAACAGCTGCCCCTATTCAAACGGCTTGGACCTGACTGGGTGAGAAGTGAACGACTCTCAAACAATCAAGGTAAAAGACGGTTGAATACCAATAAACCCGAAAATTTTCCAACTGCACAAGTACACGGTACTCTGATGGGGACAAATCTTCGGAAACTGAAATAATAGTTGCACGACAACTAGCTGGAGAAATACTGATCTGAATCTCCGTCAGGATGATCATCTATGATTTCACCGTAGATCTTTGTCCTCAATTCATCGAGGGATTACTGGTTACACGGTAACTGGCGATCTGCCACCGCACAGGTAAATGATACTTTGATTGGTAGGAACATCTTCAAAAACTGAGCATGACAGTTGGACAGCAACTCTGCTGGGGAATTGGTCGCACGGTAATTGGTGAAGGGTATAATCTCAAATCTCCGTAAGGATGATCATCTGATTTTGCTGTATATATTCGTCCTCAAATTATCAAGGGGTAACCGGTTACACGGTAACTGGTGAAGGATGGTCGATTATGCCGTCAGGCATTCTACGTCATAGCAGAAGAATTCCTTATCGTCGCCTATGGACTTATCATGTCGCTAGGAACGTCGACAACATCTTTGTCGGACTTCATCAGTAAGTCAATAAGGGATCACCGGTTACTCGGTAACTGGTGAATGATGGTTGATTCTGCCGTCAGGCATTCTGCGCCACTGCAGAAGAATTCCGTATCGTCACCTATGGACTCATCGTGTCGCTAGGCACGTCGACAACATCTTCGTCGGACTTCATCAGTAAGTCAATAAGGGATCACGAGTTACTCGGAAACTGGTGAATGATGGCTGATTCTGCCGTCGGGCATTCTGCGTCATAGCAGAAGAATTCCTTATCGTCACCTACGGACTCATCGTGTCGCTAGGCACATCGACGACATTTTTGTCGGACTTCATCATTAAGTCAATAAGGGATCACCGATTACTCGGTAACTGGTGAACGATGGTTGATTCTACCGTCAGGCATTCTGCGCCACTGTAGAAGAATTCCGTAACGTCACCTATGGACTCATCGTGTCGCTAGGCACGTCGACAACATCTTCGTCGAACTTCATCAGTAAGTCAATAAGGGATCACCGGTTACTCATCAACTGGTGAATGATGGCTGATTCTGTCGTCGGGCATTCTGCGCCACTGCAGAAAAATTCCTTATTATCACCTATGGACTCATCGTGTCACTAGGCACGTCGAAAACATCTTTGTCGGACTTCATCAGTAAATCAATAAGGGATCACCGGTTACTCGGTAACTGGTGAATGATGGCTGATTCCGCCGTCAGGCATTCTGCGCCACTGCAAAAGAATTCCTTATCGTCACCTATGGACTCATCGTGTCGCTAGGCACATCGACAACATCTTCGTCGGACTTCATCAGTAAGTCAATAAGGGATCACCGGTTACTCGGTAATTGGTGAATGATGGCTAATTCTGCCGTCAGGCATTCTGCGCCACTGCAGAAACAATTCCTTATCGTCGCCTATGGACTCATCGTGTCGCTAGGCACGTCGACAACATCTTCGTCGGACCTCATCAGTAAGTCAATAAGGGATCACCGGTCATTCGGTAACTGGTGAATGATGGTTGATTATGCTGTCGGGCATTCTGCGTCATAGCAGAAGAATTCCTTATCGTCACCTACAGACTCATCGTGTCGCTAGGCACGTCGACAACATCTTTGTCAGACTTCATCAATAAGTCAATAAGGGATCACCGGTGTCGCTATTGTGAAAATCGGCGCCGGCTAAACAGAAGAGTCGCCACCGTGCGTTATTTATCCCAACGGAGGGAAAGGAAACGCTCGAAGTAAACCTACCGCAAAGACGGGAAAGGAATGGTCATCGCAACCAAATCTTGGATTCGGGAGTCGGTTACGCAAGGGGAAGGTATTAGCACCCCTCACGTCCGTTGTACTTGACGGGATCCACGCTTGTTTTCTAGTACGGCTTGTTATCCTATCTACTCTAAAGGTCTGGGGTTAAAAGAAAAAGAAAATGACTCGGCAAAGTATCGCACTTTATGACTACGTATTCCCGTCTGAAACAAGAAATCAGAGTCAACGTAGTTCGCCTACCTACGGGAAAGGAGGGGAAGGTTGCTCGCTAGGATACAGCATCCTATGCCTACGTACTTTCATACAGCATGAAAGATCATAGCAAACGTAGTTCGGGCTACGAAAGACACAGATTTGTCTGACTGTTTTTTATCTTTCTGAAAAGAGGTTTCTTCTGATTAGGAGTCCAAGCGGACAAAAATGACACTTTGATGTTTGTTTTTAGTCTTTTACGCAAGAACTGTTTTTTATGATGTTGGCAATCTCTGACGCACTAGAGACTGTGATTTGAGGGTGACTACGTTGTATGTCACCCTAAGGGTAACACACTAAGCAATCAGATTACTGAAGAGTGGCCCTCCAGTAACCCTCTCTCAAATAGCTTAAGGCTCGTAGCGTACGACATTGATTATCTTTATTACTGTGTTTTGAATTGTTTTGAGATAGAAGAGAAAGAAATGCTAAAAAAAACCTAGGATTGAAAAGGGAATAAAACTACCCTAATGTTGTCATGCATGGATTACAACCTAATGTCTGTCATAATTCCCTCCTACACAGAGGAAATCAGAGATCCTAGGGGATAAACGGAAAAGAAACAGCATATACAGCAAACAGTAAACATGCATGCAATGCATCAATACAAGCGAGGCAAGAGAGTTCCACTCAACCTCGAACCTGGGAAAACAATAGGCAAAGTGAAACAGCTTCGCTTCGAACCTACGGGGCAAGCTGAACAAGCCAACAAACAATACAGTAAAAGAAATAAAAAACCAACACCAGCTCTGACAGCAACACCAGCTTCTACAGTAAGCAGCTCAAACAGCAACAGCTCTGACGACTACAATCGATTAACAGCAAAAAGTTGACAATAACCCTTTCAAGTAAGACCCCCTCTTCAATCTTCAATGATCCCCAAGCTTTAGACAAGCTCCTATCTTCAAAAGTACCCCAGCTCTGGCAAGCAATGAACCCCAGCAAATAGACAGCTTCAAACAACAGCAAACCCTAGATTCAACAGATAACTAGCTTTGACAGGTACAAACTTTATCTTCACCAACTCCATTCTTCATAGGTATCCATCTTCAATGCCATCACTCCAGAAGAAAATCAATTAATGATAGATGAACTTGAGATACTAAGAGGCTCAGTGACAACCCAGGGAAATCACTAAGATCTTAGCATAGCAAGTAAAAGGTATCCTCAAGGTTCTACCCATCCAAAGCTTGCTCTACATCCCTCCTAAGGAGAGATGGAACTTCTTTGGGGTACCTTGTGTCATGGGATATAATAGAGGCACAAGAAGCTCTCTATGTTTGAAAGAAGAAATCAGTCTAATCTAAAGCTCTCCTTATATCTCCTATCTCCTAAGTCTTCAAAAGCAACCTTCAAGGATAAGAATCTTCATGCTCCAAGCTCCATCCTTTGTCTCCAATCATCTTCAAAGTCTTCATTAGCTCCAACAAGCAAAACTCAAGCCCCAAGCCCAATCAGAATAGCCCAAACCAAGCAAACAAGCCCAAATGCCCAAGGGGGAAACACACAAACATCATACAATTTGCAAAAATCAAATAAAATAGTAATACTCATCATAAAACCCTAGATTAATTTCTAAGGGAACCTAACTATATACCTTATACCCCACATAAACCCCAAGGCCTAAATCAAACCCTAAGTCTCCAAACTATGCCCTAAACTACACCTAAGTGTTATAAAACCCTAATCCTAGCACCCTAAAGTTCATTATTCAAAACTAACCTAAATTTCATCATAAAAGTATGAGAAAAATCACTAAGGGAGCATGCTTCCCTAACCTAATCAACCTCACAAGAATCAATCAAAAATCATGCACCAATCTCTCATACTAAATTCAGAAAAAATAAGGTATCAAACAAATGCAAAGTAAAATCAATAAAATTGTAAAATGCATCAAAAAATGAAAAATGCATGAATTAATGTTTTTATTGTTTTATTATTTTCTAGAGGTCCTAATGAAAATAGGAAAAAAATTCCCATCCAAAAATGTTTATTTTTCAATTAGTTATGAATTTTATATTTAACCTAAATAAAATGTGAAAATAAAAGGAAAATAAAAGAAAAATGGAAAAGAGGCGTGTGGAATAGCAACTATATGCAGTACATTTCACCAATTGGGCTCAGGAGGGGGTGCTAGTAGCGAAGCGCTTCTTAAGCCCAATCAACTTAGAAAATAAAATGAAAAACAAATGAAAATGGAAAAAAGTTCGTGGTAAATAGCAACTCAGCTACGTTGGTTTCTCAATGGGCCTTCAAACGGGGGTGGGATTAGCAACTAACACACTTAGGCCCAAAGCAAGCGTTTAATGAAACGCTGCGTATCATCCTCTCTCAGAATTCCTTCACAACTTTTCCACGCATCTTGGCCGTTGGATGTTTGCTTTGGTCAAAGGTCTTACTAGATCCTATGGTCTTCGTATCATCTTCTTCATTTGAAAGCTTGGAGGGAAATATGACCAGATGGTGGCCGGAGGTGGAGCCACTGTCGTCCCCAAACCTCATTTCCCTTAATCCTCACCAAAACCCTAACCTAAATACATCATTCAAATATTTTTTCCACAAGGAACTCAACCATACCATCCATTTGCATTGAAACCTTCTCCTTCTCAAAACACGAATGGTAGCTCAGAAAATGCTCAGACATAAATTCTCACCAAACTCAAAATTGAAAAGCCTAGGATCAACTACACTTCACACTGAGTAAAATCCACTATCTAACTAGGTCTAAACCTCCAAGAACTGCAAGATACGATCCTCACAAGAAATCTGGTCCATCCTAATTTTGTCTCTAAATCGTGCAAATTGTTACCAGAATCCACCTAGTCATGATCTACAATGAATATCACCATCTAAAACCTAAGGAATCTACATGAATCGAGCCATAGAAGGAAGTTTACATACCTGCAAATCTTGGATTAACAGAGCAAGCAAATCTTCAAATCAAGCTCCAAGATCTTCCAGACACGTTCTATGATCAATTACCAAGCTTCTGTATGCATCAATTGGAGTTGAATCTTCTTGAATTGCCAAATCCGATTCTGACTTGCAAGAGATGAACTCAATATGCTATCTCATGATTCTTCCACAATCTTGATCAGCAATCTATCTGGAATCAATCTTCAACTCAAAGTAGAGCTTCTGAGTGCAAAAGAATGGACTGAAACCTCTCCAATTGGTGTAACCGATTTGGATTTGCAAGATGAAAACTCAAAACCCAATCTCTCCAATCTCTCTCAATCTTCACGAACTCAGGCTTTGAACCAGTTCTAATCCTTATATAGAAGGTGTATGAATGATCTAGAAACTTCTGGATTGATCCAATGAGAAGTTCAATATCTCTTGCATTTGAAAATGTCATGAGAAGTTCATACATGGAAGCTGAGTTCTAAGCTTGTATTTGCACCTCATTATGATCCAATTTCTCCTTAGATGACATATTGAAGGGATTAGCAAGGGTTAAGGCCTTGGTCATGCTCTAAAGAGTGGTTTTGCATATGTGACTTATAATGTAAGTAACCACTTTACAAAGGAAGTCATGGAATTATACCTCAACTCAAAAATGTGGCAATGTCATTGTTTTCAAAATATGTTTTCCAATCAATTTGGTATGTCATATGGCTTGGTTTGGACCTATAGCTCAAAAATCTCAATTTTCCTCTTTGGTTCATTTAAAATCCATCCTTATTTTAGGCCATTTTTGCAATTTTGTGATACAAGCCCTTCCAAGCTCTCATGACTTCTTACCTAGCCCAAAAACATCATTTTAAGCACATCTCATGTTGAACATTTTTCCATTTGAGGAGTGGAAGATAGAGATTTTGACCTATGTTGGAAAATGACCTATAATTCAACTTTCCCAAAATACCCCTGGATTGCCAAGACCATAACTTGAGTTCCACAAGTCTTCTTGAGTACTTATAGTACTAAAATTAAAGCTAAGATCAAGCCCTACAATTCTTATGTTGGCCAAGAATCCATTTGAAAATTCCTTCATGGGAAAAAGTTGCATGGAAGTCAAGTAACTTTCACAGATAAATTTCAGTGTCCTCTGATGACCCATAACTTGCAAGAACCATAACTTGAGTTCTATAAATCTCCTTGAAAACTTCTAGTACTCAATTTAAAGCTATTGATAAGCTCTACAAGTTTCATGTTGGCCAAGAATCCATTTGAAACTTTCATTTTGACTTATCTGGCTTGGAAGTTAGTCCTAAATTAGGGGATTTTACACTGAAACCCTAATTTGGCAACTCCTCCTACTCTTGATTCTCTTTGATTCATCCTTGTCACAACACCACACATGTATCAACATATCAATTCATGAATCCCAAAACCTCCAATTAAGCCTTGATGCTCTTCAATCACTCAGTTGACCTAGGGTTGACCCAGATGAAACCCTAGTTGACTGCACTTCAACTGTGGCTCTTGTACTTGAATCAATGACTTGTCTCATCTTCAATATGACCCTCTGGGAATTTCATAAGCTTTGTACACATTCCATACCCTCAATTCATAGCTCATACTCCCATTGATGACCCTCAATACACCTCAAATTAGGAGAGAAGTCCACTGGTTGACCCTCAAACTTCTCAAAGCTTCAACCCATTCCTTGATGACTTGGATGTTCCTCAGCTTGAATAAGGCCCCTTGATGTGCTTCTTTAGATAAGAATGGCACTTGATCCCTTGTTATATGACTTGCTATGCTATGCTATGAAAATGATTAGATTATGTACATGATTTACTATGCAAATGCTAATGCAATTAAAACATAAACCAGGTGAAATAGGTTGAGCAAATTTTAGGGTGCAAAAGTTGCCCCTATTCAAACGGCTTGGACCCGACTGGGTAAAGAGTGAACGGCCTTCAAACAATCGAGGTACGAGACGGTTGAATACCAAGAACCCGGAAATTTGCCAACCGCAGAAATAAACTGCACAAACTGCTTGGAAAACAACATCTGCTGCCTTTTATCCACGCTAGCACTCTGTCGTCTGTTAATACGGAGAACAAATTAGCGACCGTGTTGGGGATCATTTTCATCATCCCGAAAAAAGACTCTATCATCGCGGGGATAGAACTTTGTCCACGTTAGGACGCTATATTCTGCCAACACAGAAAAAGCCCGACGACTTCGCCGGGGGAACATTTCCGTCTAATCACAGGGAACTTATCCGCCTATCTCTACAGGCACATTGTTTGCCTATACACAAGAAACCTCATTCGTCTACTTCATACGAGAAAATTCGTCTGCCTGATTACAGGAAAATCCATCCGCCTGCTTCATACGGGAAAATTATCTGAATACCGTTTCTCTGCCTACCTCTGCAGTAGCCAACTCCGTTGGTCTCAACCCAAAACGGCATCGAGGAGGACTCTACTGGGGACATTAACAAGAGGAAATCACGACAACTTCCTTGGGGAAAATACTTTTGCCAAATAACGGAACACAAATCACATACTCTGTCTATCACGGGAGAATTATCTATTTGGATACCGGAAGATTCATCCGCCTGCTTGTTGCACCCTAAAATTTGACCAACTGGTCCCCATATTTGGTTTATGGTTCGACGCATTTCGCATTCGCATACCGCATACAGTGCATTTTCTCATTCATATTGATTTTATCAGGATTACAGCCCTGTTTTCGCATTTCGGGTATTTCAGACCGGTTCGGATAATCAGAGGTTATTTTGAGAAGTCACGCACTTCCTGGGCGTTTTCAGCTTACGCAGTGATTTTGGAGGTTCTTGGTGTCTGGGTTTACTGCTTGCTTCGATCTGGTCTCGCGCTCTCTTTTATGTTGGTTGTTTGCCTTTGTTTGCATTTTTAGGATTTAATAGCCTTTTATAGATTTTAAATAGGTTTTATAGTTTTTTTTCTAGAATTTAAATAGATGATTCCTAGAATTTTTTTGAGATAATAGATTTTTATGGATTTAATTGATTTTTCTAGATATTAGGTAGATTTTTAATAGCTTTAATAGATATTAAAGGATTTTTAAATAGTTTTAGTTTTATTATCTCTTTAGAATAATTCATTTTCTAGAGTCTAAGTGGTTTTAAAATGATTTTTAATAGGAAATTCTTTTACTAGGTTTTTTAATAGGATTAATAGAGTTTTTTCTATTTTCTTATTGGTTTAGAAATTAATAGAACTTTAATAGGTTTAATCTCTTTTAGATTTAATAGATATTAGAGTTTTATGTTAAAATTTAATTCTTTTAGGATTTAATTAGATTTTAATCACCTTTTTAGATGTTAATTAGGGTCAGAATAGTCTTAATTAGGCTTTAATTGCAGCTTTAGTTTTCATTTAGTTTTAATTGAGTCTAATCATGTGTTAATCATGGTGTTAATCAGAGTCCAATTCGGTGGGCCATGTGTCAGCTTTGGAGGCCCACAAACCCCAGGTCTAGTCCTCGCCACATGTCCACCATATAAGGCCCCACATGTCCCTCTCCAGCGGCTCCCACCTCATATTTTCCCCACTCCGCATGAGTGCCACTTGGCACTCCATGCACACACTCCACCACCACGTGGCCTCATTCCCACCTTCCCTCTGCATGCAGCAACACCACCTCACCCCTCGTCGGATTCTTGGCCGCCGGCCATGCAACCGCCGCGCCGGCCACCTGCTGACTGCCTCCGACCACTCTAACGGTCATCGGAGCTCGCAACGGTCACCGGAAAATGCACTTCGCCCAGAATCTCACCGGATTCATCATGTTCATCATCTGTGTTCTCAGTTTTCCCAGATTCGCTCATAATCTTCAATGGAGTTCTTCACCGGATTCATCATGTTCATCATTTGTTCTTGATTTTGCCCAGATCTCCCACGATCTTCATCCAACTCTTCAGAAATTCCAAGATCCTTATAGATCTATCAACATCTTCATCAAATTTTTCACAGATCCGCATGCATCGTACAAGAACGCTCATCAATCTATCAGCAAGAATAGTTCACAACTTCATTGTCCAGATTCATTAAAAAGAAACATCTACGAACGGTTCATCCAAATCATAACCTTCAACGACCTCAGGAAATCTTCAGTGAGCAACTTCGTTCATAGTTTTTCTGGAAATCTTATGAAATCCGCGAGCGAGATTCAAGAACTCCAACATCAAGCACTCTCCAGATTCACACGCATCCACAAACGGATCTTCAACAACCTTTATCATCATCTGGATCCATGATTCGTCAATGTCATCCGAACTTCCGTCTTCAAACATCTTCATCTCCTTCAGATCCGCGACCTTCAACCTTAAGAACACACAATCTCCGTCAAAAGAATTCCAGATCCATCTAGAACTCCAACGAGGTCATCAATCTGCAACAGATTCTTCCAAAGTTATGTTTGATCTTCATCTTCGATTTCCTTCATCAGAACATCAAGGACGGAGCACGCATCCAGATCACGATCTAGCTTGTTGTTTTTCGTTTTTTATTTTTGTAAGGTGAAACGACATTGAATTTGATGTTGATAATAGGATGATGATGAGGTAAGACGAGGGTCTGAGAGAGGAGAAACGGCGCATGGGAGGGATGAACAGTGAAGGAAGAGGGAGGATCGTTTAGGGTTTTGTTTCCTGAATACGTGGCGGTATGGTGGACTGGGCTCAAAGGCCCATTTGTTTGTTTTTTGGCACGCCTCCGTTTCTTTTTTTCCCCCATCCTTCATTTTTTTCTGTTGTTAGTGTGGGCTGGGCCTATTCCTGCGTTTTTGTATACCTCCGTTTTGTTTCTGAACCCCCCTCCCCGTTTTTGTTTGCTATATCTTGGGCTGGGCCCAATTCCCTCTTATGTTTTTTGTTAGGCTGCACACCCCAGTCACTAATAAACCCCCTGCTGCATTTTATTTTCTTTTATATTTTTCTTTTTTCTTGAAAATATTAAAAGCAATATTATGGGTTTTAATTCTAATTTCTTTTAGAATAATATAGATTAATATACTTTTTCATATTTTTCTCTTTAGAATATTATAGTATTTTCTATGCCATTTTTCTATTATGCATTTCCTTTTAATATGTCTCTAGAATATTTCCTATTAGAAATTAATTGCTAATTTTTAGGAGTAGACTTGTATTTTGTGTTGGATTTTTCTCCTATTTTCGTTTCCACCCGACTTTATTCTCGATTTTATTTTTTGGCTAGCCGTGTGACACGATTCAATTGGAGAATGATTTTCGATGTCATTTCTCCATCTTGTCTTTGACACGGATATCAATACGCTACCTCTTAGAGTTCGATTTCTCGTATAAGTCGAACCATGACGGTCTAAGCGTTACATTGTTCCTGGTTCGAGCGTCATCATCCAAGATCCAGAGAGGAGAAGATTGGAATGGAGCTTGCGCGTACGTCAAGAGCCCCAGAGCTGCTTCGTTCATCATCATCGTCGTATTCAAATCTTCAGGCAACCAGCGAGTGTTGTGGGCTGCATCATCAGATACAAAGGAAGTGCCAGCTGAGGAGTTTCTTCTTAGGTTCTTGCGTGCGTGTCCCGAGTTCCTTCCCATTTAGGCGTAGGCCTGCTTTCTCTTTGTTCTCGCCTCGTGCGAGCGAATCCCTGTTTCCCTTCTCTTGCCCCCGTGCAATTGAGATTCATTTTCCCGTCGAACTATGTTAGCTCTGATCTCTCGTGCCCGACGAGAGTACGTAGGCATAGGATGCCGTATCCTAGCGAGCTCCCTTTTTCCTTTTCCCTTTTTCCCAGTTTTAGCTGTAGTAGGCTGAACTACAGCTGCTCTGATTTCTCATATCTAATGAGAATATGTAGGCATAGGATGCGATATCCTAGCGAGCACACTAACAACTAACCTATTTGTTCTCTCGTTGCTGTGCGATCGAGACTTTCCCGCTGACGACTGATTGTTTCCCTTTCTCTTGCCCTTGCGCATTTGAGACCAGACCGTAGTTTTAGTTCCCGTAGGTTACCGCACCTTTAAAACAACTTAATCTCTCACTCCTGTGTGAGAACACCCTGTCTAGCCGTAGTTAGCCTGAACTATGTAAGCTCTGATCTTCCACTCTGTGTGGAAGTACGTAGGCACAAGACGCGAAGTCTTGGCGAGCTAATTCCCTGTAGTTTCCCGAACTACGATGACTCTGACTTTCTCTCTTGAGAATACGTAGGCATAGAGTGCGACGCTCTATCGAGTCAATCTCTTTCCGTTTAGATTTAGACAAACCAAACAAGCGTGGATCCCGTCGAGTACGACGGACGTGAGGGGTGCTAATACCTTCCCCTTGCGTAACCGACTCCCGAATCCAGGATTTGGTTGCGACGATCATTCCTTTCCCGTCTTTGCGGTAGGTTTACTCTGAGCGTTTCCTTTCCCTCCTTTGGGATAAATAACGCACGGTGGCGACTCTTCTGTTTTGTCGGTGCCGATTTTCGCAGTAGCGACAGCTGGCGACTCTGCTGGGGACTCCAACGGTTCCCAGCTGCTGAGGACTGCGATGGTTCCTTATGCATGTTGGATCCAACGTCCCCTAAGAGAGTCAATCCTAGCGCTTGTTTTCTTGTCTATTGGGTGTTTATTTTTGTATTGCTATTATCTGTTGTTGTTGTGCTGTTGGGTGGGGGATGTTCCTTTGAGTGAGAAGCCAGACCCAGGCTTGAGTGCACCTTAGAATTAGTTGTGGAAATTAGTGGGTGCGTGCATGCTTTGCATGTACTAGTGTCTCATGAAATCCACGCTCAGACGAGGTTCTCCCGGTTGACTTCTTTTTCAACCCTTTGGGTTGAGGGGGTTGTTGTTTTGGAGGATTGTCGACTCTGGGGACCGATCATTTGGGATTCAGCTAAGTGAGGCCTCTTCAGGATATGATGATGCCACACCTTCTGGGTATCATATCATCAGTCTTGAAAGTCTGTGACGCTGATGACCGCATAGGATGCCGAACTTGTGTCAGTTTAGGTCCATACCCGCGAGTGGGAGGGTTTTTGCAGGAAACCTGACTTCCAGCCAACCCGTTACTTTGGTCTTCTCTTCAGAGCGAACGTACTCCGTCAGCAGCGCAGCAGTATTCAGAGATTGTGTGGGGGCTGTGATCCCGTGTTTGCTGCATATTGTATTGCATTTGCATAAACGTGTTGCATCATATTGCATGTCATACTCCAGCTAGCCAGAGCTCTTATCCAGCCGTTGTTTGATTTCAGAAGGTGATTACCCGGTGATTGGCCTGAACAACTGTTGATTTTTAGAAGACGACCAAGGGGTTGAGTAGATTTGAGCAGAATCGAGCAGTGAAGTCAGTTGAAGGTTACCAGTAGCTATGTCTGAAAGTAACTTCCAGTCTCCTAAAACCTTGGCAGGGTTCACTATGACAACCAACCCTCTGTATGGTTCTGCTTCCGAGGCAGACTTTCCGCAAGTGAACAACCTTACTGCAGACTAGTTGGTGCAACCTCCTGTTATGGATCGAGATCGACATGAGCAGTTTGTTGTTCGCAACGAACAACCTCCTCTTATCAACAGTCAAGGTGTTGTTTTCCCTGCGCCAAGTATCCGAAGAGAGATCCCAGTAGCCAGGACTGTAGACCCAAGAGCTCTTGAGTGTGATAGAAGACTCCAAGTGTTGGAAGAACAAGTTAAAGTCGTGAAAGTCAAAGATGCTGTTAACCTGAATGCTGCAGACATGTGTTTGGTTCCTGGCCTGGTGTTACCTCCTAAGTTCAAAGCGCCGAGATTTGAGAAGTACAGAGGAGATAGCTGTCCGAAGCAACATTTGGTGATGTTCTGCCAAAGAATGACGTCGTTTGTGCAAAATGACAAGTTGATGATTCATTGCTTTCAAGATAGTCTGACTGGGGCATCTTTGCGTTGGTATATGCAGTTAGAGGGTAATCAAATTCGATCATGGGTGGATTTAGCCAGAGCTTTTCTGAAGCAGTATGATTATAACCTAGACGTGGCTCCTCATCGCATGCAGTTGCAAGAATTGTCTCAAAAGAACAATGAACCCATCAGGAAGTATGCGCAGAGATGGAGAGAATTTGCTGCCAGAGTACAACCACCGCTTTTAGACCGAGAGCTAACAAACATGTTTGTAAACTCACTGCAGAGTCCGTACTGCGAAAGAATGCTTGGACTTCCGTTAAGTTTCTCTGACTTGGTAGTACTTGGAGAACGCCTTGAGCATGCCATCAAAATCGGGAAAATTCAGATTATTTCGGACGGTCAAGCTAGTGAAGCTGAATCTCTTTATGACTATCAGAATGAAGAAGGAGTTGTGATCAATGCAATCGTGTCAAATGTTGAGTATCCTCGAGATGAGTCGTTGAAACCTGCTGGTTCTTCGTCTTCTCAGAGGTCAGTACCTCCTGTGTCTTGTTATGCTGGACAGATAACTGTGCCTGGGGCACCCTATCAGGAACGTTATGTCAATTCTCTTGCAAATCAGCGAACTCGTGGTCGAGGTTATCAGAATCAGCGTCAGAATCAGAACAGGCCTCGTAACAACTTGGAACGAAGGAATGCTCCTTTCCACCCAGTGCCTATGCCGTATAGCCAGTTGCTGCCATCTTTGGTCCAGAGTTCTTTAGTGGAACCAAAAGCTCTTAAGCCTGTTCCAGAGCCTTACCCTCCTGGGTACAATCCCCACACTCAGTATGGTTACCATGGCGGATCCCCAGGGCATTCAACTGAAGATTGTAAAGCTTTTCAGGCAAAAGTACAACAGTTGATCGACCAAGATTGCATTTCCTTTCGAGAAGGATTTTTGTTTGTTCAGACCAACTTCTCAGCCGTCTAAGCTCGTAGATTCGAAGTTTGTTTTCAAGAAGCTAGTGGTTCAGACAGGCAGACATCCTCAGCATTGACAATCCTCAGACTCTTTATCATTTGCATTTGTAGTTTCTTTTCTGTTAGTTACTACTTGCTGTTAAACATTGTTTGTTTCGAATGGTAATATTGATAAAGTGACTATGCATTTTTTTTGAATTAATCATGTCGCTGTCGCTCATTTATTGCATTGCACCGACAATTGCATATTATTTACTCCACTTTATCACTATGATTAGCAAAGATTGGAGGGAGGATGACGAAACTGAATACTCATAACCGATGATCGTATGCGTCCAGATAAAACCTTGCCGATGACGTACAAGGCATTGTTTCAAATCCCCCAAACACTGGAGATATAAGGAGTTAGTCCCTTGTTAACCACTTCGAGCCAGGAAGTAGAAGTTTTTTCGGACTTTTAAACCCTCACATCTTAACCCGGGGCAGGGTAGTTGTCAGTTAACTTGACTGAGCGTTCAAGTCTTATAGAGGAGTGTTGCCATTCGAGGACCAATCGCAGCTTACGCCTCTCAAGAGGTCGCATCTCGCCAACCACAATGGTTAAACCTCACTAACCAGGAGTGAGACAGTTACAATCCTTTCGGAGTAATCAAGACAACCAGTGTTACACGACTTTGTTCCAAAAGAAAAAAGAAGAAACAGAAAGCCCGCTAAGTAAAAAGAAAAAGAAAAAGCTGGAAAGCTAATACTTAGGCAAAAATCGGGGCATCCCGCTGGACTTCAAAATAAAAAAAAATCGAAAAGAACTCAAAAGGAGTCAGTCCAGGAAAAAAATTAGGGAATCAAAAGAATGAAAAAGAAAGGATATCAATAGAAAAAATCCCCAGTGAAGTTGCCAAAGTCGTGTGGATACAGACACCGAAAATGAAAGGGAGTAACTGTTACTCCGAAAACCTTGTGAGTTTCCTAACTATGGTTCTTACCATTCAACATACCTCTCGAAGAGGCGAGCGCTCGAGCCAAGTTAACTGAACTTTAGGATCGGAGATCATCACGTAGAAGGGGTGGGTACAAATCATAATTTGAGCCAAATATCCTTTGTTTCACGAACCGTTAACCCGACCACGATACAACCCTTAAAAGACCTAATTGAGGTAGGGTTTATTCTGAAAGCGCATTACGATAAGGTTGAGTAACCTGGCTCCTTCTTGATTTGCTAATCATATCCTTGTTGTATTTTTCACTGATCACATAAGCACTACGTTTGAACTCTCTGGTTCATTCGTCACTCAAAATCATGACGCGTAAATGAGTGACGGCACAATTTTTTCAAAATCTGCATGAGCACTGCATTAAAATTACCATTCGGGATTAAACAATTTTACTTGTAGGTCAGTAGTTGACATGAAGGAAATTCCAACAGGGAATAATCAAACACGACTGAATAATTCAGCAGTCTGGATCAAAATGGTGTATGTTGTGAAACCCTGTGAATCAGGGGCATTGACTTTCAGTGAGTACAGAATCAGTTGGTCTGAGGACAAGTCCCGAAATATCAGTTGATCAGGGGCAGTTTGGCTGAGAAGCAGCTAATCAGAAATGAATCTTCTCGAGAGCCAATCAGGGGCAATTATACATAATGATGTGATTTAAGGGCAGAACCTTCCAGTGGGTAATCAGATCAGGTTAAGTCGCTTATACGCTCATTCAGGGGCAAGTCACCTCAGAGATAGCGAGACCAACTGGGTTGATAATTGTTTGATTGGGGTTGAATCCTTTTGACGTACAGATACCGGGGCAAGTAATCTCGGGGTCGTCTCATAGAGAGCTGTTCAGAGTGATATTCCCAAGAGTTAGATTGGGGCAAGTTGAGTTGCACTGGGGCAAGTTCTTCAAGCGAGTCTATTTATCCCCAGCCAGAGTTGAGTATCGGGGATTCGTGTCGTTACTCTTATCAAAAACCTGGACCTTCCGAAAAAGGCCTTACCATTGTTGGATCGTTATCCTACAGTTTAAACTTGTTACGTGTCAGAACGTTGTAACCAGATCGTTTCTAAAGTCCAGTTCTCACCTGGCAAACCGGTAACCAGTTCTCGTCTGGCCCACATTTCTGTAAATACCAGTTCTCGCCTGGTACATGTTTTCGTTTAACCCGTTATCGTATGGTCAATCTTACCGTAAACATCAGTTCTCGTCTGGTGTATGTTATTGTTACCAGTTCTCGTCTGGTCACCGTTTCTTTAACCTATTGTTGTACCAGTTCTCGTCTGGTGCATGTCAGCTTTCAACCAGTTCTTGTCTGGTGCATGTCAGCTTTCAACCAGTTCTCGCCTGGTCATTTGTTTCTTAACCTATTATCCAGTCAGCCCCGTCTGATGTTCAAACCATAAATCAATTTTCGTCCGATAACCTAATCTATTTTGCTATCAGTTCTCGTCTGGTAGTCCATCCTTGAATGCTAGTTCTCGTCTAGTATTTTCCATATTTTCCGGTTTGTAAATAACTAATTTTCATCCCTAAACCAAAAAAAGCCTAAAAAATATCTGACACGGTAATTCCCAATGACTCGCATGTTGTCACATTCCCCGATACGAAGCTCGATTAATACTAGTTCTCGGTTAATGTTTTGTATTCCCTATGGATGTTGTTAAATCAGGATTACTCTTCTTCAGCAGATGGAAGTCACGTATTATCCCCGGGAGAGTTGAGATTGTATTTTATCCCGCATCGGAGTAGGATCAGGAGTATTCTCAGCAGATTAAAATTGATATCCCTGACAGAAGGGGCATTCCCAGCAGTGCGCTGTGCACAATCGACCCCAGTTGGTTAATCCCTACAGAGTCCGGGTTACCAATGGTTTAGAAAGAGCATCGCCGTGCAGGGTCGTCCTTCCCTTTTCCAGCATCTATGTTGCTGAGAGGATTCTGTGATAACCGGTTACCCTCCGTGGAGTTGACTTTGCCTCCGGCATTTATTTTGCCAAGTGGTTTCAGACCTGGTGTTCTGTGGCAGCTTGCATTTACATGTGCTTTTGCATATACCGTCATATTTGCACCTATCCAGAACGCATAGCATATCCATGTCGTATGGGGCCTAGCATCTATCAAAACATGTGCATATTATTTCCATGTCGTGTGGAACATTGCATCATTTTCCAACATACGTATTTCGAGACATAGACCAGGTTGGTTACCTCTTGGCTTTCGAGTATGTTCCCCTGCAGAGTTGTTTGGTTAAGCGTCTCTTCTCCCCAACGGAGTAATTTCTTCATATTTGGTTGTTACGTCGGCACTAAAAAAAAGAAAGATTGACATCATATCAAACTTTTGAAGCTGCCGCCTGTTGTCGAAAATGGGTTCCTGGCAGTCGATTCAGAATTTCCCCCATGAGAGTTTTCCTCAGGTTCGCTGTGAACTGTGAGATGACAAGATTCAATCCCATAACAGATGGGAGTCAAGGTGTTTGCTTTCTGAAGCATTATTCTGAATATTCAGTACCTGTGGCGTCACACAGGTGATTGGCGAAAAAAGAAAATTTATCAGATAATTGACCAGTTGTTGCCATAACAACCAGACTTCAGTTCATTGGAAGCTATTTCTCGGGCAGTTTTGCAGTTTATTTCTGCGGTTGGCAAATTTCAGGGTTCTTTTGTATTCAACCATCTTCTACCTTTGAATGTTTGAAAGCCGTTCGCTCTTCAACCATTCAGGTCCAAGCCGTTTGAATAGGGACAGTTGTTGCACCCTAAAATTTGACCAACCGGTCCCCATATTTGGTTTATGGTTCGACGCATTTCGCATTCGCATACCGCATACAGTGCATTTTCTCATTCATATTGATTTTATCGGGATTACAGCCCTGTTTTCACATTTCGGGTATTTCAGACTGGTTCGGATAATCAGAGGTTATTTTGAGAAGTCACGCACTTCCTGGGCATTTTCAGCTTACGCAGTGATTTTGGACGTTCTTGGTGTCTGGGTTTACTGCTTGCTTCGATCTGGTCTCGCGCTCTCTTTTATGTTGGTTGTTTACCTTTGTTTGCATTTTTAGGATTTAATAGCCTTTTATAGATTTTAAATAGGTTTTATAGTTTTTTTTTCTAGAATTTAAATAGATGATTCCTAGAATTTTTTTGAGATAATAGATTTTTATGGATTTAATTGATTTTTCTAGATATTAGGTAGATTTTTAATAGCTTTAATAGATATTAAAGGATTTTTAAATAGTTTTAGTTTTATTATCTCTTTAGAATAATTCATTTTCTAGAGTCTAAGTGGTTTTAAAATGATTTTTAATAGGAAATTCTTTTACTAGGTTTTTTAATAGGATTAATAGAGTTTTTTCTATTTTCTTATTGGTTTAGAAATTAATAGAACTTTAATAGGTTTAATCTCTTTTAGATTTAATAGATATTAGAGTTTTATGTTAAAATTTAATTCTTTTAGGATTTAATTAGATTAATTAGATTTTAATCACCTTTTTAGATGTTAATTAGGGTCAGAATAGTCTTAATTAGGCTTTAATTGCAGCTTTAGTTTTCATTTAGTTTTAATTGAGTCTAATCATATGTTAATCATGGTGTTAATCAGAGTCCAATTCGGTGGGCCATGTGTCAGCTTTGGAGGCCCACAAACCCCAGGTCCAGTCCTCGCCACATGTCCACCATATAAGGCCCCACACTGTTGCACCCTAAAATTTTACCAACATTTATTTACTTATCAAGTGTTTGAAGGTTGATACCTTTATCAGAAAGTTCAAGAGATCCTCAGAGAAATAGGTTGAAACCAAGGTTGTATGCTTCATAACTTGAGAGTTGTGGGAGCTCCTCAGATGATTCTGAGACTGTGAGGATATACTTGAAGCTTTGAGAAAGCCTATTAGATGTCTTGAAAGCCATCATGAAGCCCAGAGAGGTCATTATGCAAGAATTCAGAAGATTCAGCCATGAATGGTAGAATTAGGGTTTTGACTGGGTCAACCCTAGGTCAACTGAAGATTTGAAGAAGGTTGAGACCCAATCCAAAAGCCATGTGATCATGGAATAATGAATTTAGATACTATAAGGATGATTCCTAGACCAAATCATCATGATTGAGGAGTTTGAGAAGTTTCAAGCCAGGGTTTCATAGGATTGACAGTGTAAAATCCCCTAGTTTGATCCCTATCTTCCAGGCAGTTTTAGCTTAAGATGTGGTTGTCATCTCATCTTCCCCATAACATGAATGTTGTATATCTTGTTCTTAGATTTAATTTGAGTGGTAGAAGTCCTTGATAGGATTTGCAGAGCTCAAGTTATGGTTTTGACAAATTACAGGTCATCTGAGGTATGTGAATCTGGGTCCTTGAAAGTCACCCAACTTGCAGACAACATTTGCCCTAGTAGGATGGTTCCTATGATCTCTTGGTCAACATGAATGTTGAAGAGCATCTTCTTATCTTTCTAGATAGTACTAGAAGTCCTTGATAGGATTTGTAGAACTCAACTTATGGCTTTGACAAGCCAAGGGCATTTTGGTCATTTGGAAGTTATAGGTCATTTCAAGCATGTGGCCATATCTCCTACTTCCAAGCTTCAAATGGAAAAACCTTCAACATAAAAGTTTCTTAGAATGATGTTTTAAGGCTAGTAGGGTGGTCATGAGATGTTGAAAAGGCTCATATCAAAAAGTGATAAAAATGGCCTAAAAATGAGGTATAAGTTAATTCATGTGAAATGGAAAATCATAAAATCCAAGCTATAAACCCTAACCATGTCATATGATAGGTCATTTTGACTCCAAAGGACATTTTGAGAACAATGGTTCAACCACAATTTTGATTTGAGGCTTAAATATTTGGGTTGCTTTGTAATTTACTTGATGGCATAATGGCATACCAAGTCAAAACAAGGAAAAGCATAATAAACAAGGTGTTTAAGCATTGTATCTTGGCCTAATTCTCATGTAAGGAGAAAATCAAGTTATTTACCCAAGCTACAAAGGATCTTGTCATGATATATCATATGGTGAGAATGGAAATGCAAGTTATCATGTCATGAAAGTTCAAGTTCCTACTAGATTGATCTAGATGATTCTAGACCTTTCTAAATCAGTCTATATATTGATTACAATCTCCATTGGTGAAGGGTTGGTGATTGTTGATGTTAATGGTGGTAGAGAAAAGAGATTGAACCAAAATTCTCCATTTTGCAAATTGTATTAAAACTTCATTTTTCCCTTCATTACCCTTCCATTTTTCTTCACAAATCATCTCTACAATCATTGCTGAGTGTATTCATCTTGATTTGCAACCCCATTGATGAAGAATTGAGAGCTTTCCAAGTGAAGTTGCAAGAGAGCAAAAGGCCTTGGACCTTGAGATACAAGCCATTTCCATCAAATCTTGTGCAAGCAAAGGATTGTTCATCACCTAAAGACTATTCTTGAGGATCTACAAGGCTTGATTCGAAGCTTTTCAACACCTACCATTGCAAGGATCAAGGTAAGCAAAATCACTTCCACACTCTGATTTAGGCATGGCTAGGGTTAGTTCTTGTTGTGAAACCATTAGAGACCATTAGGTGATTCATTTGGATGAGTTTAAGACCAATTGGTGAGGTTTCTTCCATGGTGGTTGATTCTTGATGGAGTTAGAATGATTGACTTAGGGGGTTATAATGCACGATAATTGGTTGGTTTTAATCAACATGGCATAGGGATTAATTATATATAAAGATTGTTGAGTTTTGTGATGGTTGAAAACTGAAGAAAGTTTGGATTCTTGATGTTGTACCGTTCGGGTAGGATGATAGAGAGAGTTTTAATACAAACCAATGCTACAGTTGTGTTCTACATGAAATTCTAGTCAGGATTGCTTTTTAGATCATGCAATTTGGTGGAATATTGAAGTCACACGAAGGAGGGAAAGTCTCATGCATGGGAGTGTTTTTCATGGAGTTCTGAAACCCTAGATGGACCAAGGAAGAAGACACAATCTGAACCATTGATTGCGTGTGGACTATTTGACTTGGAGGCAGATCGGAGGGCCAGGATTCATACGCGAATTGTGGAGGGAGAGGCAGCGTCAAAACGCTGCGTTTTGTTTAATGAACCAGCATGGGCCTCACGCGTTACTTTCCCCACCCCCCATACCAAGGCCCAATCGTTTTGTACTACAATTCTATGCTATTTACACCGCCCATGTTCTTTTTATTTTAATTCGTTTTCTGAACTAATAGCTGGGCCTAGCGCCTTACTATCCGCCCCCCCATATCTGGGCCCATCACCAATTGAACAGCATATTCATACTTCTTGTACCCCTCATCAACTTTCATATTATAATTTTCTCCAAATTTCTTTAATCTTCAAAAATTCATAATAAAATGAAAAATGCATATTTTTTAATGAGACTTTTTTTCCCATTTTCCATTTTCTGTCTAGAAAAATATAAAACCATAAAATAGCCATTTTATTTCATTTTTATATTTTTTGCATATTTTTACTTTTAATTGCTTTTGTAATTCTTTTAGTTGATGCATGATTTTATAGATTTTAATTAGGGTAGTTCCCTTAGGATTTTGAGTTCAATCATTTTAGGAGGATTAGATGAATGTTTTAGGTCCCCCCCTGAATTAATTTCATAATTTTGTGATAATTTTTAGGGTAGTTTTAATTAGGTAGTTCTAGGTAGTATAGAATTTGATTAAAACTTTAATATAGGTCAATAACAATTTTAGATTTAGGTTTTGTAGGGCAATTTAGTCTATGGGGAATATATGGGACTTAAGGGTAGTTATGTAGGGTCCCCTAGCATTTATATTAGGATTTAATATGATAATATACTATTTTTAGTTGATTTTTGAATTGAATGATTGTTTGTGTGGCCTTTAGGGCAAGTTTTGTTTAGTTTGCTTTGGTTGGGAGTATCCCTATGGTTTGAGGAGCTTGGCATCTCATTGTGGAGCTTAGTGGAGCATACTAGAAGATTGGAAGAGGCTTGGAGGAGCTTGTTCTTCTTTTTGTTTTGTTTTAGGGTTAGGAGTAGGAAGAGCTTAGATGTAGATAATTTCTTTCTCAAACATGGATAGTATTCTTCACATCCATTCCTCCCTGTGATTCAAAGTCCTTCCAGGGTATACACCTCTCTCCTTTGGAGGGATTAGTGATATACCTAGGAGGTAGAACTTTTGAGGGAACCAGTCCCCTGATGTTGAACCCTTATAGGTCACCTTTGGTGATCAAATAAGCAGTTCAATATCCCCCAGCTTATCCAGCAATGATTCTCTCTGATGTGATTTGTCTTGGGAGCTGTCAGAGCCTGAGCATGAAGATGAAGACTTCATGGAAGAGTATTGAAGAGGATGAATCCTTGAAGACTGCCATTCCAGCTGAAGCTTGAAGAACATGAAGATCAAGTTGATACTTGAAGATCCCTGAAGATGGTGAAGCCTGAAGGTGGAGCTGATCAAAGAAGCTGAAGATTAGGGGAGAAGATGAGTTGAAACTCATGTTGTAGGGTTGATACCTGGAAAGCAATTATCTGAAGTCTGAAGACTGAGTTGCTGCTGGAGGAGCTGAGGCTTTCTTCTGTTTTCTTTTCTGTATTGTGTGTTTTGTTTGACTTGTCTGTTGCATTAGATTAAGTCCATCTAGAATAAGTAGAATCTAGGAGCATGTTTGCATTAGAGGTTGAGTTGCTCCCTCTGCTTGTATTGTTATTGCGTGGCTTTGCTTGCAGGTATTCGGTAGAGCCCAGCTCCCTTGCCCATGTGGTTTGTTTGTCTGATGGCAATTTCATTTCTTTTATCTGTATGATTGCAGTTTACTGTTTATTGCTTGATAGCATGTTGTTTATATTTCAGTATGATTACTGCTATTTCATGACTGGCTTGAGGTTGAGATGAGCTTGTGGAGGCTGAAGCCCCACACACATTTCCTCCCTCACTTGCATTGCATGCATTTTACTGTTAAGCTGATGCTTTGTCTGTTTTGGTGTATCATTGACATGACCCCTTAGGACTCTCATTTCCTTTGATAAGGATTTGATGATAGACTTTTAGGTTGAAACCTATGCATGACAACTTCTAGGAGTTCCCTGTTCAAACTTCAACCATAGGATGAATCCATGGCATGATAACAGTAGGACTTGATAGTCTCCCTCCTAGTTGGGCCTGTTCTCTTCTCATCTCAAAACAGTTTAAGATACAGTAATCATGAATGATTTCTTTCGTACGTTACGAGCCTTAAGCTATCTGAAAAAGGATTGTGGGAGAGTTTCTTTTCCACAGTCTGGATGTTTAGTATGGTACCCTTTGGGTGACGTGCGACGCATTCATTCTCAGGTCATAGTCTCTAGTGCGGTTGAAATCGCAAACACAATAAAAAACACTTCTTTAAAGACAGGAAATAACCCGTAGTTTCCCGAACTACGTGAGCTCTGATCTCTCATGCCTGTTGAGAGTACGTAGGCACAAGATGGCGAAGTCTTGGCGAGCTACCGTCCCCCATAACCCTTCGTAGGCCGACTACGTGGACTCTGATTTCTCATTCTCTGATGAGAATACGTAGGCATAAAGTGCGACGCTTTGCCGAGTCATTTTTCTTTTCTTTTCAGCCAGCCTTGATAGGTAGATAGAATAAAACCAACCCGTCCAAGTAAACACAACAAGTGAGGATCCCGTCGAGTACGACGGACGTGAGGGGTGTTAATACCTTCCCCTTGCGTAACCGACTCCCGAACCCAGACAATGGTTGCGATGACCTTGTCTTACCCTTTTTCGTCAGGTTTTTCCGATCGTTTCCTTTCCCGCTCTGAGGGATAAATAACGAAAGGTGGCGACTCTTCTGTCATGCCGGCACCTTATTTTCGCGCAAGCGACAGCTGGCGACTCTGCTGGGGACATCAGGTGTTTCCCTATGCGAGTCTCGCCTTGGATTTTCTTCCTAGCTGTCTGGGACCGTCCCCAGCAGCTGGCGACTCTGCTGGGGACCAAATCCAGAATCTCTGGTTTTCTGGTTCCCTATGAGAGTCAATCCTACCGTTTGTATGTTTACTTGTTGGGTTGCGTTTATTTATCGCATTTTACTTCTCGCACTTTATTTCCCGCATTTTATTTTCAGCATAATATGATTATTTGTGTTGTGGTTGTAACAGCCCAATTTTCGATAACTGATTAATTGTACTAATGGATTGGTTTAGGTGGTTTATCTGATTTAAATAAGTTATGAGATTTATTTAATATGAGTTAATGGATTTAACTAATTTATTCTATTTGGTGGAATAAGGTGGGCTTAGTAGATATTTTCCAATTAATGATAAAATGAGATAATTGTGAAGAGAGAAATGGAATGGAAAGAAAATAATAGAGAGGAAGGAAAAAAGAAAAGAAATAAAAGGATATAAAAAGGGGATTGGAGAGAAAGAGAAAGATAGAAAGAAAGAAAGAAAAGAGAAAGAAAGAAGAAGAGGAGAAATGAAGAGGAAAAAGGGAAAAAGCTTGGAGAATCTTCAAGAACCAATTTCGAAGCTCCGATTAATCGAGGTAAGGGTGAGAAACATTGCTATTTAATCATTGTATGCTATTATGTATGTTGGGTTTGGGTTTGTGGATGTTTTTCATCACTTTCCATTTTAGGGAAAGTTGGATTAATCGGTAGAATGATGATTTAATCGGTTGAAACTTGGAAATAATGCCGTAGAATAGTCGGGTAACATGAGGGTATGTTGTTTGAGCTGATTTTGATGATTAAGTGGTTGGTTGATGGTGGGATAAAGGGAGAAGACAGAATGGGGTTCTATTCTGCGCAGGTTCGCTGGCTCTCGCCAGGCGAGTGAAGGCGAAGCCCAGCGAATGCTGGCAAATAAATATGATTAAGTCCCAGTGGACTTCGCTGGCGGGTTCGCCAGGAGAAGGGTTGTTGGAGAATGTTCGCCGGGCGAGCATGCTGGTGAATGGTGGCGAACCAAGTCAGTAGCTACTGACTTCGCTCGCTGGGGAGTTCGCCGGGCGAAGGTCCAGCGAGTATTCGCTGCGAGGGTTCGCCAGGCGAATGAAGGCGAATCAGACAACATTCTTTTTTATTGTGTTGTTCATGTGGTGATTGTTTGGTAGATTCACATAGGTTAATACCTCTATGATATGAATAAGTATGTGATCCATGGTGATGATATGTGTTGTGGGTAGCCTTTGGGCGTGAATCCTAGATTTGTGGTATAAGTATTAATCAGATCGATTATAAATACATGAGAACATGATAATGATTATGTGTGTATTATTTAATAATGGTAATGTGCGTATTATTTGATGAGTTTGTGAAGGTTTGATGTAGTGTACAATTAGGTAATAAGTATGCATGAGAACATTGTGGATATATGTGTGCATAGCTTATAATTGTATTATTGGTACTGTGACATGTATACCTTGTATGAAATGGCATGAGATGAATAATAAACATAATACAAAAAATGTATTATGGATGTATATTGTTTATATGCGGTTGTATGTTAAGATACATGAAGAATGCATGAGAGCATATTGATGGATATGCGTGCATCGTTTGATAAATATGATGTTTGTATTGATTGGATGCGATTATGTATGAACAATGCGTGAGAATATATCGTGAATATATGTACATTGCGTGGTAAATGTGTTATGCGTGTAAGCATGATGTAATTCTTGTATGATGAATTACTTGAGAATGCATGAGAACATATTGTGGATATGTGTGCATTGTTGATAATGCGGTGATGATATTGAATTGTGAATGTATATTGTTGGTATATGGTGGTATGAATAGAATGCATGAGAACATGTCATGGATATGTGTGCATTGCTTGATAGATGTTGTAAATGCATATTGTATGTATGTGATTAAATGTGAATAATGCATGAGAACATATCGTGGATATGTGTGCATTGTTTGATAACTGTGAAGAATGCATGAGAACATATCGTGGATATGTGTGCATATAATGTGGTGATAGTGTTGAATTATGAATACATCGATGAATGTTATGTGAATATGTTGTGTGTGCAATCATAATGTAATTCTTGAAGAGATGAATTATTTGAATGCATGAGATTAAGATGTCGGTCTTAAGTGCATTTGTTGTGGTTGATTGTACATGCATCATTTAGTCAAGAGGAAATGTCTGTTAGTTTCGTGGAAACTAGTGGCTTGTCCCAAACCTAGAAGAGTGGTTTTGAAGGCTTAGAGGACGGGCCTTTGTTGTTATCGGTCTAGAAGAGTGGACCCGGTTTAATGTAAAAACCGAAAAATGATAACGAGTTATCGGTCTAGAAGAGTGGACCCGGTTTAATGTAAAAACCGAAAAATGATAACGGAAGTCGGTACCGCATTGCATTGAGTTGTTGAGTCACATTGTATGATGTCATTGATATATGAAGTATGCATGTGAATAAGATGTTGTTGAATACTTATGAAGCGTGCATGAAGAGATGCTTACGTGTGAATGTTAAGATTGTGGAATTGTGGATGTATGCATGATGTAAAATGCTTGGTGAATATTCATGTTGTATATATATATAAGTGACGATGTAAATGACTATGAGTTGAATTGTGGTGAGAAATAGGGAGTTAATTATATGATACCTATGTATACATGATTTTATGCTTTGATTATTATGGTCATATTTCTCACCCTTCTGCTGTTTTATAATGCTCTATGAGGCATTGCAGATTAGGTTGCTGGAGGCCTTTATGAAGTTCTGCTTGTAGTTCGAGGTTGCTACGTGTGTAGCGGTTTAGTAATTATTTATGGGTCGAGTCATGCTCTGGTCGTGTAACACGGGGATCGATTGCTTATGTTTTAGGATTACATTATGTAACCTAAGTTATGTTTTCATATTTGGAGTAATTGAGATAATGAGATGTTGGCCTTAGTGCCTAGAGATGTTGATTTTATATGATGAAAGTAAATGTTTCTTTTAAAGGACTTTCATTAATGAATCCGCTACTAAATGGAAAGGTGTTTATGAGCATGACAGATTGTTTTAATGTGGTGCAAGTTTTGTGTGATGCCCTTTTATGGATGCATGTTAACTTTTACTTTGATTATGCATATATTATTTGCGGGGTTTAGAAGGGTGTTACAGTTGTGGGATGGGAGTTCTGATGAGTGAGAAGCCAGACCCAGGCTTGAGTGCACTATAGACTTAGAGTGGAAATTAGTGGGCGCGTGCTTGCTTTGCAGGCACTAGTGTCTCATGAAATCCACGCTCAGACGAGGTTCATCCGGTTGGCTTCACTTTCAACCCTTTGGGTTGAGACGATTGCTGGTTTGGTGGATTGTCGACTCTGGGGACCGATCATTTGTGATTCAGCTAAGTGAGGCCTCTTCATGAGCTGGTGATGCCACACCTTCTGGGTATCGTATCACCCCTCTTGAAAGTCTGTGACGCTGATGAACGCATAGGATGCCGTACCTTGAGTCAGTTTAGGTCCATACCTGTGAGTGGGATTGGGTTTGTTGCAGGAAACTTAGACCTTCAGACTACCTGGTTTTCTTGACAGTGAATCAGTTATGTTGGTGCCAGGGTTTCTCAGTTGCAGATTTGTCTGTTCTTGATATAGCAGGTTTTGATCAGAGGATCTTATCATCAGGTGTATGCCTGTTCTTGATAGAGCAGGTTTGATCAGAGTACTGTCATCAGTAGTTTGTTCTTGATAGAGCATATTTTGGGGTCTGAAGACCTCATCAGCAGATGTTGTTTGTTCTTGATAGAGCGGATTTTGAGCGGGGTCTGAAGATCTCATCAGCAGCTGTATGTTTGTTCTTGATAGGGCAGATTTTTGATTTGGGGTCTGAAGACTTCATCAGCAGATATTTCTTGATCATACATCCGAGGTCCCTATTATCAGACATTTGTTCTTGACAGAGCAGAATTTTGATCCTATGTATATGGTCCTATCAGATGGTTGTTCTTGGCAGATCAGATCCGTGGTCCTACGCCGGGGTCTTCGTCTTAACAGTGGTTGTTCTTGACAAAGCAGCGTCATGGTGTTGTTGAATACAAAATCTCCACAACAGTAATTACCTGGATATATTATTGCATGACTGCATTTTGCATTAGTTCGCATATTCATTTTTGCATTCCATTAGCAGGTGTCTGTGCTGCAGGCGCATTTCGTACCCTGATTCTGGTGTCCCGAGCAATGTGAGATATTTTCTTCCATGAATGGATCCAGTCTTATCACTGCATGGACACCATGTTGGCATGTTGACATCAGAATTAGGGGTGATCTCCTAAACGTACAGACACCCATGGCATTAGCATAATTCATCTTGCATGATAGAAGCCGGGGCTTGTCTTCTAACCCTTGTGTTTGCAGGTTTGATTCAGAATCGAGCAACTCAGACTAATGGAGCAGGTACAAGCTGAGTTGGGGAAAGTCCAGAGCCAGTTGGGGCAGGTGATGAATGACATACATGCAGTGCGCCTGGACCAGCAAGTACTCAGAGAAGAGAATCAGCAGCTGCAGAATCAGTTGAGCTTCCTCATGGGAGTGGTGAGAAGTATGGTAAAAAAGGAGAGTGGTCAAGCACCCAAGGTGGAGACCAAAGTGCTTCCTCCATTGCCGTCGGTGCCACCTGTGCTAAAGCCAAGTGGACCTCATGGATCCTCTACACAGCATGAAGCTCAAGACCTGTCTCGTCAGCAGCCGCCGCGCCAGGCATCTCAGAATAACCCTGAAGGTCATAATCAAAAGAAGAAGCTACTGGATAGAGCTGTGGACCCAATACCTGTGAGTTATGCCCAATTGTTGCCACTGTTGGTTCAGAACCGTGTTCTCAAGCTTCAGACTTTGGACCCACCAAATGACGTGTCACCAGACGTTGATCTCAGCACACATTGTGATTTCCACTCAGGAGCACCAGGGCACCATGTTGAAACATGTAAGGCTCTCAAGAATAAGATTCAAGACCTTATTGACTCAAGGATAATTAGGTTGGTGCCGGGCGGCATGAGAGCATCGGGGAAGTTTATCCCATACCCTGCAGAAGAGGTGAATGATTCCACTCCTTTGCCTGAAGCTGAGAAAGATCTTGAATATGTCCTGCGACTTTTGGTGACTGAATCGCCTCGCTCGCAGTTTCTACCCGGATCAAGTTCAAGGACGCAAGCGCCTAAACAAGGGACCGTTGCCATTCAGAAACGACGACCTCTTGCTCCTTGGCGGAAAGAATACCAGCACCAGAATCAAAAGAGGCCTCACAACCACTTGGAACGAAGGAATGCTCCTTTCCATCCAGTGCCTGTGCCATATAGCCAGATTCTTCCACAGTTGATTCAGAATTCCTTGGTGGAACCGAAAGCTCTCAAGCCTGTGCCAGAGCCATACCCTCCAGGGTACAATCCCCATGCTCAGTGTGGTTACCATGGTGGATCTCCGGGGCATTCAACTGAAGATTGCAAGGCTTTTCAGGCGAAAGTGCAACAGTTGATCGATAAAGGGTGCATTTCCTTTCCAGAAGGAGCTTTGGTTGTGCGTGACAACCTCCCAGCTGTCTGAGCTCGCAGATTCAGAGGGTTATTTCCAGAAGCCAGTGGTTCAGACAGGCAGACGTCCTCAGCATTGGCAGTCCTCGGACTTTTCGTCATTTGTATTTGTAGTTTCTTTTCTGTTAGTTACTACTTGTTGTTAAACATTGTATGTTTCGAATGGTAATGTTAATAAAGTGACTATGCATTTTTTCTGAACTAATCATGTCGTTGTCACTCATTTACTGCATTGCACTGACACTTGCATTTTATTTACTCCACTTTATCACTATGATTAGCAAAGATTGGAGGGAGGATGATGAAACTGAATACTCATAACCGATGATCGTATTGCTTTCAGATAAAACCTTGCCGATGACGTACAAGGCATTGTTTCAAATCCCCTAAACACCGGAGAGATAAGGAAGAGAATCCCTTGTTAACCACTTCGAGTCGAGAAGTAGGAGTTTTTTCTTTCGGACTTTTAAACCCTCGCATCTTAACCCGGGGCAGGGTAGTTGTCAGTTAGCTTGATCGAGCGTTCAAATCTTATAGAGGAGTGTTGTCTTTTGAGGACCAATCGCTTCGTATTCCTCTCCAGAGGTCGTGCCTCATCAACCACAATGGTTAAACCTCACCAATCAGGAGTGAGACAGTTACAAGCCTCTCGGATAAATCCAGACAGCCAGTGTCGCACGACTCATTCTAAAAGAAAAAAAAGGAATAAAAAAGCCCGCTAAGTAAAAAAGAAAAAGCTAGAAAGCAAATACTTAGGCAAAAATCAGGGCATCCCGCTGGACTTCAAAAGAAAAATCGAAAAGAACTCTGAAGAGTCAGTCCAGGAAAAAATTAGGGAATCAAAAGAATGAAAAAGAAAGGATATAAAAAGAAAAATCCTCGAACAAAGACGAAGTCGTGTAGATACAGACACCGAAACAAAGAAGGAGTAACTGTCACTCCGAAACACCTTGTGAGTTCTTTAACCAGTTGTTCCCAATGTTCAACACACCTCTCGAAGGGGCGAGCGCTCGAGCTAAGTTAACTGAACTTTAGGATCGGAGATCATCACGTAGAAGGGGTGGGTACAAATCATAATTTGAGCCAAATATCCTTTGTTTCACGAACCGTGAACCCGACCACGATACAACCCTTAAAAGACCTAATTGAGGCAGGGTTTATTCTGAAAGCGCATTGCGATAAGGTTGAGTAACCTGACTCCTACATGATTTGCTAATCATATCCTTATTGTATTTTTCACTGAGCGAATCAGCACTACGTTTGAACCCTTTGGTTCATTCGTCACTCACTAGCATGACACATAAATGAGTGACAGTACATTCTTCGAAATTTGCATGAACACTGCATTAAAATTACCATTCGTGAATAAACAATTTTAATTGCAGGTCAGTAGCTGATGCGGAGGAACTCCAACAGGGAATAGTCAATCGAGACTGAATCGTCAGAGGTCTGGATTAGAATGGTATGCTGCGAAGCCCTGTGACTTCGGGGCACTGACCCCCTGTGAGTTTGGAATCAGTTTGTCGGAGGACAAGTCCCGGAGTATCGGTTGATTGTGGGACAGATTATTCAAGAGGCAGTTGATCAGAAGTGAATCTTCTCGAGACCCAATCAGGGGCAGTTATCCAGAATTCTTGCGATTTGAGGGTAGATCCCTCCAGTGTTCAATCAGAGCATGTTGAGTCGCTCATCGCTCGTTCAGGGGTAAACTACTTCAGAGATATTGAAGCCAACCATGCTGAGAGTTGATTGATGGAGGATGAATCCTTCCGTTGTACGGATGTTGGGGCAAGCCATCTGAAGATTGTCTTGTTGCCAGTTGTTTTCTGATCAGGTTGGGTTATTCCCAAAAGTCGGACTGGGGAAAGATGAATTGTACTGGGGCAAGTTTTTCAAATGAGTTTGTTCACCCTAGCAAGAATTGAGTGTCGGGGAATCGTGGCATTACCCTGCCAAAACCTGAGCCTTCTGAAGAAGCCTTGCCGTCATTGGATTGTTATCCTACAGCCTAACCTGTTACTCGGCTCCATGATTGGTAGTCTGTACTCCCTGTGTTGACGTTGTTGAATCAGGATTGTTTCTCAGCAGAGATGTACAGTTTGAGGGTGTCCCCCCTGAGCAGTTTGAGACTGCAGCAAATTGAGATGGCATTCATCCCTTATCAGAGTAGGATCAAGATTATCCTCAGCAGGGTTTGATTGATGTTCCCGGCAGAGTATGGCCATCCCAAGCATTGAACGTTGATTAGCCTGATGTGCTATTTTCCCAAGTGGGTTGAGACTGAAGCTTTCCCTGACCGGCAGATTTGGGTTTATTTCCCCAGCAGTGGGACTGATGCAATGTTGTATCCCCACAGAGTCCGAGTGTGACTCCCTTTCCCTCCGAGTCTAGGTCATTGACTCATTCCTCAAGCAGAGGTCGACGGTGATTCCCTCATTAAGTAATCTCTAGACGGGTAGATTTTGATGTCAGCCAGAGAAGAGTTGTTTCTCAGCAGATTGCTTCGTACCCTATAAGGACTTAGGGTGTTCAAAAAATACCGTTCAGGGTTGTCTTCCTCGGTGAAGTGAGATTCAAGTTCAGTGATCAATTGTTATCTTCCGCAGACGCCAGAGGTGTTTCCTTGATAGGGTCAATACATCTCCATCAGAGTGAATAATGAGTAGCTAAGGATTAATATCCCCAGCAGTGTTGATACGCAGGTATTCCTCATCAGACTTATTAGTCCAGCAAGAGTTACCCAGAAGGGTCAGCCTCCGTAAGACGTGTGCAAGAGTTATCCTCAGCGTGTTAAGATTGATATCGTCAACAGAGTGTAGCCCTTTTCCCCAGCAAGAGGATAACACTCCCCCAGTAGCAGGCATGTAGATTGATATCCCCAGCCGGGCATGGCCATGGTTGGCGGATGAAGTGTTCCCCCAAGCAGATCCTGAGGGATTGTCCAGCAAGCGGAAGTTTGTTTATCTCCGTAAGTTTGAGGACTTAATGACATGAGTGTCTTGTAGCCTGAAGGCTATGTTCCCCAGAAGGGTCGTTTCCCAGAGAGCCGTTCAGGGCATTTATCGCTTTCCCCATGCAGAGTAGCAGAGGGTGGTGTGTTGATCAGCCTGATGTGCTGTGTTTCCCGGAGGAGCCCGTCGTCCCAAGGTTTAAGCCCGGTTGAGATTGGAGCAGGTGGCAGTTTCCCTGAAGGGTAGCTTTTTTTCTCAGCAGAGTGGTTACTCTCCCCGAGAGGATGGTTCCTCTTCCCAGCATTTATTTTGCTAGGGCATTTCCTTGCATCATTGCATAACAAAAGTGTATCATTTCCGTTTCGCACGGAGCATTACACTCATCCATGCATTTCCCAGCATGTGCATATTTAGACATGAACTAGGTGGTTACCTTTTCCCCAGGCGGAGATGATTCTTTTCCCCAAGCAGATGCGTCCTGAAGGAACGTCACCTCCTCAGCTGAGTCAAGCGCCGAAGCTCGTGTCTTCTTTCCCCAGCACCGGGTCATAAGTGCAGATTTCGTAGAAGTGTTCAAGCGCCGAAGCAGGATTCTTCTCCCCAGCACCGGGTCATAAGTGCAGATTTCGTAGAAGTGTTCAAGCGTCGAAGCAGGATTCTTCTCCCCAGCACCGGGTCATAAGTGCAGATTTCGTAGAAGTGTTCAAGCGCCGAAGCAGGATTCTTCTCCCCAGCACCGGGTCATAAGTGCAGATTTCGTAGAAGTGTTCAAGCGCCGAAGCAGGATTCTTCCCCCCGCACCAGGTCACAAGTGCGGATTTCATAGAAATGTTCGGGTGCCGAAGCTCGTGTTTTCCCCAGTAAAGTAGCCGAAGCAGGTGTCTCCCCCCGCACCGGGTCACAAGTGCAGGTTTCGTAGGAAGCTATTCGTACGCCGAAGTATGCAGCAACTGATGGTGCCAGACGGAAGTCTCCAGCGGAATTGAGATTCCCCACCAGAGTCGTATTCTCTCCCGAAGTCGGATGATTCCCTCTTCCCCAGTAGAGTGTTGGAACAGCTGATGCTGTATGCCCCTGCAGAGTTATACTCTCCCCTGGAGGCGGATGTTTCCTTCTTCCCCAGCGGAATTGAAATTCCTCATCAGAGTTGTACTCTCCAGTGAAGTAGAACGATTTCTCTTTCCCCGGCTGAGTTTGCAATCCCCAAGAGAGCCGAATCCTTGGTAGCAGTTGGGACCATGAGTGGGTCTTCCCTAGCAGAGCGTTGGGCAGCGGATGCTGTATTTTCCCCAGAGTCGTACTTTCTCCAGCGAAGCAGAATGAGTTCTCCTTCCCCAGCTGAGTTCGCAGATACCCAAGAGAGCCGAATCCTTGGAAGTTGATCAGACCATGATTGGTTTTCCCCAGTGGAGTGTTGAGCAGCCGAAGTTGTTTCCCCACAGAGTTAGCATCCCCAGAAGAGTAGCCGAGACGGCCACGCAGTTTATTCTCACGATTGATATCGCTTTCTCTCAGCAAGTCCAGGTTCTCGTAAAGCTTCGTTCCCCTGCAGTAATCAACTGAAGTTGTTTCCCCTGCAGCAGTCAATTGAAGATCATTTCCACAGACGGAGTCCAATTGATATTGGCGTGTTCACGTTCTCCTCAGCAGGATGATTCCTCTATCGGAGTAGTTCCTTCTCCTTGACAGGAGGATTTTCCCCTCGGCATTTATTTTGCTGACGGGATCGCATCATTGTGCATGAGTGCATAGCATTTGTCATAAACGCATAGCATTTCCACCGTGTGGAGCATGGCGCCGAAGCATATGCATCATAAACATGATCTAGGTTAGTACCGTTCTTGTTTTACAGGTGTTCCGCCGAAGGATCAGTTGCTCAGGATGATTCCTGACATTCTCCCCAACGAAGTCGCGTGCTCAAGATGATTTTTGAGATCCCCAGCGAAGTCTTCAGTTCAAGATGATTCTTGAAATCCTCAGCAGGGTCGTTTGCTTAAGATGATTCTTAAGACCCCAGTGCAGTCTCCAGAGTTGGTTGCCCAAATTGATACTTGGAGTCTCCAGCTAAGATCACCCAGGATGGTTCCTGAAGCCCCAAGAGAGTCGAGTCCTTGGAAGTTGCTCAAGCCATGATTGGTTTGTCCCCGACAAGAGTTGTCCAGGATAATTCCTGGAATCCCCAACAAAGTGCTTGCTCAGAACGGTTATCAGTTCAAGATGATTCTTGAAGGTCCCAGGCAGAGTTATTTGTTCAAGATGATTCTTGAAGTAGAGTTAATTCATCCAGAATGATTTCTGGACCCCCGGAGCGGAGTTGCTTGATAGTTCTCTAGATTCCTCAGCGGCGAAGCGTCCTCCCCGGCAGGTTTCCGACGGCGAAGTTGAAATCTCCCTTGAAGACTCCATGATTGAAGTCTGCCCGTGTTAATGAAGCAGTTATCTCAGTAATGCAGAATGCCTAATGATATGATCGACTATGTACTACCGGTTACCGTGTAACCAATTCCCCAATGAAGTTTCTTCACCTCGACGGCGAGGTCAGAGGATGTTCGTTTCGACGGCGAGGTCAGATTATGTTTGTTTCCGGCGGCGATGTTGGATGTTGTCTCGACGGTGAGGTCAGATTACGTTTGTTTCCGGCGGCGATGTTGGATGTTGTTTTGACGGCGAGGTCAGATTATGTTTGTTTCTGGCGGCGATGTTAGATGTTTGTTTTGACGGCGAGGTCAGATTATGTTTGTTTCCGGCGGCAATGTTGGATGTTTGTTTTGACGGCGAGGTCAGATTATGTTTGTTTCCGGCGGCGATGTTGGATGTTTGCTTTAACGGCGTGGTCAGATTATGTCTGTTTTGGCGGCGATGTCAGAAGATTATGTTCGACGGCGATGTCAGACTCTTTAAATCCCCAGCAGAGATGATGTTTGTATGACGGTGATGTCGGGTGTCTCTCAGAGTGATGTTTGTTTCCGACGGCGATGTCAGATTCAGTTTTCCAGCGGCGATGTTGGGTATGCCAGATGATTTAGTGCTCCAGCGGCGATGTTGGGTGTTTTGCTTCTGACGGCGATGTTAGGAGATTCAGATCCTTTAGGTCTCCAGCGGCGATGTTGGGTATTTTGGTTGATCGATGGCGATGTCAGATTCAGTTTTCCAGCGGCGATGTTGGGTATGTCAGTTAATTCGGTTCTCTAGCGGTGATGTTGGATGTTTCGTTCTCCAGCGGCGATGTTGGGTATTTTGGTGATTCAGGTTCTCTAGTTCTCCAGCGGTGATGTTGGGTGTATTGTTTGTTTCCGACGGCGATGTCAGATCAGTATTTCTCAAGATAGTTGTCGTGCAGCTATTATTCCAGTGTTCAAAGAGTTGAGCAGTTGACAAATTTTCGGGTTTACCGATATTCAACCGTCTCGCACCTTGATTGGCTGAGAGTCGTTCGCTTCTCACCCAGTCAGGTTCAAGCCGTTTGAATAGGGGCAGCTGTTGCACCCTAAAATTTGACCAACATTTATTTACTTATCAAGTGTTTGAAGGTTGATACCTTTATCAGAAAGTTCAAGAGATCCTCAGAGAAATAGGTTGAAACCAAGGTTGTGTGCTTCATAACTTGAGAGTTGTGGGAGCTCCTCAGATGATTCTGAGACTGTGAGGATAGACTTGAAGCTTTGAGAAAGCCTATGAGATGTCTTGAAAGCCATCATGAAGCCCAGAGAGGTCATTATGCAAGAATTCAGAAGATTCAGCCATGAATGGTAGAATTAGGGTTTTGACTGGGTCAACCCTAGGTCAACTGAAGATTTGGAGAAGGTTGAGACCCAATCCAAAATCCATGTGATCATGAAATGATGTATTGAGATACTATAAGGATGATTCCTAGACCAACTCATCATGATTGAGGAGTTTGAGAAGTTTCAAGCCAGGGTTTCATAGGATTGACAGTGTAAAATCCCCTAGTTTGATCCCTATCTTCCAGGAAGTTTTAGCTCAAGATATGGTTGTCATATCATCTTCCCCACAACATGAATGTTGTAGAGCTTGTTCTTATCTTTAATTTGAGTGGTAGAAGTCCTTGATAGGATTTGCAGAGCTCATGTTATGGTTTTGACAAATTACAGGTCATCTGAGGTATGTGAATCTGGGTCCTTGAAAGTCACCCAACTTGCAGACAACTTTTGCCCTAGTAGGATGATTCCTATGATCTCTTGGTCAACATGAATGTTTAAGAGCATCTTCTTAAATTTCTAGAGAGTACTAGAAGTCCTTGATAGGATTTGTAGAACTCAACTTATGGCTTTGACAAGCCAAGGGCATTTTGGTCATTTGGAAGTTATAGGTCATTTCAAGCATGTGGCCATATCTCCTACTTCCAAGCTTCAAATGGAAAAACCTTCAACATCAAAGTTGCTTAGAATGATGTTTTAAGGCTAGTAGGGTGGTGATGAGATGTTGAAAAGGATCATAGCAAAAAGTGATAAAAATGGCCTAAAAATGAGGTATAAGTTAATTCAAGTGAAATGGAAAATCATAAAATCCAAGCTATAAACCCTAAACATGTCATATGATAGGTCATTTTGACTCCAAAGGACATTTTGAGAACAATGGTTCATCCACAATTTTGATTTGAGGCTTAAATTTTGGGTTTGCTTTGTAATTTACTTGATGCCATAATGGCATACCAAGTCAAAACAAGGAAAAGCATAATAAACAAGGTGTTTAAGCATTGTATCTTGACCTAATTCTCATGTAAGGAGAAAATCAAGTTATTTACCCAAGCTACAAAGGATTTTGTCATGATATATCATATGGTGAGAATGGAAATGCAAGTTATCATGTCATGAAAGTTCAAGTTCCTACTAGATTGATCTAGATGATTCTAGACCTTTCTAAATCAGTCTATATATTGATTACAATCTCCATTGGTGAAGGGTTGGTGATTGTTGATGTTAATGGTGGTAGAGAAAAGAGATTGAACCAAAATTCTCCATTTTGCAAATTGTATTGAAACTTCATTTTTCCCTTCATTACCCTTCCATTTTTCTTCACAAATCATCTCTACAATCATTGCTGAGTGTATTCATCTTGATTTGCAACCCCATTGATGAAGAATTGAGAGCTTTCCAAGTGAAGTTGCAAGAGAGCAAAAGGCCTTGGACCTTGAGATACAAGCCATTTCCATCAAATCTTGTGCAAGCAGAGGATTGTTCATCACCTAAAGACTATTCTTGAGGATCTACAAGGCTTGATTCGAAGCTTTTCAACACCTACCATTGCAAGGATCAAGGTAAGCAAAATCACTTCCACACTCTGATTTAGGCATGGCTAGGGTTAGTTCTTGTTGTGAAACCATTAGAGACCATTAGGTGATTCATTTGGACGAGTTTAAGACCAATTGGTGAGGTTTCTTCCATGGTGGTTGATTCTTGATGGAGTTAGAATGATTGACTTAGGGGGTTATAATGCACGATAATTGGTTGGTTTTAATCAGCATGGCATAGGGATTAATTATATATAAAGATTGTTGAGTTTTGTGATGGTTGAAAACTGAAGAAAGTTTGGATTCTTGATGTTGTACCGTTCGGGTAGGATGATAGAGAGAGTTTTAATACAAACCAATGCTACAGTTGTGTTCTACATGAAATTCTAGTCAGGATTGCTTTTTAGATCATGAAATTTGGTGGAATATTGAAGTCACACGAAGGAGGGAAAGTCTCATGCATGGGAGTGTTTTTCATGGAGTTCTGAAACCCTAGATGGACCAAGGAAGAAGACACAATCTGAACCATTGATTGCGTGTGGACTATTTGACTTGGAGGCAGATCGGAGGGCCAGGATTCATACGCGAATTGTGGAGGGAGAGGCAGCGTCAAAACGCTGCGTTTTGTTTAATGAACCAGCATGGGCCTCACGCGTTACTTTCCCCACCCCCCATACCAAGGCCCAATCGTTTTGTACTACAATTCTATGCTATTTACACCGCCCATGTTCTTTTTATTTTAATTCGTTTTCTGAACTAATAGTTGGGCCTAGCGCCTTACTATCCGCCCCCCCATATCTGGGCCCATCACCAATTGAACTGCATATTCATACTTCTTGCACCCCTCATCAACTTTCATACTATAATTTTCTCCAAATTTCTTTAATCTTCAAAAATTCATAATAAAATGCAAAATGCATATTTTTTAATGAGACTTTTTTTTCCCATTTTCCATTTTCTGTCTAGAAAAATATAAAACCATAAAATAGCCATTTTATTTCATTTTTATATTTTTTTCATATTTTTAATTTTAATTGCTTTTGTAATTCTTTTAGTTGATGCATGATTTTATAGATTTTAATTAGGGTAGTTCCCTTAGGATTTTGAGTTCAATCTTTTTAGGAGGATTAGATGAATGTTTTAGGTCCCCCCTGAATTAATTTCATAATTTTGTGATAATTTTTAGGGTAGTTTTAATTAGGTAGTTCTAGGTAGTATAGAATTTGATTAAAACTTTAATATAGGTCAATAACAATTTTAGATTTAGGTTTTGTAGGGCAATTTAGTCTATGGGAAATATATGGGACTTAAGGGTAGTTATTTAGGGTCCCCTAGCATTTATATTAGGATTTAATATGATAATATACTATTTTTAGTTGATTTTTGAATTGAATGATTGTTTGTGTGGCCTTTAGGGCAAGTTTTGTTTAGTTTGCTTTGGTTGGGAGTATCCCTTTGGTTTGAGGAGCTTGGCATCTCATTGTGGAGCTTAGTGAAGCATACTAGAAGATTGGAAGAGGCTTGGAGGAGCTTGAGGAGCTTGTTCTTCTTTTTGTTTTGTTTTAGGGTTAGGAGTAGGAAGAGCTTAGATGTAAATAATTTCTTTCTCAAACATGGATAGTATTCTTCACATCCATTCCTCCCTGTGATTCAAAGTCCTTCCAGGGTATACACCTCTCTCCTTTGGAGGGATTAGTGCTATACCTAGGAGGTAGAACTTTTGAGGGAACCAGTCCCCTGATGTTGAACCCTTATAGGTCACCTTTGGTGATCAAATAAGCAGTTCAATATCCCCCAGCTTATCCAGTAGTGATTCTCTCTGATGTGATTTGTCTTGGGAGCTTTCAGAGCCTGAGCATGAAGATGAAGACTTCATGGAAGAGTATTGAAGAGGATGAATCCTTGAAGACTGCCATTCCAGCTGAAGCTTGAAGAACATGAAGATCAAGTTGATACTTGAAGATCCCTGAAGATGGTGAAGCCTGAAGGTGGAGCTGATCAAAGAAGCTGAAGCTTAGGGGAGAAGATGAGTTGAAACTCATGTTGTAGGGTTGATACCTGGAAAGCAATTATCTGAAGTCTGAAGACTGAGTTGCTGCTGGAGGAGCTGAGGCTTTCTTCTGTTTTCTTTTCTGTATTGTGTGTTTTGTTTGACTTGTCTGTTGCATTAGATTAAGTCCATCTAGAATAAGTAGAATCTAGGAGCATGTTTGCATTAGAGGTTGAGTTGCTCCCTCTGCTTGTATTGTTATTGCGTGGCTTTGCTTGCGGGTATTCGGTAGAGCCCAGCTCCCTTGCCCATGTGGTTTGTTTGTCTGATGGCAATTTCATTTCTTTTATCTGTATGATTGCAGTTTACTGTTTATTGCTTGATAGCATGTTGTTTATATTTCAGTACGATTACTGTTATTTCATGACTGGCTTGAGGTTGAGATGAGCTTGTGGAGGCTGAAGCCCCACACACATTTCCTCCCTCACTTGCATTGCATGCATTTTACTGTTAAGCTGATGCTTTGTCTGTTTTGGTGTATCATTGACATGATCCCTTAGGACTCTCATTTCCTTTGATAAGGATTTGATGATAGACTTTTAGGTTGAAACCTATGCATGACAACTTCTAGGAGTTCCCTGTTCAAACTTCAACCATAGGATGAATCCATGGCATGATAACAGTAGGACTTGATAGTCTCCCTCCTAGTTGGGCCTGTTCTCTTCTCATCTCAAAACAGTTTAAGATACAGTAATCATGAATGATTTCTTTCGTATGTTACGAGCCTTAAGCTATCTGAGAAAGGATTGTGGGAGAGTTTCTTTTCCACAGTCTGGATGTTTAGTATGGTACCCTTTGGGTGACGTGCGACGCATTCATTCTTAGGTCATAGTCTCTAGTGCGGTTGAAATCGCAAACACAATAAAAAACACTTCTTTAAAGACAGGAAATAAGCCGTAGTTTCCCGAACTACGTGAGCTCTGATCTCTCATGCCTGTTGAAAGTACGTAGGCACAAGATGGCGAAGTCTTGGCGAGCTACCGTCCCCCATAACCCTTCGTAGGCCGAACTACGTGGACTCTGATTTCTCATTCTCTGATGAGAATACGTAGGCATAAAGTGCGACGCTTTGCCGAGTCATTTTTATTTTCTTTTCAGCCAGCCTTGATAGGTAGATAGAATAAAACCAACCCGTCCAAGTAAACACAACAAGCGAGGATCCTGTCGAGTACGACGGACGTGAGGGGTGCTAATACCTTCCCCTTGCGTAACCGACTCCCGAACCCAGACAATGGTTGCGATGACCTTGTCTTACCCTTTTTCGTCAGGTTTTTCCGATCGTTTCCTTTCCCGCTCTGAGGGATAAATAACGAAAGGTGGCGACTCTTCTGTCATGCCGGCACCTTATTTTCGCGCAAGCGACACACACGTCCCTCTCCAGCGGCTCCCACCTCATATTTTCCCCACTCCGCATGAGTGCCACTTGGCACTCCATGCACACACTCCACCACCACGTGGCCTCATTCCCACCTTCCCTCTGCATGCAGCAACGCCACCTCACCCCTCGCCGGATTCTTGGCCGCCGGCCATGCAACCGCCGCGCCGGCCACCTGCTGACTGCCTCCGACCACTCTAACGGTCACCGGAGCTCGCAACGGTCACCAGAAAATGCACTTCGCCCAGAATCTCACCGGATTCATCATGTTCATCATCTGTGTTCTCAGTTTTCCCAGATTCGCTCATAATCTTCAACGGAGTTCTTCATCGGATTCATCATGTTCATCATCTGTTCTTGATTTCGCCCAGATCTCCCACGATCTTCATCCAACTCTTCAGAAATTCCAAGATCCTTATAGATCTATCAACGTCTTCATCAAATTTTTCACAGATCCGCATGCATCGTACAAGAATGCTCATCAATCTATCAGCAAGAATAGTTCACAGCTTCATTGTCCAGATTCATCAAAAAGAAACATCTAAGAACGGTTCATCCAAATCATAACCTTCAACGACCTCAGGAAATCTTCAGTGAGCAACTTCGTTCATAGTTTTTCTGGAAATCTTATGAAATCCGCGAGCGAGATTCAAGAACTCCAACATCAAGCACTCTCCAGATTCACACGCATCCACAAACGGATCTTCAACAACCTTTATCATCATCTAGATCCATGATTCGTCAATGTCATCCGAACTTCCGTCTTCAAACATCTTCATCTCCTTCAGATCCGCGACCTTCAACCTTAAGAACACACAATCTCCGTCAAAAGAATTCCAGATCCATCTAGAGCTCCAACGAGGTCATCAATCTGCAACAGATTCTTCCAAAGTTATGTTTGATCTTCATCTTCGATTTCCTTCATCAGAACATCAAGGACGGAGCACGCATCCAGATCACGATCTAGCTTGTTGTTTTTCGTTTTTGATTTTTGTAAGGGGAAACGACATTGAATTTGATGTTGATAATAGGATGATGATGAGGTAAGACGAGGGTCTGAGAGAGGAGAAACGACGCATGGGAGGGATGAACAGTGAAGGAAGAGGGAGGATCGTTTAGGGTTTTGTTTCCTAAATACGTGGCGGTATGGTGGACTGGGCTCAAAGGCCCAGTTGTTTGTTTTTTGGCACGCCTCCGTTTCTTTTTTTCCCCCATCCTTCATTTTTTTCTGTTGTTAGTGTGGGTTGGGCCCATTCCTGCGTTTTTGTATACCTCCGTTTTGTTTCTGAACCCCCTCTCCGTTTTTGTTTGCTATATCTTGGGCTGGGCCCAATTCCCTCTTATGTTTTTTGTTAGGCTGCACACCCCAGTCACTAATAAACCCCCTGCTGCATTTTATTTTCTTTTATATTTTTCTTTTTTCTTGAAAATATTTAAAGCAATATTATGGGTTTTAATTCTAATTTCTTTTAGAATAATATAGATTAATATAGTTTTTCATATTTTTCTCTTTAGAATATTATAGTATTTTCTATGCCATTTTTCTATTATGCATTTCCTTTTAATGTGTCTCTAGAATATTTCCTATTAGAAATTAATTGCTAATTTTTAGGAGTAGACTTGTATTTTGTGTTGGATTTTTCTCCTATTTTCGTTTCCACCCGACTTTATTCTCGATTTTATTTTTTGGCTGGCCGTGTGACATGATTCAATTGGAGAATGGTTTTCGATGTCATTTCTCCATCTTGTCTTTGACACGGATATCAATACGCTACCTCTTAGAGTTCGATTTCTCGTATAAGTCGAACCATGACGGTCTAAGCGTTACATTGTTCCTGGTTCGAGCGTCATCATCTAAGATCCAGAGAGGAGTGATTGGAATGGAGCTTGCGCGTACGTCAAGAGCCCCGGAGCTGCTTCGTTCATCATCATCGTCGTATTCAAATCTTTAGGCAACCAGCGAGTGTTGTGGGCTACATCATCAGATATAAAGGAAGTGCCAGCTGAGGAGTTTCTTCTTAGGTTCTTGCGTGCGAGTCCCGAGTTCCTTCCCGTTTAGGCGTAGGCCTGCTTCCTCTTTGTTCTCGCCTCGTGCGAGCGAATCCCTGTTTCCCTTCTCTTGCCCCCGTGCAATTGAGATTCGTTTTCTCGTCGAACTACGTTAGCTCTGATCTCTCGTGCCCGACGAGAGTACGTAGGCATAGGATGCCGTATCCTAGCGAGCTCTCTTTTTCCTTTTCCCTTTTTCCCGGTTTTAGCTGTAGTAGGCTGAACTACAGCTGCTCTGATTTCTCATATCTAATGAGAATATGTAGGCATAGGATGCGATATCCTAGCGAGCACACTAACAACTAACCTATCTGTTCTCTCGCTGCTGTGCGATCGAGACTTTCCCGCTGACGACTGATTGTTTCCCTTTCTCTTGCCCTTGCGCATTTGAGACTAGACCATAGTTTTAGTTCCCGTAGGTTCCCGCACCTTTAAAACAACTTAATCTCTCACTCCTGTGTGAGAACAACCTGTCTAGCCATAGTTAGCCTGAACTATGTAAGCTCTGATCTTCCATTCTGTGTGGAAGTACGTAGGCACAAGACGCGAAGTCTTGGCGAGCTAATTCCCTGTAGTTTCTCGAACTACGATGACTCTGACTTTCTCTCTTGAGAATACGTAGGCATAGAGTGCGACGCTCTATCGAGTCAATCTCTTTCCGTTTAGATTTAGCAGCCGTAGATAGATTGTTTTGCATCCTTTAGACAAACCAAACAAGCGTGGATCCCATCGAGTACGACGGACGTGAGGGGTGCTAATACCTTCCCCTTGCGTAACCGACTCCCGAATCCAGGATTTGGTTGCGACGACCATTCCTTTCCCGTCTTTGCGGTAGGTTTACTCTGAGCGTTTCCTTTCCCTCCATTGGGATAAATAACGCACGGTGGCGACTCTTCTGTTTTACCGGCGCCGATTTTCGCAGTAGCGACACTGCTTCATACGGGAAAAGTCATCTTCCTGATACTTACAGGAAAGTTCATCCGCTTGTTTCATACGGGAAAAGTCCATCTGCCTGATTCATACAGGAAAGTTCATCCGCCTGATTCTTACGGGAAAACAAAACACATCTGCCTGGTTCATACAGGAAAGTACATCCGCCTGATTCTTACGGGAAAACATAACACATCTGCCTAGTTCATATAGGAAAGTTCATCCGCCTGATTCTTACGGGAAAACAAAACACATCTGCCTGATTCATACAGGAAAGTTCATCCGCTTGATTCTTACGGGAAAACATAACACATCTGCCTGGTTCATACAGGAAAGTTCATCCGCCTGATTCTTACGGGAAAACAAAACACATCTGCCTGGTTCATACAGGAAAGTACATCCGCCTGATTCTTACGGGAAAACAAAACACATCTGCCTGGTTCATACAGGAAAGTTCATCCGCCTGATTCTTACGAGAAAACAAAACACATCTGCCTGATTCATACAGGAAGGTTCATCCGCCTGATTCTTACGGGAAAACAAAACACATCTGCCTGATTCATACAGGAAAGTACATCCGCCTGATTCTTACGGGAAAACAAAACACATCTGCCTGGTTCATACAGGAAAGTTCATCCGCCTGATTCTTACGAGAAAACATAACACATCTGCCTGGTTCATACAGGAAAGTTCATCGGCCTGATTCTTACGGGAAAACATAACACATCTGCCTGATACTTACAGGAAAGTTCATCCGCCTGTTTCATACGGAAAAACATAACACATCTGCCTGGTTCATACATGAAAGTTCATCCGCCTGATTCTTACGGGAAAACATAACCTTGGATATAGCTTCCTAGCCTGTTCGCGATAGTAGCTAACTCCACTGGGGATATTCTGAAAATAACTGCCCGACACTTGTTTCGACAACAAGCGACCACTTCTGAAATCTTGATTCATGAAACCCTGACATGCTGCCGCGACAGCAAACCTGAAGAAAAACACTCTGCTGGTCGGATAAGAGAAACTTCAACCAGTAACTCTGTGGGGAATGATAACAAGGACTGCATCATCACATGTCTCACAGCGAGACTTCGAATATCTGGAAATAGATCTGAGATAAAACCCCATACTCCTGTTGAGAGACACACCTGAAAGTCAAAAGGTTAACCAACCTGATTTATGTTTCAAAATGCGTATGTTTGGCAATGGCGTAATGCTCCATACGGCATGGAAATGCTACGCGTTTTCTGGGTAGATGCAAACATGATAATGTATGTAGATGCAAATGTAGGTTCAGGCTGCTGGGGAAGCTCTGACAAGCTTGCTTCATCACGACTGTTGAGGACAAATACCACCCTGTTTGGGGATGAACGGGTATCGCAAAGTATTCTGGAAAAATAAATGCCGGAAATACAACCAACTCTGTCGGGGAGAGATTACACATCAATTTCCACTGGGAGGAAAGAACAACCTGCTGGGAAGATTAACTCAGCTGGGGGAGAAGCAACCCTTCTGGGGGACAACTATCTAGGTACAGTTTACAAACTTGGAACTACCACTCCGCTGGGGATAATCATCCTGATGAACGCATGGCGACCTGTGGGGAGAAAGAAAACCATCCTCGGTGGGGATAATCCTTCTGAACTTACTATCTTGGTTATGCGCCATGAAAATCCTTCCAGCTGGGGATTGAATGTGCACATCTTCGACTTTCTGGGGAGTATAAACTCTGCATGGGACACTGATCTTGTCTTGCTGGGGATGTCCTATGGACAACTTCCATGAGGATACTCTTCTGGGGAAATTAATCCTTCCTTCGGTAAGGGATAACATCATCTCAACCTCTGGGGATAAGGTGCGACCTGCTGGGAAATAAGGTCAGGTCCTTCTTCCATGGCCTCTGGCTGGGGCCACCATTTTCTGATTGTCCGCTTCAAGGGCGAGAACCCTGCAAAACACAAATGAGACAAAACAAATCTATACAACCAAATCTATTCGGGTTAGCGTTCGCGACATTACTTCAGTCAATTCGAAGTTTTAGCAATTATTGGCAAGGGCCAGCAAAGTTATTCACATGCAAGTTTATCAAAAACATCGGCGTTCTCTACATACAAAACAGTAAAGCACAAACATCAAATACTGAATAACATGTTTTATTGATTGAGCCTGTAAATAGGCGAAGCTTTGTACATCGGATGCAACTCCTAAAAAGAGGAAGTTACGCACACACACATACATATATGCACAAAAAGTATATAAAAAATACAAATCGAATTTGTACACATGTCGGCAACGTGGTGCAGACAAACATCATGAGCTGATCCTCTTATGACTCGTCTGACTCTGGCGCTTTCCCGGTATTCAATTTTCAGAAGAGATTGCGTTGGATAAACGAACCATCAGGTACTCCCAAACCACTAAGCAATGTAGTATCAGATCCGGACCGTAGTCATTTGCTTTTTCAATCCCTAACTTTTGCGTGAACCACCCTTTGCGGGTTTTCGATCCACCGGGATACCGTTTTTTGCCGAAGTCGCCCTTTGCAGGTTTTCGACTTTGCGGGTGTACATCTTTTCAATTTTATCCCTAACTCTTTGCCCGAACCTTTTTACTCATTTTTTACGGTTCGCCAGGATGCCCCATTTTTGCCTGGACTCTCTTTTTACTGTCCAGCGGGTCACTTTCAAGCAAAGTATTTTTTAACTGCGTCCGAATTCACAGGAGACGTAAAGTCTGCACCATCCATGGTAGATAGTAGCAAGGCTCCTCCAGAGAAGACCTTTCTGACAACGTAGGGACCTTCATAATTAGGGGTCCACTTGCCCCTGTGATCTGTTTGTAGCGGGAGAATCCTTTTCAGCACAAGGTCGCCCGTCTGAAAGCTTCGAGGACATATCTTCTTATCATACGCTTTCTTCATCCGGCTCTGATACAACCGACCGTATGCGAGAGAAGCTAGCCTCTTCTCATCCATTAAACTGAGCTGATTCAGTCTATCCTTAACCCATTCTGCCTCGTCAAGTTGGACATCTCGTAAAACCCTCAAGGAAGGAATCTCAACCTCCAGCGGTAACACTGCCTCCCTTCCGTATACCAATGAAAAAGGGGTTTCCCCGGTTGATATTCGTACCGTCGTACGATAACCGTGCAAAGCAAAAGGTAGCATCTCGTGCCAGTCCTTGTAGGTCACAACCATCTTCTGAACAATCTTCTTTATGTTCTTATTGGTCGCTTCAACAGCGTCATTCATCTTGGGTCGGTAAGGAGAAGAGTTGTGATGTTCAATCTTAAAATTCTGGCACAACTCTTTCATCATCTTGTTATTCAAATTCGAACCGTTATCGGTGATAATCCGCTCAGGGATCCCATATCTGCAGATAATATCTCGTTTGATAAATCTGGCGACCACTTGTTTGGTGACATTGGCATATGAGGCTGCTTCCACCCATTTGGTGAAGTAATCAATTGCCACCAAGATGAACCGGTGTCCATTGGATGCCGTAGGCTCGATCTTTCCAATCATATCAATTCCCCACATCGAGAAGGGCCACAGCGATGACATCACATTCAAAGGACTTGGGGGTACATGGACCTTGTCCGCATAAATTTGGCATTTATGACACCTCTTTGTAAACTTGAAACAATCTGTTTCGATAGTTAGCCAGTAATAACCTGCCCGCATCAGTTTTCTCGTCATAGTATGCCCACCATCATGTGTACCAAACGTACCCTCATGTATCTCTTCCATGAGCAACTTTGCTTCTTTCTCGTCTACACAGCGTAGCAACACCAAGTCGTGGTTTCTTTTATATAGGACACCGTCCGGGTTCAAATAGAAATTGCCAGCCAATCTCCTGAGAGTCTTCTGATCTCGACAGGATGCCCCAGCCGGATACTCCTTGTTCTTCAGGAAATTCTGGATGTCAAAGTACCAAGGTTGACCATCAGGAGCCTCGTCAATGGCAAATATGAAGGCAGGCCTGTCGAGCCGAGAGATAACAATCCGGGGAGCCTCGTTCCAGAAGTTAACTTTATACATCGAAGACAATGTCGCCAGGGCGTCAGCCATTTGATTTTCTGCTCGCGGCACATGATGCAATTCCACCTTGTCAAAGAAAGGCAACAATCTCCTTGCATAATTCATATATGGTATCAAATTGGGCTGACGTGTCTCCCATTCTCCTTTAATCTGATTCACCACTAGAGCTGAGTCTCCGTACACATCCAGATGCTTGATTCACAAATCAATAGCTTCTTCCAGACCCATGATGCAAGCCTCATATTCAGCCTCATTATTGGTAACGGGAAAGGTCAATCGGGCAGTAAAGGGGATGTGCGACCCCTGAGGAGTAGTGATAATTGCACCTATTCCGCTACCATATGAATTTACAGCTCCGTCAAATATCAACTGCCACTTGGAACCCAACTCTGGTCCTTCGTCCGGCAACGGTTCTTCACAATCTTTCATTTTCAGGTACATGATATCCTCGTCAGGAAAATCAAACCTCATCGATTGGTAGTCCTCAACAGGCTGCTCCGCAAGGTACTCTAACAAAACGCTACCTTTAATAGCCTTTTGCGAGACATACTGAATATCATATTTGGTTAACACCATCTGCCATCGGGCAATTCTTCCGGAAAGTGCTTGCTTCTCAAACACGTATTTGATTGGATCCATCTTTGAAATTAGCAGGGTTGTATGATTTAGCATGTATTGCCTCAAACGTTTGGCGGCCCAGGCTAGCGCACAACACGTTTTCTCGAGCATTGAGTATCTGGACTCGCAGTCAGTAAACTTCTTACTCAAATAGTAGATCGCATGCTCTTTACGTCCTGTCTCGTCATGTTGACCGAGAACACAACCCATACTTTCCTCAAGAACCGTCAAATACATAATCAAAGGTCTCCCGGCCACTGGAGGTATCAAAACAGGAGGTTCCTGCAAGTATTTTTTTATCTTGTCGAACGCCTTTTGACAATTTTCATTCCAGGCAACAACCTGATCTTTTTTCAACAACTTGAATAACGACTCGCATGTCGCAGTTAGGTGAGATATGAACCGGGCGATATAGTTCAACCTCCCTAAGAACCCACGCACTTCTTTTTCTGTTTTAGGCGTCGGCATTTCTTGTATTGCTTTTATTTTCGCAGGATCAACCTCTATTCCTTTTTCACTCACAATAAACCCCAGCAGCTTACCCGATCTCACCCCGAAGGTGCACTTGTTAGGGTTCAGTCTCAACCTGAACTTCCTAAGCCTCTTGAACAGTTTCAGCAGATTAACCAAATGCTCGTCCTCCGTCTGGGATTTGGAAATCATATCATCAACATAAACCTCGATCTCTTTATGCATCATGTCATGAAAGAGAGTCGTCATAGCACGTTGGTATGTTTCCCCAGCATTCTTCAATCCGAAGGGCATCACTTTGTAGCAAAATGTTCCCCAGGGAGTAATGAAGGTAGTCTTCTCCATGTCTTCTGGAGCCAGTTTGATCTGGTTGTAACCCGAGAAGCCGTCCATGAAGGAGAATACAGAGAACTGAGCAGTGTTATCAACCAGCACATCGATGTGAGGAAGTGGAAAGTCATCTTTCGGGCTCGCTTTGTTCAAGTCACGGTAGTCTACACACATTTGCACCTTACCGTCTTTCTTTGGCACTACACAATATTAGCGACCCATGAGGGATATTTTGTAACAGCTAGGAAACCAGCATCCCACTGTTTTTGAACTTCCTCCTTGATCTTCACAACCATATCCGGTCTAGTTCTTCAGAGTTTCTGCTTAATAGGCGGACATTCCTCTCGCAGTGGCAGACGGTGAACAACCATATCCGTATCCAACCCAGGCATATCCTCGTACGACCAAGCAAATATATCACTATACTCTTTGAGCATCTCAACCAACTTTTGCTTGATGTCGCTCTGCAGTGCAGCCCCTATGCGGATGTTTCTCACAACCTCTTCCGACCCCAAATTGATAATCTCAATGACTTCCTCATGAGGCAGAATGATTCTTTCTTCTTGTTTCAATAACCAGGTCAACTCTTCTGGTACGTCGCCATCTTCAACAATCTCTTCCTCAGCCTGAAATACTGGGTGCTCGAAGTCGAAGTGAGTCATAGGCGGTTCATAGATGTCATCTGAAATAGTAATCCTGCAAAGGAAATGGTTAAATGCTTCAAAACGCATACAAAGCAAGTAACCACATTGCCATTTTATTGTAAAAGATAAAAACAGGAAAAACAGGGATTACAATATTTGTATATGAGAAAACGCCTTTATTTCATGATTAAACAATGTTATGTACATAACCAAATGGCCCTAAGCAAAACCACTATGCCCCGGGTGGGACACAGGATTATTCAACAATTAAAAAACAAATCATTACTGTTTAGTTGTCACGGGAACAGTTTCCCAGATATACCAATTGCAGAGACTTTGTCCTGGCACGCTTGGCTTGATCCACGCATCCATATCACAGTCGCTATCTCCGTCTTCAGCATCGGAAACAGCATTGATAGTCTCGAAGCTCACCCCGCTTGGCGTAATGGTGACTGGTCCCTTGAACCTGGGTGCTCCTGAAGAGGATGCTGATGACGAAGGATGATATCCAAGCTCGAACTTGTCATTCTTCACGGGAATCTCCAATACCTGCCCCCAGCCCTTGGTTTTGCCTGCCTTCACTAGAGCTTGAACCTCTTTGTAGGACGACACTGCCACGTTTGATATTTTGCTTGGCCCTGGAGTTTTGTCTTTAATTCGCAACCCCCTCGAAGGCTTGACAGGGTGTTTCGTGTATTTCGCCGTCGACCTCGACGTATTTGAACGAAGACAAATGGCTAACCAAAATATCTTCTTCTCCACAAACAGTGACGACACTATCCCCAATCATATACTTCAACTTTTGGTGTAACGTGGACGTGACTGCCCCGACGGCATGGATCCATGGGCGCCCAAGAAGGCAACTATACGCTGGATGGATGTCCATTATATAGAATTCAGTTTCAAATATTTCAGGCCCCACCTGCAACGGTAATGTTATTGATCCGAAAACTGACCTCCTCGTTCCATCGAACGCTCTCACCACTAAGTCGCTGGGCGTGCAAATAATCCCCCTGATATCCAATTTCATCATGGCTTTCTTCGGTAGCACATTCAGGGAAGATCCAGTGTCTACTAAAACATGGGACATGACCGTGCCCCGGCATTCGACTGACACATGCAACGCCATATTATGCTCTCGCCCTCTCGTAGTTAAATCAAAGTCTGTGAAGCCCAAACTGTGCCCCGCATTGACATGCGTCATCACCCCTTCCAACTGATTAACAGAAACTTCTTGAGGAACGAACGACGTGTCTAGAATCTTCAGCAAAGCGTTCCGATGGGCCTCGGAACATAACAGTAATGATAGGATGGAAATTTTTGACGGCGTTTGCTGGAGGTGCTCAACGATTTTGTAATCGCTTTTACGAATGAGCCTCATAAATTCCTCCACATCCTTAAGTGACGTTTCCTTTTCATTCGACTGAGACGGACCACCCTCAGCTACCTTGGTTTTACCCTTGGCTAATCTTTCTGCCTCTACCTCGGGTGACGTGAAGATTCTTCCGCTTCTAGTCATACCCCCTGTTCCGACAACATTATTTACAACCCCAACTGGTTATCCATTGACTTCAATTTTCTCACCATCGCAATATACCTCCAACCCGTAAGTCCAAGACACTGCTTTAGTACTCTCAAAAGGGATTGGTCCTGCTTTAGTAATCATGATCGTCGGCCGCCTGGTGGGCGTCGTTATCGTTATTGTTTTCCTCAGAATCGTCACCGTCGTAACATCGTTCTGCTCATCACACAACGCCTCTACAGGCTTTTCAACCGCGGTTCGATCAAATTGCAAGGTACCTTCATCCATCATAGCCTGAATACCCTGCTTCAACTCATTACAACCCTCTGGCTGGGTCCAACAATCCAAGCAAAATTCATCACAACCTGGGAATACACCCCCTTTTAACAGCGTGCTTTTAATCTCACCCAATGGTGTCTTCAGCTCATTGACATCCATCACTAGATTCAAATTTTCCTCTGTCAATATGGCGTTTTCCCCGTGATTGGGCATAGGCTGTTGTACGATATTTGGACCCACCTGTCCAAAGTTAATAGCTTTGATATCCAATAAATCCTGAACTTTGTGTTTAAATGCCTGACAAGCTTCTATATCATGCTCGGGTGCCCCGGAATGGAAGTCGCAATGCTTGTTGGCATCGTATCCGTAAGGAAGTACTGCCCCCGTAGGCGGTGCCAAAGTCCTCTTTTCAACCAAGTTTAAACCTAGCAGGGTCTGCAGGAGTTCTGCATACGTGGAAGGAGGTGCGTCGAACACTCTTTTTGCTCTCGCGTTATGTACTCTTCTCTGGCCAGGATTTTGTCCTTTTTGTTGCTGTGGTTGTTGTTGTTGTGGCTGTCTTTGTTGAGGAAGCGGGATAGTGACACTAGCTATCTGTTGCGGCTGAACATACTGATTTCTTCCTCTTCCCCTGCCCCTGCCACCAAACACGGCACTAGTATCACCCTGTCGTCTACCACCAAATACTTTTCTGGTACCTCCTGCTGAAGTAGACTCACCTACTTGGAACCTTCCAACTTTAATCCCGTTCTCAATCATCTCCCCCATAAGAATCAAATCTGAGAAACTGCTCAATGACACACTGAACAATTTTTCATAGAACACCCCCGTGAATGTCCCAATGAACATATCATTCATCTCCCTTTCAATTAAAGGAGGATGCACCCTTGCTGCCATATCGCGCCACCTTTGCGCATACTCTTTAAAGCTTTCACCGTTCTTTTGTGACAAACCCTGCAATTGGACCCGGTTTGGTGCCAGATCGCTGTTGTATTTGTAATGTGTCACGAAAGCATCAGCCAACTACTTCCAGGTTTTGATCTGCGTGGGCTCCAACCCCATATACCATTCAAGTGAAGGTCCTGATAAGCTATCCTGAAAGAAATGCATGAGCATCCTTTCATCATCTGAATACGCGGACATCCTCCTGTAATAAGAGCGGACATGGACCTTAGGGCAGGTGTCCCCCTTGTACTTGTCAAATGTGGGAGCCTTGAATTTCAACGGCACCCTCAGCCCTGGTACCAAGCCCATTGTAGTCATATCCAAGCCGGTGGAGTTCTGATTCACTACCCCCTTCATCTGTTCTTCAAGCATTCTGATCCTCTGCACAGGATCAACAGGTCCTTCAAATCCCGCACCTCTTCCAGAAAAGGCGTCCTCCTGGCAGTCTTCGCCCCAATTCACATTTCCATTTCCATATTCGTCGTAACCAGTGTTGCGACCAAACCCTTGCTGATTGATCATGGGACCTTGTCCCCCGTTACCGAAACCCTGGTTAACCCTAACAGGTCCAAACCTAGTGTTGACAGGAATCACCCCAGCACCATTCATATTACCAAATCCACCATACCCCTGGTTAGCGTTACCAAAACCGTCGTAACCAAAACCCTGAGTGTTGAAGCCAAATTTCCCGTCCTGATTGACGTAATCAAATCCTTGATCGTTGTAGCCGAAACCATTGTTGCCGAAACCATTACCGCCATTGTTGTTACCACCGCCTTGGTTGGCGTCCCCAAATCCAACATTGTTAACAACAGTCTCATTTCCATTCCCTGTGCTGCCATTGCCAGCGCCAGCGCCATCGTTTACAATCACAACAGGCGGGGTCACTACAGGTGCAACCACAGGCGTAGGGGGCCCATCCTCCGGAATAGTTTCAACATGCGCAGAATTGTGGTCATTGTTGCCATTCCCATTAGCCCGCGTCAGCAGCGGCTGCACCAAAGTCTGGAGGCTCTCCTGGCCCTTAGCGATGTTCTCCATTGCTTTCATGAACAGATTTAACTTCTCGCGGATTTCCTGCATCTCCACTTGGACTTGATCCATGATTCTCTTGTAGTTGTTTCGGGTTGAGTAGCGGTGGACTCTTTGTTCATCAATCCTGAAAAACCTGAAGATGCAGGAAATAAGATACAAATTCGAGAATATTGGTCATGCAATATGAATGCAGATGCAATTGTGTAAATATGCTACAGGTTATATTCCCCCCGATTCTAGTTTCGGAGAGAAGGCCATCATGACAATGGAGTCCCCATCAAGAAAGCAAGGAATCAGAAAACCCTCATATATAAACAAATGTCAATAGGCTGAGTACAAGAGTACAACTGAACACAACTGAAGAGACCTCGGCCAACAAGCCTGGCGATGGTCAAAATACAAGTACAAATGACAAAGGCAAGGCAAAGATAAATCAGGCCAAATGGCGTGCTCTGACGTCTTCCAATATCCTCAACGTCTCCGAATGCCCTAGTCGGGAGATCAGCTCCTGTATCAGTAAGGCATGCCGCTCGGCGGTGGATCTCATCTTTTTGGCATCGTCCTGGCGGGTTCCTTCGCCAGAACTCTCGTCAAGTCTGTACCTCTTGGAACCGGCCTTCACTTCATAACCTCTCAGCTTCTCGTCAAGGTTACTTACTCTAAGCTCAACAGCACTCCTAAGTGATGTCTCTTCGGCAATCTTTGCGTCTTGGACTCTAATTTGTGCCTCTAGCGTGGCAATCTGCAGCTTCAGTTTGTCTTCACGCTCCTTCCGCTTGGTAAGCATGGCACTCCACAAAGCTTCCCACTTGCTGAGACGGGAATAAGCTTTGCTTAAAAGTTCCTTCTTGGAAGTAAGCACCTTGCTAACACCGTTCAAGGCTATTCCCACTTTTTCTTTCTTGTTGGTCTCTTCTGTCAGCTCTGAACCCAACCTATTAATCAATTCAGTTTGTTCCCTCACAGTGAAGGTAGCTTCATTCTTCTCATGACGTAACTGGAAGATCTCCTTCTCAAACTCATCATTGGCTTTCTTCAGTTCTTCGTTTTTATCCAACAATTTGTTATACTTCTCACTTTATACCGAAGCAGGTACCTCAATCAATGGAAGATACAAGGGTTTCATAGCAGGATAAGGCATCAAGGACATACTAGCTCTCTCACGGATCCAATCCAGATAAGGATCATAAGCTTTGTTGTTGCTCTTACCGAGCAAAGCTTTCCCTCTCCTATGGATGTTAGCCCATGCATGTCTCAATCTGATCAAAACAACCGTGTCTAATAAGCCCGTGAGATACAGAGATTCCTGTATCTCCTTCTCAATAGGAGCATCCCTCTAAGCATAACCGAACTGTCTTACCAGCAGTGAAGGGTTATAGTTAATACAACCTTTCCGTCCAATCAGGGGGACATTCAGAAAGCCACTGCAACTATATATAATATCAGTGCCAAGCATGCTCCGATCAAACCAAATGACGTTCTCAGCAGACAGCCCCATCAACCGGGAAGACCAATCCAAAGTGTCGACAACATCAACAAAAGGCCCTGTCTTCGGAAGATTCCCCTGGAACCACCTGTACAAAAGAGGAAGTCAGCAGGAAACATTCTTGCCACGCCGTTTCTCATTCTTGTAGTGAATAGAATGATAAAAATCGCCCAAGAGAGTAGGAACTGGATTCTTCGAGGCAAGAATCAAGAAGGCATCTGAGTCGACAAAATCTGGCACATTAGGAAACAAGACAATCCCGTAGATGCAGACGGCTAGAATGGCACTGAAAGCAACCCAACATCCACTCTTCGCGCACTGTGTAGCCTTCTCAACCAGGACAGACAAATGAAAACCATAAGCTCCGTTCAGCTTGACCAAACCTCCGGGAAACTCAGAAGCGTCTAAACTGACAATCTTAGCGAGTGTAGCTAACTCAGGCTCAGCATCAACATGTATAAAGGGCATCTGGTCTAACACAGGAACTCCCAACATCGCAGAATACTCCTCCAAAGTGGGTGCCAGAATATAGTCGGGAAATAAGAAACATCTCAGCTGCGGCTCATAAAACTGCATCAAAGTATACACCCCAGTCGTCTCGAATGCTGAAGGTCTGTATAAAAAACTAAACAATATCTCATAGGATACTCTGAACTCCGCCCTCACTCTCTCATCTGCTAGAGCAACTAAACCCATCAAGGAACTGATATCTGGCGAATGCAACCGGTAAGCAACTGTCCTCTTCAGGGACTCCATGTCTGGCTAGAAGATATATTAGAATCAGAGGGGAATAATCACCTGCAACATAAATACATGTTAATGAAATGCAGTCATGAAAATGCACATGCATATGCAAACAAGGGACCAAGTGCAATGCTGATGAACTGTGCTGCTTTGTACTGAATCCTGAGAACCATCAAATCTTCATCTCAAACCAACCACTCAAATGAACCATGTAACCACATCTCACTGACAGAGATAAACCAGGTATTCTGAAGTCAAAGGTTTCCTGCAAACAAACCTACCTACCCCTCATAGGTGTGAACTTAACTCGCAGACGAGGTATGGCATCCTATGCGGGTTCAACGTCACAGACTTTCAAGAGCGATGATACAATACCCAGGAGGTGTGGCATCATCATCCCTTGAAGTGGTGTTGCACCCCAAAATTTGAACAACATTTATTTACCCATCAAGAGTTATATGAGACTTTGAAGCTAGCCAATAAGGTTGTTCAAAGTGATTAAGGGTTGATATCCTTGTCAGAGAGCTCAAGAGATCCTCAGAGAGATTGGTTGAAACCAAAGGTGTGAGTCTCATAACTTGAGAGTTGTGGGAGCTCCTCAGATGAGTTCTGAGACCATGAGGATGGAATTGAAGCTTTGAGAAAGCTTGTGAGATGTCTTGAAAGCCATCATGAAGCCTAGAGAGGTCATTGTACAAGAATTCAGAAGATTCAACCATGAGTGGTGGAATTAGGGTTTGACTGGGTCAACCCTAGGTCAACTGATGATTTGGAGAGGGTTGAGACCTAATCCAAGAGCCATGTGATCATGGAATGATGCATTGAGATTCTATAAGGATGATTCCTAGACCAACTCATCATGATTGAGGAGTTTGAGAGGTTTTAAGCTAGGGTTTCTAAGGCTCGATAGTGTAAAATCCCCTAGTTTGATCCCTATCTTCAAGGCAGTTTAGCTCAAGATGTGATTGTCATCTCATCTTCCCCATAACATGAATGTTGTAGAGCTTGTTCTTAGCTTTACTTTGAGTACTAGAAGTCCTTGATAGGATTTGTAGAGCTCAAGTTATGACTTTGACAAATTATAGGTCATCTGAGGTATGTGAATCTGGGTCCTTGAAAGTCACCCAACTTGCATCCAACTTTTTCCCTAGTAGGATGATTCCTATGAAATCTTGGTCAACATAAATGTTGTAGAGCATCTTCTTAGCTTTCTAGAGAGTACTAGAAGTCCTTGATAGGATTTGTAGAACTCAACTTATGGCTTTGACAAGTCAAGGGCATTTTGGTCATTTGGAGGTTATAGGTCATTTCAAGCATAAGGCCATATCTCCTATTTCCAAGCTTCAAATGGAAAAATCTTCAACATCAAACTTGCTTAGAATGATGTTTTAAGGCTAGTAAGGAGGTCATGAGATGTTGAAAAGGCTTGTATCAAAAAGTGATAAAAATGGCCTAAAATGGAGGCATAAGTTAATTAAGGTGAAATTGAAAATTGGAAATCACAAGCTATAAATCAAAACCATGTCATATAATAGGTCATTTTGACTCCAAATGACATTCTAAGAACAATGGTTCAGCCACAATTTTGATTTGGGGCTTAGATCATAGGGATGCTTTGGAATTGGGTTACTTGCATATTAAGGTACCAAAGCAAAACTCAACAAAACTCAATGTACAAGTTGGTTATGCATTGTAACATATCACAAATCTCATATGGGGAGAATTTCAAGTCAGTTACAAAGGTTACAAGAAGCTTGGCATGAGATAGCACATAAGGAGAATTGAAATCAAAATGTCATGACATGAGATTTCCAAATACTCATTGGATGATCCTAGATGGTTCTAGATGATTCTAAACCACTCTATATAACATGTATAACTTGCTCAGATGCAAGGTTGGTGAGAATTGGTGCAGAGAAGAGAGAGTGAGATCAAGAATCTTCCATTGCAAGTCAAGTTCCAATTCTTCATTCTTTTTCATTTCCATTCCTTTTTTCCATTCAAACACTTTCCATACATCATAGTGAAGGTGTGCAGATCAAATTGAGGGCAATTCCATTGATGAATCGTGCATGAGCTTTTGGATTTTCACCTCTGCAATTCAAGATCGATTTCCAAGAACCAAGTTGTTTCAACCATTCTTTTTGCATACAGAAGCTAGAATACTACTCAGTGAAGGAATTGGGAAAGATTGAAGGCCTGAATTGAAGGATTTCTCCATCTGTTCACTCGATTTTACCAGGTTTGCAACTTTCTTCGTGCACCTTAATTTATGCATGATTGATTAGATTTGATAGGTTATAATGGTTAGAAATCACTAGGAGATCATTTCTGGAAAGTTTGAAGAGAATTAGTGATGGTTTTGTTGTTGACAAGATTTCTGTTTGGACCAAGAACTCCTTGAATCTTGAGTAATAATCTTAGTTCTTTAGTGGAGGTTGATCAGTGATAGGAGGTGAACATTTTAGTGTAAGCAATTTCAAGAATGGTGAGTTTTGATTTCTGAGCAAATCTTGAGGATTGATTCGTGTTTTAAGCTAGATGATGATTCAGTGATTGTGAGTGACATGGTTGGATTCAGTGTGGAATTTGGAGCATGTTAGGGTTTTACATTTTGGATTTTGATGAAAGATTGAGGAGATTCGAATTGGGGAAGGGCGAGGTTTGAAGCTCTGTTTCAATGGAGGTCTCCCTCCAGAATTTTGAAATTGGAGAAGATGATGTTGTGGCCCTAGGATCAGAGGAGACTTTTGACTGGAATCTTGATCTAACGGCCATCCACACGTTTGAGTTTGTGAAGAGGTTGGAACAAGGCAAAACGCAGCGTATCACTTAAGTCCTGGCTTGGGCTTAAGTGATCTTTTGATACCAACACCCCCTTCTTGAGGCCCATTAGGTTTTGAACTGATTTTCTCTTCTATTTGCACCGTGGTGTTTTCCTTTTTCTTTTATTTTGCTAATTGATTTTCTGAGTGGATATTGGGCCTAGCGCACTTGCTTTCTGTACCCCCCCATTCTGGGCCCAAGCGCGTATTGAACTATATTTGGTTACTTCCTGCACCCCAGTTCCATATTTTCATTTTTATTTTCTCCATTTTATATTAAACTTGGAAAAATCATATCAATTTGAAAATTAAAGATTTTTTAATGGGAGTTTTTCCTCCTACTTCATATTTTTGTCAAGAAAAATATAAAATAAAAATATTTTCCTTTCATGCATTTTTAGTATTTTTTGTGTATTTTCTACTTTTATTGCATTTTATTTCTTTTATGTTGATCCATGAATTTGTAGAATTTTGTTTAGGTAGATCCCTTAACATTTTTAGGCCATTCTTTTTAGGGTAGTTAGATATAAGCTTTATCTCCCCTCTGGATTTATTCCATAATTTTGTGATTAATTTTAGGATAGTTTTGATTAGATGACATTAGGTTGTGTAGAATTAGGTCAAACTTCAATATAGGTCCATAATAACATTAGAATTTTGGGTTTCTAGGTCAAACTAGACTATGGGGCATAAGAGGGTATTAAGGGTAGGTATGTAGGATCCCTTAGAAATTATATTAGGATTTAATATAATAGTATACTATTTTTAGATGATTTTTGTAGTTGGTGATTGTTTGTGTTGCCCTTGTGGGCTTGTATTTTTGTTTGCTTTGCTTTGTGGGCTTGGAGAGCTTGGTATTGTTCTAAGGAGCATTGAGGAGCATAATAGAAGACTTGAAGATGGATTGAGGAGCTTGAGAGCTTGATCTTATTTGTTTTGTTGATTGTTTTAGGGTTAGGGATTAGGAAGAGTTTAGACTTAGATAACTTCTTTCTTAAACATGGATGGTATCTGTCACCTCCATTCCTCCCTATGATTCAAAGTCCTTCCATGGTATACACCTCTCTCCTTTGGAGGGATAAGTGATGTACCTAGGAAGTAGAACTTTTGAGGGAACCATTCCTTTGATGTTGAACCCTTATAGGTCACCCTTGGTGGTCAATAAGCAGTTCAATATCCCCAGCTTATCCAGTAAGTGATTTCCTCTGGTTTGATTATCTTAAGAGATGCTGAGCTTGAGTGTGAAGATGAAGACTTCATTGAAGAGTGTTGAAGAGGATGAATCCTTGAGTATTGCCATTCCAGCTGAAGCTTGAAGAGCCACAAGAGCAAGTTGATACTTGAAGATCCCTGAAGATTAGGTGAAGCCTGAAGGTGGAGCTGATCAAGGAGCTGAAGCTCAGAGAGGATAAGTTGAAACTTATGTTGAAGGGTTGAAACCTGGAAGAGCAAATTGATATTTGTCAAGAGTGATTGAAGTCTGAAGACTGGGTTGCTGTTGGAAGAGCTGAAGCTTGAGGTTGAGAGAGGAGTTGGTCTGTTTTCTTTTCTTTTTCTTTTCTGTATTGATGTGTTTTGTTTGACTTGTTTGATGCATTAGAATAAGTCCATATCTAGAATAGGTAGAATCTAGGAGCATGATTGCACTAGAGGTTGATTTGCTCCCTCTGCTTGTATTGTTACTGTGTGGCTTTGCTTGCGCTCCCTTGCCCATGTGGTTTGTTTGCCTGATGGCATGTTACTTCATTTTATCTGTATGATTGCAGTTTACTGTTTTGCTTGATAGCATGTTTTATCTTTCAGTATGATTACTGTTATCCATTCTGGCTTGAGGTTGAGATGAGCTTGTGGAGGCTAAAGCACCACACACATTTCCTCCCTCACTTGCATTGCATGCATTTTACTGTTAAGCTGATGCTTTGTCTGTTTTGGTGTATCATTGACATGATCCCTTAGGACTCTCATTTCCTTTGATAAGGAATTGATGATAGAACTTTAGGTTGAAACCTATGCATGACAACTTCTAGGAGTTCCCTGTTCAAACCTCAACCATAGGATGAATCCTTGGCATGACAACAGTAGGACTTGATAGTCTCCCTCCTAGTTGGGCCTGTTCTCTTCTCATCTCAAAACAGTTTAAGATACAATAATCATGAATGATTTCTTTCGTACGTTACGAGCCTTAAGCTATCTGAGAAAGGATTGTGGGAGAGTTTCTTTTCCACAGTCTGGATGTTTAGTATGGTACCCTTTGGGTGACATGCGACGCATTCACTCTCAGGTCATAGTCTCTAGTGCGGTTGAAATCGCAAACACAATAAAAAACACTTCTTTCGTAAAAGACAGGAAATAAACCGTAGTTTCCGGAACTACGTGAGCTCTGATCTCTCATGCCTGTTGAGAGTACGTAGGCACAAGATGACGATGTCTTGGCGAGCTACCTTCCCCCATAACCTGTCGTAGGTCGAACTACGTTGAATCTGATTTCTCATTCTCTGATGAGAATACGTAGGCATAAAGCGCGACGCTTTGCCGAGTCATTTTTCTTTTCTTTTTCAGCCAACCTTGATAGGTAGATAGAATAAAACCAACCCGTCCAAGTAAACACAACAAGCGTGGATCCCATCGAGTACGACGGACGTGAGGGGTGATAATAACTTCCCCTTGCGTAACCGACTCCCGAATCCAGACAATGGTTGCGATGACCTTGTCTTACCCTTTTTCGTCAGGTTTTTCCGATCGTTTCCTTTCCCGCTCTGAGGGATAAATAACGAAAGGTGGCGACTCTTCTGTTGTGCCGGCACCTTATTTTCGCGCAAGCGACAAGCGGCCTCACTTAGTTGAATCCCAATTGATAGGTCCCCAGAGTCGACAATCCTCGGGTCAGACAACTTGTCGAGCCCTAAGGGCCAGGCAAGAAGCATCAAAGAGAATCTCGTCCGATCGCAGTTTTCGCGGCTAGCTGGTGCGAGCTAAGCAAGCAAGCTAGCCACTACTCTCTGCTTCTAAGTCTAGGTGTAACCTCAAGCCCAGGTCCGGCTTATCTCTCAACAGATCACCCCCTTCCCACAACAGCAATAACAATATAAAGCTGATAATGAAATGCGGAAAGTAAAGACAGAAATGTAAATCTATACAACACCCACGACGGGAAAACAAGCGCTAGGATTGACTCGCATAGGGGATATTCCTGTCCCCAGCAGAGTCACCATCTGTCGCTACTGCGAAAATCGGTGCCGACTAAACAGAAGAGTCTCTACCGTGCGTTATTTATCCCAACGGAGGGAAAAGAAACGCTCGAAGTAAACCTACCGCAAAGACGGGAAAGGAATGGCCATCGCAACCAAATCCTGGATTCGGGAGTCGGTTACGTAAGGGGAAGGTATTAGCACCCCTCACGTTCGTCGTACTCGACGGGATCCACGCTTGTTTTCTAGTACGGATTGTTATCCTATCTACTCTAAAGGTCTGGGGTTAAAAGAAAAAGAAAATGACTCGGAAAAGTATCGCACTTTATGCCTACGTATTCCCGTCTGAAACGAGAAATCAGAGTCAACGTAGTTCGCCTACCTACGGGAAAGGAGGGGAAGGTTGCTCGCTAGGATACGACATCCTATGCCTACGTACTTTCATACAGCATGAAAGATCATAGCAATCGTAGTTCGGGCTACGGAAGACACAGATTTGTCTGACTGTTTTTTATCTTTCTGAAAAGAGGTTTCTTCTGATTAGGAGTCCAAGCGGACAAAAATAACACTTTGATGTTTGTTTTCAGTCTTTTACGCAAGAACTGTTTTTTATGATGTTGGCAATCTCTGACGCACAAAAGACTGTGATTTGAGGGTGACTACATTGTATGTCACCCTAAGGGTAACACACTAAGCAATCAGATTACTGAAGAGTGGCCCTCTAGTAACCCTCTCTCAAATAGCTTAAGGCTTGTAGCGTACGACATCGATTATCCTTATTACTGTGTTTTGAATTGTTTTGAGATAGAAGAGAAAGAAATGCTAAAAAAAACCTAGGATTGAAAAGGGAATAAAACTACCCTAATGTTGTCATGCATGGATTACAACCTAATGTCTGTCATAATTCCCTCATACACAGAGGAAATCAGAGATCCTAGAGGATAAACGGAAAAGAAACAGCATATACAGCAAACAGTAAACATGCATGCAATGCATCAATACAAGCGAGAAAAGGGAGTTCCACTCAACCTCGAACCTGGGAAAACAATAGGCAAAGTGAAACAGCTTCGCTTCGAACCTACGGGGCAAGCTGAACAAGCCAACAAACAATATAGTAAGAGAAATAAAAAACCAACACCAGCTCTGACAGCAACACCAGCTTCTACAGTAAGCCGCTCAAACAGCAACAGCTCTGACAACTACAGTCGATTAACATCAAAAAGTTGACAATAACCCTTTCAAGTAAGACCCCCTCTTCAATCTTCAATGATCCCCAAGCTTTAGACAAGCTCCTATCTTCAAAAGTACCCCAGCTCTGGCAAGCAATGAACCCCAGCAAATAGACAGCTTCAAACAGTAGCAAACCCTAGATTCAACAGATAACTAGCTTTGACAGGTACAAACTTTATCTTCACCAACTCCATTCTTCATAGGTATCCATCTTCAATGCCATCACTCCAGAAGAAAATCAATTAATGATAGATGAACTTGAGATACTAAGAGGCTCAGTGACAACCCAGGGAAATCACTAAGATCTTAGCATAGCAAGTAAAAGGTATCCTCAAGGTTCTACCCATCCAAAGCTTGCTCTACATCCCTCCTAAGGAGAGATGGAACTTCTTTGGGGGACCTTGTGTCATGGGATAGAATAGAGGCACAAGAAGCTCTCTATGTTTGAAAGAAGAAATCAGTCTAATCTAAAGCTCTCCCTATATCTCCTATCTCCTAAGTCTTCAAAAGCAACCTTCAAGGATAAGAATATTCATGCTCCAAGCTCCATCCTTTGTCTCCAATCATCTTCAAAGTCTTCATTATCTCCAACAAGCAAAACTCAAGCCCCAAGCCCAAACCAAGCAAACAAGCCCAAATGCCCAAGGGGGAAACACACAAACATCATACAATTTGCAAAAATCAAATAAAATAGTAATACTCATCATAAAATCCTAGATTAATTTCTAAGGGAACCTAACTATATACCCTATACCCCACATAAACCCCAAGGCCTAAATCAAACCCTAAGTCTCCAAACTATGCCCTAAACTACACCTAAGTGTTATAAAACCCTAATCCTAGCACCCTAAAGTTCATTATTCAAAACTAACCTAAATTTCATCATAAAAGTATGAGAAAAATCACTAAGGGAGCATGCTTCCCTAACCTAATCAACCTCACAAGAATCAATCAAAAATCATGCACCAATCTCTCATACTAAATTCAGAAAAAATAAGGTATCAAACAAATGCAAAGTAAAATCAATAAAATTGTAAAATGCATCAAAAAATGAAAAATGCATGAATTAATGTTTTTATTGTTTTATTATTTTCTAGAGGTCCTAATGAAAATAGGGAAAAAATTCCCATCCAAAAATGTTTATTTTTCAATTAGTTATGAATTTTATATTTAACCTAAATAAAATGTGAAAATAAAAGGAAAATAAAAGAAAAATGGAAAAGAGGCGTGTGGAATAGCAACTATATGCAGTACATTTCACCAATTGGGCTCAGGAGGGGGTGCTAGTAGCGAAGCGCTTCTTAAGCCCAATCAACTCAGAAAATAAAATTAAAAACAAATGAAAATGGAAAAAAGTTTGTGGTAAATAGCAACTCAGCTACGTTGGTTTCTCAATGGGCCTTCAAACGGGGGTGGGATTAGCAACTAACACACTTAGGCCCAAAGCAAGCATTTAATGAAACGCTGCGTATCATCCTCTCTCAGAATTCCTTCACAACTTTTCCACGCATCTTGGCCGTTGGATGATTTCTTTGGTCAAAGGTCTTACTAGATCCTATGGTCTTCGTATCATCTTCTTCATTTGAAAGCTTGGAGGGAAATATGACCAGACGGTGACCGGAGGTGGAGCCACTGTCGTCCCCAAACCTTAGTTCCCTTAATCCTCACCAAAACTCTAACCTAAATACATCATTCAAATCGTTTTTCCACAAGGAACTCAACCATACCATCCATTTGCATTGAAACCTTCTCCTTCTCAAAACACGAATGGTAGCTCAGAAAATGCTCAGACATAAATTCTCACCAAACTCAAAATTGAAAAGCCTATGATCAACTACACTTCACACTGAGTAAAATCCACTATCTAACTAGGTCTAAACCTCCAAGAACTGCAAGATACGATCCTCACAAGAAATCTGGTCCATCCTAATTTTGTCTCTAAATCGTGCAAATTGTTACCAGAATCCACCTAGCCATGATCTACAATGAATATCACCATCTAAAACCTAAGGAATCTACATGAATCGAGCCATAGAAGGAAGTTTACATACCTGCAAATCTTGGATGAACAGAGCAAGCAAATCTTCAAATCAAGCTCCAAGATCTTCCAGACACGTTCTATGATCAATTACCAAGCTTCTGTATGCATCAATTGGAGTCGAATCTTCTTGAATTGCCAAATTCGATTCTGACTTGCAAGATATGAACTCAATATGCTATCTCACGATTCTTCCACAATCTTGATCAGCAATCTATCTGGAATCAATCTCCAACTCAAAGTAGAGCTTCTGAGTGCAAAAGAATGGATTGAAACCTCTCCAATTGGTGTAACCGATTTGGATTTGCAAGATGAAAACTCAAAACCCAATCTCTCTAATCTCTCTCAATCTGCACCAACTCAGGCTTTGAACCAGTTCTAATCCTTATATAGAAGGTGTATGAATGATCTAGAAACTTCTGGATTGATCCAATGAGAAGTTCAATATCTCTTACATTTGAAAATGTCATGAGAAGTTCATACATTGCAGCTGAGTTCTAAGCTTGTATTTTCACCTCATTCTAATCCAATTTCTCCTTAGATGACATATTGAAGGGATTAGCAAGGGTTAAGGCCTTGGTCATGCTCTAAAGAGTGATTTTGCATATGTGACTTATAATGTAAGTAACCACTTTACAAAGGAAGTCATGGAATTATCCCTCAACTCAAAAATGTGGCAATGTCATTGTTTTCAAAATATATTTTCCAATCAATTTGGTATGTCATATGGCTTGGTTTGGACCTATAGCTCAAAAATCTCAATTTTCCTCTTTGGTTCATTTAAAATCCATCCTTATTTTAGGCCATTTTTGCAATTTTGTGATACAAGACCTTCCAAGCTCTCATGACTTCTTACCTAGCCTAAAAACATCATTTTAAGCACATATCATGTTGAACATTTTTCCATTTGAGGAGTGGAAGATAGAGATTTGGACCTATGTTGGAAAATGACCTATAATTCAACTTTCCCAAAATACCACTGGATTGCCAAGACCATAACTTGAGTTCCACAAATCTTCTTGAGGAATTATAGTACTCAAATTAAAGCTAATATCAAGCCCTACAATTCTTATGTTGGCCAAGAATCCATTTGAAAATTCCTTCATGGGCAAAAGTTGCTTTGAAGTCAAGTAACTTTCACAGATAAATTTCAGTGTCCTCTGATGACCCATAACTTGCAAGAACCATAACTTGAGTTTTATAAATCTCCTTGAAGACTTCTAGTACTCAAATTAAAGCTATTGAGAAGCTCTACAAGTTTCATGTTAGCCAAGAATCAATTTGAAACTTGCATTTTGACTTATCTGGCTTGGAAGTTAGGCCTAAATTAGGGGATTTTACATTGAAACCCTAATTTGGCAACTCCTCCTACTCTTGATTCTCTTTGATTTATCCTTGTCAAAACACCACACATGTATCAACATATCAATTCATGAATCCCACAACCTCCAATTAAGCCTTGATGCTCTTCAATCACTCAGTTGACCTAGGGTTGACCCACATGAAACCCTAGTTGACTGCACTTCAACTGTGGCTCTTGTACTTGAATCAATGACTTGTCTCATCTTCAATATGACCCTCTAGGAATTTCATAAGCTTTGTACACATTACATACCCTCAATTCATAGCTCATACCCCTATTGATGACCCTCAATACACCTCAAGTTAGGAGAGAAGTCCACTGGTTGACCCTCAAACTTCTCAAAGCTTCAACCCATTCCTTGATGACTTGGATGTTCCTCAGCTTGAATAAGGCCCTTTGATGTACTTCTTTAGATAAGAATGGCACATGATCCCTTGTTATATGACTTGCTATGCTATGCTATGCAAATGATTAGATTATGTACATGATTTACTATGCAAATGCTAATGCAATTAAAACATAAACCAGGTGAAATAGGTTGAGCAAATTTTAGGGTGCAACAACCGGTCATTCGGTAACTGGTGAATGATGGTTGATTCTGCCGTCAGGCATTCTGCGCCACTGCAGAAGAATTCCTTATCGTCACCTATGGACTCATTGTGTCGCTAGGCACGTCGACAACATCTTTGTCGGACTTCATCAGTAAGTCAATAAGGGATCACCAGTCATTCAGTAACTAGTGAATAATGGCTGATTTTGGCGTCGACCATTCTGCGCCGCTGCAGAAGAATTCCTTATCGTTACCTATGGACTCATCGTGTCGCTAGGCACGTCGACAACATCTTTGTCGGACTTCATCAGTAAGTCAATAAGGGATCACTGGTCATTCGGTAACTGGTGAATGGCTGATTCTGCCGTCGGGCATTCTGCGCCACTGCAGAAGAATTCCTCGGGACTCATCAGGTTATTAGGAACTTTTGACAATCTCTATAATTATGCCATCGGACATTCAAAGAACATCTCGGGCGTCAGCCGGACTTTGTTAGCAAGTCTGAAATAGAATCCTCGATCAATCATGAACCCAATAGGGATATCTATTCTTTCACCGTCAGGCACTCCGCGTCAGCTGGGAGAACTGCATCGACATCACAGTTGGACTTCGTCAATAAGTCTTCAAATGGAATCCTTAATCAATCAGGAACCGCTAAGGATACACAATCTTTTACCGTCAGGCACCCCGCGTCAGCTAGGCACACTGCTTCGACATCGCAGTTGGACTTCATTAGTAAGTCTTCAAATGGAATTCTTAATCAATCATGGACCAATAAGGATATACATTCTTTTGCCATCAGGCACCCTGCGTCAGCTAGGAAAACTGCTTCGACATCGCAGCTGGACTTCATCAGTAAGTCTTCAAGTGGAATCCTTAATCGATCAGGGATCAATAAGGATATGCAATCTTTTTGCCGTCCGGCACTCTGCGTCAGCTGAGATAACTGCTTCGACATTGCAGTTAGACTTTATCAGTAAGTATGGGGTTTTGGCACTGCTGCCAGACTTCAATCATCAAGTCTTCAAGGAAATTTCAACTTCTATGTTTAAGACCTGTTGGGGATGACACATCTCCGCTGGGGATTCTGGAGAACTATCAAATAACTCTGCTTCGGGGATCTAGAAATCATTCTGGACAAATAAACTCTGCTGAGGACTTCAAGAATCATCTTGGACCAATAAGTCTACTGGGGATTTCAGGAATCATCCTGAGCAAACACTCTGCTGGAGATTTCAGGAATCATCCTGAGCAAACGCCCTGCCGGGGACTATAAGCATCAACTTGAGAAACCAACTCTGGCGACTTCACTGGGGATTTTAAGAATCATCTTAAGCAAACAACTTCGCTGGGGAATTCAAGAATCATCTTGAGCAAACCATTCTGCGGAGGAACACCTGCAAAACAAGAACGGTAACGACCTAGCTCATGTTTCATATGCATATGTTTGACCATGGCGTAATGCTCCACACGGTGGAAATGCTACGCATTTTTAGGGTAAATGCTATGCAATCATGCAAAATGCTATGACCCCATCAGCAAAATAAATGATGAAGGGAAAATCCTCCTATCAAGGGGAAAGAACCACTCTGGTGGAGAGGAGGAATCATCCTGTCGAGGAGAAGAAGTCACACCAATCTCAATTGGATTCCGCCTGGGGAAATGAACTTCAGTCGACTGCTGTAGGGGAGTAAAGGTTCTACCAGACCCTGAACTCGCTCAACTAGGTGTACGAACCACAAGCTGAGGAAAACGATGTCAATCGCAGAAATAAACTGCACGGCCTTCACGGCAAAACTTTTCGGGAGATAACGACTCCGGTGGGGAAATACAACATCAGCTATTCAACACTCTACTGGGGGAAAACCAATCATGGCCCAAACGGCCCCCAAGGACTCAACTCTCTTGGGGAACTGCAAAGTCGGCTGGGGAGAGCAACCAGATGTTAGAATCAATCCTACCTGTCGGAGAGAATACAACTCTATGGGGAATCTCAATTCCGCTGGAGACTTCAGTCTGGACCATCGAAAGCTGCAGATTTGCGAATAGTCTTCTATGAGAAAACTGCACATTGACTCAGTGTTGGGAAATGAATATACACTTCAGCGTATGACTCAGCTGGAGAGATGATGATCCTGCCTAGGATATATCTCATCTGGGAGAATTTACCTCTGCTTGGGGAGACATATCAATGCTTACAATCCCATGTTCTGACTCCGTGGGGCGACGCTACTGAACTTACTGGGGAAAAAGGAATCATCCTGATTGGAAAAACATGCCATGAAACGAACTCACGATGACCTGCCCCAGAATCTATAACGACTTCTGACAATCCCTGCCAATCTATGCCAACACGGGGAGGAACGATTCCTTTGCTTTCAGCTTTTGCCCCAGCCTGTGGGATCTCTTTGGGGATGTTCCTTGAAAGGAAATCTGCAATCTCTGCACCCAGATCTGCCTCAGCATCTTAAACCTTGCGGAGATGCTTCAGGTTAATAACCTTCAAGATAAGGGTGGCTTCGACGCTCTCGGGGTGACTTGCCCCAGTCTTGTCATGACTTTGCCCCTCATGGGCTGATCTGTGGGGAGTAGTACCCTTGGCTGCGAGAGATTCATCAAATCTCGACCTGATTTCCCCGGATTAACGATTTCTGGATGGCTGACTCCCATACTGTGATCATTTGACATAGCTTGCCCCGGTTCATCAGAATTCAGGAATTCTGCATTCTATCTTGATTAGACTTTCCATTATGGAAACTTTCCTACTGTCAAGCGCTTACTCGCCAGTAAAGCAAGTTGTTCTGCATAAAAGACATATCAAATGCAATGCATATGGCAGTTTTCAAAATCCATTCCTGTTCACTGGAAAAAATTTTATGACATAAAATATATGAAATCATTCATTAACATGTCAACATTAATACAACGTTGTAATGGGAATCCTACCTAGGAGTCAGTTCCGACGCGATCTTTACCGAAGTATGCTTTCAAAACAAACCTATTTCAATTAGGTCTTTTAAAGGTTGTAACGTGGTCAGGCTCACGGTTTAAGAAAGAAAGGATAAAGACTCAAAATTCATTTCAACCCACCCATTCTCCTTGATGTCCTCCGATCCTACGTTCAGCTTATTCGACCTTAGCGTTCACTTTTCAAAGGTTATATGACAGGAGTGACGGTTCAGGAAACCACAAGCTTTTTGGAGTGACAGTCATTCGCTTTTCGTCTTTGTTTGGGCACCGGTAGCCATACGATTTCATTCTTTCTCGAGGATTTTCTTTCATAATCCTTTTTCGCTTTTCGTTTTTCGTTTTTTGTTTTCGTTTTCCCCTTAACTTTTGCCTGGACTAACTCTCTTGAGTTTCTTCAATTTTGAAGTCCAGCAGGGTACCCTAATTTTTTTCCTAAGTCTCTTGCTTTCAAGATTAGACTTAGCGGGCTCTTTCTTTTCGTTTTTTTCTTTTTCTTATTTTTTTTTGTTGAACAAATCGTATGGCATCGGCTCGTATGACTTGTTAAAGAGACTGTGATTGTTTCACTCCTAATCGGCCAGGTTTAACCATCATGGTTTTTTAGGTACGACCTATAGCGGTGTGATTGGTCCTCGAACGGACACTCCTTTTGTTATTTGAACGCTCGGTCAAACTAACTGACACCTACCCTGCCCTGGGTTAAGATTGAGGGTTTTTTATCTTCAGAAAGAAACTCCTACAATGAGGCTCAAAGGGGTTAACAAGGGATTCTCTTCCTTATATCTCCGGTGTTTGGGAATTGAAACAATGCCTGTACATCATCAACATGTTTTTTTTATTCAAAAGCATAGCATCGGAAGCTTGCACATCATTGGATTTCGTCATCCTCCCTGGATTCCACTTAACAAGCGTTTGAAATAAAAGAAAGCAATAAAGTGAACACGAATGGATTAGTTCTAAACATACATATTTATTTCATTATCAATATCAATTGAAAAACAATCATGCTTTACAGACGAAATTTGCAATTCTACAGGAAAAAAACTACAGATGTAAAGAAATGACATGATAAAATGCAGATTGCCAGCTTTCGGAGAACTGGGCTTTCACACTTATTTGCTGCTGAGGGGAGCTACCCTTGAAGTCTTCAGACTCATTCAGAAGAACGACTGCTGCGAGGTCGACTCTGATTCGGGCTCCGATAGCTTCGCTGCAACAGAGCGAGAGGTCGTCAATTCTGTATGGCAGAAACAATCCGGAGACGAGGTTTGCCCTAGTGAGGATCCTCTTTGTTCAGGGGTTTTCATCCTGGAGCTCGACCCAGGAACATGAAAAAGTTGCGGGCAAGGCGATTCAGACCTTAAAGACCGCGGGATATACTCCTGATCTTCCTCATCTTCAGATGAGATCATGGGATCACCCATCTCTCTTGCACAATAAGAGATGCATTTGCCTGATGCTTTCATGCCGCCCGACACGAATTCAATTGTTCTTGACTCAATCATGTCTTGAACCTTATGCTTAAAAGCTTGACAGTTCAGTACATCGTGCCCCGGTGCTCCAGAGTGGAATTTGCATCGGGCGTTCACGTCCCAGTCAGGTGGTGGCTGTCCAATCATTGGAGCCAACGTTCTAAGTTTAACCAACTGTAGTTGGAGCAGGAGTTGCAACAACTTGTCATAATCCATCGGGATTGGATCTAGGGTTCTGTCAGATAGTCTCCTCTTTTGACCCTGTCTTCTGGGGTTGTCTTGCGGAACCGGACGTGGCCGCTGACGGGAAACGCTTCGAGCTTCATGCTGCGCAGAGGGTTTGTTAGGCTTATCATGCCTAGGTGCGGGTTCTTCATATACCCGTGGAGCAAGTATGTCGGTCGCAGCCTCGGGCTTCTGCTCGCATTCCCTTCTAAGTATGTTCTTTAGCACTTCCGCCATCAGGCCCAACTGATTCTTCAGCTGGTCGTTCTCCTCTTTGAGCGCCTGCTGGTCCCTCATAACCTGCCTCAGCTGGCCTCGGACCTCTCTCAGCTCTGTTCGTACCCGTTCCATTGCTCAGATCAACCTGAGACAAACCTGAAACAACCTGTATCAACATGGGGTTAGAAAAAACGGTAAGGTACCTGTCATGCAAATGATTCATGCAAATGCAAACGTGTGTCTGTGCCTTAGGGAGATTTCCCCTGATTCTAGTGCCAGAGTGCCGGTGCTGATAATAAGAAGTATGGATCCAGTCATGGAAATGACATCTCATATATATATAAAGAAAGCCCATCAAGGCAGCATACATTGTCACTGAGTACAAGCAGAATCAATAGCATGACCTCGACCAACAAGCCTGTTGATGGTCAACATACAACAATGATCGAAAACAAAGGATTATAAATATAGTCAAGTACGGCCACGGGCGCGAAACTCTGCTAACAACCCCTTCATTTCTGGATGATCGGGCTGAGTGAGTAACCCCTCGACGAGCAACTCCCTCTGCAAAATAGTGCATTGAAGACCTTCAACGGAGTCTTCCCATGCTCCTTCGCCGAAACAATCTTCTAACCTCCGCTTCTTGGATTCAAACCTCTGCTTGCGCTCCTTCAGGTTAGCGAGAGCCTTGTTTAGCAGGTCTTCAGCGGCATATCTGCGAGCAGTTTCTTCATCAAACCTCTTCTCACTAGCCTTCACCTGAGCCTTCAGTTTGGAGATCTGCTGTTTCAGTTTATCCTCCCGTTCCTTGCCGTTGGCTAGAGTGGCATTCCACTGCTGATTAAACTTGGATATTCTCCAGTACGCTTCATCCAAGTGCTGCTTCTTAGTGGCCAATACGTCATTGACAGATTTGAAGTCCAGACCCAAGCGTTCTCGCTCAGCTATCTGCTTAGTCAAATCTGTACCTAACCGGTTCACCAGCTCGGTTTGCTTCTTGAAGGAATGGACGGCTTCATTTCTCTCGCTTTTAAGCTGAGCCAATTCTTTCTCCAATTCTTCATTTGCCTTCTTCAGCTCATCTCTCTCAGCCACTACCTGTTCATACTTCAGGATGTCTACAATGGTTGGCTTCTCATTCATGAGGGGAGCTGGAGGAGCCACTGGAGGGAATGGCATCAAAGACTTTTGTGCTCTATTCTGAACCCAACTCACATAAGGCTCATAAGCCTGGCTGTTGCTCTTACCCAACAGCGTCTTTCCTCTTCTGTGGATGTTAGCCCAAGCATGCTCTAGCTTGGCCAGCATGTCACTTTCAAGCAACCCGTTGAGGTACAGAGATTCCTGCACCTCCTCATCTTTCGGCGGACCTCTCAAGGCATACCCGAACTGTCTGACCAGCAGTGAGGGATTGTAGTTGATGCATCCTTTTCTTCCAATCAATGTAACATTAGGAAAACCACTGCAGCTGTGGGTGACTTCAGTACCCAGCATATCCTGGTCAAACCATATGATGCTCTCTGCGGACAAACTCATCAGGCGCTCAGACCACTCAGCTGTGGCTGCAGAAGAAACAAAGGGACCCCTCTTGGGCATGTGGCTATCAAACCACCGGTACAACAGATGAGCGCAACAGGAAACCATTTTCCCTCTCCTGTTTTCATTCTTCTAGTGGGTAGAATGATACAGGTCACCAAGCAAGGTGGGAACGGTATTCCCTAAGGCAAGCAAGTAGAAAGCGTCAGCATCTACGAAGTCAGGAAGATTCGGGAACAACACAAACCCGTATATGCACATAGCTAGAACAACACTGAACACATCCCAACGATCCTTCTTAGCAAACTTTTGAGCTACCTCCACCATAAACGATATAGGGAAGCCAGACACTTTGTCTCTCCGAGTGAACCCTTTTCTCAATTCAGACTCATCCAAATCCAAGATAACTGCTAGGTCAACCAGCTTAGGTTCGGTGTCAACATGATGAAAAGGCATTTGATCCTTAACAGGAATGCCTATCAAGTCAGCATACTCCTCCAGAGTAGGGGCCTAAATATAGTCGGGAAACAGAAAGCATCTCAGCGGGTCCTCGTAAAACTGTAGCAACGTGTACAGACCACTGATCTCATGGGCGGAGGGCTTGTAGACATACTTCAGCAATCTCCCATACGTCTGCCTAAATTTTGCCAGAACTGTCTCATCAGCCAGGGTATTCAAACTCAGGATGGCACTGACATCTGGTGTGGGAAATCTGTAGGCAATGGTTCTTTTCAGAGTCTCCATGATGGTCGGGGAAGCTAGATCACTAGAATCAGGGATGAAGTATGCACCTGCAACACAGACACACGTTAATGATATGCCAATGAAAATGCAAAAATGCAAGATGCATGATGCAAGAATGCTAGGATGCTGCAGAAGATCAAGGTTGCTGTCGAGGAGACCAAGGCTCTGTTTCAACATAACCATAATACTACTCTGACAACAAAACCCTGAAGAGGACCAATAATTCTGCTCTGTCAAGCACAAACATATCTCTGATGATAAGAACCCCTGATACCAACAAAACTGATTCACTGTCAAGAAAACCAGGTAGTCTGAAGGTTAAGGTTTCCTACAATAACCCGACCCTGCTCACAGGTATGGACCTAATCACGGACAAGGTTCGATATCCTATGCGTTCATCAGCGTCACAGACTTTCAAGAAACAATGATACGATACCCAGAAGGTGTGGCATTATCATCTCTTGAAGCGGCCTCTCTTAGCTGAATCACAAATGATCGGTCCCCAGAGTCGACAACCCTCAGATCCAACCTCACGTCGAGCCCTAAGGGCCAGAAGAGAAGTCATCAAAGAGGATATCGTCTGAGTGTGGATTTCATGGGGACTGGTGCATGCTAAGCATACAGGTCCGTCACTAATCTCCACTCTAATGCTAGGTATATGCTCTCAAGCCTGGGTTTTGGCTCATCACTCATCAGAATGCCCCTCCCCACAACAGCACAGATAATCATATCATACTGAAAATAAAATGCGGGAAAGTAAAATGCGATAAATAAATAAAACCCAACAAGTAAACACACAAGCGCTAGGATTGACTCGCCTAGGGGATGAGAAACGGTCCCAGCAGAAGGGAAGGGAAAAGTCCCAAGCAACTATGAAGTCCCCAGCAGAGTCGCCAGCTGTCGCTACCGCGAAAATAAGGTGCCGGCAAAACAGAAGAGTCGTCACCTTTCGTTATTTATCCCTCAGAGTGGAAAAAGGAAACGATCGGAAAAACCTGACGAAAAGGTATAAGACAAGGTCATCGCAACCGTTGTCTGGGTTCGGGAGTCGGTTACGCAAGGGGAAGGTATTAGCACCCCTCACCTCCATCGTACTCAATGGGATCCATGCTTGTTGTGTTTATCTGACGGGTTTATTTACTATCTACCTATCAAGGCTGGTCTGAAAAGAAAAGAAAATGACTCGGCAAAGCGTTGCACTTTATGCCTACGTATTCTCATCAGAGAATGAGAAATCAGAGTCTACGTAGTCCGGCTAACTACGGGTAAACGGATGGGGGAAGGTGGCTCACCAATACATCAGTATTGTGCCTACGTACTCTCAACAGGCTTGAGAGATCAGAGCTTACATAGTTCGGGATAATACGGATTACGGGAATTCAGATTCATCTGTTTTTTCGAGTAGGGTTAACAAACAGTTCCAGCAGTTTGGCGTACGCAGCTCGACCCTTGGAGACTTAGGCGTTACCGTTTGCGGTAGAACTGGGAGTTAACGACACTCTTTTCTTCAGAAAAGCTTCCTTTGAATTACGGGCCCACGGGGCAAAAAGGTTTGAAGTTTGTTTTCTGTCTTTTACGAAAGAACTGTTTTTTATGGATGTTTGCAACTAATATCGCACTAGAGACTATGACCTGAGAGTGAATGCGTCGCATGTCACCCTAAGGGTACTATACTAAACATCCAGACTGTTGAAGAGTGACCCTTCAACAACCCTTTCTCAAATAGCTTAAGGCTCGTAACATACGACATCAGTTAACCTTTATTATTGTATTTTGATTTATTTGAAGACAAGAAGAGAGAGGGAACAGGTTCAACTAAGGGGAGACTATCAAGTCCTAATATTGTCATGCCAAGGATGCGTCCTATGGTTGAGGTTTGAAACAGGGATCTCCTAGAAGTTATCATGCATAGGTTTCAACCTAAAGTTCTAATCATCACTTCCTTATCAAAGGAAGTGAGATTCTTAGGGGATCATGTCAATGATATACATAAACAGATAAAGCATCAGGTTAAGCAGTAAACAGTAAACAGTACAGTACAGGAGACGACTGTAAAATGCATGCAATGCAAGTGAGGGAGGAAATGTGTGTGGGGCATCAGCCTCCACAAGCTCATCTCAACCTCAAGCCAGATATGAATAACTGCAAAAATAATAGAAGAAAATAGAATGCCATCAAGCAAACCACAAACCACATAGGCAAGGGAGCTGAGCTCTACCAAATACCAGCAAGCAAAGCCACACAGTAAAAATACAAGCAGAGGGAGAAACTCAACCTCTAATGCAATACAAGCAAGGGGGGAAGCTCAACCCTTAGGATGCTCTTAGGCTTATTCAACTACATGACCTAATCTAAATGCATCACACCAATCAAGTCACATCAATACAGTTGCACAAAAGAAAACAGACAGACAGGAAAGCAAATCAACACCTCCGCAGCTTCACAGCAAAGCAATCTTCAGACAACAATCTAGTCCTAACAGTCTGCAACTGTTCGTCAAGTCTATCATCTTCAAGAAAAGGAGAGAGGTACTCCATCTTCAAGCTTACCTCCTCGATAGGCTCCACCAAGAATGAAGAGAATCAATAAGATGATTATTTGATAATGGGAAGCAGACAGGAAATCCAAGGAATCCCATTTGACACTCAACCAGTCATCCGAGAAAGGCATCCTCAAAAGTTCTACTCATTGTAAACGTCACACATCCCTCCTAAGGAGATATGAGACTTTTAAAATGAGGACTTTGAATCATAGGATGGGAATGGAAGGTGAATGAAACCAACCATTATTTGAAGAAAAATCTATTTCTAAAGCTCTATCCTAAAGCCCTAACCTCCTAAGCTACTCAAAGCTAACAAAAAAATAAGGAAAAGCTCCAATCCAAGCTCCACCAGCCACTTCACACAAGCTTCATCATGTCCATGATATCCTCCAATGAGATCCAGAAGCCCACTATGCAATGAAGCCCAACTTTGAATCCATTCCAAATCAATCACAAAAATTGAAACACCAAATGAACAACCAATTTGAATATTCTATCTAAAATACCAAAACACATTCTAAAAATCTAATTATTTTTCTATTGGAACATGCATTTGCTAATGATCTACAGTAAAAAAATCAGGACCTAATTCAATTTCTAAGTCCTCTAATAAAATTCTAAGCCTCAAGGTATCACAACTAAACCCTAAAAGGGAGCTCCTAAAGTTCTAGTCCTAAAACAGCACCTAAATTCATCACAAAAATGTGAGAAAAATTCTAGAGGAACATGCATATCTAACCTAATCACAAGCCAAAAATCCAGCCAAGAAACTATACCAATTGCTCAAACAAAATTCAACAAACAGATGAAGAAATTATTACAATTTTTATGTCAATAAAAATGTAGAAAAATCTAATAAAATGAAAATAAATGCTAATCATGATTTTTTTTTATTTCTAAAATTTCTAGGCACATGCAAGATTCAGAGGAAAAAATCTCAAGATTTTATGATCAATTTTCATATTTTTTATGAATTAAAATCAAACAAGCCAAAAATAAAGAAAATAAGAAAAAGAATGGGAAAATAAACAAAAGCGCGTGGTGAATAGCCATGAACTTCAGTTCATTCTCTGGGTTAGGCCAAAAGGGGGTGTGTGGATAACAATGTGAATGAGGCCCAACGCTTTGACCAAGTGAATTCAGTTATTCAGCTCACAAATTAATCCAAAAAAAGTGCACGCGTGAGAATTCAAACCAATGCACCTTTGGTTCACGCAGCGAAGAACAAAAGCCTGAGTTTCTCACTTAAACAAAAACTGTGCGTTTTAAGGAGGGGTACGTGGCTCATCGTGAGCGCTTGGATGGAAGCCTGAGTCAAAGTCTTCAACATGATCCAACGGTCCAGACCTTTCTTCTTCATCCAAACTCAGATTGGGAGGGAAAACCAGACGGTGGCCCAGACGGTGGCACCACCGTCTTCTCCGGCAGGCAACTAATTACAGGTCAACCAAACTAATCAAACTATACATCATTTCACTCAAAATCTCACGCTGATCATGAATCTGGTCTCAGAATTTTCTAATTCCCTTTAGATTTTCAAACCCGAAGACAAATCTAAAATATGCATGAATCTTGAATCTCATCAAAACCTCAATTATGGACATGGAAGTTATCCTCATCTCACACTGATCATCTTGCACTATCCAAACTAAATTAAATCCTCAAGAACAACTTAAACCAAATCTCAACAGAATTCAGGTGTCAACCTAATTTGTCTCTAATCATGCAATTCTTGATCCTAAATCCAACTACACTTCATCCTGATCCTAACCACATGCGCAATGCTATCTAAAACAGCCTAAATTATGCATAATCAAGAAATTCACCAACCTGACTTTGAGCTTTCAACAGAGATGGTTCTTGCACGATTCAGCCTCCACAAAGGTGCAGATTCACTCCAAGATGTATGTAGAAGGTGATGAAATCCTCAATTTGCTTTGATATGCTCTTGAACTCAGAATCCGATTTTGAGTTGCTTGCTTGAATTTCCAATCTCACTCTCTGCTTCAACCACCAATCTTCACCAAAAAAAAGCTATGGAAGTGATTATGAGCTTATATAGAATGCCCTGGAAGGTTCTAGGGCCCAATCAAAACCCCAAAATCAGAGTTTCACTTTTCAATTTTTCTTCAAAATCTCACTCATGGTGGCCACGAAAATCCATCAGTTTTGCCTTCAGGAAGCTTCTAACACACTCCTTGTGAACCACTGAACCTGAATGGCTATGATTTGTCCCTTGTTTTTATCTTATGGTTTAGATTTGAAGTGTGACTTCCTCATGAAGTAACAAAGCATTAGATCATGAAAAAGGACTCAAACTCAAATTATAATGATGTAATTGTTTCCAAAATGCAATTTCCATTCAAAATGAGCTATTACTTTGCCTTATTTGCACACATAACATTTATTTTGAAATTTTGATCTTTAATGCCTTTTAATTCTTCCTTTTTCAAAATTCCTTGAACCAATGCTTGCTATAATCCATATCAATGGACTCTTGATACTTGGCCAAGCTAAAAACATCATTTTGAGCAACTTTCATGTTGAACAAAAATCCATTTGAGGCTTGCAAGATGGTGAAATTGACTTATGCTTCAAAATGACCTGTAATGCCCAAATACCCAAAATACCCTTGACTTGTCAAAGCCATAACTTGAGTTCTACAAATCCAATCATGGACTTCTAGTACTCTATGGAAAGCTAAAAGAATAATGAACAACATTAATGTTGACCAAAAGTTCATAGGAGTCATCCTTCTAGGGAAAAAGTGTCATGCAAGTTGGGTAACTTTGAAGCTCCAAATTCACATGCCTCAGATGACTTGTAACTTGTCTGGCTCATAACTTGAGTTCTATAAACCCTATAAAGGACTTCTAGTACTCAAATTAAAGCTAAGATCATGCCCTACAACAATCATGTTGGGGTCAAGATGAGATGACAATCATATCTTGAGTTAAATAGTCTTGAAGTCAGGGGTCAAACTAGGGGATTTTACATTGTCAAGTCTTAGAAACCCTAGCCTGAAACTTCTCAAATTCTTCAATCATGATGAGTTGACTTTGGAATCATCCTTATAACATCTCAATATATCAATCCATGATCACATGGCGCTTGGATTAGGTCTCAACCTTCTTCAAATCCTCAGTTGACTTAGGGTTGACCCAGTCAAACCCTAGCTGCACCCATCATGGCTGAGGCTTCTTAATCTTGCACAATGACCTGTCTAGGCCTCAAAGTGATCTTCAAACCTTATCATGAGCTCTCTTAAGACCTCAAGTCCAAATTCATGGCTTCAGAATCATCTGATGGCTTTCCACAACTCTCAAGTGAGGAGAACTACACACTTGGCTTCAACCCTCTCTCTGAGGATCTTTTAACTTCTTTAACATGGATATCAACCCTTGAACATCTGAATAAACTTCTTAGCTAGCCTCACAGTCTTGCGTAGCGCTTAATTGGTAATCATACCTCTTGATCTCCTGCATACATGTCAATGAAATGCAAATGATAATGCTAATGTGAATGAAATGAAACATAAGCTAGGTAAAGAAATGTTGGGCAAATTTTGGGGTGCATAAGCTGCCAAACGTTTGAGACAGTATATGCTTAATCATACAACCATGCTGATTTAGAAGATGGATCCGATTAAATATGTCTTCGAAAAGCAAGCACTTTCCGGAAGAATTGCCAGGTGGCAGATGGTACTGACAGAGTATGATATCCAATTTGTTTCCTAGAAAGCTATCAAAGGGAGTATTCTGTCAGAGTATCTTGCTGAACAGCCGATCAAAGACTATCAACCGATGAAATTTGATTTTCCTGACGAAGACATCATGTACCTGAAGATGAAGGATTGTGATGAACTGTTTCCTAACGAAGGTCCTGAGCTTGGATCCCAATGGCAGATGATATTTGATGGTGCTGTTAACTCGTACGGTAGCGGAATTGGGGCAATCATCACGACTCCCCATGGGTCTCATATACCATTCACTACCAGGTTGACATTTCCCTGCATCAACAATGAAGCCGAATACAAAGCGTGCATCATGGGGTTGGAAGAAGCTATTGATCTGAGGATCAAAAACCTAGATGTGTACGGCGATTCAACGCTAGTTGTAAATCAAATCAAAGGAGAATGAGAGACCAGGCAACCCAATCGGTGGCCATTCTTTGATCGTGTAGAGTTCCATCACGTGCCAAGAGAGGAGAACCAGATGGCAGACACTCTGGTAACATTGTCTTCAATGTACAAGGTGAACTATTGGAATGATGCTCCAAGAATAGTCATTTCGCGCCTTGATAGACCGACTTTTGTATTTGCCATTGAGGAAACCTCTGATGGCAAGCCGTGGTTTTATGACATCCAGAACTTCCTTAAGAAGCAAGAGTATCCGCGAGGGGCGTCGACCCGGGATAAGAAGACTCTGAGAAGGTTGTCTGGAAACTTTTATCTGAATTAGGATGGTGTACTCTACAGGAGGAATTATGATTTGGTGTTACTCAGATGCGTGGACAGGAAAGAAGCTAGCTTGCTTATGGAAGAGGTCCAAGAAGGAGCCTTTGGTACACATGCTGGCGGGCACGCCATGTCTCGAAAGCTGTTACGAGCAGGGTATTATTGGCTGACGGTGGAATCTGATTGCTTCAAATATGCGAAGAAATTCCATAAGTGCCAGATTTATGCAGACAAGATTCATGTGCCGCCGTGTCCTTTGAACGTCATGGCATTTCCTTGGCCCTTTTCCATGTGGGGCATTAACATGATTGGAAAGATTGAGCCCACTGCATCCAATGGACATTGTTTCATCTTAGTAGCCATTGACTATTTTACCAAGTGGGTGGAAACAACCTCCTATGTGAATGTTATGAAGCAAGTTGTAGCTAGATTTATCAAAAAGGACATCATCTGTAGATACGGAGTGCCTGAAAGAATCATTACTGATAATGGTTCGAATTTGAACAACAAGATGATGAAGAACTGTGCCAGAGTTTCAAAATCGAGCATCACAACTCATCGCCCTATCGTCCAAAGATGAACGGCGCTGTTGAAGCAGCCAATAAGAATATCAAGATAGTGCAGAAGATGGTTGTAACCTATAAAGATTGCCATGAGATGTTTCCCTTTGCTTTGCACGGATATTGTACTACGGTACACACCTCAACTTGGGCAACTCATTTCTCGCTGGTGTATGGTATGGAGGCTGTCCTACCATTAGAAGTCGAGATTCCTTCTTTAAAAGTTCTGGTCGATGTTGTCGCAACTGCGAAAACACCCAGCGGAAAACAGAAGAGTCGCCACCTTTCGTTATTTATACCAAAGAGAGGGAAAGGATGTTAGAACACAGATTGGTTCTTAATAATATCTCTATGTTTTGATGATAACTATTATGAAATTTTGTAATTAAGAATTATATACTCTAAAATTTGCTTAAGAGTGTTTGCTGCAGATATTAAAGTAATTATCACTCCAGAAGCAAATCAGAACTGAACATAAGAAATATGCTAGGCTCTGAAGCGTCAGATGCATCCATTAGAAGATTCTGAACGCTGCCATCAGAAGATCCTGAGCGTAGCCTCCAGAAGGATCTGAAGCAGAAGCTCCAGAAGAATCTGAAGCAAGTCAGAAGCATCTGAACCAAAGAAGAATTCTGTATGAAGAGTTTTCAAGCATAGTTACTATAGAAGATTCTGAGAGTACTAAAGCTGCCAGTACTGAGGATCTGACTCAAATATGCTCTGAACTTATACACGCTAAAAGCGCACCTGCTGCAAAGACTCTGATTCAGCAAAACTCTGATCAACATCAGAAGGCTCTGATCAAATTAGACTTTGATGATTCTTGCTAAAAATTGATGAAGAAGAATTCAAAGATTATGTCTGTTGGAATATCCAAACGACTCTTTCCTTATTTATGCTAGACACAAGAACACAAACAAAAAGGATTTCTCTGTGCTTTCTTCTTCTAGGAAAGGTCACTTGATGTGAAGAAAAAAAGGCTCAGACCTTTTGGTACACTCTTCTCAACGTAAAATACTCTTGGATCAATGTGCCTATAAAAGCAAGTCTCCAACCATCTTCTTTAGTTGACGTTTTACCTGAAAAGAAATCATTATCCAAAGCTCTCATACAATTCACATTCTTTCTAGAATTAATTTCTTTGTTCTTAATATTAAGTGAAAAATCACAGTTGTGATAAAGCTTTATTAGAAGCAATTTAAACACTTGTATTTGTTATTACATTTGATTGTAAGAAAACCTTAAGAAGATCCAGTTAGGATCAGTAGTTCTTGAGAAGACTTTGAACAGTTGTTCTTAGTGCTTACTATTGTAATCAGTTGATTAAATAGTGGATTCAGTCCTTGATTGAGAAAGGAAAATTACTCTAGGAAGGGTGGACTGGAGTAGTTGAGTTCAACGAACCAGGATAAAAATTCTTGAGTTTTTATTTCTAAGTTTTTATCTTCATACTTATTTAACCCCCCTTCTAAGTATTTTCTCACCTTCAGTTGGCATCAGAGCTCTGGTTCTGTGTGTGCTACCACTTCACAGTGACAGTAAAGATCCAGTGAGAAAAACTTTGATATATATTTGGTTGTTACTATGGCTGATAATACAATGTCTAACATTAACAACAAATATGAAGAAAGGGACTGAATCAGCACTAAACCCCCTATGTTTGATGGGGAGAAATTTGATTATTGGAAAGACAGGATTGAAAGTTTTTTCCTTGGATATGATGTTGATTTATGGGATTTGGTCATAGATGGATATGTTCATCCCATTGATGGGAGTGGCAAGAAAGTAGATAGAAAATCTATGACAGAACCCCAAAAGAAGGAATTTAGAAATCACCACAAGGCCAGAACAATATTGTTAAATGCAATATCTCACACTGAGTATGAAAAGATCACAAATAGAGAAACTGCATTTGACATGTTTGAGTCCTTAAAAATGACTCATGAGGGAAACTCTCAAGTCAAGGAAACAAAGGCTCTGGCTCTAATCCAGAAGTATGAAGCCTTTAAGATGGAAGACTCTGAATCTGTTAAAGCTATGTTCTCCAGATTTCAAATACTTAGAGCTGGACTAAAGGTTCTGGATAAAGGATACTCTACTGCTGATCATGTGAAAAAGATCATCAGAAGCTTACCTACCAGATGGAGACCTATGGTGACTGCACTGAAAATGGCTAAAGATCTGAACAAGATCTCCTTGGAGGAACTAATCAGTTCACTAAGAAGTCATGAAATTGAACTTGAGGAAGGTGAACCTCAAAAGAAAGGTAAATCAATTGCTTTAAAATCTAATAAATCTGCTAAAGCATTGTAGGTAATAGAGGAAAGCTCTGAAGAATCCTCATCTGAAGATGAAGATGAACTATCCATGCTGTCTAGAAGAATAAACAAACTCTAGAAGCATAAAGGAAGGAAGTTCAGAAACTTCAGGAAGCCTGACCAAAGAAAAGAGTCTTCTGGACACAGAAGATCTGGCAAAAAGGAGGTTGTCTGTTATGAATGTAAAGAACCTGAACATTACAAAAATGAATGTCCAAAGGTGCTGAAAGACAAGCCTAAAAGAAAATCTGATAAGAAGAAAAAGGTTCTAATGGCCACCTGGGATGATTCAGATACATCTGAATCTGAATCTGAGTCAGAAGAGGAATGTGCCAATGTAGCTTTGATGGCAGACATAGAAGATCAGGAGGAAGGAACTTCAGGATCTGAATCTGACTCTGAATCTGACTCTGACGCTGAAGAGGTAATGGCTAAACTCACTAAAGAATAACTTATCAAAGTGTTATCAGAAGTTCTGAAGAGCTATAATAATATTAAGCTCAAATACAAGAAGCGTCAAAGCAATCTTGTATATGAGAATAATATTCTCAAATTTGAAGTAGCTGAGCTAAATGAAAAGAACTTAAAATTGAAAAATGATTATGAATTAGCTCAACAAAACTCTGATTCTGAAACTGAATCTGAATGCAAAAATATTTTGGAAAAATATGATTACAGCTTTCAGAAGTTTCTTGCTAAAAGCATAGACAGAAGCAAAATGGCTTCTATGATCTATGGAGTTAGCAAAAATAACAGGAAAGAAATTGGATATAAATCTTCCTCTGGAAAGGATTTAAATCCAAAACCTGTTGATAAAATTATCATCAAGAAAACTCCTTTATATTCCCACTTTAAATTTGGTCACTTGAATGATATTGAACAAACACGTTCTGAAAAGAATATTCATGTGTTTAAATCTAAGGCTAGTCAGAATAAACCTTATGTTGAAAAACAGAAGTTTAGACAAACCTTCAGAACAACTAACCCTAAAGGACCCAAGAAGATCTGGGTACCTAAAAGTAAAATAATTCCTGTTGCAGATGTTCTTAGCAGCAAGGTCAGGACGCCAATCATGGTACCTGGACTCTGGATGCTCGCGACATATGACAGGAGAAAGGTCTATGTTCCAAAGTCTGGAGCTTAGATCTGGAGGTGATGTGAAATTTGAAGGGAATCAGAAGGGCAAGATCATTGGATCTGGCACTATTGGAAATGGTAAACTTCCCTCTATTACTAATGTTTTACTTGTAGAAGGATTAAAGCATAACTTATTGTCCATAAGTCAATTAAGTGACAATGGTTATGATATAACCTTTAATCAAAAATGTTGTAAAGCTATTAGTCAAAAGGATGGCTCTATCCTATTTAGTGGAAAGAGGAAAAACAACATTTATAAAATAAATCTTTCAGAACTTAAGGTTCAGAATGTTAAATGCCTCTTGTCTGTTAATGAGGAGCAATGGGTCTGACACAGAAGATTGGGGCATATTAATATGAGACGTATATCTCAGATTAATAAACTTAATCTTGTCAGAGGACTTCCTAATCTGAAGTTCACCTCAAATGCTCTTTGTGAAGCATGCCAAAAAGGGAAGTTTTCAAAATCATCTTTTAAATCAAAAAATGTTGTTTCTACTTCCAGACCACTAGAATTACTTCATATTGATCTGTTTGGACCAGTGAAAAAATGCATCCATCAGAGGCAAGAAGTATGAATTAGTAATTGTTGATGACTATAGTAGATGGACATGGGTAAAGTTCTTAAAACACAAGGATAAGTCACATTCTGTGTTCTTTGACTTCTGTAAACAAGTCCAGAATGAAAAAGATTTCAAAATTATAAAAGTCAGAAGTGATCATGGTGGTGAATTTGAAAATAAATATTTTGAAAAATATTTTAATGAAAATGACATTGCTCATGATTTTTCCTGTCCTAGAACTCCACAACAAAATGGAGTTGTAGAGAGGAAAAATAGAACTCTGCAAGAAATGGCCAGAACCATGATCAATGAGACTAATCTGGCAAAACACTTTTGGGCAGAAGCAATCAACACAGCCTGTTACATTCAGAACAAAGTGTCTGTAAGACCTCTTTTGGAGAAGACTCCATATGAACTGTGGAAGAACAGAAAGCCCAACATTTCATATTTTCATCCTTTTGGATGTATTTGCTATATGTTAAATACTAAAGAAAATCTGAACAAGTTTGATTCCAAAGCACAAAAGTGTTTCATGCTTGGATATTCTGAACGCTCTAAAGGCTACAGAGTATACAACACTGAGACACAAATTGTGGAAGAATCTATTCATGTTAGATTTGATGATAAGATTGGCAGTAAAAAGCCAAACAGTCTGAAAACTCTGCAGATAGAGAAGTAGTCTTCACAGACTCTGAAATCTCAGAGGCAGATAAAACTCAAGTGAAGGAACCAGAAGCAACGCCAGATGTAATTCCTTTAACTTCTCAGATGAACAATTTAAACATTTCTGAAGAATCAACTGTTAGAGGATCATCTTCCAGAATCAAAGCTTCTCATCCAGAGAATGTTATAATTGGAAAGAAGGATGACCCTATCAGAACAAGATCCTTTCTCAGATCATCTGAAGCATCATTATTTGGACTGGTGTCAGTAATTGAACCAACTTCTGTAGATGAAGCTCTACAAGACAATGATTGGATTATTGCCATGCAAGAATAGCTAAATCAATTCACCAGAAATGATGTGTGGGATTTAGTTCAAAGACCAAAAGGATTCAATATAATTGGAACTAAATGGGTCTTCAGAAATAAGCTTAATGAGAAAGGAGAAGTTGAAAGAAATAAGGCAAGGCTTGTTGCTCAAGGGTACAGTCAACAAGAAGGTATTGATTATACTGAAACTTATGCTCCAGTGGCAAGGTTAGAATCTATACGCCTTCTTATTTCATTTGCTGCACAAAATAACATCACTATGTATCAGATGGATGTTAAAAGTGTCTTTCTAAATGGTATTATAGAAGAAGAAGTTTATGTCCACCAGCCTCCTGGTTTTGAGAGTGAAAAATTTCCAGATCATGTTTTCAAACTAAAGAAATCTCTGTATGGTTTAAAACAAGCTCCCAGAGCTTGGTATGAGAGATTGAGCAATTTTCTTCTGGAGAAAAATTTCATCAGAGGCAAAGTGGACACAACACTCTTTTGTAAATCATTTAAGAAAGATCTTCTAATTTGTCAAATATATGTGGATGATATCATATTTGGATCTACCAATACTATGCTAGGAAAGGAGTTTGCTCAATGTATGCAGGTAGAATTTGAAATGAGCATGATGGGAGAATTGAGATTCTTTCTGGGAATTCAAGTCAACCAAACTCCAGAGTGCACTTACATACATCAGACCAAATATGTTAAAGAACTTCTGAAGAAATTTAACATGACTGATAGTAAGCTGGCAAAGACTCCCATGCATCCAACTAGTTCACTAGGCAAGGAAGAGGTAAGTAAGAAAGTAGATCAGAAACTCTACAGAGGTATGATAGGATCTCTTATTTACTAAACTGCTTCTAGACCTGACATATTGTTCAGTGTATGCTTGTGTGCTAGATTCCAATCAGATCCTAGAGAATCACACTTGACAGCTGTCAAGAGGATTCTAAGGTATCTGAAAGGTACTTCTAATGTGGGTTTGTGTTACAGAAAATCTAATGATTTCAAATTAGTTGGATTCTGTGATGCTGACTACGCTGGAGACAGAGTGGAAATAAAAAGTACTTCTGGAAGTTGTCAATTTCTAGGAAGAAATCTAATCTCTTGGTACAGCAAGAAGCAACCCACAATTGCACTATCAACCACAGAGGCAGAATATATTGCTGCTGCTGGATGTAGCACACAGATGCTCTGGATAGAACGTCAGCTAGAAGACTATCAGATATTTGAAAGTAACATTTCTATATTCTGTGATAATACTTCTGCTATATGTTTGTCTAAAAACCCCATTTTACACTCTAAGGCAAAACATATAGAAATTAAGCATCATTTCATCAGAGACTATGTTCAGAAGGGAATTATAAATTTAGCCTTTGTTGATACAGATCATCAATGGGTAGATATTTTCACAAAACCCCTTGTTGAAGATAGATTCAAATTTATTCTGAAAAATATTAGTATGGATTTGTGTCCAGAATAATATTTGTCAGAAGCAAATTTTACAGATGCAAAAATGTTTAATGCTCTGAAGTATTTCATTTGATTACTTATTCATTTCCTTAAATTACTTTATTTGTGAAACTCTGAACTAACATTACTCAGAGGATCTGAACGTTGGTTAACGTTTCATTTCTTAAGAGAATTCAGAAGCACATGCAAGCAAACACGTGTCACTCTGAATCTGCAAAGGTGGCATGTACACTACTGAAGAGACGTTTGAGGTGAAGTTTGAATAGTGAAAATCTTGATTTTCCCCCCAAATTTGTCAGAATCAATTAATGCTTGAAATGATTTTTATTTTTTTTCATTAAATGCTATGTGTGAACGTGCCATTATCTGTTTGTTTGTATGCCTAAGTGTTTACTATAAATATCACATCTCTTACCACTTTCACACTTTTCACATCTCAAAACGTTTATGCATTTCTGTCTCCTTTTCTCTCTTCACAAAAACCCTAAACGTTTGACAAACTCATCTTCAATGGCAACTTCATCATCCACTGCTGCACAGTTTCAATCAACCATGGCTGCAGTTACTTCTGCAAATATGGGTGTGACTCCATATACGACACCAAAGAGAACTTTGTTAACACCTGTTGACAAACTGGAAGTTCTTTGTGAATCAATGGTGGAATTTGATTCAGTGGCTGAAAATGGATTTGAATTTCGTTCAATAGTTGATGCTCAAGGCTGGGTAAAATACTTTGACAGATTGTTTGGACCAGTTTACCCTGATCTGGTAAAAGAATTCTGGATACATGCTTCTGTATACCCTAAATTCATCTTGTCTTCTGTTCTGGGTAAGGAAATTATAATCACAGAAGATCTAATCAGAAAACTCATAGGATATGAGGAGACTGATGGAGTATCTCATCTGCCAGCTGGGCGTGTAGATATGGAAGAAGTTTATGAGGAAGTCATGACTGCTGGATAGGCCTCTAACAAATTTAAAGATCTGAAGCCTTACTACAAGCTCTGGGCAAAGATTTTCATGGGATGCATTCATCACAGAAAGTCTACAAACTCTCCAGATTACGTAAACAATGAACAACTCTATTTTATGTACTGCTTAAGTCAGAGCACCAAGGTAGATCTTCCCTACATTCTGTTCATGCATTTATGGAATCATATAAATGCCTCCAGAGAATCTGTGAAAGACAAGGGTCAGAAGATCAGAACATGGATTCCTTTTGGAAGATTAATTTCAGATATTCTGACAGAAAATGGATTGGTAACTGCTCTGTATGCTGCTGGAGTCAAGGAGGAACTTGAGTCAATTGTTGGGAAGCCTCTGAATGCCAAAAGTCTTCAGAGACTTAAAACTGTAGAAGAACTCACATCAGCACCCAAGAAGCTGAATATCACTGAACTCAGTCAGAAGAGAATCCCAGTAGAAGACTACCCTCTGTTCTTTGCTGAAGAACCAAGGGAAATAATAGTGAGTTATATTGATTCTTGCAAGGCAGATGGAACGCTCATTTCTGCAGATATTCTGAAAAGAGTAAGGGAACCATTGCCTGATGGAGGAGATGAGATCACTAGAAAAAGAAGTCAATCAGAAGCAGAAGCTGTGCCTATTCAGAAGAAGCCCAAAGTTGCTGACAAGCCTCAGAAGCTGATCAAGAGGAAAGCATCTGGAGACGCTCCTTCTGTTCCTGCAAAACGTATCAAGATTAAAGGTACCAAATCTTTTGTATCTTCTGTAAATAATACTATTGTAAATGATTCAACATTTAAGTCTATTCCAAAACCACCTTCTACCCAAAAACAATTTGTTCCTGCTCCACCTCATATATCTGTTCCATCCCCACAAAAATCATCTAATCCTGTTTCCATCTCACCTGTAAAACCTTCTACTACACAATCATCTGTACCAAAACCAACAATAACAAAACCACAAAATCATACTCCACAACCAGAAAAATCAACAAAACAATCTGTACCACAACAACAACAGTCAGAAAAACAACCTCAAACAGAAAAACCTACAGAACAATCTGAACCACAACAAGAAAAAGAATCTGAACATCAACAACAAAAACAATCTGAACCACAACATGAAAAAGAATCTGAACATCAACAACAAAAACAATCTGAACCACAACCACAACAACAAGAAAAACAACCACAACCAGAAAAACCACCATCAACCACATCTGAACCTATTGGATCTGCAAAAGTTACATCTGATCCTATTACATCAGAACCACCTACATCTGAACCACCATCAAAACCTTCTGAAAATCCATTAGAAACAACTAACCCATCTGACACCCATATTCCTGAGACAGAGATTCTAAACATTACACCTCTCAAAACTGTTTTTGAAGTGTCCTATACCTCTTACACTCCAACCTCATCATCCAATTCATCAGAATCTGACATACACCCAAATTTTCTGGTATCCCCATCTCACAGAAATTCTGAAGTAAACCAACCAGAACCCCCTGTTTCTTCTGAAGTTATTATTCCAAATCCTATTCCAACACCTAAACCATCTTCTGAAATTACCATTCCCAATCCTACCCCTGCACCCAAGCCAAGAACATCTGAAAATGTACCTTCTGCTTCGTGCAAACTATTTTCTTCCAACAAACTTCCTTCTGGTTTCACTTTGAAAAATTTCTACACCACAATTGAACCATCTGACACTATCACTCCTCTCAAACCCAAACTTACCATCATTCTACCATCTGTGCTTCAAACATATATTAAAACAATGTCAGCAGTACCTTCATCAGATCCAAAACCATCCTCTGCTATATCTGCAAAATCTGATAAACCTGCTAAATCTGCTTTCAAACCTTACTCTGATAAACCATTTGATGTGGTTTCCTATCCAACAAAAGAAAAACCAAATCTGATAAATGCTTTATCCAGATCAAAACCTGACAAATCATCTGAAATTCCATTCATACCCTACTACCCTCCTCCTCTGATCTCCATTCATAAATCCATCTTTCCACCTACTCCCCAACCCAAGCCAATAACCTTGGAAACTCTGTTACACCCAAGACCTAGACTGAATGTTGATCATTTATTTACAAGTTTTTTTGCAAGAAATACAGAAGTATTTAGATTCTGTACAGAGAAAATGTTCATCAACAGTGGATGCAAAGAAATCTAATGCCATTTGGAATGGCTTCATAAACAGATTCAACACTGTAGCATCAAATCTGAAGAACGTATGTTCTGATGATGCAAAGCTCAGATTTGCTGAAGCGGCTAGAAGTCTGTTCTGGACGGTTAAGAGATCTGGACAATTACTTCTTACGGATGCTCCTTCATCATCAGAAGAGAATACTGCATCTGCATCTGAAGACAACCCCCTGGCTATGACTCTGATAGAACATCATTCTGGCTCTACTGCTCCTAGCTCCAAAGCCCCTATGGAAATTGACTTTGTTCAAGCTTCAGAAACGGTTCCACCTTCTTCATCTGAGATTAAGAAAGAATATCCAGATCTTGAAGATAAGATTGATGTTCTGGAAGCTGGTCAATCAGAAATCAAGTCATGGATGGCTAAACAAGATAAGAAGTCTGAAGACATGACTCAGTGGATGTCTCAACAGGATCAGAAGAATGAAACCATGGTTAAGTGGATGTCAAAACAAGAACAGTCCTCTTCTGAGATCACGGATCTGTTGAAGATGCTTTTGTCAAAACACTCTTAGTTTATTTCTTTTTTCTTTTGATGTTTGCATCTAATGTTTGCATATGTATTTGAATATATTCTGATGTGTGTACTTTTGCTCTAAATGAATGAATGAATGTTTCAAAGTTTTCTCCACATGATTTATCTCATTTATTGTTTCCTTTTCTTTGTCTTTTCTAAGTTATTACTTTTTGCTTATGACAAAAAAGGGGGAGAAAATAGATCTGAACTGTTTAATTAAACTTCACCAGAATGAAACTTCAGACATATCAATTTTATCTAACATAAAATCTGAGTATTTTAGAACATTTGATAAGTAAACTCTGTAAAAGAAACTCTGAGACTCTCAAATCATTTGACAATTATCAGACTCTGACTTTGAAATATGCAAGACACTCTGACTCTCAAATGGTTAAGAACAATCAAGTTCTAACTTTGAAAAATACTCAAGACAAAAGGGAAGTTTCTATTCCTTATTTATATTTAATTCAAGGGGAGATTCATCATCTCAGGGGGAGTTATAATTATTCTATTTTCAATTAAACAAAATTTCTGATGTTTTTGTCATCATCAAAAAGAGGGAGATTGTTAGAACACAGATTGGTTCTTAATAATATCTCTATGTTTTAATGATAACTATTATGAAATTTTGTAATTAAGAATTATATACTCTAAAATTTGCTTAAGAGTGTTTGCTGCAGATATTAAAGTAATTATCACTCCAGAAGCAAATCAGAATTGAACATAAGAAATATGCTAGGCTCTGAAGCGTCAGATGCATCCATTAGAAGATTCTGAACGCTGCCATCAGAAGATCCTGAGCGTAGCCTCCAGAAGGACCTGAAGCAGAAGCTCCAGAAGAATCTGAAGCAAGTCAGAAGCATCTGAACCAAAGAAGAATTCTGTATGAAGAGTTTTCAAGCATAGTTACTACAGAAGATTCTGAGAGTACTAAAGATGCCGGTACTGAGGATCTGACTCAAATATGTTCTGAACTTATACACGCTAAAAGCACACCTGCTGCAAAGACTCTGATTCAGCAAAACTCTGATCAACATCAGAAGGCTCTGATCAAATTAGACTCTGATGATTCTTGCTGAAAATTGATGAAGAAGAATTCAAAGATTATGTCCGTTGGAATATCCAAACGACTCTTTCCTTATTTATGCTAGACACAAGAACACAGACAAAAAGGATTTCTCTGTGCTTTCTTCTTCTAGGAAAGGGCACTTGATGTGAAGACAAAAAGGCTCAGACCTTTTGGTACACTCTTCTCAACGTGAAATACTCTTGGATCAATGTGCCTATAAAAGCAAGTCTCCAACCATCTTCTTTAGTTGACGTTTTACCTGAAAAGAAATCATTATCCAAAGCTCTCATACAATTCACATTCTTTCTAGAATTAATTTCTTTGTTCTTAATATTAAGTGAAAAATCACAGTTGTGATAAAGCTTTATTAGAAGCAATTTAAACACTTGTATTTGTTATTACATTTGATTGTAAGAAAACCTTAAGAAGATCCAGTTGGATCAGTAGTTCTTGAGAAGACTTTGAACAGTTGTTCTTAGTGCTTACTATTTTAATCAGTTGATTAAATAGTGGATTAAGTCCTTGATTGAGAAAGGCAAATCACTCTAGGAAGGGTGGACTGGAGTAGTTGAGTTCAACGAACCAGGATAAAAATTCTTGAGTTTTTATTTCTAAGTTTTTATCTTCATACTTATTCAACCCCCCTTCTAAGTATTTTCTCACCTTCAAAGGAAACGATCGGAAAAACCTAACGAAAAAGGAAAAGACAAGGTCATCGCAACCAAGTCTTGGGTTCGGGAGTCGGTTACGTAAGGGGAAGGTATGAGCACCCCTCACGTCCGTCGTACTCGACGGGATCCACGCTTGTTGTCTATCTAAGGGTGTGTTTAATCTATCTACGCTATAGGATCTCAGGAAAAAAAAGAAAAGAAAAGAGACTCGACAAAGCATCGCCGCTCTGTGCCTACGTATTCCCTCGTGCAATGGGAAATTCAGAGTCAACGTAGTTCGGCTAACTATGGGCGAAAGGTGGGGGAAGGTTGCTCACCAAAACATCGCGTCTTGTGCCTACGTATCCTCATCTGGTATGAGAAATCAGAGTAAACGTAGTTCGGGCGACACAAAACCACAGGTTGATTAAGTGTTTTAACTGAGTAGGGTTAAACCATCGTTCTAGCAGTTAGGGACAAAGCCTGTTTGCGGTAAAACCAAAGCTTAACAACACTCCTTTTTTACGAAAAAGGTTTTCCTAATTAATCCCGAAGGAAAAAGTTTGATGTTTTGTTTTGTGTTTTTTAGTGAAGTGAATTAATTCGGCTTGTGATTCACGTTGCACTAAAGACTATGACATAGGAACGAATGCGTCGCATATCGCCCCCAAATGGGACGTACACTAAACACTCTAGACAAGCGAAAGGAGACCCCTCACTCATCATTCCCCACGTGATTAAGGCTCGTAGCGTACAATGTTCATCGTATTTATTAGATGAATTAGCATGTTTTGAGATGAGAAGAGAGACGCACGGTCCTAAAGTTGTCATGCAAAGTGGGCCTAAAGTTTGGATTAAAGAGGGGAAAATCTACCCTAATGTTAGCATGCATGGTTTGAACCTAATGTCTATCATAATCAATCTTGAACAAGAAAGATTAAAAGTCCTAAGGGAACATGACAAAGGAAGACAAAAGAAGCACAAGATAAATTCAATCACAAGATAACATGAAAGAAGAAAGAATGCATATGCAATGCAACACACAAGCAAAGGGAGGAAAAAGTGTGGGGTAAATACCTCCACAAGCACATCTCGACCTTTATTAATGCAAGAAAGAATCTGCAAAAAGAATGCACACAAAGCAAAGAAATGCAAGAAGGCAAGCAAACATGAACATGCAAGCACATCACAACTTTGAACGACAACTACGAAAGTATGCCCTCAAGTGGAAACCAAACACACGTGTCGATGAAATCACGATTAAATAATCGAGAACAGTGGCATATATCCAAAACATCTCACTCCTAATGCATCACACTGATCCATGACGATTTGAAGTGAAACGGTACCGAAACAAGCATGAAAAACAGCAAAAATAGGTCTGTTGGAGCAGTGTTAATCGATTAACAACAGGTGTTAATCGATTAACCATTGAAAAACAATTGAAAAAGTGAAAGTTTGAACGTGTTAATCGATTAACAAATTACGTTAATCGATTAACACTGTGTGAACTGTAGAAAAATTGAAAGTTTGATCTGGTTAATCGATTAACACCAGAAGTTAATCGATTAACACTGCTCCAACAGCAGAAAAACACTTTTCAGCAACTTATCATTTAAGCAAACATCCACATGATCTCATAAACAATTGTGCACGAAATTAAACCATAAAGCAGTGATCTAAACAAGATGTAAACACATCTAAACAACACCATCACAATTCATATGGATCAAGAATCAACCAAAATCAATCAAAGATGAAGATTAACATGATTATGCAAAATAAGCTAAAAAATGCAATAGATTTAGAATTCCAACCTTCGAAGCGGAGAATTGCTTCGGTTAATGTTGATTAACTTCGAACGTGTAGATCTAAACAAGAAATCAGGAATAATTCAAGATCCAAGCCAATTCTTGTAATAGAAGTGATGATCAACCAAAATCAAGCCAAATTCTTCCAAATAATCACTTCTAGATCCACTTTAAAATTCAGATCCAAGTTTGCACGAAAATCAAATGGAAAAATGGAGATGATGATGATAAAGGATGAAGGTTTGAGCTCAAGAATTCATTGATTCCAATGGAGAATCAAAGAATTCAATGGATGAAGAGCTTTGGTGAGGGTTTTGGAAGTTGAGAGAAACTTGAGAGAATTGAGATGAATTCTGAAAATGAGAGTGAAAAATGAAGCTTAGATGTGTGAGGTTTAGAGTAGATCACTTAAATGCTCCTTAGGCTTAGATCCAAATGAGAGGTTTGGAATGTGGTTTGTGAAATTTGATTTGGAATGAGGAATGGAGATTTGGAGGGGAAATGAGATTAACCAAAATTCAAGATGATTCTAGATCCATCCCAAGTGTAAAATTGAACTTCTAGGTGATCAAAATTGGACCCCAAAGTGACCCCCTTTGAAAATTCACGTGCAGAGGCAAAACCTACACTAGTTAATCGATTAACAGTTTGGGTTAATCGATTAACACTATTAAAATTTCAAATCTGGCCTGATTTTGATTTGGTTAATCAATTAACACATTTGGTTAATCGATTAACACCTCCAAAAATTTGAATTTGGCGCCTTTTGGAGGGAAATCTGCACATTTGCCCGTTTTCAACCGTTTTGAGCTCTGTTAAGCGTCTGGAAATACTTGCAATAACTTGAATGCTGCTTCCTGTGCTAAAATACCCTGCAATATAAAATAAAATCAGTCTCTCGACCGCTGGGCAAAATAAATTCCAAGGACTCTGATACTTGCTATTTCGTCTCTTGCACCAAAAACAAAAACTGAGCCACGGGAAAACCTTGATCCCGTGTCTCAAGAACGAATGCTATGCAAATGTAGAAATGCGAAAATGCAAAGAAACAAAAGCCAGATACTGCTAAAACGGAAAGGAAATTTTTGGGGTGCTACAACTGCCCCTATTCAAACAACTCGGACCTGAAGGCAGGAAAAGCATCCGCTTTTAAACATTCAATGTATAAGGTGATTGAATACAAAAGAACCCGGAAATTTGCACCCTGCAGGGATGCAAAACAGCGAATACCAACCAAGAGTTGGAATACGACACGCTGGGGATAATGATCAAAGGATACCAATCAAGAGTTGGGATACAACCAAAGGATAACAACCAAGAGTTGGAATAAAAGCCAACGGATACCAACCAAGAGTTGGGATGAAGCAAACAACAGATACCAACCAAGAGTTAGGATAACAAATGAAGGATACCAACCAAAAGTTGGGATAACGAACCAAGGAATACCAACCAAGAGTTGGGATAACGAACCCTGGATACCAACCAAGAGTTGGGATGAAACAACCAGATACCAACCAAGAGTTGGAATAACAACTGAAGGGTTCCAACCAAGAGTTGGAATACGAATAGAGGATACAACCAAAGATACCAACAAAGAGTTAGGATAACAAACTCTGGATACCAACCAAGAGTTGGGATACAACCAAAGATACCAACCAAGGGTTGGGATAACAAACTCTGGATACCAACCAAGAGTTGGGATACAATCAAAGATACCAACCAAGAGTTGGGATAACAAACTCTAGATACCAACCAAGAGTTTGGATACAACCAAATATACCAACCAAAAGTCGGGATAAAGCAAGGCACGCCAACAAAAAGTTGAGATAACGACCAAAGGATACCAACCAATAGTTGGGATAACAAACCAAGGATACCAACCAAAAGTTGGGATACAACCAAAGATACCAACCAAGAGTTGGAATTAAACAACACTACCAACCAAGAGTTGGAATACGAATCAAGGAATACCAACCAAGAGTTGGGATAACGCTCAAAGAATATCAACCAAGAGTTGGGATAACACCCTAGATACCCACCAAGAGTTGGGATAACTCTCCCATAAGATACCAACCAAAAGTCGGGATAACGACCCTGCTAGGGAACAAAAGAGAAAATTAACCAAACAACCTCGTGGCGACTTCACTGGGGAAAAAGTAGACTAACCAGACAACTCTGCTCGGGATAAACATCTATCAAAAGATAGTAATCGAAAAATACCATCGAAAAGATGGGATAAAGGTTACTCTCCGGGGACAACAACCAAGCACTACCAACCAAGAGTTGGAATCACCACAACACTAACCGAAATTTAAATGGCGAGGCGACTTCGCTGGGGAGGTATACTGACCAAAAGTCAGAATCAACAACTAGGAAATAAAGGTTACCAACCAAGAGTCGGAATAACATCAACAAGACGACCAAACCGGATATTACCACCCAAAAGATGGGATCAAACTCCACTAGGGAACTAAAGACTACCAACCAAAAGTTGGAAAACAAACAGACGACCAAGCTGGGTATTACCGACCCTACTGGGGAATCAAAGACTACCAACCGAAAGTAGGGATAACGTCAACCAAACCTTACCAACCAAAAGTTGGGAATAACAAACAAGGCTACCAATCAAAAGTTGGAATCAAACAACACTACCAACCAAAAGTTGGAATCAAACCAAGCTATCACCAAATCTTCCCGAGAAACAATACCAAAGTAATACCAACCAAAAGTCAGGATAACTCCTACACACCGAAGATTACCAGCCAAGAGTTGGAATGAAATCCGTAAAACTTCGCCAACCAAAAGTTGAGATAACAACTCCACTGAGGAATAGAGGAGGACTGCCAGCCAAAAGTTGGAATAACAAATCTACCAACCAAAAGTTGGAATAACAACTCCAGGAAAGGAAGACTACCAACCAAAAGTTGGGATAACAACTGCAGGGCATAACATCCAACCAAAAGTTGGGAAATAAAGCTACTAACCAAAAGTTAGGATAACCAGGACAGATTATCATCGACCAAAAGTCTGAACAAAAGCTACTAACCAAAAGATAGGATCACCAAGAAAAATCCTTATCGACCAAAAGTCAGAATAAGAGCTACTAACCAAGAGTTAGGATTGCCAGGGAAAGATCAACATCGACCAAAATTCGGAACACAAGCTACTAACCAAGAGTTAGGATTGCCAGGAAAAATCCTCATCGACCAAAAGTCGGAACAAGAGCTACTAACCAAGAGTTAGGATCGCCAAGGACGCTAAACGAAGCTGACTCTACCATAGAAGACTACCAACTAAAAGTTGGGATGATCATCCAGAACTACCAACCAAGAGTTGGAATAAAAGGCTACTAACCAAAAGTTAGGATCGCGAGAGGCGCTGAACAAAGCTGACTACCAACCAAAAGTTGGGACGATCATCCAAGATTACCAACCAAAAGTTGGAATAAAAGGCTACTAACCAAAAGTTAGAATCGCCGAAAACGCTGAACGAGAGCGAATTGACCACAACAAAGGTTACCAACCAAAAGTTGGAATCCCCAACTTTGCTGAGGAAAATAAGGATTAACCACCAAAAGTTGGAATAACATCCAAATGCCAACAGGTCACCAATCAAAAGTTGGAATGAAACAAAGATTACCAACCAAAAGTTGGAGCAAAGACTCTGTGAGAGGGAACCAGAGATTACCAACCAAAAATTGGGATAAATCACCCTAGAATTACCAACCAAAAGTTGGAATACCAAGCACCATAATTCGGACTACGTCGGGGATTACCAACCAAAAGTTGGGAAAATGCAACAGAATCAACCGACTCACACTTGGCAATGAAAGTCCTGACAGGGAAAGAGAGGTTCAAACACACCATTCTGTCAAGGAACATCATTTCACCAAACAACTCTGTTGGGGAAAAGAGACGTCTGAACAACAGGCTTAACCAGGGAAGAAGGCGTTTACAGGCGACTCACCTGGAGAGAATGGCGACGTTTAACCAAACGACTCAGCTGAAGAAAGAAGAAGTTTAACCAAACGACTAACTGGGAATAATCCGATAACATGACCAACCCAAATATCCACACCAATCAGGGATAACACGAAAATCTCCTGAATCAAACAACCTCTAGCACCAAACCTGGCTTATGCTTCAGATGCATATGTTTGAAAATGGCGTAATGCTCCATATAAAATGGAAAGGCTACACATTTGGTAAAATTCAATGGAAAAATGCAAATGCTAAGGAGCCACTCTAGAAAAATAAATTCTGGAGAGAAGCGACCAATCCTGCCGGGGATGAAATCAAACTCTGCTGAGGGAAACATCCTTGACGGCTCCCCAGGATAAACTCTTCCAGGGAACGAAAGGCTCGGCCGGGGAAATGCCTTGGATGGCCTTCTAGAAAAACTCCACCCTGCTAGGGAAAACACCAAACATTCCACTCAGTGGGGAAACGAAGACAACGCTGACCGCTCCACTCTGCTCGGAAGGGAATCCGCCATTTGGGGACGTACAAGTAACAAACCGCCCTACTTAGGAATATCAGAGACTTCTATTGAGAACTCCACTCTATTGGGGAATGGACCACACCCTGCTTAAACACTGTTATGTCAAGGGAATCAGCACTAAACTCTGCTCGAGGAAGAAACCTTGAATATTGATATTACCGGGAAAACACCAGAACGTCGACTCCGTTGGAGAGAGGGCGTCAAAGACGTTGCCTCTGCAGGAGAATAATACTGGATTGCAATCTACCCTGCCGCCGAGGGAATATCCTTCAACCTACTTTGCTAGGAACATGTTGCGAACAAATCCACCCTATTGGAGATTAGCCTTTGTAGGGAGACAAAGCTTTCTTCTGTTGGAGATACACTACACACCCCGCTGGTTACAATACTTCTAATTCACTAGGAATGATTGTGCCAAGTATGGTTGGGCTTTTGGTTTTTTTGTCGAAGGTCAGGTACAACTGATATTGAGAAATGTTTTGTCCGACTTCCTGATATTCGTCTTGAACTTGAAGGTCGACTAATCCTGCTTGAGTAACTCTGCTAAGCTCTGAAAATATGGAGAGGAATAGTCCCTTCATTTTCAATTTTGCCCCAGCCTGTGGGATCTCTGTAAAACTTCCTCACGAGAAGACTTGAAATTTATGTACCCTGATGGGTTGACATGAACAACTTCAGCATTTTGAAACTTGAAGAGGTACTTCCAGTTAATATCCTTCTGGGTTAGAATATCTCTTGGGCTCTCGGGGTAGTCTGCCCCAGCCTTGCCACAACCTTGCCCCTGACCGACTGATTTTCGGATGGCTGACTCCCATGATATGGTCATTTGATATTGCTTGCCCCAGTTCAACGGAGTATTCAGGAGTTCTATAGTCTATCAAGATCAAACTTTCCATTGTGGAAACTCTCCTGATGTCAAGTGCTTATTTGCAAGTAAAACAAATTGTTCTGCACAAAAGATACATTAATGCAATGCATATGATAGTTTTGAAATCCAAGTCTGTTCACTGGAAAAATTGTGACATATAGTGAATGAATCACTTATCATAATGTCAACCCTAGTAACAACCTGATAAGAGGAACCCTTTTAGGAGTCAGTTTTGAAGCGATCTTTACCGAAGTATGCTTTTGAAACAACTCTGCTTCAATTAGAACTTTTGAAGGTTGTAACTTGGTCAGGTTCACGGTTTTAGAAAAAAGGGATATAAGGCTCAAAACTTATTCTAACCCATCCATTCTCCGTGATGTTCTCCAATCCTACGTTCAGCTAATTCGACACTAGTGCTCACCTTTCAAAGGTTGAGTGACAGGAATGATGGTTCATGAAACCACAAGTATTTTGGAGTGGAAGTCACTTGCTTTTCGTTTTTTGGGTGCCTGGAGTCACACAACTTGTTCTTTCGAGGGTTTTCCTTTTGTAATCCTTTTCGCTTTTCGCTTTTTCCGTTTTTCCCTAACTTTTGCCTGGACTGGCTCTTTTGAGCTTCTTTTGATTTCAAAGTCCAGCGGGATGCCCTAATTTTTGCCTGAGTCGCTTGTTCTCAAATTATTGACTTAGCGAGCTTCTTTCTTTGATTCTTTTTCTTTTTTCGAACAAATCGTGTGACACCGGCTTGTCTGACTTGTTAAAGGGATTGTGACTGTTTCACTCCTTGATCGGCGAGGATAACCACTATGGTTTTTTAGGTTTTTTAGGCACGACCTATAGAGGAATGATTGATCCTCGAACGAGAACACTCCTTTTGCAATTTGGACGCTCGGTCAAATTAACTGACACCTACCCTGCCCCGGTTTAAGATTGAGGGTTTTTTCATTTTTCAGAAGGAAACTCCTACAGTTGGCTCAAAGGAGTTGACAAGGGATTACCATCCTTATATCTTCGGTGTTTAGGAATTTGAAACAATGCATGTACATCATCAGCAGGTTTCATTCAAAAGCATACAATCGGAAGCTTGCACGTCTTTCAATTTCGTCATCCTCCCCGGATTCCGCTTAAACAAGCGTTAAACATCAATTAAAAACATAAGTGAACACAAATGGATTTAATCAAAAACCTGCATATTCATTTCATTATCAATATCAATATCAATTGAAAACAAACAAGTTTTACAAATGAGTTCGCACTTTAACAAAAAAGAAACTACAAATGCAAAGAAATGACATGATAAAAAAGATTGACAGCTTCTGGGAACCAGGCTTTCAAATCTTGACTTGCTGCTGAGTCAGCCACCTTCAGAATTGCTCGTCTAAGTCAATTTGATGCTCTTCCGAACCTCTGCCATCGGTAAATCCTTCCACAACATTAACCACTGAACCCACATGATTGGATGAAGGAAGATTGCTGATCTGTATCCCCTGAGGTGTGATTGAAAACCTATTGGAGTCCAGTAGAGTCTGAATCTTGCTTTTAAGCACCTTACAATCTTCGATTGAATGCCCCTGTGCCCTAGCATGGTACTCACAACGGGTGTTGACATTAAAACCTGGCGGATACGGAGGAATCTCTAGGTTAATCCTCTTTGGCACTATCAAACCACCTCTGATAAGATCTGGAAACATCTGACTGTACGACATTGGCAACCGAGGGAAATGTCTCTCTGGCGTCTTTGGTCTTTATCGGGCGTGCTGACGCTGCTGATGATGGCATGACCCTTGACTCTGGCAAGAAAATAATATCTGATACAAAGACCCAAAAGATTGTTGACTTTGAGCATTTGAAACATCTGGAGACTGAGTCTGAGGTATCGGGGACTCCCTTTTCTCAGGTATTTTCATCCTCAGGCTTGGCCTAGAAACAGGCAACAGCTGTGGGCATGAAGATTCTGAGATTACAGATTGCAATACATACTCCTGACCTGATGCGGCTTCAGGGGAGCGAATAGGTACATCCACCTTTTTTGCAACGAATGGGATAGGACCACCTGGTACGCTTACGCCGCCCGGCATTAACTCAACTGCCTTTGAATCAATTGAGTCATGAACTTTGTACTTAAAAGCTTTGCAGTTCTCGACATTATGCCCTGGTACCTCAGAATGGAAATCACAACGGGCACTTGCACCATAGCCTGGTGGTGGCTCGCTAGTAAATAGAGCCAGAGTCCAAAGTTCAACCAATCAAAGTTGAAGCAAGAGTTGCAGCAACTAAGCTAAAGTCATAGAGATCTGGTTGAAGATTTTGTTGGGCTGCTTCGGCCTCTAAGCATACCTCCTAGTCTTAAGATTGTCTCGGGAAACAGGAGGTAGCTGCTGATGGGGAAATTCTGGAAACTCAAGTCGTGCAGAAGATCCTTGAGGCTCACCATGCCTTGGGAGAGGTTCCACAGATAAAGGTGGGACAACCATCTCTGCTGCAGCTTCAGGCACCTGATCGCCCTCCTTTCTTAGCACATTCCTTATCACTTCTGTGATCAGGCCCATCTGAGTATTCAGTTGATGAACCTCTTCCTTAAGCGCCTTTTGATCCAGACATAAGGCTTGCATGTCCACCATGAATTGTCCCATCTGGCTTCAGACTTCCCTCAACTCTGCCCGAACCTGATCCACTACTCTTTGCTGATTCCCTCGAGTTGAATATCCATGGCAACTGAACTCCTCAATCTCGTTACTTAAGAAAACCAAGCAGAGATAAGAACACGAGGCCCCTGAGAACCACCTGCGATGCAAATGAAAATGCAAGATGCAAACATGTTTATGTATGCATAGGGAGATCTTCCCCGTGATTCCAATTTCAATAAACAAGAACAACAGAGATGGACAAAAACACCACAATAAATCTTCTCATATATCAAGTAAGGCTGAGATAATACAATGACCAATGAGAAATATCTGCATACAAAGATGTATTGATCTCATCCAACATCCCTGGTGATGATCAAAATATAAAAACAAAGAAGCTACAAAAGATAAACCCCCTAGTAACCATGCTCTTTGCCCCAGGCCTGAACCTCCCTAAGCATCGTCCTCGTATCTGGATGATCTAGTATATCAATCAACTCTCTGATGAGGGTGTCCCTTTTGCGTATCACATCTCGGAGATAGTGATAATGATCCTCCCAAGCATCTTTGCCGAAGGCATCTTCAAGCCTGGGTTTCTTCACCTCTGCCCGAATCTTGAACTCTTCAAGTGCTGATAAATTTTCCTAGTACTTCTGCTCAATCGCGCATCTGCGGAATGATTCTATCAATACCTCTTTCTCCTTAGTCTTGAGTTGTGCCTTCAACTTATCAACCTGAATACGAAGCTGATCCTCTCTACTCTTGTTGGCAGTCACAGTAGCATTCCACTGTTTCTCAAACTTGGATATCTTCAGATATGCTCTGTCTAAATCCTCCTTCTTAATCTTTAGAACGTCACAAGTGCTTTTCATATCAATACCGACTTGCTTCCATGCTTGTACCTGATCAACAAGTTCTTTCTCCAACTTGGTCAATACTTCTGACTTCGTCTTGGCCAAATAAACAGTTTCACCCTTATCATGTTTTAGCTGACTGATCTCCTGTTTTAGCTCTTCATTCTCTTTGCGCAGTTCTTCCTTCTCTGTCCAAAGCTTGTTATATCTCAAGATGTCGATGGTTGTAGGCAGCTCAATGACTAAGGGATATAGTGGCACTTCAACAGGAAACAACAACAGTACCTCTTCAACTCTCTTCTGAATCCACTCCAAGTAGGGATCACAGGCTCTACAATCTCCTTTGCCTAAAGAAAGCTTTCCCTTCTTGTGAATTTTACCCCAAGCATCCACGGATCTAGCCGAGATACCATGATCAGCTACACCTGTGAAGTACAAAGATTCCTGCACTTCTTCTTCTTTTGGAGGTCCTCTCAAAGCATAATCAAACAGTCTGACAGCCAGAGAAGGATTATAGTTGATGCCGCCTTTCCTCCCTATCAAGGGCACATTAGGAAAGCTACCACAACTAAAGATAAGCTCACGACCCAGCAGGTCTCGGTTGAACCAAACGATATCCTTTTCTGTTAAACCCATAAGCCTCTTTGACCATTCAGACGAATCCCTCATATCCACAAATGCTCCAGAGCGAGGAAGGTGATCAACAAACCACTTATGCAACAGCGGTGCACAGCAAGAAACCATCTTTCCTCTTCTTTTCTCGTTCTTGTAGTATACCGAATGATACAAATCTCCTAGCAGAGTAGGTACGAGGTTCCTGGAAGCAAAGATATGAAAAGCATCAAAATCCACAAAGTCTGGTACATTGGGAAACAACACAATGCCATAGACACACAGAGCCAAGATAGCACTGAAAACCACCCAACAACCCTTTCCAGCATACTCTCGGGCTTTGTCCACCAAGAAAGATAAAGTAAAGTCGGGAACTCTGTTTCTGCTGATAACATGGTCTACCAAGTCAGAGGCGCTCAAAGAAAGAGCGGCGGATAACTTCTCAAGATTAGGTTCTTCTTCGGAACTGAAGAACGACACCTTATTTAGGATCGGAACACCTAAGATGAAGGCGAACTCTTCCAAAGTCAGAACCAACACATAGTCTGGGAATGTGAAACAGCGTAGTGGCGGATCATAAAAATGTAGCAGGGTATGAATAGCTCCATACTCATAGCTCGTGATCTTACGGACAAGATTCAGAATACCCCCATAATTTTCCCTGAAGGTTGCAAGAACACCAGGATCAACCAGGGAAATCAGACCAAATAAAGGTCCTAACTCAGGTGCAGGAAACTTGTACACAAGAATCCTCTTTCTGCTTGCTTCCATCTCTACAGAAGACTAGTACCAGAATCAAGGGAAAGACAAGAACCTATAACACACATAAACATGCCATGTTAAATGCAGGATGATTATGCAGATGCAAACATGGGATCAAGGTATCCAATGCTCAAATTTGTTGTTGTGCCGTTGACTGAACTCAACCAGAGCTCTGCTCTAATCAGAGCACTGAGATAATAGAAAACCGGAGTACTCAGGATCAAAAGTCCGCACTTAGCAAGAAAACCAGGGATGGTTGAAGGCCAAGTTTTCTATAAAACCCATCCCCTCTCGCATGTGGGTTCTAGTCTTGAAAGGTACGGCATCCTATGCGGGTTGTTAGTGTCACAGACTTTCGAGAAACGATGATACGTTCACCATTTATGGTCTGGCATCATAGTCAAACGAAGCGCCTCACTTAGCTGACTTCCCAAATGAACGGTCTCCAGAGTCGAGAGTCTCTATAAGTCAATATTCCCTCAACTGCACCAAACGCGCAGGCTAGAATATCTCTAAAGAAAAACCTCGTCTAAACGTGAATTTCACACGAGCTAATCCGTGGCCAAACGCCACACAAGCTCCCGCTACTCTCCACACTAATCCTGTGTGTATACTCAAGCCCAGGTTCGGCTTATCTCTCAATGGAACGACCCACCCCACCCCACAACACAACAACAACATAATATGATAATAAAATGCAAATGCAATAATATACAACAGATACTGTACATAAAGCAAAAATAACTGCACAACAGTAAACACCCAAAGACGCAACAGACAAACGCTAGGATTGACTCGCATAGGGGATGTTCCTGTCCCCAACAGAGTCGCCAACTGCCACAACTGCGAAAACACCCGGCGAAAAACAGAAGAGTCACCACCTTTCGTTATTTATCCCAAAGAGAGGGAAGGAAACAATCGGAAAAACCTAACGAAAAAGGAAAAGACAAGGTCATCGCAACCAAGTCCTGGGTTCGGGAGTCGGTTACGCAAGGGGGAGGTATGAGCACCCCTCACGTCCGTCGTACTCGACGGGATCAATGCTTGTTGTCTATCTAAGGGTGTGTTTAATCTATCTACGCTATAGGATCACAGGAAAAAAAGAAGAAAAGAAAAGAGACTCGACAGAGCATCGCCGCTCTGTGCCTACGTATTCCCTCGTTCAATGGGAAAGTCAGAGTCAACGTAGTTCGGCTAACTATGGGCGAAAGGTGGGGGAAGGTTGCTCACCAAAACATCGCGTCTTGTGCCTACGTATCCTCATCTGGTATGAGAAATCAGAGTAAACGTAGTTCGGGCTGTAACACCCCCTTTCTATACCCCCAAATAATACAATTAATCATTTAAGCATAATTCAAATTTTTATCAGAGTACATATAAGTCATGGCATAAAAGGGGTATGTCACATTATCACAAAAGAATTCAACGCATACAACACCTGCTCAATCAGATATGCAACAACGGGTCAACACCCACAAGAAAATATTTAGAACAAGGCGGAAACATCTAAATATTCCTTATTTCCAAGACATGTATTCACATATACAATTGTCATCCAACATGTTAACAAAACATAACATCAGCAGATACATACACAGATGTATCACAAAAGAATCAAAATAACTCCTATCTACTCGGTGCTACATATCAGAGTCGACCGACCAAAAAAGAATGAAGTCACACTTCACAAAAATATCTCCAGCCATCTAATCTGCAATGCCTCATAGAGCATTATAAAACAGCAGAAGGGTGAGAAACAATATCATAACAAATAATGCATAAAGGCATATATATATATATATATATATATATATATATATATATATATATATATATATATATATATATATATATATATATATATATATATATATATATATATATATATATATATATATATATATATATCATATCCACAATCATGCATCTTACGCTTTCTCACCACGACTCACATCGTACATCGCAATGTATCCACTAAAGTCTATTTACAAATAGAACATCAAGCATAAACAATATGCATCATTAAGGTTTATATCCATTCAGGAACATTCATACATGTTACACACATATACATATATACATATATTCATTCATACATATATATACATATATATATATATATCTTCAATCATTTCATTATGTCATTCACACCTTTCACATTATTCTAATAAACATACACAACATGCTTATTTCGCCATACATCATGCACAGATGTCAACACGCAAATCATAGAGGCCAACTCGCTACTCTACGCAAATGCAACACATTATCGACTTAATCGTCCGTCAGATTCTCCTAAGAATCAATTCACTCCCACCCCTCATGGGTATCCTATAACTCATTAGATCTTCCTAGAAATCACATCACTCATCAGACTCTCCTAGGAATCACACCATTCATCAGATTCTCCAAGGAATCACACCGTTCATCAGATTCTCCAAGGAATCACACCGTTCATCAGATTCTCCGAGGAATCGCATCTTTCATCAGATTCTCCAAGGAATCATGTTGCACCCTAAAATTTGCTCAACCTTATTCACTTGGTTTATGTTTCAATATCATTAGCATTTGCATATAGAGTCATGTACATAGTCTACTCATCTACATAGCATAAACATAACAAGTCATCCAACAGGGGACCAATCATTATTCTCATCTCTAGAGGCCTATCAAGAGTTTATTATTCAAATTCAATCTCATTCAAGTCATCAGAAAGAATTGGGAAGCTATCAAGTCAATGGGTCAAGCAGTTCATCTATCTCCTATCTAAGGATCCCTGAGGATCAACAAAGAAATTGTGAGCTGTAGGCTGAGTATGGGGAATATCTAGACATCATGGGAGACTTAGAAAGTCATTTGGAGAAAGAGACAAGTCATTGGTGTAGTCACAAGGATTGTAGTTGAAGACAGTCAACTAGGGTTTCATCTGGGTCAACCCTAGGTCAACTCTAGGTCAATTGACTGATTGAAAGGCATCAAGAGCTATTGAAGAGATGTGGGGTTCATCATTTGACATATAGAAGAGGATATGGTGTTATGATAAGAAGAATTCAAGAGAAATCAAGGAGAAGAGGAGGTTCTAAATTAGGGTTTCTATGTAAAATCCCCTAGTTTAGGTCAAATTTCCAAGCAAGATAAGTCAAAATTAAAGCTTCAAATGGATCCTTGGCCAACATGGAACTTGTAAAGGATCTCAAGACCTTTAATTTGAGTGGTAGAATACATCAAGGAGATTTATAGAACTCAAGTTATGGTCCTTGCAAGTTACAGGTCATCTGAGGTATCTGAAAATTTGTCTGTGAAAGTGACTTGTCTTCCAAGCTACCTTTACCCCTCAAGGAGATTTAAAATGAATTTCTGGTAAACATAAGAGTTGTTCTTCATTGTCTTAGCTTTCTATAATGGTATAGTATGCCTTCATATGAGTTGTGGAACTCTACTTATGGTCTTGGCAAGCAAAGGGTATTTTGGTCATCTGAGAATTACAGGTCATTTCAACCTATGCCCAAAACGCATACAAGGAAGCTTCAAATGGAAAACTTTACAGCATCAAACTTGCTCCAAATGACATTTTGAGTCTAGAAAAGTGACCATGAGAGATTGGAAAGATTCATAGCACAAGGTTTCAAAATTGTTGGATTTAATGAATAAAAATGGACTTAAAAATGAGTTTTTTCATATTTTGGCCAAATGAAGCAAAATTATAGGTCATTTTGAATGGAAAGATCATTTTAAAGACATTGGCTAAAGTAGAATTTTGAGCTTAGTTCGCATTTTGGGAGTTATCCATGGTTACTTGTAATGGAAGATACATAAACCAAATCCAAAGGGAAATTGTGCAAGGGAAGCTTCTCCAAGCTTCTAGGAGTTTCTAACATCATGTATATATTGATATAAGATGGTTCATGCCATGGTTGGTGATTACATTTTCTCAAAATCACAAGTTTCAATCACTTTTCTCCCATTTGCAAAAGCATTACAAACTCTCTCAAATCTCCATCAATTCCCACTTTTCTTGATTTGATCATCATCTAGATCATTCATAGGTCAGAATCCTATCAAAGAATTGGTTGAATTGATCAAGAATTGTGCTATTCATCTTCTCCATCCAAGTTGCAAGAAGGTTTCAAGTACAAGATTCAAGGAGTTTGCACAAAAGATATTGCATACAGAATTCATAATCAAGGTTACTGATCACTTTCCAATCACTGCAAGCATCAGATCCAAGGGTTTCCATAGCTGTTTCCACCATTTTTGCACCAGGTTAGTTTCCTTCGAATTGGCTGAATTAGCTAGAATCATGGATAGTTATTAGGTTAGAATGGTTAAGCATAAGTAGATGATTGATTTTGGTGAGTTTGAAGAAGTTCCATGGAGGTTGTTAATGGTGCATCAAAACTGTTAGAGCTTGTAACATCAAGAATATGGCACGAGAACCTTAGTTTGTTAGCTTGATTTGTTCAGCATGAAATGTAGATTAGGCTAGGGTAAAGATTGGAGAGAATTAGAAGAATTGATATCAGGTGAAAATAGCTAAACTCATCTGTTATGTTCATCGGGTTTGTTTTTGGAGTGAGTTTTAGAAGGAGATGATGGCACGGTTGTGTAGAGGGAAGAAATTAGGGCATCTTTGCTCTTTACATCGCGAGTTTTTATGGAGAATTGAGGGTGTGAGGGAAGGTGGAAGATCTGGTTGGCAAGCTTGTGCATGGAGCTTCCATGGCTGAAACCCTAGCCATTTGGAGAAAAAGCATGGCGTCCGTTGGATGGGGTCTATTTCATTGACTGGAGACCTCATCGTGTGGTCCACGTTTAAAGATGAAACGGAGGGAAACCCTGGGCACCAAAACGCCCCGTTTCATTTAAGTTTCTGAGTGGGCTCAGACTTTCATTGCTAATAACACCCTCCCAAGCGCAGGCCCGATGTTTTTAACTGAGAATTTTACTATCTACACCGTTTTGAGTTTTTTTGTTTTTTTGTTTAAATTCTGAAACGTGATGGGCCCAGTAATTTTCATATTCGCACCCCTGCTCTGTGGCCCACCTGGAGATTACAACTGAGCGCGTTGGCTATTCTCACCCCTCCCTCTATTTTTCCATATTTCATTTTTTTTTTAATTTCTTTTCATTTTCATGCATTTTCCAAAAATCATAATAAATCATAAATTTCATATTTTTCAATGGTTCTTTTTGCATTAATTTATCCAAGATGTCTAGAAAATTATAAAAAATAAAAATTGCATTTTATTTTTATTTGATATTTTTCCCATATTTTCCAAATAAATGCATATTTTAGGTGTTTCATTTCATATATGAATTTGATAATTTTTGTTCTAATAGTTGCTTTAATATTTTTAACCCATTCTTTTTAGGTTGATTAGTAGACATTGTGATATGGATGCCTGGATTCAGCCAAGCACGCCAGGGCAAGGGCTGTGCAACTGGTCTATTCAGGAGCTTGTTCCTGTGACTCTTAAACAGTAATGCTTTGCTTTATTAATTGTTGAATAATCTGATATCTTGCCCGGGGCATCAGGTTTTGCTTAGGGTTGTGTTGTTATGAACATTGCGTGTTAATCATTAAATAAATGGCGTTTTTTCATGTGCAAATACTGTAATCTCTGTCTTTCTTGTTTTGTATTTTTCAATAAAATGGCAACGTGGTTATCCGCTTTATGTGCATTTTGAAGCACTTAACCATTCCTTTTGCAGGATAGCATTTTCAGATGACATCCTTGAACCACCTATGACTCGTCCCGACTTTGAGCATCCGGTATTTCAGGCCGAAGGAGAAGTTGTCGAAGATAGCGACGTTCCTGAAGAACTGTCTTGGTTGGTGAAGCAAGAGGAAAGAGCCATTCTGCCTCACGACGAGGTCATCGAAATTATCAACTTAGGGTCGGAAGGGGTTGAGAAGAATATTCGTATCGGAGCCGCGCTGCAGAGCGATATCAAGCGAAGACTGGTTGAAATGCTCAGAGAGTATAGTGATGTATTCGCTTGGTCATATGAAGATATGCCAGGGCTCGATACAGATATGGTTGTGCACCGTCTGCCACTGAAAGAAGAATGCCCGCCGGTCAAACAAAAGCTTCGTAGAACTCGACCAGATATGGCAGTGAAGATCAAAGAGGAAGTTCAAAAGCAGTGGGACGCTGGTTTCCTGGCTGTGACAAAATATCCCTCATGGGTTGCTAACATCGTACCAGTGCCAAAGAAAGACGGCAAGGTCCGGATGTGCGTGGATTATAGGGATTTGAATAAAGCAAGCCTAAAAGACGATTTTCCGCTTCCTCATATTGACGTGCTAGTTGATAATACTGCTCAATACTCCGTGTTCTCCTTCATGGATGGCTTTTCAGGCTATAATCAGATTAAAATGGCGCCAGAGGACATGGAGAAGACCACTTTCATAACGCCTTGGGGAACATTTTGCTACAAAGTGATGCCCTTTGGCTTGAAAAATGCTGGGGCAACATATCAGCGTGCGATGACGACTCTTTTCCATGATATGATGCATAAAGAGATCGAAGTTTATGTGGACGATATGATTGCCAAATCCCAGACGGAGGAAGAGCATCTGGTGAATCTGCTGAAGTTATTTAAGAGGCTTAGGAAGTTCAGGCTGAGACTGAACCCTAATAAATGCACCTTCGGGGTGAGATCGGGTAAACTGCTGGGGTTTATCGTAAGCGAAAGAGGAATAGAGGTCGATCCTGCTAAAATAAAAGCGATTCAAGAAATGCCGACGCCTAAAACAGAGAAAGAGGTGCGCGGGTTTTTAGGGAGGTTGAACTACATCGCCCGGTTCATATCTCACCTAACGGCCACGTGTGAACCATTGTTCAAGCTGTTGAAGAAAGATCAAGCTGTAACATGGAACGAAAATTGTCAAAAGGCGTTCGATAAAATAAAGCAGTATTTGCAGGAGCCTCCTATTTTGATACCCCTAGTGGCAGGCAGACCCTTGATCATGTATTTGACGGTTCTTGAGGGAAGCATGGGTTGTGTTCTCGGTCAACACGACGAGACAGGAAGAAAAGAGCATGCGATCTACTACTTGAGTAAGAAATTTACAGATTGTGAATCTCGATACTCAATGCTTGAGAAAACTTGTTGCGCGCTAGCCTGGGCCGCCAAGCGTCTGAGGCAATACATGCTGAATCATACAACCATGCTCATCTCGAAGATGGATCCTATCAAATATGTATTTGAAAAGCAGGCGTTGTCAGGGAGAATTGCCCGTTGGCAGATGGTCTTGACTGAATATGACATCCAATATGTCTCGCAAAAGGTTATAAAGGGGAGTGTGCTGTCTGAGTATCTGGCGGAGCAGCCTATTGAAGATTACCAATCGATGAGGTTTGATTTTCCTGACGAGGATATCATGTACCTAAAGATGAAAGATTGCGAAGAGCCGTTGCCAGACAAAGGACCAGAGTTGGGTTCCAAATGGAAGATGATATTTGACGGAGCTGTGAATGCTTACGGTAGCGGAATAGGGACAATCATTACTACGCCACACGGGTCGCACATCCCGTTTACTGCTCGATTGACCTTTCCGGTTACCAATAATGAAGCCGAATACGAAGCTTGTATAATGGGGCTTGAAGAAGCCATTGATTTGCGAATCAAGAATCTGGACGTATACGGAGACTCAGCTCTGGTAGTGAATCAGATAAAAGGAGAGTGGGAGACACGTCAGCCCAACTTGATACATTACATGAATTATGCAAGGAGATTGTTGCCTTTCTTTGACAAGGTTGAATTGCATCACGTACCGAGAGCAGAAAATCAGATGGCTGACGCCCTGGCCACTTTGTCTTCCATGTACAAAGTCAACTTCTGGAACGAAGCTACCCGAATAATTATCTCTCGGCTTGACAGGCCTGCCTTTGTGTTTGCTATTGATGAAGCATCTGACGACAAACCGTGGTATTTTGATATCCTTAATTTCCTGAAGAATAAAGAGTATCCGGCTGGGGCATCCAGTCAAGATCAGAAGACTCTCAGGAGATTAGCGGGTAATTTCTTTTTGAATCCGGATGGCGTCTTATACAGAAGAAACCACGACTTGGTGCTATTGCGTTGCGTAGATGAAAAAGAGGCAAAGCTGCTCATGGAGGAAATACACGAAGGTACCTTTGGTACGCATGCTGGTGGACATGCTATGACGAGAAAGCTGCTACGGGCAGGTTATTTTTGGCTGACTATGGAAACTGATTGTTTCAAGTTTGCGAGGAAGTGCCACAAGTGCCAAATCTATGCTGATAAGATCCATGTGCCTCCGAGTCCTCTGAATGTAATGTCATCGCCATGGCCATTCTCGATGTGGGGAATCGATATGATTGGAAAGATCGAGTCGACGGCTTCTAATGGACACAGGTTCATTCTAGTAGCGATCGATTATTTCACCAAATGGGTGGAAGCAGCGTCGTATGCAAATGTAACGAAGCAAGTGGTGGCCAGATTCATCAAGAGAGATATCATTTGCCGATATGGGATCCCCGAGCGGATAATCACGAACAACGATTCAAACCTGAACAACAAAATGATGAAGGAGCTCTGTCAGAATTTCAAGATCGAACATCACAACTCCTCCCCTTACCGACCCAAGATGAATGGCACTGTCGAACCGGCCAATAAGAATATAAAGAAGATCGTCCAGAAGATGGTGGTGACCTATAAGGATTGGCACGAGATGCTACCTTTTGCTTTGCACGGTTATCGTACGACGGTACGCACATCAACCGGGGCAACCCCGTTCTCGTTGGTATACGGAATGGAGGCAGTACTACCATTGGAAGTTGAGATCCCTTCTCTGAGGGTATTGCGAGACGTTCAGCTAGACGAGGCAGAATGGGTGAAAGACAGGTTGAATCAATTGAGTTTGATGGACGAGAAGAGGCTAGCTTCTCTAGCATACGGTCGTTTGTACCAGAGCCGAATGAAGAAAGCATATGATAAGAAGATACATCCGTGAAGCTTTCAGACGGGCGACCTCGTGCTGAAAAGGATTCTCCCGCCGCAAGCAGATCACAGGGGCAAGTGGACCCTCAACTATGAAGGGCCATATGTTGTCAGGAAAGTCTTTTCAGGAGGAGCGTTGTTGTTGTCCACTATGGATGGTGAAGACTTCACGTCGCCTGTGAATTCGGACGCAGTTAAAAAATACTTTGCTTAAAATTGACCCGCTGGACAGAAAAAAGAGAGTCCAGGCAAAAATGGGGCATCCTGGCGAACCAAAAACAGAATAAAAGGTTCGGGCAAAAGTTAGGGATAAAATTGAAAAAAATGTGTGTACACCCGCGAAGTTGAAAACCTACACTGGGCGGCTTCGGCAAAAAGGGGTATCCCGGTGAGCTGAAAACCCGTAAAGGGCGGTTCACGCAAAAGTTAGGGATTTGAAAGGCAAATGAGTGCGGTCCGAATTTGATACTGCGGTGAGCATCAGTGCGGGAGAATACCTGAGGGGTCGATTATCAGATACAACCTCTTTGGAAGTGTGAATACCGGGAAAGCACTTGAGTCGGATGAGTCATAGGAGGATCAGTTCGTGGTGTTCGTCTGCATCCTGTTGCCGACATGTGTACAAAGTTTAATTTGTCAAAGTATTTACGCTTATTGTGCATACTTGTATATCTGCTTTGCGTAGCTTCCTCTTTTCAGGAGTTACATCCCGTGTACAAAAACTCCTCCCATTCAGGGGCCCAATCAATAAAATATGTTATTCAGTACTTGATACTGGTTCTTTACTGTTTTGTGCATGATAAAACGCCTAAGTTTATTGAAACTAGCATGTGTATAACATCACTGGCCCTTGTCAACAATTGCTAAAGCTTTGAATTAACTGAAAATAACGTCACTAACCTGAATCGATTTGGTTGCATAGGCTTGTCTTGTCTTGTTTGTGTTGTTGCAGGTTTCATAGCCATACGAGGAAGATTGCAGTAACGAAAGACTCGACCCCCACGCATGTCATGCATGTCCTTCCTGAAGAAGGATCGAACTCCCCAGCTAGTCGTAGCTTATCCAAAGGACATGCTCCAGCAAAGCCATCTATTCTCAGTAGAATTGGCGATTCCAAGTTGGTAAGCTGTATTCAGACAGCTTACCTTTTCCCCGCAGGGTCATTTACTCTCCCCTAGCGGAGTCAGTTGATTTTCCCAAGAGAATCATCCCATCCCCAGCGAAGTTCTCTTTCCAACCAGGGTCTTCGTTTCCTTCCAGCGGAATTCGAATATTGAGACTCTCCCCGGCAGAGTTGGTGTGGCGCATTGACGTTTACCTTGTCAAAATGCCGTGTGATATCAGTTCACTATCCAGCAGAAGTCCAATCATACTTGACACATCTGCTATTCTCCAGCAGAGTTATATTCCCCAGCAGGGCGTTACTTCAAGGATGAGATTGGTATTGAGTTCCCAATTTCCCAGCTGAGTCGACTTCACTCTCCCAGCATTTATTTTGCTGGGATAGTTCTGTAGCACCCGGCTATCCCCAGCGGAGTTGGCATTATCTTCAGCATTTATTTTGCTGAAGCAGTTCCTGTATCTCGGCAGTTCGAGACTGCATTTGCATTGGCATACAGTGTCATATTCACATCTACCAAAAAATGTGTAGCATTTCCATGTCGAATGGATCATTGCATCATTGTCAAACATATGCATTTTGAAACATAAACCAGGTTGGCTAACCTTGTGTTTCAAGTACTGTTTTCTTGCAGGCAGAGAGAGCTCTCGCTCAAATGAATTACTAAACATTCGAAGTCTCGGCAGGAGACATTCAACGAAGTGTCAGCTGTGGCACTACTCCCCAGTAGAGTCAGCCTCAAAGTTGTTGTAACGTCAGTGATAAGAAGTTTGCGGACCAATGGAAGGATGAGTCCTAACGCGGACAATTTTATTGACGGGATTTCTTCGTGCTAGAGAAGTGAGTGTCCTAACGTGGACAGATTTATTTCCCCGGATTGATAGGAGGTGCTAGTCCTAACGTGGACAGGTTTGATTTTTCAGGATTGTTGGGATGTGGAGTCCTGACGTGGACATTTCCTCAAGTTGGCGATGTGTGTTAGTCCTAACGTGGACAGATTCGAGTTCTCGGTATTGATTGAGTGTGGAGTCCTGACGTGGACAAAAGTTGATTATTCTTCGTGTTGGTGTCCTGACGTGGACCATTTATTTCCAGCAGATAGCTTTATTCGTAATGGTGAAATGTGCGTCCGGACGTGGACAAGTTTATAGTCCTTCGTGATGGCAAGATACGGGAGTCCTGACGTGGACAAATTCATCCTCCTTTGTGTTGATGGCAAAGTGTGCGTCCTGACATGGACGAGGGTTATTTCCCCAACAAATCGAAGACGCGCAAGTCCTGACGTGGACGGGTCCTATTACTTCAGCAGGTTGAGATGTGAGTCCTGACGTGGACAAAATCTCACTTCCCCAGTGGGTCAAAGGTGTATGAGTCCTGACGTGGACAAGTTTTTATCCTCAGTGAGTCGAGTAGTGAGTCCTAACGTGGACAAATCAAGACGAAAAGCGTTTCCTTACGTGGAAAAGAGGGGAGTCCTTACGTGGACAAATCAAAAAAATGATTCCTTACGTGGAAAAGAGATTGTGTTTCTAACGTGGAAAGGAGGGAGTCCTTACATGGACAGATAAAGGAGTGTTCCTTACGTGGAGCGAGGGAGTCCTTACGTGGACAGATCAAGAAGATTATTATTCCTAACGTGGAAAAGTGGGTCCTAACGTGGACGATGTAGTCCTTACGTGGACATATCAAATTGTTTCCTTATGGGAAAAGTTCGTATTCCTTACGTGGAAGAAGAAATGTGATTCCTTACGTGGAAAGATTGAGTCCTTACGTGGACATATCAAGAGGGGAGTCCTTACGTGGACAAATCAAAAAAATGATTCCTTACGTGGAAAAGAGATTGTGTTCCTAACGTGGAAAGGAGGGTTCTAACGTGGATGATATTTTCCTTATGTGGAAAGAAGGTTGGTATTCCTTACGTGGAAAGATTGAGATTCCTTACATGGAAAGATAGAGGCATTCCTAACATGGAAAAAGTTTGATTCCTTACGTGGAAAAGAAGAGTTGATTCCTAACGCGGAAAGAAAGTGTATTCCTAACGTGGAAAGTGTAGTCCTGACGCGGACAAATCCAGATGAAATTTTATTCCTCACGTGGAAAGGAGAGTCCTAACGTGGACGATGTTTTTCCTAACGTGGAACGGTTATTCCTTACGTGGAAGGGTGAGTCCTAACGTGGGCAATGTTATTCCTAACGTGGTCAAGAGTTTACTCTTAACGTGGACGATTTATTCCTGATGAAATGCAGACAAATAATCCCCAGCACGGTCGCTACGAAACCAGTGGGTTGCCGTAACAGTCGGATTCAGCTGATGAATGTCGTTCCCCAAGCAGTGGCGCAGTTTATTTCTGCGGTTGGCAAATTTCTGGGTTCCTAGTATTCAACCGTCTCGTACCGCGAATGTCTGAAGGCTCCGGGCTCTTCACCCAATCGGGTCCAAGTCGCTTGAATAGGGGCAGCTGTTGCACCCTAAAATTTGCTCAACCTTATTCACTTGGTTTATGTTTCAATATCATTAGCATTTGCATATAGAGTCATGTACATAGTCTACTCATCTGCATAGCATAAACATAGCAAGTCATCCAACAGGGGACCAATCATTATTCTCATCTCTAGAGGCCTATCAAGAGGTTATTATTCAAATTCAATCTCATTCAAGTCATCAGAAAGAATTGGGAAGCTATCAAGTCAATGGGTCAAGCAGTTCATCTATCTCCTATCTGAGGATCCTTGAGGATCAACAAAGAAATTGTGAGTTGTGGGCTGAGTATGGGGAATATCTAGACATCATGGGAGACTTAGAAAGTCATTTGGAGAAAGAGACAAGTCATTGGTGTAGTCACAAGGATTGCAGTTGAAGACAGTCAACTAGGGTTTCATCTGGGTCAACCCTGGGTCAACTCTAGGTCAATTGACTGATTGAAAGGCATCAAGAGCTATTGAAGAGATGTGGGGTTCATCATTTGACATATAGAAGAGTATATGGTGTTATTCTAATAAGAATTCAAGAGAAATCAAGGAGAAGAGGAGGTTCTAAATTAGGGTTTCTATGTAAAATCCCCTAGTTTAGGTCAAATTTCCAAGCAATATAATTCAAAATGCAAGCTTCAAATGGATCCTTGGCCAACATGGAACTTGTAAAGGATCTCAAGACCTTTAATTTTAGTGGTAGAAGACATCAAGGAGATTTATAGAACTCAAGTTATGGTCCTTGCAAGTTACAGGTCATCTGAGGTATCTGAAAATTTGTCTGTGAAAGTGACTTGTCTTCCAAGCTACTTTTACCCCTCAAGGAAATTTCAAATGAATTTCTGGTCAACATAAGAGTTGTTCTTCATTGTCTTAGGTTTCTAGAATGGTATATTATGCCTTCATATGAGTTGTGGAACTCTACTTATGGTCTTGGCAAGCAAAGGGTATTTTGGTCATCTGAGAATTACAGGTCATTTCAACCTATGCCCAAAACTCATACAAGGAAGCTTCAAATGGAAAACTTTACAACATAAAACTTGATCCAAATGACATTTTGAGTCTATAAAAGTGACCATGAGAGATTGTAAAGATTCATAGCACAAGGTTTCAAAATTGTTGGATTTAATGAATAAAAATGAACTTAAAAATGAGTTTTTTCATATTTTGGCCAAATGAAGCAAAATTATAGGTCATTTTGAATGGAAAGATCATTTTAAAGACATTGGCTAAAGTAGAATTTTGAGCTTAGTTCGCATTTTGGGAGTTATCCATGGTTACTTGTAATGGAAGATACATAAACCAAATCCAAAGGGAAATTGTGCAAGGGAAGCTTCTCCAAGCTTCTAGGAGTTTCTAACATCATGTATATATTGATATGAGATGGTTCATGCCATGGTTGGTGATTACATTTTCTCAAAATCACAAGTTTCAATCACTTTTCTCCCATTTGCAAAAGCATTACAAACTCTCTCAAATCTCCATCAATTCCCACTTTTCTTGATTTGATCATCATCTAGATCATTCATAGGTCAGAATCCTATCAAAGAATTGGTTGAATTGATCAAGAATTGTGCTATTCATCTTCTCCATCCAAGTTGCAAGAAGGTTTCAAGTACAAGATTCAAGGAGTTTGCACAAAAGATATTGCATACAGAATTCATAATCAAGGTTACTGATCACTTTCCAATCACTGCAAGCATCAGATCCAAGGGTTTCCATAGCTGTTTCCACCATTTTTGCACCAGGTTAGTTTCCTTCGAATTGGCTGAATTAGCTAGAATCATGGATAGTTATTAGGTTAGAATGGTTAAGCATAAGTAGATGATTGATTTTGGTGAGTTTGAAGAAGTTCCATGGAGGTTGTTAATGGTGCATCAAAACTGTTAGAGCTTGTAACATCAAGAATATGGCACGAGAACCTTAGTTTGTTAGCTTGATTTGTTCAGCATGAAATGTAGATTAGGCTAGGGTAAAGATTGGAGAGAATTAGAAGAATTGATATCAGGTGAAAATAGCTAAACTCATCTGTTATGTTCATCGGGTTTGTTTTTGGAGTGAGTTTGAGAAGGAGATGATGGCACGGTTGTGTAGAGGGAAGAAATTAGGGCATCTTTGCTCTTTACATCGCGAGTTTTTATGGATAATTGAGGGTGTGAGGGAAGGTGGAAGATCTGGTTGGCAAGCTTGTGCATGGAGCTTCCATGGCTGAAACCCTAGCCATTTGGAGAAGAAGCATGGCGTCCGTTGGATGGGGTCTATTTCATTGACTGGAGACCTCATCGTGTGGTCCACGTTTAAAGATGAAACGGAGGGAAACCCTGGGCACCAAAACGCCCCGTTTCATTTAAGTTTCTGAGTGGGCTCAGACTTTCATTGCTAATAACACCCTCCCAAGTGCAGGCCCAATGTTTTTAACTGAGAATTTTACTATCTACATCGTTTTGAGTTTTTTTGTTTTTTTGTTTAAATTCTGAAACGTGATGGGCCCAGTAATTTTCATATTCGCACCCCTGCTCTGTGGCCCACCTGGAGATTACAACTGAGCGCGTTGGCTATTCTCACCCTCTCCCTCTATTTTTCCATATTTCATTTTTTTTTTAATTTCTTTTCATTTTCATGCATTTTCCAAAAATCATAATAAATCATAAATTTCATATTTTTTAATGGTTCTTTTTGCATTAATTTCTCCAAGATGTCTAGAAAATTATAAAAAATAAAAATTGCATTTTATTTTTATTTGATATTTTTCCCATATTTTCCAAATAAATGCATATTTTAGGTGTTTCATTTCATATATGAATTTGATAATTTTTGTTCTAATAGTTGCTTTAATATTTTTAACCCATTCTTTTTAGGTTGATTAGTAGACATTGTTAGCTTGTACATACAATTTAGTTCCCTTTTTTAGAAATTAATTTTAGGTGGTTAGTGTAAGTGTGAATAACTTGAACAAAATTAGGGTTTCAAATCAACTCAGGTGAGATAGTTTAATTCTTTTAGGAAATTTTCATTTGATTTTTGGGGTATGGACTATAGGGGTTATGGGTATAGGATAGATCCCCTTAGAAATCACTAGGATTCCCCTACTGCTACTAGTATATACTGCTATATTTGATTGATTGGTGTGGTGTGCCCTCTGGGGATTACTGATTTGTCTGTGTGGGTATTGGGATTGTCTGGGGATTGGGGGAGCTGAAGACTTGTGATGATGAAGCCATTGGAGATCCAGAGCTTGAAGACCAACTTCCAGAGATTGGAGAGGAGATTCCTGCTAGCAGCTGTTGAGGAGACTAGGGTTTAGGAGCTAGGCAGAGCTCTAGATTAGAAAGCTTGTTTCTCAAACATGGAATGCCTTGTCTGCATCCATCCTTTCTCTATGATTCAAAGTCTCTTTCAAATATCCACCTCCTTCCTTTGGAAGGATCAGTGAATGTATTTGAAAGATAGAACTTTTGAGAGAAACTGTCTGTTTAATGTTAACAGTTGGTGAACCACCCTTGGTAGGTAATTGACTGTCTAACATTCATTCACTTCATCTTGTTGACTGATGTTCATCCTAAGATTGAGACTGGAAGAAAAACCATTGCAGATGGAAGATTGATAATCCAAGACCTTGCTTGAAGGCTGTGGAGATGGAGATTGATGCTTGCTGAAGCTTGTAGCTGTTTGGAGATGACTTGAAGATAGGTGTTGATGTAAAGCTGCTGTGGCTGTTTATTTTTCTGCTGTATTTCATTTCTGATGTATTGATTGGTTTTCCCTGACTGTATTGTTTGCTGTTTAACCTGTTGGGTTGAAAGTGAATCCTGTTCACTTTTGCCTATTGTTTTCTAGGTTCGAGGTTGAGTGGGACTCCCTTGCCTCGCTTGTATTGCTGCATTCATGCATTTTACTGCTTTACTGTATATATATTTGCTATTGTTTCTGTTCCCGTCTATTCCCTTAGGATCTCTGTTTCTCTCTGCGCAAGAGAGGAGCATGATAGACACTAGGTCTTGACCCATGCACGATAACATTGGGTTAGTTTGATTCCCTTCGCAACCGTAGGTGAGAGTTCTATCTCTTCTTTCTCAAAACAAACAGAAAAACACTATAAAATTTCAAACACAATAAAAGACACTTCTTCCGTAAAAGAATGTGAACTCATCAAGACGTCATTTTTGTCCGCTGGGACTGTTAATCAAAAAAACCTTTTTCAGAAGGAATAAAATCAATCAAGACAGACTTGTGTCGTACGTGGCCCGAACTACGTTTGCTCTGATCTTCCATGCAGTGTGGAAGTACGTAGGCATAGGATGCGATATCCTAGCGAGCAACCTTCCCCTCCTTTCCCGTAAGTAGGCGAACTACGTTGACTCTGATTTCTCGTTCCAGACGGGAATACGTAGGCATAAAGTGCGATACTTTGCCGAGTCATTTTATTTTTCATTTTCTCTTCTTTTAACCCCTTGACCTTTAGAGTAGATAGAATAACAATCCATACCCGAAAACAAGCGTGGATCCCGTCGAGTACGACGGACGTGAGGGGTGCTAATACCTCCCCCTTGCGTAACCGACTCCCGAATCCAGGTTTTGGTTGCGATGACCATACCTTTCCCGTTTTTGCGAGGTTTACTTCGAGCGTTTCCTTTCCCTCCGTTGGGATAAATAACGCACGGTGGCGACTCTTCTGTTCAGCCGGCGCCGATTTTCGCAGTAGCGACAGCTGGCGACTCTGCTGGGGACCCAACGTCCCCTAGCTGCTAAGGACTGCGATAGTTCTTATGCATTTGGGATCCAACGTCCCTTAAGAGAGTCAATCCCAACGCTTGTTTTCCCGTTGAGGATTTTGTATGGATTTATATATTTCTGACCTTTATTTTCAGCATTATATATATTGGTTATTATTGCTGTACTGGGGTTGTGATGGGTGGTTCTATGATTGAGAGATAAGCCGGACCTGGGCTTGAGTGCACCTAGAATTAGAGTAGAAAGTAGTGGGCGCGTGCCGACTTTGCTTGCATTAGTGTCTCATGAAATCTACACTCGGACGAGGTTCTTCTGGTTGGCTTCTTTTTCTACCCTTTGGGTCGAAGGGGTTGTTGGTCAGCTGAATTGTCGACTCCGGGGACCGATCATTTGGAAGTTGGCTAAGTGAGGCCTCTTCAGGATTTGATGATGCCACTCCTTCTGGGAATCGTATCATTAACCCTGAAAGTTTGTGACGCCGACGACCGCATAGGATGCCATACCTTTGTCAGTTACTAGGACATCCACCTGTGAGAGGGTTTGGGGTTATGCAGGTAACTAGACCTTCAGATACCGGTTATTTCTTGATCAGAGATCCTGGGTATTTATGGAGAGTTCTGAGGTCTGTCAGAGACCAGTTGGAGAGTCTTGAGGTCTGTCAGAGACTAGTTGGAGATATGATTTGAGGTCTGCCAGAGACCAGTTGGAGTTATGGTTTGAGGTCTGTCAGAGACCATTGTTGGAGCTTTGTTTTAGGTCTATCTGAGACCAGGGTTTGAGGACTTCTATAGAGTCTATCCGAGACTTCTTGATATGGTTCAGGCTATTCAGCTACGGCAGTTGGTCCCTGTTGCATGTTACTTGCATTGCATTGTTTGCATACCCATTATCATTGCATCCCATTAACGTGTGTCTGTGCTGCAGGTGCATTTGCATATCCTCCGATTCTAGTGCCCAGACTTCTGAGTATTGATTATGGCAGGTTTGAGGAAAATAGTTGCGTATAAGCTGCCTACACCTGATATTACTTCTTTGCTTGGTCTGATATCTCTTGCTGATGAGGAGGTTAGGAGAAGCTTCAGAATGAGTCATGGGAGATTACTGAGATTAGTCTGCAAGCCCACTGCTGATGAGGTGAATGGGCTGTACACCTTGATGCAGTTCTATGACCCCGCATTGAGATGTTTTACGTTTGCTGACTTCATTCTAGGGCCTACCATTGAGGAGTATGTGGAGTTTACTGAGCTACCGGTGCAGAACAAGGTTCCCTTTATTCACTCTGCTGCTGAGCCCAAGTTGGAGGACTTAGCCAAAGCCTTGCATATGGACGCTGCAGAACTGTTATTGACTTCTTGGCTTGGGGTTCCAGGTTTCTCTCTTGATTTCCTGGTTGGCAAAGCTCAGGAGTATGCCAAGAACGGATGTTGGGTGGTTTTTAATGCTATCTTGGCTTTATGCATTTATGGAATTGTGCTGTTCCCTAACTTGCCCAATTTCATAGACTTGGACGCTTTCCACCTATTTGCTGCCGGCAATCCAGTGCCAACGTTGATCGGAGACTTCTACCACTCCTTGCACTACAAGAACGAAAACAGAAGGGGAAATGTTGTTTACTGCTGTGCTCCTTTGTTGAATATGTGGTTCAAGAGTCATCTTCCCATGAAGGGATCTTTTGTAGAAAGTGCAACCACCGCTAGCTGGTCAGAGCACCTGATGAGGCTATCTTCAGAAGATGTTGAATGGTTTGATAGAGACCTGCTGGGATCTGAGCTCATTTTCAGTTGTTCTGGTTACCCTAATGTCCCACTGATAGGAAGGAAAGGGTGTATCAACTACAACCCCTCTCTGTTGGTCCGTCAGTTCGGATATGCGCTGAAGAACCCGCCCAAAGAGGAAGAAGTACAGGGATCTCTGTACTTTACCGGTGATTTAAAGGGGGAGTTATTGGCCAAGCTGCAGCATGCCTGGACGCGTATTAACCGAAGAGGGAAGCCATTGTTAGGGAAGAACGACTGTCAGGCCTATGCACCATACAGAGTTTGGGTCCAGGAGAGAGCAAGTCAGTTGCGGATGCCATTTCCAAATACACCAGTCCCTGTTCCTATTCCGGTAGCAGAGCCAACTACTGTTTCTAGGGAGGCCTACGAGCAAGTTGTGAAAGAAAGGGAAGCCTTGATGAAGATCAACGAAGGGTTAGAGCAGGAGCTAGCCCAGATACGCAGTGAGAAAAACAAGGCCGTGCATGCTTTCCAACAGCAGATCGAGCTAATGAACAGACTAGGGGCTGAGTTGACTGAGGAAAAGAAAAAGCGCGAACGTCTGGGGCAAGAGTTCATAAGCTCCCATGACATGCTTGAATCCAAGAAGAAAGCGCTTGACATCGCTCACCGAGAGATCTCGTCTTGCAATAAGACCTGGAATGCCACGCTCACCAACAATAAGAAGAGGGAAGATAAGTTGAAGCAGCAAATTTCCGACCTCGAAGAGCAGTTGAAGTCCAGCATCAAGAAGTGTGAAGAAGAAGTGATGACCCGGTATAGTCTCCAGAACGCTCTGAACAAGGCCATCAAAGGCAGAGATGAAGTTGTATCTCAGAAGCGTAAACTAGAGGATCGCTTCGGAGAAGGGGCATGAGAAGAAACTGCTGAAGACGTGCGACGTGTTCTTAAGAAAAGAAACCAACTTGTTGAAGGGCTGCTTGATCGACCAAGTCATCCCGAGACCAAGAAGCTGCTAGAAGAGTACCAGACTTATGGGAGGATTTGATCATTTCATGTAGTAACTTGTATGCTTTATTTGCATAGTGCTGACCATCACCAGGATTGTTGGTCGAGGTCATGCCTTCTTTTGTTGTACTCTCAGTGATATTATATTCCGGACTTATCGGGTTCTCTGCAATATATGAGGCTTTTTGTGATTCAGCTCCGATCTTTATATTATTAGCACTGTCACTGCACCGGCACACTAGAATCGGGGGACGAATTTCCCTAATGCACAGACACACATTGCATTGCATTCATATTCATATTGCATTACAGGTAATCTTTGGATGGTGTCTTATTTCCTGCTCTGTACCAGGTACTTTTCAGGATTGCAGATCAGCACCCGCACCGCTATTCCACTCGCACCAACTGTCGAAGAATCATGGATCAAATGCAGAACGAGATGCAAGATGTGCGCGAGAAGCTAGCTCTCTTTATGCAGACCATGGAAGCTATTGCAAAAGGTCAGGAGAATTTGCAAGCCATGGTCCAGCCTCTGTTGGCCCGAAATACTGGTCACGGTAACGAGGATCATCAGTCTGTGCGAGTCGATACTGTTCATGGAGACGGCACTCCCACGCCAGTGGCTCCACCTGTAGTCAATATACATGCTGCTAATGTCAACAACGCTACCGCTGCTGGGAACGGTAACGTCGGAGTTGGGAACGAGACTGCTGTCCATAACGTTGGGCTTGGTGATATCAACGTGGGTGATAATATGGGAGGCAACGGCTTCGGCAATGCTGGCTTCGGGTTCAACGATCAAGGATTCGATAACGCTGGGAAGTATGGTTTCAATGCTCAAGGCTTTGGGCAAGATGGTTATGGTGTGGCCAATCAGGGTTACAGAGGTTTCAGAAATGGAAATGGTGCTGGGTTAATGGCTTTTGGGCCTGCTGGAGGTGTTCAGGGATACGGCAATAGAGGGCGAGGCCCAGTGATGAATCAGATCAGGGCTGGCCGTAATAATGGATATGATGGGTATGAAGCTGGGAATGGTATGTGGCAAGAAGATCAACAGGAGGACGCTTTCTCCGGCGGAGGGTTCGAAGGGCCGATGGATGACTCCCAGAAGATCAGAATGCTGGAAGAGCAGATGAGGGGGGTCCTGAACCAAAGTGTTGTGGGCTTAGACATGGCAACAATGGGTCTGGTACCTGGCTTGAGGGTGCCAATCAAATTCAAAGCTCCTGCGTTTGATAAGTATAAAGGGGACACCTGTCCGAAAGTGCACGTGCGGGCTTATTACAGAAAGATGTCTGCATATTCAACTGATGAGAGAATGCTAATGCATTTCTTTCAAGATAGTTTGTCAGGCCCTTCCCTAGAGTGGTACATGGGGTTGGAGCCAACCAATATCAAGACATGGAAGCAATTGGCAGAGGCATTTGTAGCTCACTACAAGTATAACAGCGACTTGGCGCCTAATCGGGTCCAATTGACAGGGCTGTCGCATAAGAAGGGTGATAGCTTTAAAGAGTACGCGCAAAGGTGGCGTGATATGGCTGCCAGGGTCCGCCCTCCGTTAGAAGACAAGGAAATGAACGACATGTTCGTCGGCACATTCACGGGCTTGTTTCATGACATGTTGTTTCATACATCTCTGGCCAGTTTTTCAGACTTAATTCTGATGGGAGAAAAGATTGAACGTAACATTAAACAAGGAAAATTCCAGGCTGCAGAATCAACTGCATCTGACAGTAATAGGAAGGCTTTTGGTGGGCGCCGTCAGGGCGAGGCAAGCGCAGTGTTTGGAGGCCGAGGCCGAGGCCGAGGCAGGGGAAGAAACCAATATCATCAGCCGTAGCAGGTGGCGAGTGTTACTATCCCATATCAGCAGCAACCGCTTCAACCACAACAACCGTCTCAGCAGCAGCCAATGCAGCAGCAGCAGCCACAGCAGGGTGCACAACAGGCTCAACGAAGATTCCAGGGTGGTAAACCAAGAAGAGTGTTTGAGAAGCCTCCCTCAACATATGCTGATTTGTTGCAAACGCTGTTGGGTCTAAATTTGGTAGAGAAGAGAACTCTGGCACCAATAACGGGAACTCCTCCGTATGGTTATGATGCAAGCAAGCACTGTGAGTTTCATTCTGGGGCTCCGGGCCACGATATAGAGGGTTGTCATGCTTTTAAGCACGTTGTGCAGGATCTTTTGGACAATAAGACTATCAATTTCGGAACGGCAGGTCCGAATATAGTGCAGAAACCCATGCCTAATCATGGGGCAAACGCCATTCTGACTGAGGAAAGGTTGAATCTGATTATGAATGTTGACGATTTAAAGACGCCGCTGAGCGAGATAAAAAGCCGATTGTTGCAAAGGGGTGTTTATCCAGGATGTGACGAGTATTGCTTAGAATGCTGGACCCTAGCTAGGGGGTGTGATGATTTGAGGGAAGGCATTCAGGCTTTAATTGATGGAGGCACACTGCAGTTCGACCAAGCAGCAACTGAAGAGCCTGCAGGGGTAGTAGCAGATAATCAGAGTGATGTGGCCACTGTAACGATCCCTCGCAAGACGATCACCATTGCAGCACCGGTCCAGCGGCCACCGATCACCATAACTAAGGCCGGACCAATCCCGTACGAGAACACAAAAGCAGTCCCATGGTCCTATGGGTTGGAGGTGTATTGTGACGGGATAAAGATTGATGTTAATAAGCAGCCAGCCGAGACTGTGGACAATGTTGTTGGTTCAGGGGGTATGACAAGGAGTGGTAGGATCTTTATATCACCTGAAGTGGAGGCCGAAAGGCTAGCGAAAGGAAAGGGGAAAATGGTTGAGAATGTTCCAGTGCAAGCAGGCGACAAAGAAGCGGCATCGAAAGACGTAGAAGAGTTCATGCGCTTGATTCGAAAAAGTGATTATAAGATTGTGGAGCATCTGCAACAGACGCCGTCCAAAATATCTATCCTGTCATTACTGTTGTGTTCTGAAGCTCACAGAAATGCTTTGTTGAAAGTCCTGGATACTTCTTTTGTACCCCAGGACGTCTCTGTAAATCAGCTGGAAGGAGTGTTGGCACATGTAAATGCAGGCCACAGCTTGGGCTTTACCGACTTCGATTTGACCCCGAAAGGGAGAGATCATAATATGGCGCTGCACATATCTGTCGAGTGTAGAGGATCAGTAATGTCGCATGTATTGGTCGACACCGGATCGTCTTTGAATGTGCTACCCAAGAAGGCGATGATGAAGCTAGATGTCAGAGCAATCCTGTGCACGCCCAGTGACTTGGTAGTCAGAGCGTTTGATGGCACGCGGAGAACAGTCTTTGGATCGATAACATTTCCCCTGCAAGTAGGGTCGGAGGTGTTTGCAACCGAGTTTTATATCATGGATATACAGCCTGCGTACAACTGCTTGCTTGGAAGACCTTGGATTCATGGGGCTGGGGCAGTCACGTCTACCCTGCATCAGAAGTTGAAATATATGGTCGGAGACAGCGTAGTCACCGTATGCGGAGAAGAAGACATCCTGGTCAGCCATCTGTCGTCATTTAAATACGTGGAGGTCGACGGAGAGATCCACGAAACACCCTGCCAGGCATTTGAAGGGTTGCGTATCAAGGACAAAGGTCCCGGGCCGAGCAAAGTGTCGGAGATAGTTGTCTCGTCGTATAAAGAAGCTCAAGCTCTAGTGGAGGCAGGAGAAGCAAAGGGCTGGGGCAAAGTGCTGGATATTCCTGTAAAGATGGACCGGTTCGGGCTGGGATACCAACCGTCGTCGTCAACACTTGCTGTGGGGCCACCCCGTTTCAGAGGGCCAATAACCATCTCTGCCAGTGGAGTATGTCATGAAACCATCAATGCTGCTTCGGAGTCTGACGAAGGAGACAGTGACTGTGATATGGATGCCTGGATTCAGCCAAGCACGCCAGGGCAAGGACTGTGCAACTGGTCTATTCAGGAGCTTGTTCCTGTAACTCTTAAACAGTAATGCTTTGCTTTATTAATTGTTGAATAATCTGATGTCTTGCCCGGGGCATCAGGTTTTGCTTAGGGTTGTGTTGTTATGAACATTGCGTGTTAATCATTAAATAAATGGCGTTTTTTCATGTGCAAATACTGTAATCTCTGTCTTTCTTGTTTTGTATTTTTCAATAAAATGGCAACGTGGTTATCCGCTTTATGCGCATTTTGAAGCACTTAACCATTCCTTTTGCAGGATAGCATTTTCAGATGACATCCTTGAACCACCTATGACTCGTCCCGACTTTGAGCATCCGGTATTTCAGGCCGAAGGAGAAGTTGTCGAAGATAGCGACGTTCCTGAAGAACTGTCTTGGTTGGTGAAGCAAGAGGAAAGAGCCATTCTGCCTCACGACGAGGTCATCGAAATTATCAACTTAGGGTCGGAAGGGGTTGAGAAGAATATTCGTATCGGAGCCGCGCTGCAGAGCGATATCAAGCGAAGACTGGTTGAAATGCTCAGAGAGTATAGTGATGTATTCGCTTGGTCATATGAAGATATGCCAGGGCCCGATACAGATATGGTTGTGCACCGTCTGCCACTGAAAGAAGAATGCCCGCCGGTCAAACAAAAGCTTCGTAGAACTCGACCAGATATGGCAGTGAAGATCAAAGAGGAAGTTCAAAAGCAGTGGGACGCTGGTTTCCTGGCTGTGACAAAATATCCCTCATGGGTTGCTAACATCGTACCAGTGCCAAAGAAAGACGGCAAGGTCCGGATGTGCGTGGATTATAGGGATTTGAATAAAGCAAGCCTAAAAGACGATTTTCCGCTTCCTCATATTGACGTGCTAGTTGATAATACTGCTCAATACTCCGTGTTCTCCTTCATGGATGGCTTTTCAGGCTATAATCAGATTAAAATGGCGCCAGAGGACATGGAGAAGACCACTTTCATAACGCCTTGGGGAACATTTTGCTACAAAGTGATGCCCTTTGGCTTGAAAAATGCTGGGGCAACATATCAGCGTGCGATGACGACTCTTTTCCATGATATGATGCATAAAGAGATCGAAGTTTATGTGGACGATATGATTGCCAAATCCCAGACGGAGGAAGAGCATCTGGTGAATCTGCTGAAGTTATTTAAGAGGCTTAGGAAGTTCAGGCTGAGACTGAACCCTAATAAATGCACCTTCGGGGTGAGATCGGGTAAACTGCTGGGGTTTATCGTAAGCGAAAGAGGAATAGAGGTCGATCCTGCTAAAATAAAAGCGATTCAAGAAATGCTGACGCCTAAAACAGAGAAAGAGGTGCGCGGGTTTTTAGGGAGGTTGAACTACATCGCCCGGTTCATATCTCACCTAACGGCCACGTGTGAACCATTGTTTAAGCTGTTGAAGAAAGATCAAGCTGTAACATGGAACGAAAATTGTCAAAAGGCGTTCGATAAAATAAAGCAGTATTTGCAGGAGCCTCCTATTTTGATACCCCCAGTGGCAGGCAGACCCTTGATCATGTATTTGACGGTTCTTGAGGGAAGCATGGGTTGTGTTCTCGGTCAACACGACGAGACAGGAAGAAAAGAGCATGCGATCTACTACTTGAGTAAGAAATTTACAGATTGTGAATCTCGATACTCAATGCTTGAGAAAACTTGTTGCGCGCTAGCCTGGGCCGCCAAGCGTCTGAGGCAATACATGCTGAATCATACAACCATGCTCATCTCGAAGATGGATCCTATCAAATATGTATTTGAAAAGCAGGCGTTGTCAGGGAGAATTGCCAGTTGGCAGATGGTCTTGACTGAATATGACATCCAATATGTCTCGCAAAAGGCTATAAAGGGGAGTGTGCTGTCTGAGTATCTGGCGGAGCAGCCTATTGAAGATTACCAATCGATGAGGTTTGATTTTCCTGACGAGGATATCATGTACCTAAAGATGAAAGATTGCGAAGAGCCGTTGCCAGACAAAGGACCAGAGTTGGGTTCCAAATGGAAGATGATATTTGACGGAGCTGTGAATGCTTACGGTAGCGGAATAGGGACAATCATTACTACGCCACACGGGTCGCACATCCCGTTTACTGCTCGATTGACCTTTCCGGTTACCAATAATGAAGCCGAATACGAAGCTTGTATAATGGGGCTTGAAGAAGCCATTGATTTGCGAATCAAGAATCTGGACGTATACGGAGACTCAGCTCTGGTAGTGAATCAGATAAAAGGAGAGTGGGAGACACGTCAGCCCAACTTGATACATTACATGAATTATGCAAGGAGATTGTTGCCTTTCTTTGACAAGGTTGAATTGCATCATGTACCGAGAGCAGAAAATCAGATGGCTGACGCCCTGGCCACTTTGTCTTCCATGTACAAAGTCAACTTCTGGAACGAAGCTACCCGAATAATTATCTCTCGGCTTGACAGGCCTGCCTTTGTGTTTGCTATTGATGAAGCATCTGACGACAAACCGTGGTATTTTGATATCCTTAATTTCCTGAAGAATAAAGAGTATCCGGTTGGGGCATCCAGTCAAGATCAGAAGACTCTCAGGAGATTAGCGGGTAATTTCTATTTGAATCCGGATGGCGTCTTATACAGAAGAAACCACGACTTGGTGCTGTTGCGTTGCGTAGATGAAAAAGAGGCAAAGCTGCTCATGGAGGAAATACACGAAGGTACCTTTGGTACGCATGCTGGTGGACATGCTATGACGAGAAAGCTGCTACGGGCAGGTTATTTTTGGCTGACTATGGAAACTGATTGTTTCAAGTTTGCGAGGAAGTGCCACAAGTGCCAAATCTATGCTGATAAGATCCATGTGCCTCCGAGTCCTCTGAATGTAATGTCATCGCCATGGCCATTCTCGATGTGGGGAATCGATATGATTGGAAAGATCGAGTCGACGGCTTCTAATGGACACAGGTTCATTCTAGTAGCGATCGATTATTTCACCAAATGGGTGGAAGCAGCGTCGTATGCAAATGTAACGAAGCAAGTGGTGGCCAGATTCATCAAGAGAGATATCATTTGCCGATATGGGATCCCCGAGCGGATAATCACGAACAACGATTCAAACCTGAACAACAAAATGATGAAGGAGCTCTGTCAGAATTTCAAGATCGAACATCACAACTCCTCCCCTTACCGACCCAAGATGAATGGCGCTGTCGAAGCGGCCAATAAGAATATAAAGAAGATCGTCCAGAAGATGGTGGTGACCTATAAGGATTGGCACGAGATGCTACCTTTTGCTTTGCACGGTTATCGTACGACGGTACGCACATCAACCGGGGCAACCCCGTTCTCGTTGGTATACGGAATGGAGGCAGTACTACCATTGGAAGTTGAGATCCCTTCTCTGAGGGTATTGCGAGACGTTCAGCTAGACGAGGCAGAATGGGTGAAAGACAGGTTGAATCAATTAAGTTTGATGGACGAGAAGAGGCTAGCTTCTCTAGCATACGGTCGTTTGTACCAGAGCCGAATGAAGAAAGCATATGATAAGAAGATACATCCGTGAAGCTTTCAGACGGGCGACCTCGTGCTGAAAAGGATTCTCCCGCCGCAAGCAGATCACAGGGGCAAGTGGACCCTCAACTATGAAGGGCCATATGTTGTCAGGAAAGTCTTTTCAGGAGGAGCGTTGTTGTTGTCCACTATGGATGGTGAAGACTTCACGTCGCCTGTGAATTCGGACGCAGTTAAAAAATACTTTGCTTAAAATTGACCCGCTGGACAGAAAAAAGAGAGTCCAGGCAAAAATGGGGCATCCTGGCGAACCAAAAACAGAATAAAAGGTTCGGGCAAAAGTTAGGGATAAAATTGAAAAAAATGTGTGTACACCCGCGAAGTTGAAAACCTACACTGGGCGGCTTCGGCAAAAAGGGGTATCCCGGTGAGCTGAAAACCCGTAAAGGGCGGTTCACGCAAAAGTTAGGGATTTGAAAGGCAAATGACTGCGGTCCGAATTTGATACTGCGGTGAGCATCAGTGCAGGAGAATACCTGAGGGGTCGATTATCAGATACAACCTCTTCGGAAGTGTGAATACCGGGAAAGCACTTGAGTCTGATGAGTCATAGGAGGATCAGTTCGTGGTGTTCGTCTGCATCCTGTTGCCGACATGTGTACAAAGTTTAATTTGTCAAAGTATTTACGCTTATTGTGCATACTTGTATATCTGCTTTGCGTAGCTTCCTCTTTTCAGGAGTTACATCCCGTGTACAAAAACCCTCCCATTCAGGGGCCCAATCAATAAAATATGTTATTCAGTACTTGATACTGGTTCTTTACTGTTTTGTGCATGATAAAACGCCTAAGTTTATTGAAACTAGCATGTGTATAACATCACTGGCCCTTGTCAACAATTGCTAAAGCTTTGAATTAACTGAAAATAACGTCACTAACCTGAATCGATTTGGTTGCATAGGCTTGTCTTGTCTTGTTTGTGTTGTTGCAGGTTTCATAGCCATACGAGGAAGATTGCAGTAACGAAAGACTCGACCCCCACGCATGTCATGCATGTCCTTCCTGAAGAAGGATCGAACTCCCCAGCTAGTCGTAGCTTATCCAAAGGACATGCTCCAGCAAAGCCATCTATTCTCAGTAGAATTGGCGATTCCAAGTTGGTAAGCTGTATTCAGACAGCTTACCTTTTCCCCGCAGGGTCATTTACTCTCTCCTAGCGGAGTCAGTTGATTTTCCCAAGAGAATCATCCCATCCCCAGCGAAGTTCTCTTTCCAACCAGGGTCTTCGTTTCCTTCCAGCGGAATTCGAAGATTGAGACTCTCCCCGACAGAGTTGGTGTGGCGCATCGACGTTTACCTTGTCAAAATGTCGTGTGATATCAGTTCACTATCCAGCAGAAGTCCAATCATACTTGACACATCTGCTATTCTCCAGCAGAGTTATATTCCCCAGCAGGGCGTTACTTCAAGGATGAGATTGGTATTGAGTTCCCAATTTCCCAGCTGAGTCGACTTCACTCTCCCAGCATTTATTTTGCTGGGATAGTTCTGTAGCACCCGGCTATCCCCAGCGGAGTTGGCATTATCTTCAGCATTTATTTTGCTGAAGCAGTTCCTGTATCTCGGCAGTTCGAGACTGCATTTGCATTGGCATACAGTGTCATATTCACATCTACCAAAAAATGTGTAGCATTTCCATGTCGAATGGATCATTGCATCATTGTCAAACATATGCATTTTGAAACATAAACCAGGTTGGCTAACCTTGTGTTTCAAGTACTGTTTTCTTGCAGGCAGAGAGAGCTCTCGCTCAAATGAATTACTAAACATTCGAAGTCTCGGCAGGAGACATTCAACGAAGTGTCAGCTGTGGCACTACTCCCCAGTAGAGTCAGCCTCAAAGTTGTTGTAACGTCAGTGATAAGAAGTTTGCGGACCAATGGAAGGATGAGTCCTAACGCGGACAATTTTATTGACGGGATTTCTTCGTGCTAGAGAAGTGAGTGTCCTAACGTGGACAGATTTATTTCCCCGGATTGATAGGAGGTGCTAGTCCTAACGTGGACAGGTTTGATTTTTCAGGATTGTTGGGATGTGGAGTCCTGACGTGGACATTTCCTCAAGTTGGCGATGTGTGTTAGTCCTAACGTGGACAGATTCGAGTTCTCGGTATTGATTGAGTGTGGAGTCCTGACGTGGACAAAAGTTGATTATTCTTCGTGTTGGTGTCCTGACGTGGACCATTTATTTCCAGCAGATAGCTTTATTCGTAATGGTGAAATGTGCGTCCGGACGTGGACAAGTTTATAGTCCTTCGTGATGGCAAGATACGGGAGTCCTGACGTGGACAAATTCATCCTCCTTTGTGTTGATGGCAAAGTGTGCATCCTGACATGGACGAGGGTTATTTCCCCAACAAATCGAAGACGCGCAAGTCCTGACGTGGACGGGTCCTATTACTTCAGCAGGTTGAGATGTGAGTCCTGACGTGGACAAAATCTCACTTCCCCAGTGGGTCAAAGGTGTATGAGTCCTGACGTGGACAAGTTTTTATCCTCAGCGAGTCGAGTAGTGAGTCCTAACGTGGACAAATCAAGACGAAAAGTGTTTCCTTACGTGGAAAAGAGGGGAGTCCTTACGTGGACAAATCAAAAAAATGATTCCTTACGTGGAAAAGAGATTGTGTTTCTAACGTGGAAAGGAGGGAGTCCTTACATGGACAGATAAAGGAGTGTTCCTTACGTGGAGCGAGGGAGTCCTTACGTGGACAGATCAAGAAGATTATTATTCCTAACGTGGAAAAGTGGGTCCTAACGTGGACGATGTAGTCCTTACGTGGACATATCAAATTGTTTCCTTATGGGAAAAGTTCGTATTCCTTACGTGGAAGAAGAAATGTGAATCCTTACGTGGAAAGATTGAGTCCTTACGTGGACATATCAAGAGGGGAGTCCTTACGTTGACAAATCAAAAAAATGATTCCTTACGTGGAAAAGAGATTGTGTTCCTAACATGGAAAGGAGGGTTCTAACATGGATGATATTTTCCTTATGTGGAAAGAAGGTTGGTATTCCTTACGTGGAAAGATTGAGATTCCTTACATGGAAAGATAGAGGCATTCCTAACATGGAAAAAGTTTGATTCCTTACGTGGAAAAGAAGAGTTGATTCCTAACGCGGAAAGAAAGTGTATTCCTAACGTGGAAAGTGTAGTCCTGACGCGGACAAATCCAGATGAAATTTTATTCCTCACGTGGAAAGGTGAGTCCTAACGTGGACGATGTTTTTCCTAACGTGGAACGGTTATTCCTTACGTGGAAGGGTGAGTCCTAACGTGGGCAATGTTATTCCTAACGTGGTCAAGAGTTTACTCTTAACATGGACGATTTATTCCTGATGAAATGCAGACAAATAATCCTCAGCACGGTCGCTACGAAACCAGTGGGTTGCCGTAACAGTCGGATTCAGCTGATGAATGTCGTTCCCCAAGCAGTGGCGCAGTTTATTTCTGCGGTTGGCAAATTTCTGGGTTCCTAGTATTCAACCGTCTCGTACCGCGAATGTCTGAAGGCTCCGGGCTCTTCACCCAATCGGGTCCAAGTCGCTTGAATAGGGGCAGCTGTTGCACCCTAAAATTTGCTCAACCTTATTCACTTGGTTTATGTTTCAATATCATTAGCATTTGCATATAGAGTCATGTACATAGTCTACTCATCTGCATAGCATAAACATAGCAAGTCATCCAACAGGGGACCAATCATTATTCTCATCTCTAGAGGCCTATCAAGAGGTTATTATTCAAATTCAATCTCATTCAAGTCATCAGAAAGAATTGGGAAGCTATCAAGTCAATGGGTCAAGCAGTTCATCTATCTCCTATCTGAGGATCCCTGAGGATCAACAAAGAAATTGTGAGTTGTGGGATGAGTATGGGGAATATCTAGACATCATGGGAGACTTAGAAAGTCATTTGGAGAAAGAGACAAGTCATTGGTGTAGTCACAAGGATTGCAGTTGAAGACAGTCAACTAGGGTTTCATCTGGGTCAACCCTGGGTCAACTCTAGGTCAATTGACTGATTGAAAGGCATCAAGAGCTATTGAAGAGATGTGGGGTTCATCATTTGACATATAGAAGAGGATATGGTGTTATGCTAAGAAGAATTCAAGAGAAATCAAGGAGAAGAGGAGGTTCTAAATTAGGGTTTCTATGTAAAATCCCCTAGTTTAGGTCAAATTTCCAAGCAAGATAATTCAAAATGCAAGCTTCAAATGGATCCTTGTCCAACATGGAACTTGTAAAGGATCTCAAGACCTTTAATTTGAGTGGTAGAAGACATCAAGGAGATTTATAGAACTCAAGTTATGGTCCTTGCAAGTTACAGGTCATCTGAGGTATCTGAAAATTTGTCTGTGAAAGTGACTTGTCTTCCAAGCTACTTTTACCCCTCAAGGATATTTCAAATGAATTTCTGGTCAACATAAGCGTTTTTCTTCATTGTCTTAGCTTTCTAGAATGGTATATTATGCCTTCATATGAGTTGTGGAACTCTACCTATGGTCATAGCAAGCAAAGGGTATTTTGGTCATCTGAGAATTACAGGTCATTTCAACCTATGCCCAAAACTCATACAAGGAAGCTTCAAATGGAAAACTTTACAACATAAAACTTGATCCAAATGACATTTTGAGTCTATAAAAGTGACCATGAGAGATTGGAAAGATTCATAGCACAAGGTTTCAAAATTGTTGGATTTAATGAATAAAAATGAACTTAAAAATGAGTTTTTTCATATTTTGGCCAAATGAAGCAAAATTATAGGTCATTTTGAATGGAAAGATCATTTTAAAGACATTGGCTAAAGTAGAATTTTGAGCTTAGTTCGCATTTTGGGAGTTATCCATGGTTACTTGTAATGGAAGATACATAAACCAAATCCAAAGGGAAATTGTGCAAGGGAAGCTTCTCCAAGCTTCTAGGAGTTTCTAACATCATGTATATATTGATATGAGATGGTTCATGCCATGGTTGGTGATTACATTTTCTCAAAATCACAAGTTTCAATCACTTTTCTCCCATTTGCAAAAGCATTACAAACTCTCTCAAATCTCCATCAATTCCCACTTTTCTTGATTTGATCATCATCTAGATCATTCATAGGTCAGAATCCTATCAAAGAATTGGTTGAATTGATCAAGAATTGTGCTATTCATCTTCTCCATCCAAGTTGCAAGAAGGTTTCAAGTACAAGATTCAAGGAGTTTGAACAAAAGATATTGCATACAGAATTCATAATCAAGGTTACTGATCACTTTCCAATCACTGCAAGCATCAGATCCAAGGGTTTCCATAGCTGTTTCCACCATTTTTGCACCAGGTTAGTTTCCTTCGAATTGGCTGAATTAGCTAGAATCATGGATAGTTATTAGGTTAGAATGGTTAAGCATAAGTAGATGATTGATTTTGGTGAGTTTGAAGAAGTTCCATGGAGGTTGTTAATGGTGCATCAAAACTGTTAGAGCTTGTAACATCAAGAATATGGCACGAGAACCTTAGTTTGTTAGCTTGATTTGTTCAGCATGAAATGTAGATTAGGCTAGGGTAAAGATTGGAGAGAATTAGAAGAATTGATATCAGGTGAAAATAGCTAAACTCATCTGTTATGTTCATCGGGTTTGTTTTTGGAGTGAGTTTTAGAAGGAGATGATGGCACGGTTGTGTAGAGGGAAGAAATTAGGGCATCTTTTCTCTTTACATCGCGAGTTTTTATGGATAATTGAGGGTGTGAGGGAAGGTGGAAGATCTGGTTGGCAAGCTTGTGCATGGAGCTTCCATGGCTGAAACCCTAGCCATTTGGAGAAGAAGCATGGCGTCCGTTGGATGGGGTCTATTTCATTGACTGGAGACCTCATCGTGTGGTCCACGTTTAAAGATGAAACGGAGGGAAACCCTGGGCACCAAAACGCCCCGTTTCATTTAAGTTTCTGAGTGGGCTCAGACTTTCATTGCTAATAACACCCTCCCAAGCGCAGGCCCAATGTTTTTAACTGAGAATTTTACTATCTACATCGTTTTGAGTTTTTTTGTTTTTTTGTTTAAATTCTGAAACGTGATGGGCCCAGTAATTTTCATATTCGCACCCCTGCTCTGTGGCCCACGTGGAGATTACAACTGAGCGCGTTGGCTATTCTCACCCTCTCCCTCTATTTTTCCATATTTCATTTTTTTTTAATTTCTTTTCATTTTCATGCATTTTCCAAAAATCATAATAAATCATAAATTTCATATTTTTCAATGGTTCTTTTTGCATTAATTACTCCAAGATGTCTAGAAAATTATAAAAAATAAAAATTGCATTTTATTTTTATTTGATATTTTTCCCATATTTTCCAAATAAATGCATATTTTAGGTGTTTCATTTCATATATGAATTTGATAATTTTTGTTCTAATAGTTGCTTTAATATTTTTAACCCATTCTTTTTAGGTTGATTAGTAGACATTGTTAGCTTGTACATACAATTTAGTTCCCTTTTTTAGAAATTAATTTTAGGTGGTTAGTGTAAGTGTGAATAACTTGAACAAAATTAGGGTTTCAAATCAACTCAGGTGAGATAGTTTAATTCTTTTAGGAAATTTTCATTTGATTTTTGGGGTATGGACTATAGGGGTTATGGGTATAGGATAGATCCCCTTAGAAATCACTAGGATTCCCCTACTGCTACTAGTATATACTGCTATATTTGATTGATTGGTGTGGTGTGCCCTCTGGGGATTACTGATTTGTCTGTGTGGGTATTGGGATTGTCTGGGGATTGGGGGAGCTGAAGACTTGTGATGATGAAGCCATTGGAGATCCAGAGCTTGAAGACCAACTTCCAGAGATTGGAGAGGAGATTCCTGCTAGCAGCTGTTGAGGAGACTAGGGTTTAGGAGCTAGGCAGAGCTCTAGATTAGAAAGCTTGTTTCTCAAACATGGAATGCCTTGTCTGCATCCATCCTTTCTCTATGATTCAAAGTCTCTTTCAAATATCCACCTCCTTCCTTTGGAAGGATCAGTGAATGTATTTGAAAGATAGAACTTTTGAGAGAAACTGTCTGTTTAATGTTAACAGTTGGTGAACCACCCTTGGTAGGTAATTGACTGTCTAACATTCATTCACTTCATCTTGTTGACTGATGTTCATCCTAAGATTGAGACTGGAAGAAAAGCCATTGCAGATGGAAGATTGATAATCCAAGACCTTGCTTGAAGGCTGTGGAGATGGAGATTGATGCTTGCTGAAGCTTGTAGCTGTTTGGAGATGACTTGAAGATAGGTGTTGATGTAAAGCTGCTGTGGCTGTTTATTTTTCTGCTGTATTTCATTTCTGATGTATTGATTGGTTTTCCCTGACTGTATTGTTTGCTGTTTAACCTGTTGGGTTGAAAGTGAATCCTGTTCACTTTTGCCTATTGTTTTCTAGGTTCGAGGTTGAGTGGGACTCCCTTGCCTCGCTTGTATTGCTGCATTCATGCATTTTACTGCTTTACTGTATATATATTTGCTATTGTTTCTGTTCCCGTCTATTCCCTTAGGATCTCTGTTTCTCTCTGCGCAAGAGAGGAGCATGATAGACACTAGGTCTTGACCCATGCATGATAACATTGGGTTAGTTTGATTCCCTTCGCAACCGTAGGTGAGAGTTCTATCTCTTCTTTCTCAAAACAAACAGAAAAACACTATAAAATTTCAAACACAATAAAAGACACTTCTTCCGTAAAAGAATGTGAACTCATCAAGACGTCATTTTTGTCCGCTGGGACTGTTAATCAGAAAAACCTTTTTCAGAAGGAATAAAATCAATCAAGACAGACTTGTGTCGTACGTGGCCCGAACTATGTTTGCTCTGATCTTCCATGCAGTGTGGAAGTACGTAGGCATAGGATGCGATATCCTAGCGAGCAACCTTCCCCTCCTTTCCCGTAAGTAGGCGAACTACGTTGACTCTGATTTCTCGTTCCAGACGGGAATACGTAGGCATAAAGTGCGATACTTTGCCGAGTCATTTTATTTTTCATTTTCTCTTCTTTTAACCCCTTGACCTTTAGAGTAGATAGAATAACAATCCATACCCGAAAACAAGCGTGGATCCCGTCGACGGACGTGAGGGGTGCTAATACCTTCCCCTTGCGTAACCGACTCCCGAATCCAGGTTTTGGTTGCGATGACCATACCTTTCCCGTTTTTGCGAGGTTTACTTCGAGCGTTTCCTTTCCCTCCGTTGGGATAAATAACGCACGGTGGCGACTCTTCTGTTCAGCCGGCGCCGATTTTCGCAGTAGCGACAAATCACACTGTTCATCAGATTCTCCGGGGAATCACACTGTTCATCAGATTCTCCAAGGAATCACACCGTTCATCAGATTCTCCGAGGAATCGCATCTTTCATCAGATTCTCCAAGGAATCACACTGTTCATCAGATTCTCCGGGGAATCGCATCTTTCATCAGATTCTCCAAGGAATCACACTGTTCATCAGATTCTCCTAGGAATCACTTCATTCATCAGACTCTCCTAACAGTCACACCACTCATCAGACTCTCCTAAGAGTCAACAGCACAAGAATGTACTTCATACACTTCTTGAAATGCAACCACGTTTGCGAACATGCTCATGCATTCTTCACATTCATTGCATATATTCATTATGCATCCACTATATATACATATCACAATACATACATACAGTCATCATATAATCTCATCATGCATTTCCATTACATTCAAGTAATGCACCAAAATACCAAACGGCCACATTCCACACTTCACAATTCATAAACTAGGATTCACGCCATACGGCTACCCACAACACACATAAAAACATATAATTAATCATCTCAAACAAGGAATGATCGCAACCAAACCACACAACCAATCCACGAATGGAAAACACAAGAAAGAAAAATATGCTGCTGTGTTCGCTAACCTTCGCCTGGCGAAGCCTCTGGCGAACCTTCGCTACTTCGTTCGCCTGGCGAACTTGCCAGCGAAGACCACTGGGATTTATTCTGGAATTACTCGCTAGCACTCGCTAGCATACTCGCCTGGCGAACTTGCCAGCGAATACAGGGTGTTAGCTTCTGACTTGCTTCGCTACAGCTCGCTGGACTTCGCCTGGCGAAGCTTCGCTGCGATTCGCCTGGCGAGCCTGCGAAGACAGAACTTCCATGGCTGTCTCAAGAGCCCAAACTCCACAAAATCAACCAATTAAATCCAAACCAGTCTCAGTGGCACAACCCAACCATCACCCGACTAAACTACATCGTCTAATCCGAGTTCTAACCGATTAAAACCTCATTCTACTCACAAAACCAACTTCTAACCTAAGTGGAAAAAGAGTAGAAACCCTACACAATCCAAACACATACACATACAATCATACACATTAAAGAGATGATAGAGTTTCACACCCTTACCTGATTAATCGCAAGCTTTGGTTGATCTTGGTGAATCTAGGTTTTCTCCTCTTTCTCTTCTTTTTCTCCTTTTCTCCTTTCTTTCTCTTTTCTTTCTTTCTTCCTACTATCCTTTTCTTTCCCTTCTATTTCCTCTTTAATATCTTTTTCCTTATTTTTCCAAAACATCCACTAATTCAATATCTCATAAATATCTCACTTATTATTAAAAATAGGAAATGTCCAAAATAGCCTCCAAACTATTTCCTCCGAAACCTCTCAAAACCGGTTAAAATAGGATAATATGTAAATATAACATATTTCCACACAATTTCTACATTCAAATAATATTCTCCCAATTAAATTAAATAGGGACCCAATAAAAGGGGATAATCGAAATCGGGGCGTTACACGGGCGACACAAAACCACAGGTTGATTAAGTGTTTTAACTGAGTAGGGTTAAACCATCGTTCTAGCAGTTAGGGACAAAGCCTGTTTGCGGTAAAACCAGAGCTTAACAACACTCTTTTTTTACGAAAAAGGTTTTCCTAATTAATCCCGAAGGAAAAAGTTTGATGTTTTGTTTTGTGTTTTTTAGTGAAGTGAATTAATTCGGTTTGTGATTCACGTGGCACTAAAGACTATGACAAAGGAACGAATGCGTCGCATATCGCCCCCAAATGGGATGTACACTAAACACCCTAGACAAGCGAGAGGAGACCCCTCACTCATCATTTCCCACGTTCTTAAGGCTCGTAGCGTACAATGTTCATCGTATTTATTAGATGAATTAGCATGTTTTGAGATGAGAAGAGAGACGCACAGAAGGTCTAAGGGAAACTCGGTCCTAAAGTTGTCATGCAAAGTGAACCTAAAGTTTGGATTAAAGAGGGGAAAATCTACCCTAATGTTAGAATGCATGGTTTGAACCTAACGTCTATCATAATCAATCTTGAACAAGAAAGATTAGAAGTCCTAAGTGAACATGACAAAGGAAGACAAAAGAAGCACAAGATAAATTCAATCACAAGATAACATGAAAGAAGAAAGAATGCATATGCAATGCAACACACAAGCAAATGGAGGTAAAAGTGTGGGGTAAATACCTCCACAAGCACATCTCGACCTTTATTAATGCAAGAAAGAATCTGCAAAAAGAATGCACACAAAGCAAAGAAATGCAAGAAGGCAAGCAAACATGAACATGCAAGCACATCACAACTTTGAACGACAACTACGAAAGTATGCCCTCAAGTGGAAACCAAACACACGTGTCGATGAAATCATGATTAAACAATCGAGAACAGTGGCATATATCCAAAACATCTCACTCCTAATGCATCACACTGATCCATGACGATTTGAAGTGAAACGGTACCGAAACAAGCGTGAAAAACAGCAAAAATAGGCCTGCTGGAGCTGTGTTAATCAATTAACATTAGGTGTTAATCGATTAACCATTGAAAACCAATTGAAAAAGTGAAAGTCTGAACGTGTTAATCGATTAACAAATTACGTTAATCGATTAACACTGTGTGAACTGTAGAAAAATTGAAAGTTTGATCTGGTTAATCGATTAACACCAGAAGTTAATCGATTAACACTGCTCCAACAGTAGAAAAACACTTTTCAGCAACTTTCATTTAAGCAAACATCCACATGATCTCATAAACAATTGTGCACGAAATTAAACCATAAAGCAGTGATCTAAACAAGATGTAAACACATCTAAACAACACCATCACAATTCATATGGATCAAGAATCAACCAAAATCAATCAAAGATGAAGATTAACATGATTATGCAAAATAAGCTCAAAAATGCAATAGATTTAGAATTCCAACCTTCGAAACGGAGAATTGCTTCGGTTAATGTTGATTAACTTCGAATGTGTAGATCTAAGCAAGAAATCAGGAATAATTCAAGATCCAAGCCAATTCTTGTAATAGAAGTGATGATCAACCAAAATCAAGCCAAATTCTTCCAAATAATCACTTCTAGATCCACTTCAAAATTCAAATCCAAGTTTGCACGAAAATCAAATGGAAAAATGGAGATGATGATGATAAAGGATGAAGGTTTGAGCTCAAGAATTCATTTATTCCAATGGAGAATCAAAGAATTCAATGGATGAAGAGCTTTGGTGAGGGTTTTGGAAGTTGAGAGAAACTTGAGAGAATTGAGATGAATTCTGAAAATGAGAGTGAAAAATGAAGCTTAGATGTGTGAGGTTTGGAGTAGATCACTTAAATACTCCTTAGGCTTGGATCCAAATGAGAGGTTTGGAATGTGGTTTGTGAAATTTGGTTTGGAATGAGGAATGGAGATTTGGAGGGAAAATAAGATTAACCAAAATTCAAGATGATTCTAGATCCTCCCAAGTGTAAAATTGAACTTCCAAGTGATCAAAATTGGACCCCAAAGTGACCCCCTTTGAAAATTCACGTGCAGAGGCAAAACCTGCACTAGTTAATCGATTAACAGTTTTGGTTAATCGATTAACACTGTTAAAATTTCAAATCTGGCCTGATTTTGATTTGGTTAATCGATTAACACCTTCAAAAATTTGAATTTGGCGCCTTTTGGAGGGAAATCTGCACATTTGGCCGTTTTCAACCGTTTTAAGCTCTGTTAAGCGTCTGAAACTTGTTCTTGAATGCCATAACCATGAAAATTCTTGTGATAACTGAATGCTGCTTCCTGAGCTAAAACGACCCTGCAAAATAAAATAAAATCGGTCGTCCGACCGCTGGGCAAAATAAATGCCAGGGACTCTGATGCTTGCTATTTCGTCTCTTGCACCAAAAACGAAAACTGAGCCACAGGAAAACCATGATCCCATGTCTCAAGAACGAATGCTATGCAAATGTAGAAATGCGAAAATGCAAAGAAACAAAAGCCAAATACTACTAAAACGGAAAGACAAATTTTGGGGTGCTACAACTGCCCCTATTCAAACAACTTGGACCTGAAGGGAGGAAAAGCATCTGCTTTCAAACATTCAAGGTATAAGGCGATTGATTACAAAAGAACCCAGAAATTTGGCCCCTGCGGGGACGCAAAACAGCGAATACCAACCAAGAGTTGGAATACGACACGCTGGGGATAACGATCCAATACAATCTAAACTTCAAAAAAGGTAACAACCAAGAATACCAATCAAGAGTTGGGATAACAAACCCCGGATACCAACCAAGAGTCGGGATGACAAACCTCAGATACCAACCAAGAGCTGAAATAAAAGTCAAAGGATACCAACCAAGAGTTGGGATACAACCAAAGGATACCAACCAAGAGTTGGAATAAAAGCCAACGGATACCAACCAAGAATTGGGATGAAGCAGACAATAGATACCAACCAAGAGTTGGGATAACGAACCCTGGATACCAACCAAGAGTTGGGATGAAACAACTAACAGATACCAACCAAGAGTTGGGATAACAAGTGAAGGTTACCAACCAAAAGTTGGGATAACGAACCAAGGAATACCAACCAAGAGTTGGGATAACCAACCCTGGATACCAACCAAGAGTTGGGATGAAATGACCAACAAATACCAACCAAGAGTTGGAATAACAACTCTTGGTTGGTATCCGGGGTTCGTTATCCCAACTCTTGGTTGGTATTCCTTGGTTCGTTATCCCGACGTTTGGTTGGTATCCTTCAGTTGTTATCCCAACTCTTGGTTGGTATCTGTTGGTTGTTTCATCCCAACTCTTGGTTGGTATCCAAGGTTCGTTATCCCAACTCTTGGTTGGTATCCTTTGGTTGTATCCTAAGTCTTGGTTGGTATCCTTTGACTTTTATTCCAGCTCTTGGTTTGTATCTGAGGTTTGTCATCCCGACTCTTGGTTGGTATCTGGGGTTTGTTATCCCAACTCTTGGTTGTTACCTTTTTTGAAGTTCAGATTGTATTGGATCGTTATCCCCAGCGTGTCGTACTCCAACTCTTGATTGGTATTCACTGTTTTGCATCCTCACAGGGTGAAAATTTCCGGGTTCTTTTGTATTCAATCACTTTATACCTTGAATGTTTGAAAGCGGATGCTTTTCCTCTCTTTAGGTCCAAGTTGTTTGAATAGGGGCAGCTGTAACACCCCAAAATTTGCCTTTCCATTTTAGCAGTATCTGGCTTTTGTTTCTTTGCATTTTTGCATTTTTGCATTTGCATAGCATTCGTTTCTTGAGACACGGGATCAAGATTTTCCTGTGGCTCAGTTTTAGTTTTTGGTGCAAGAGACGAAATAGCAAGCATCAGAGTCCCTGGCATTTATTTTACCCAGCGGTCGGGCGACCGATTTTATTTTATTTTATAGGGTATTTTTAGCTCAGGAAGCAGTATTCAGGTTATCGCAAGCATTTTCATGGTTATGGCATTCAAGAACAAGTTTCAGACGCTTAACAGAGCTCAAAACGGTTGGAAACGGGAAAATGTGCAGATTTCCCTCCAAAAGGCACCAAATTTAAATTTTTGAAGGTGTTAATCGATTAACCAAATGTGTTAATCGATTAACCAAATCAAAATCAGGCCAGATTTGAAATTTTAACAGTGTTAATCGATTAGCCCAAACTGTTAATCGATTAACTAGTGCAGGTTTTGCCTCTGCACGTGAATTTTCAAAGAGGGTCACTTTGGGGCCTAATTTTGATCACTTGGAAGTTCAATTTTACACTTGGGAAGGATCTATAATCATCTTGAATTTTGGTTAATCTCATTTTCCCTCCAAATCTCCATTCCTCATTCCAAACCAAATTTCACAAACCACATTCCAAACCTCTCATTTGGATCCAAGCCTAAGGAGTATTTAAGTGATCTACTCCAAACCTCACACATCTAAGCTTCATTTTTCACTCTCATTTTCAGAATTCATCTCAATTCTCCCAAGTTTCTCTCAACTTCAAAAACCCTCACCAAAGCTCTTCATCCATTGAATTCTTTGATTCTCCATTGGAACCAATGAATTCTTGTGCTCAAACCTTCATCCTTTATCATCATCATCTCCATTTTTCCATTTGATTTTCGTGCAAACTTGGATCTGAATTTTGAAGTGGATCTAGAAGTGATTATTTGGAAGAATTTGGCTTGATTTTGGTTGATCATCACTTCTATTACAAGAATTGGCTTGGATCTTGAAGTATTCTGGATTTCTTGTTTAGATCTACACGTTCGAAGTTAATCAACATTAACCAAAGCAATTCTCCAATTCGAAGATTTGAATTCTAGACCTATTGCATTTTTGAGCTTATTTTGCATAATCATGTTAATCTTCATCTTTTATTGATTTTGGTTGATTCTTGATCCATATGAATTGTGATGGTGCTGTTTAGATGTGTTTACATCTTGTTTAGATCACTGCTTTATGGTTTAATTTCGTGCACAATTATTTATGAGATCATGTGGATGTTTGCTTAAATGATAAGTTGCTAAAAAGTGCTTTTCTGCTGTTGGAGCAGTATTAATCGATTAACTTCTGGTGTTAATCGATTAACTTCTGGTGTTAATCGATTAACCAGATCAAACTTTCAATTTTTCTACAGTTCACACAGTGTTAAACGATTAACGTAATCTGTTAATCGATTAACACGTTCAAACTTTCACTTTTTCAACTATTTTTCAATGGTTAATCGATTAAGACCTGCTATTAATCGATTAACACTGCTCCAACAGGCCTGTTTTTGTTGTTTTTCATGCTTTTTTCGGTACCGTTTCACTTCGAATTATCATGGATCAGTGTGATGCATTAGGAGTGAGATGTTTTGGATATATGCCACTGTTCTCGATTGTTTAATCGTGATTTCACCAACACGTGTGTTTGGTTTCCACTTGAGGGCATACTTTTGTAGTTGTTGTTCAAAGTTGTGATGTGCTTGCATGTTCATGTTTGCTTGCCTTCTTGCATTTCTTTGCTTTGTGTGCATTCTTTTTGCAGATTCTTTCTTGCATTAATAAAGGTTGAGATGTGCTTGTGGAGGTATTTACCCCACATTTTTTCCTCCCTTTGCTTGTGTGTTGCATTGCATATGCATTCTTTCTTCTTTCATGTTATCTTATGATTGAATGTATCTTGTGCTTCTTTTGTCTTCCTTTGTCATGTTCCCATAGGACTTCTAATCTTCCTTGTTCAAGATTGATTATGATAGACATTAGGTTCAAACCATGCATGCTAACATTAGGGTAGATTTTCCCCTCTTTAATCCAAACTTTAGGTCCACTTTGCATGAAAACTTTAGGACCGAGTTCCCCTTAGACCTTCCATGTGTCTCTCTTCTCATCTCAAAACATGCTAATTCATCTAATAAATACGAAGAACGTTGTACGCTACGAGCCTTAAGCATATGGGGAATGATGAGTGAGGGGTCTCCTCTCGCTTGTCTAGAGTGTTTAGTGTACGTCCCGTTTGAGGGAGATATGCGATGCATTCATTCCTATGTCATAGTCTTTAATGCCACGTGAATCACAAACCGAATTAATTCACTTCACTAAAAAACACAAAACAAAACATCAAACTTTTTCCTTCGGGATTAATTGGGAAAACCTTTTTCGTAAAAAAGGAGTGTTGTTAAGCTTTGGTTTTACCGTAAACAGGCTTTGTCCCTAACTGTTAGACCGAAGGTTTAACCCTACTCGGTTAAAACACTTAATCAACCTATGTGTTGCACCCCAAAATTTGCCCAACCTTTTCTTTGTTTGGTTCATGTTTCATTACATTCATATAACATTAGCATTTGCGTACCATTTTTCATTTACAGAGGATTGAGAGAGGTGTGCCTAGAAAGAGGAGACAACAAGTTGCCAAAGCCAATCAAGAGGTTGTATTCAAGCTATCAAGGGCTTATTATCATCAAAAGAAAGTCAAATCTCATTGAAGGAGTGGATGGTTAAGATTGGTGTATCTCTTGACTTGGGGATCAAATGAAAGTCATCAGATGATATTAAGTCCATGGTTATGGATGGAGAGAATTTTATAAGCTCATTAGATGTCTTGAGGGTTATTGAGGAGCTTGTGCAATTCATTATGACAAGTATAAGAAGCCACAGTCAAAGGTGGTGCAGCTAGGGTTTTCATCTGGTCAACCCTAAGTCCATAGTGAATTTGAAGGAGATTAAGACTCAATTCCAAGTCTTTGTGATCATGAAATGTTGTGTTGAGATGTCTAAGATGATGTTCCAATATCAAATCAAGAAGAATCAAGAGTGTGAGAAGTTGCTAAGCTAGGGTTTCTAAGCTTGTCAGTGTAAAATCCCCTATTTAGTGCCTAAATTCAAGACCACATATCTCAAGATGAAAATATCATCTCATCTTGACCCCAACATGAGACTTATAGATCTTGTTCTTTAGCTTTCTTTTGAGTACTAGAAGTCATTCATTGGATTTCTAGAACTCAAGTTATGAAGCTGGCAAGTTACAGGTCATCAGATGAATGTGATTTTGGTCAACAAAAGTCAACCAACTTCCAAGACATTTTTGACCTAAAATGATGTTTCTCCTCACTTTGATCCAAACATGAAAGTTTTTCCTTATGATCTCAGCTTTCCAAAAAGTACTAGAAGTCATTTATCTGATTTGTAGAGCTCAAGATATGAAGCTTGTAAGATAGGGGTATTTTGGGAAACTTTGTTTATAGGTCAATTTCACAACTTTGCACACCTCAAATGAAACTTTTGCCAACATCAAAGTTTCTCCAAATGGGGTCATTTTCATCATCAAACATCAACCTATCATTGGATTGGCTTGGATTGAAGGATTGGTGGAGGAAATTTTCATGAAAAACCATTAAAAGCCATAAAATCAAATAAATTCATGTTGAACCAATTTTGATCAAGTTGGTGCATATTTTGAGTCCTTTTGACATTCTAAACATGATGGAAAAATCAGAATTGAGATTTGAGGTCCAAAACCATTCCAATTTCATGCTTGCTTCAAGTGAAAGTAACATAATCAAATCACACCATAGGATTAAATTAAGGGTGTAATTCTATCCCTTGGATCAAAATGAAGTGTATGCACGCTATCTGAGCCAAATTCATAGCCATTGCTGCTCTGTTTTACACACACATGAAGCTTACAAAACCAAGAATTTTGGATTTCCATTGGATCAAATTGGGCTTGGATTGGGCTTCTTCTTCATCCAAATCCATTCCATATATTCTCAGCATCATTCACAAACTCTAAGAGGTGATTTTGGAGCAAAATTGTGGGAGAAAACAGTTACACACGAGCAAGAGAAAGTGAGAATCGAATTCTTGGATTCAGCCAGTTTCAAGAAAAATCAAGCACACTAACATCTCCAAGAATCACCAAGTTTTCAAGGTCCAACGGAGCTATTCCGTTAGGTAACCTACTTTTCCAAATTACACTCTGAATATGCCATAATTGCACGCCATTTTTGCATATTCATGTTCTCTCGTCATCATAGGTGGATTCTGGTTAGGTTTAGTGAGTGTTCATGACAATTCTTGATGACTGCTTGATTTTGTTTTGATTCGTATCTCATGATTTAGGACGTGTTATTCTTAGATAATCAGAGATTAGTGATCAACGTGAGACGTAGATGAGTTTATACTCAAAGTTTGTGAGATTTGGTGGAGTTCTGATCCACCTGCGTTTTGATCCAATCGGGGAAGACGACCGGAGCCTCCGTGCTCCGCCGTCTGTAAATCTTCCCTCCATCTAAGATATTTGAACTCTCCAAAGCCACGCATCTTCACCTATGCCTTTAGATCTGATGACAAAACCCTTAAAGGGCCATGATTACGCCCTACCGTGCGCTTGTTTTGACCTTACCACATACAACACACACGAAACTCACCGTTTCATTAAACGGTTGAAATGGACCTGGGCCTCTCCTTGCTTTTCAAACCCCTAATTTCCTGAAGCCCAATGATTACACGCGTATGGATTGCTATTTTCACCATTCTTTTTTCCAATTTTCATTTCTTTTCATTATTTTCACATTTAATAATCTGTTTTGTTTTAATTCTTTTAAAACACTTCCAAGTGGATTAAAAATGCACAAAAAATGTTTCTAGGTATTTAAAGATGTGATTTTAATTTAGGAATTTTTTTTTTAACTTTTCTAGATATTTTTCAATTAAAAATAAATAATTCATTTGGAAGTGTTTTGTTTGAATTAAAATTGCCTATGCTTCTTTCTTGATTTTCTGTTATGATGAGAAATTCAAATAAATGCTTGGAATTTTTTGTGCACATCATTAACATGTTGATTGATTTTATCATGTTTTTTCTCTCTGTTTTTGGTACCTTTTTATTAGGGTTTAGGCTTGATCTTTAGGACCTTCCCTCTTGCCTAGTTCATAGGACTTCCCTTAGGATTTGCCTTCTGTTGGCATATCTAGGTTAGGACTTAGGCTCCCCTCCTTTTCCCCCTGGTTCCTAGCACCAGAGGGGTCTCATGGAATTTCATCTAGAATTTTTAGGATTAGTTTACTATTTTTAGGGTATTTTACATTCTAGCCTACCCTTGTATGATTCTCACCTCTACACTTGTGCTAGTTTGAATCTTATTTGCATTTTGTGCATTTTTTGAGCATCTAATATTTGCATATACATATTGTAGACATAATAAGGTGATTTTATGTTCAATTTTAAACCTTGATCATGTGCATAACTTGTTTAAGTCTGACCTCCTTTTAGGACTTCCATTTAGGTCTTTTTATGTGAATATGTTGAATGATCTTCACTTCCTTAACATGATTCTCTTACAATTTTTTGTACATTCCTTTTAAATTGCTTTATGTACATTCTTCTATTTCATTTCCCTCTTTCCAAGGACCTTGGAGCATCATTTAAAGTTGCTTAATACCCCCTTTGAAGGTATTGGAAGCTTAACTTTAATGATGAACCATGAGGACATTTTGTGCATTTTTTTGTACAAGTCATGCTGAGACTTTGGTTGAATGAAATGGTTGTTTTCTCTTCTTCTCCCACTTCTCTTTTTGGTTTATATTTCATTTCATGATCAAGTTAGAGGCTTTAGGGCATTGTTTGCACTTGCTTGATGTATGTTTTGCACTTTTTCTTGCTTGCATTTGAAGGTCGAGATGAGCTTGTGGCGGTCTTTACCTCACACAATTTCCTCCCTTGCTTGGATGTTATTTTCTCTTTGTGTATCTCTTGTTTGCATTAAAGGTTGAGGTGTCTTCCCTTTGCTTGTAATGTTGCATTGCATGTGCATTCATTCACATTCACATTTCTATTCAATTATTGTATGTTGCTTCTTTTCTTTTCATTACCATGTTCCCTTAGGAGTTCTTACTTCCTTGTTTAAGGATAGTGATGATAGACATTAGGCTTCCATCCATGTATGCAAACATTAGGTAGTTTCCCTTCTTAACCTTAACCTTAGGGCCATGATGCATGATAACTTTAGGGTTTTGATCTAGTCCCCTTTAGAGTCCTTTCTCTCTTTCTCATCTCAAACAACTTCAAAATACATAATAAAGGCTAATGAGTATTGTACGTTACGAGCCTTAAGCTACTTGAGAAATAGTTATTAAGGGGTTTCCCTTTAATGGCTAGAATGTTTAGTGTAGCACCCTTTGGGTGATATGCGATGCATTTACTCCTAGGTCATAGTCTCTAGTGCAATATGAATTACAAACATTCATTCAAAACACTTCTCTAATAAAAGACAAAAACAAACAGTCAAACTCCTCTTTTGCCCTTTGGGGCTCTCCTTTAATTAAGGAAAATTTTTTAAGATAAAAGATTATTGTTAAGCTTTGATTCTACCGCAAACAGGCGTCGTCCCTAACTGCTAGAACGATAATTTAACCTTACTCGGATAAAACGGATGAACAAAACTGTGTTCTTTTTATCCTGAACTATGTTATCTCTGATCTTTGATACCTATTGAGATTATGTAGGCACAAGATGCGATGTCTTGAAGAGCAACGTTTCCCCCCCTTTCACCCGTAGTTAGTCGAACTACGTTGACTCTGACTTTCCCATTGCACGAGGGAATACGTAGGCACAGAGCGGCGATGCTCTGCCGAGTCACTTTTCTTTTCTTTTGTCCTAGACCTTTAGTTAGATAGTTTCAATCACCCTTTCTAGATAGACAACTAAACATGTATCTCGTCGAGTACGACGGACGTGAGGGGTGCTAATACCTTCCCCTTGCGTAACCGGCTCCCGAACCCGAGATTTGATTGCGATGACCAATTTTATCCCTTTTTGCTAGGTTTTTTCTGCTCGTTTCCTTTCCCTCATTGGGATAAATAATGAATGGTGGCGACTCTTCTTTCATTTCTGGCACCTTTTTTCGCAGTAGCGACAGCTGGCGACTCTGCTGGGGACTCCAACGGTTCCCTCTGCGAGTCAATCCTAGTGCTTATTTGTTTATATTTTGGGTGTATGTACATACGCGTTGTACTTTATTTTTACTTTCCCGCATTTATTTTCAGCATTATATATCATTATTGTTGTGTTGTGGGGAGGGGAGTTCTGACGAGTGATAAGCCAGACCCAGGCTTGAGTGCAAACATAGCATTAGTAGTGGAGATTAGTGGGGGCGTACATGCTTTGCAATGTACTAGTTCCCCATGAAATTCGCGCTCAGACGAGATTCTCTTTGATGATTTCCTTTCCAGCCCTTTGGGCTTGAGGGGATTTTGGATCTGAGAGTTGTCGACTCTGGGGACCGATCATTTGTGATTCAGCTAAGTGAGGCCTCTTCATGAGATGATGATGCCAAACCAGAAATGGTGAACGTATCATCATTTCTTAAAAGTCTGTGACGCTGATGAACGCATAGGATGTCGAACCTTATCAGTGGATAGGTCTATACCTGTGAGAGGGATTGGGTTATGCAGGAAACCTCGACTTTCAGATTACCTGGTTTTCTTTACAGTATGAATCTGAGTTATTGGTATCAGTTGGGTCCTATTATCAGAACTATGCTATTGTTCTTGTCAAAGCGAAGCGCTGGTTCTTCTCAAGCTGCAGTACAACAATCTTGATCCCCTGTGTGCATATTTGCATTTTCATCTACATCTCATTAACATGTATTTATGTTGCAGGTGCATATTTCCTCCCTCAGTTCTAGTGATCTTGCTCTCTACCCCTGACATGGAACCCCTGAAGAAAACAGTTGCCTACAAGCTGCATACTCCAGACATTAGTTCTTTTCTCAGTTTGATTGTCGTGGTTGATAGAGAGGTACTGGAAGATTTCAGAAAATCTTATGGGAAATTGCTCAGTTTTGTCTGCAAGCCTTCAGTGTACGAGATGAATAGTTTGTATGCCCTGCTGCAATTTTATGACCCGCAGCTGAGATGTTTCACATTTCCTATTTATATCCTCGCACCTACCTTGGAAGAATATTCTGCATTGTTAGATGTGCCTATTCTGAATCAGATGTTGTTCTTCCATACGGACGCTAAGCCTAATCTGGCTCAGCTTTCTGCAACATTACATTTAGACGCCTCAGAGATAGAGGGAAATTGGACTAAATGGAATGGTGTGCCTAGATTCTCCTTGCAGTTCCTTGTTGAGACGGCTCAACAATGTGCCAAAGATGGATGTTGGATCGTATTCAATGCCATTCTAGCTCTCTGTGTCTATGGCATCATTTTGTTTCCCAATATGCCGGAGTTTGTAGATTTGGACGCATTTCATATCTTCGCCTCAAAGAATCCAATACCCACACTGCTCGGTGACGTTTATCACTCGGTTCACTACAAGAATGAGAACCGAAGAGGGAAAAATTTGTTCTGTTGTGTTCCATTATTGTACAGGTGGTTTGCTAGCCATATGCCCGAGACAGGTCCTTTTGTTACTTCTGCAGGTACATTGGAGTGGTCGAAACGTCTGATGGGTTTGTCAGGTGAGAAAATCACTTGGTTTGATAGGAATATGCTTGGTATGGAAATCATCTATAGCTGCAGTGGTTTTCCTAACGTTCCTCTAATAGGAAGGAAGGGGTGCCTTAACTACAATCCGTCATTGTTGGTTAGGCAGTTTGGTTACGCATTAAGGGATCCTCCCAAAGAAGAAGAAGTACAGGAATCTCTGTACCTCACCGGGCTGTTGGGAGATGATATGTTATCCAAACTTGAGCACGCTTGGAAAAATATTCACAGAAGAGGAAAAACATTGTTGGGGAAAAGTAATAGCCGAGCCTATGATCCCTACTTGAGCTGGATTCAGGATAGAGCAAAAAGGTTGCTGATGTCATTTCCTTCAGTGGCGCATTTGTATCCCCTCATGATCGAGGAGCCAACCACTGTCGACATTCATAAGTACAACCAGCTATGGGCCGAGAAAGAAAAGCTATGGAAAGCTAATGAGGAGTTGGAGAAAGAGATTGCTCAGCTCCGAAGTGAGAAGACCGAAGCAACTTATTCTCTGAAGAAACAGACTGAGTTGGTGAACAAGTTGGGCACAGACTTGACCAAGCAGATTAAATCCCGGGAATGATTGGGTCTAGATCTGAAAGCTGTTAGTAGTGTGCTTGCTTCCAAAAAGCAGGACTTGGACAAAGCTTATTTAGAGATCTCCAAGTTCAACGCCCAATGGAATGCCACCTTGTCCAACAATAAAGAGCGCGAAGATAAGTTGAAACTGCAGATCAACAAGTTGAAGACTCAATTGAGAACCAAAGACGAGAAGATTTCAGTAGAGGCCTCACTCAGGCGTGACACCGAGTACCGACTGAATGAAGCCATTGCAAACTTGGAGGATTGCAGGTTGAGAGCTGACTCCAAAAGATGCAAGCTTGAAGATTGTTTTGGTGAAGGAGCCTGGGAGGACTATGCTGAGGACCTACATCGCACCATTAGCCAGCGAGAGCTGCTTATTCAGGGGCTGCTCGCCAGACCAGATCACCCTGAGACGCAGGAGTTGCTAGAGGACTTCCGATCTCGTCATCCAGCTTGATTACTTTGTTTTCTCTCTGTAGTTGTTGCTTATGCTCGTTGTACTGACCATCACCAGGCTTGTTGGTTGAGGTCCTTTCAGATTATACTCAGTTGATATGCTTGTACGCTGCCTGCGTCGCTTTCCATTTATGTATGAGGATTTTTCTACTATTGCTTGTCTTACGAGGTTTTCCATTGTCGTGCTTTCTCCCGGAAATAGAATTGGGGGGGGGGGGAAATATCCCATTTGCATACATACATGTTTGCATAGCATTTTTGCATTACAGGTACGGCAGGACCTTTGTATCTCATCCCTACTATTCCGGTAGTGTGTTTCAGGATTGCTGATTGAACAACTCATTGGTACGCTACCCGAGGAAATCAGAGAAGAGTGATGGAGCAAATTCAGTCAGAGATGCAAGATTTCAGGGAAAGGATGAATCAGTTCATGGACCTCATGCAGGGGGTCTCTAACGGACAGGAACAGCTCTGTACTTTAGTGCAGCGCTTGATTTCACGAGTTGACAACAACAGTGTTCTTCATGGAGGACAAACTGCTAATCCCCCTCTCAATGAGAATGGGACTCCTCATGCTCGTTCTATGCCTAATTTGGTTATCCCTATTGCTGGAGGGAATGGTAATGGTAATGGTAATGCTGGAAATGGTAATGCTACTAACGGGAACGTTCATGGGCCTGGTGTCACCGGTGCTGCACACGGTAATATGGATCAGTTATGGAATGAAGATAGACAGGATGATGTGTTCACACCAAGAGTTGTGGTTACTGAGTTGCCTTCTGAATCTGATAGGAGGATCAAGTTGATTGAGGAAAAGATGAGGTATCTGGAGAACCAAAATGCCATGGGCCTTGATATGGCTAATTTGGGACTTATCCCCGACCTAAAAGTGCCTCTAAAGTTAAAAGTTCCGGACTTTGACAAATATAAGGGTACCACATGCCCAAGAGTTCACCTGCGCTCTTACTACCGGAAGATGTCCGCGTACTCGGACGATGAGAAAATGCTGATGCACTTCTTCCAGGACATCTTGTCTGGGCCGTCCTTTGAATGGTATATGGGGCTAGAGCCCACCAATATCCGAAGCTGGATGGACCTGGCTGAGGCCTTTGTAAAACATTACCAATATAACAACGACCTTGCTCCCAACAGGGTCCAATTTCAAAATCTTTCCCAGAGGAATAATGAGTGTTTTAAGGAGTATGCCCAAAGGTGGCGTGAACTCGCGGCCAGAGTACAGCCTCCAATGGTGGAGCGTGAGTTAGTTGATCTATTTGTTGCCACTCTACCTGGTGTCTACTACGAGAAGCTCGTTGGTAATATGTCGGGTAGCTTCTCTGATATGATAATCACTGGAGAAAGGGTGGAGAACAACATCAAGCTCGGGAAGATTCAGTCAAACGAAGTGCTCTCAGCTGGAGGGGGGAAGAAGGTGTTTGGTGGTAAAAAGCGAGAAGGTGAGACTAGTTCTGTGTCTAGTTCTCGGGGAAGGGGAAGAGGTCAGTCTCAGAATAATCAGCGTCAACAGGTCGCCAATATAAAAATTCCTGCCGTTCAACAACAACAACAACCGCAACAACAGAAAAATCAGCAATGGTATAAGAGGTTTCTAAGACCGACGGTGAATAGACAGTTCGACGCACCGCCAATGCCGTACTCGCAGTTACTCCAAACTTTGCTGCAGTTGCAACTTATCCAGAAGAGAACCCTAGCTCCGTTGACTGGGCCACCTCCACCTGGGTACGATGTGAACGCCCATTGCGAATTTCATTCAGGTGCCACGGGGCACACTATTGATAATTGCAAGGCTTTCAAGCACATGGTGCAGGATATGATTGATAGCAAGGCGATAAATTTCTCCAATGACGCACCCAATGTCATACAGAATCCTATGCCAAATCACGAAAAAGTTGGAGTCAATGCGATCATCGAGGATGATGGTCTGGATTTGATAGCAGATGTCAGTGAGCTAAAAACAGCGTTGAGCTTCGTGAAAGAGAAATTGCTGAAAGGGTGTGTGTTCCCAGGGTGCGGGGAATTCTGTGCTGAGTGTGCATGCTATCTGGATGGTTGTGATCAGTTGAGAATCGGTATTTAGAGTTTGATGGACGAAGGGGTTCTACAGTTTGATCGGGCCATTGAAAGCAAATCCAGAGAAGTGGTAACCAAGCAGAGGGGTGAGATTGCTACGATCTCTATCCCATACAAAACTATTACAATTTCTGCTTCTAGACCACCGACGATTGTCATTACAAAAGCTAGTCCCGTGCCTTTTGAGGATACCAAGGTTGTTCCATGGAATTATGGAGCCGAGGTATATATTAACGGGTAGAAGCTGGATTTGAAGAGTCCACCCGTTGAGTTAGTGGAAAATCTGGTTGGTGCAGGAGGAATTACCTGAAATGGTCGAGTCTTTTCACCACCCGAAGTGGTGGCTGATAAAGCAGACAAAGGAAAGGGTAAAATGGTCGTGGAAGAAACCTCTCAGGCTAGAGAGAAAGAATTGTTGGCAAAAGATGTAGAAGAGTTTATGAGGCTAATAAGAAAGAGCGACTACAAGATAGTCGACCATCTACAGCAAACGCCTTCTAAAATTTCTATATTGTCATTGTTGCTATGCTCGGAAGCACATCGAAATGCATTGCTAAGGATATTGAATACTGCGTACGTGCCTCAAGAAATTTCAGTAAACCAAGTCAAAGGAGTTGTTGCACACGTGAACACAGGGAACGGTCTTGGTTTTACGGACCTAGAGTTGACGCCGAAGGACAGGAATCACAATAGCGTGTTGCATATTTCGTTTGAATGTCTATGAGCTGTTATGTCCCATGTTTTGGTGGACACCGGGTCATCTCTAAATGTACTTCATAAGAAAGCATTAATGAAACTAGACACTCGGGGTATTTTCTGTACGCCCAGTGATCTAGTGGTGAGAGCTTTCGATTGAACCAGACGGTCAGTATTCGGAGAGCTTACATTGCCTATCCAGGTAGGGGCAGAAGTGTTCGATGCAGTGTTTTACATAATGGACATCAAGCCAGCCTATAGTTGTCTATTAGACCGTCCATGGATCCACTCCGCAGGAGCGGTGACCTCCACGCTGCATTAGAAACTCAAATATATGGTCGGTGGCAGTATCATCACCGTATGTGGGGAAGAAGACATAATGGTTAGCCATTTATCGTCGTTCAAATATGTGGAAGTGGATGGGGAGATCCAAGAAACTCTCTATCAAGCGTTTGAAATGGTCCAGGTTAAGGACAAGTCTCCTGCAACGAGCAAAGCGCTTGAGGTGGCCATATCATCTTTCAAGGAAGCCCAGGCGGCAGTGCAGTCTGGGACATCACAAGGTTGGGGCCAGGTGCTTGAAATCCCCAACAAGCAAGATAAGTTTGGCTTGAGGTATAGCCCATCTGCTTCATCATCCTCAAAGAGCGCGTCGCGCTACAAGGGACCAATGCTGTTCACCCTGGGGGGTGTCATCTTCGAACGCATCAACGCTGTTTCAGATAGTGAAGAGGGGGATAACGATTGCGACATGGACGCTTAGATCAAGCCTTGCACACCAGGACAAAGTATGCACAATTGGTCTATCCAGGAGTTCATTCAAGTGACTACTGAACAGTAATGATCTGTTTTCTCGATTATTGTACGACCCTATGTTCTACCCGTAGCATAGGGGTATTTTGTCAGGGATTTGCTTGTCTATAATTGAACGTTTTTGTCAATAAATCAAAGGGCAAATTTTGTGATCCTTTTTATTCCTGTTTTATGTTTAACAATAAAATGACAATGTGGTTTCGTGTTGCATATCATTTGAATCATTTAACCGTCATCATTGCAAGATCCACATTACAGACGACACCGATCAAGAACCTTCTATGACTCACTTCGACTTTGATTGCCCGATATTTCAAGCCGAGGAAGAGATTGATGAGGATGACGACTTGCCGGAAGAGCTGGCTAGACTCTTAAAACAAGAAGAAAATATCATTCTGCCTCATCAGGAAGTGATTCAGGTCATCAATTTGGATTCTGAAGAAGTTGTCAGAAATGTCAGAATAGGGGCTGCACTGCAGAGTGACATCAATCAAAGACTGGTCGAGATGCTTCGAGAGTATAGTGACATCTTTGCTTGGTCCTACAAAGACATGCCCGGGCTTGACACCGATATAGTGGTTCATCATTTACCGTTGCGCGAAGAGTGTCTGCCAGTCAAACAGAAGCTCAGAAGGACGAGACCAGACATGGCTGTAAAAATCAAGGAAGAGGTCCAGAAGCAGTTGGACGCGGGATTTTTAGCCATGACAACTTACCCTCCGTGGGTCGCCAACATAGTGCCTGTGCCGAAGAAAGACGGTAAGGTACAAATGTGTGTGGATTATCGAGATTTGAATAAGGCGAGCCCAAAAGATGATTTCCCGCTCCCTCACATTGATGTATTGGTCGACAATACTGCTCAATTCTCCGTATTCTCCTTCATGGATGGTTTCTCCGGATATAACCAGATCAAGATGGCACCGGAGGATATGGAGAAAACAACGTTTATCACGCCGTGGGGACATTTTGTTATAAGGTAATGCCCTTTGGGTTGAAAAATGCAGGGGCAACTTACCAGCGGGCTATGGTTACTTTGTTTCATGATATGATCCATCACGAGATTGAAGTCTATGTTGATGACATGTTAGCAAAGTCCCAAACAGAGGAGGGACATTTGGTCAATTTACAGAAGCTGTTTGAGAGGCTCAGGAAATTCAAGTTGAGGTTAAATCCTAACAAGTGTACATTCGGAGTATGGTCAGGAAAACTACTGGGGTTTATTGTTAGCGAAAAGGGAATCGAGGTCGATCTTGCCAAAATAAAAGCTATATAAGATATGCCAGCGCCGAAGACAGAAAAAGAGGTTTGTGGCTTCTTGGGGAGGTTGAACTACATTGCTCGATTCATATCTCACCTGACAGCCACGTGCGAACCAATGTTCAAATTGTTGAAAAAAGATCAGGCGGTCGTCTGGAATGATAAATTCCAGAGGGCATTTTACAAAATCAAAGAATATCTACAGGAAACTCCAATATTGATACCCCTGATAGCTGGAAGACATTAATCATGTACTTAACGGTTCTTAAGAACAGCATGGGTTGCGTTCTCGGTCAACACGACGAGACAGGAAGAAAAGAGCACGCCATATACTATCTAAGTAAAAAGTTCACAGAATGTGAGTCTCGTTACTCGATGCTGGAAAAAACATGTTGCGCACTCGCATGGGCTGCCAAACATTTGAGACAGTATATGCTTAACCATACAACCATGTTAATTTCGAAGATGGATCCGATCAAGTATGTCTTCAAAAAGCAAGCGCTTTCGGGCAGGATTGCCAGGTGGCAAATGGTACTGACAGAGTACGACATCCAGTATGTTTCTCAGAAGGCCATCAAGGGAAGTGTTTTGTCAGAGTACCTTGCTGAACAACCTATCGAAGACTATCAACTAATGAAATTTGAATTTCCTGACGAGGACATCATGTTCCTTAAGGTGAAAGACTGTGAAGAGCTACTACCCAACGAAGGGCCAGAGAGGGGTTCTTAGTGGAAATTGATATTTGATGGTGCTGTTAACTCGTATGAAAGTGGAATTGGGGCAATCATTACAACTCCCCATGGGTCTCATATCCCATTCACTACTAGGTTAACATTCCCGTGCACCAACAACGAAACGGAATATGAAGCGTGCATCATGGGTTTAGAAGAAGCCATTGATTTGAAGATCAAGAATCTCGATGTGTACGGTGATTTAGCGCTTGTTGTTAATCAAATAAAAGGAGAGTGGGAAACCCGGCAGCTCAATCTGATCCCCTACATGAACTATGCGAGAAGGTTGTTGCCATTCTTTGATCAGGTAGAGTTCCATCACATGCCTCGAGCGAAGAACCAGATGGCCGACGCTCTGGCTACGTTGGCTTCGATGTACAAAGTGAACTTCTGGAATGATGCTCCCATAATTGTCATTTCTCGCCTCGACATGCCGACATTCGTATTCGTCATTGAAGAAGCTGCTGATGGCAAGCCTTGGTTTTATGATATACAGAACTTCCTCAAGAAGCAGGAGTATCCGCCAGGGGCTTCGGCTCAGGATAAGAAGACTCTGAGGAGGTTGTCTGGTAACTTTTATTTAAGCCTAGATGGTGTGCTTTACAGAAGGAACCATGACCTGGTGTTATTGAGATGCATGGATGAAAAGGAAGCAACGTTGCTTATGGAAGAGGTCCACGAGGGCACTTTCGGTACACATGCCGGTGGGCATGTAATGTCTCGGAAATTACTACGAGCAGGGTATTATTGGATAACCATGGAGTCAGATTGTTTCAAATTTGCGAAGAAATTCCATAAATGCCAGATTTGTGCAGACAAAATTCATGTACCGTCGAGCCCGTTGAATGTTATGGCATCCCCGTGGCCTTTCTCTATGTGGGGCATTGACATGATTGGCAAGGTTGAGCCAACCGCCTCCAACGGCCATCGTTTCATCCTGGTCGCCATTGACTACTTCACAAAATGGGTCGAAGCAGCCTCGTATGCCAATGTAACCAGGCAAGTCGTAGCCCGGTTCATAAAGAGGGACATCATCTGTAGATACGGAGTGCCCGAGCGAATCATTACTGACAATGGTTCAAACCTTAACAATAAGATGATGAAGGAGTTATGCCAGAACTTCAAAATCGAGCATCACAACTCATCACCCTATCGTCCGAAGATGAATGGCGTTGTCGAAGCGGCCAATAAGAATATCAAGCGGATAATGCAAAAGATGGTCGTCACGTACAAGGATTGGCATGAGATGTTGCCCTTTTCTCTTCACGGCTATCGTACGATGGTACACACATCAACTGGGGAAACTCCTTTCTCGCTGGTATATGGTATAGAAGCTGTCCTACCATTGGAGGTCGAGATTCCCTCTTTAAGAGTTCTGGTCGATGTCAAGCTCGATGAGGCAGAATGGATACGAAACAGATTGAACCAGCTCAGCCTGCTGGATGAGAAAAGACTAGCGTCTATTGCATATGGTCGGTTGTATCAGAGTCGAATGAAGAAAGCTTTTGATACGAAGGTGCGCCCTTGCAGCTTTCAAACGGGCGATCTTGTGCTGAAAAAGATTCTCCCACCACAATCAGATCACAGGGGCAAATGTACTTCAAACTATGAAGGTCCATACGTCGTTCGAAAGGTCTTCTCCGGAGGAGCCTTGTTATTATCCACCATGGATGGTGAAGATTTCACATCCCCTGTGAATGCAGATGCAGTTAAAAAATAATTTGCTTAAAATGACCCACTGGAAAAAAAAAAGAATATCCAGGCAAAAATGGGGCATCCCAGCGAACCATGAAAAAGAATAGGTTCGGGCAAAAGTTAGGGACATAAATGAAAAGATGTAAACTCGCAAAGTCGAAAACCCGAAAGGGCGGCTTTGGCAAAAATGGGTATCCCGGTGAATTGAAAACCCACAAGGGCGGTTTACGCAAAAGTTAGGGATTGAAAAGCAAATGATTGCGATCTGCGTGTGATACTTCATTGCTTAGTGGTTTGGGAGACCTGCGGGCCGTTAATCCAAATTAATCTCTTCTGAAGACGGAGCATCGAGAAAGACATCGAAGTTAGGCGAGTCATAGAAGGATCAGCTCATGGTTTTCGTCTGCACCATATTGCCGACATGTCTGTACACTTTTGTATATCTCTGTACATATCTATTGTTTTTGCGCAGCTTCCTCTTTTCAGGGGTTGCATCTGTTGTAAATATTTGCCTATTCATAGGTCATTTATCAATGAACATATATTATTCAGTAATCTGTTCACTTTGTTTTAACTTTTACTATTTTGTTTGTGAAAAACGCCCGATGTTTTTGATAAACTTGCGCATGTATAAACTTGCAGGCCTTGGCCGATAATCATTAAAACTTTGATTTAACTGAACAACGTCATGAATGATGACTGAGATAGTGCCTTTTGTGTAGGATATCTTGTCTGTTTATTCATTTTTTCAGGGTTATTACCCTTAGGGAAAAGAGGTAGGGATGAGAGTAGCTTTCTCCCCAACCAGAGTCCATTCCCCAGCAGTTGGAGTTTGCGTCTCTATCCCCAGTGGAATTGTATGCTTGGTTAAAGGAGCAGTTGAGTGTGTATATTCATCCCTGGCAGTTGGTCGACACACATTTAAGCCCCGCAGATTGCAGATATGTGCTTACCATTCAGCAAGTCAGGATTGGATTTCTTTCCACAGGGTAAGTGTGGAATCTTCCTCAGCAATTGGTCAAAACACATTTAGCTCTAGAAGATTTCCTGGGTGCACTCATTTCTCGGCGGTGCAAGATTGGCTTATTCAGCAGAGTAAGTAACCCCCACGGAGTTTGAGCAGATGATTTTGTATCCCCTCGGAGGTTGAGTTGCCATTGAGGAGTCTATTCCTCATCTCCCCAAGCAGAGGTTGATGTTGATTCCCTCATTGCGTAATCCCCAGTGGAGTCAAAGGGGAAACGTCTCTTCCCCTGCTAAGTACTCCCAGTATCGGAGTTAGGTCTTTGCAGTTTGCGTCGTTTTCTCCAACAGAGATGCCTGTTCCCCAGAATGTTATATTCTAGCAGGTTATTCAGGGCTGATGTCCCTAGTGGAGCATGGTTAATCTCGGAAGGTGGATCGTTATCCCCTGCAGAGTCGTTGATTCTCTAGCAGGAGGACGGGTTCCCGTGTGTGGTTCTTTTTCCCCGGTAGGATCGCCTTTTCTCCAGAAGGTTTGTATTCTATAAGGCTATTCATGGCATTTTCCTCAGCAGGATTTGATATAATCCCCAGCAAAGTAGAACTACTGACTGGAAGATCGGTTCTATCTCCGCAACAGGTTTGTTTGTTATTCAGGAGATTTCTTTCAGGAAGTTATTCAAGGCTTGCTTCCTCAGCGTAAGCCCGATGGTTATTGGCACGGGTAAACTATCCCCAGCAGGATCGTCTTCTTTTCCCAGCAGGGTGGTCTCCGTATCTCCAGCATTTATTTTGCTGATTCGGTTCCGTTGCATTTGCATGCGTGCATAGCATCTACCCAAACGCATAGCATTTCCATTTCGTATGGAGCATTACGCCATATTCAAACATGTGCATGCGAAACATAAGCCAGGTTATTACCTCTTTGTTTGTAGGTGTATCTCCGACAGATGAGTGATATCTTGGCCCGTAAGTCGTGCAGACCTTGACAATGGGTGTTGTTATTGCCTCGTCTGTTGAGTGTCCAGACTTCAGTCAACTTTCATTGAGCAACTAGGCTCTGGCTTATTTCGTCGAGCGTCCAGGCTCCAGTTTATTTGGTTGGGTATCCAGACCCTGATGAATAGATTTACGGTCAGTTCCGTTGAGTATCCAGACTCTGGTAAATTCCCCATTCGTGATGAATCCCTTATTGCCTCGAGCATCCAGGCTCCGGTGTTCATTGAGCGTCCAGGCTTCGGAAATCTCATTTTGTTCGTTGAATATTCAGTTCCCGAAAATTCGAAAAGTGTTCTTTCAGCCCGCGTGGTATCCAGACCCCGACTCATATTATTCCCCAGCAGTGTCCTTAGACTTCAGCTAGTCATACGGTAGAAGGCTCACTTGGTATTCAGACTTTGTTAAGACTGGTGATATGCCCTCTTCGTCCGTTGAGTACCCAGGCTCCGGTCTATGTCGTTGAGTATCCAAACTCCAGCGAATTTTCAACTTGTGATGCATTTCTTGGCATGGTATGGTAGTCATACTATGGCAATTCGTGATGTGATTCATTTTGTTCGTAGAGTATCCAGACTCCGGTAATGTGAAAAAGTGTCTTAAAAACCCTGTGTTGTCTAGACTCTAGTGAGTATATCTTCGTCTGTTGAGTATCTAGGCTCCGGTCAATTACGTTGAGCGTCCAGGCTCCGGCTTCTCCGTTGGATATCCATATTCTGGTGAATTTTCAATTCGTGAGGTACCGTTCTCTCCGGTGAGTATCCAGACTCCGGTAAAGGTCAGTTGGGTCTGAGATCCTGATAAGTTCCATGGTCATATTCCTTCTCTATTGAATATCCAGATTCCGGTAAATGTCCGATTTATGAGGTATTGCATGGTTCGTTGAGTATCCAGACTCCGGTAAATCCCCAATGAAGTGGCCGTCTTTGTTGAGGATCCAGGCTCCAGTTTCTTTATTTCGTTGAGCATTCAGGCTCCGGTTTATCCTGACTATTACATTGAGTGTTCAGACTCCGGTCAACTTCGTTGAGTATTCAGACTTCGGTAATTCTATGTACGGTATCTAAGTCATGACAAGTTTAAATGTGATTTCTTAATTCGTGTGGTAGCCAGACTATGGCAAGTCCAGATGGGCATTCTTTCACCCGTTGAGTATTCAGACTCTGGTCGTTTCATTGAGCATCCAGGCTCCGGTTTTTTTACGTTGAGCATTCAGGCTCCAGCGAATTACCAATTTCTGAATTGAGTTTCTCTTTCCGTTGAGCGTTCAGGCTCCGGTCCAGTTCGGTTTATTTCATTGAGCGTCCAGGCTCTGGTTTATCCCGGTTAGTACGTTGAGTGTTCAGACTCCGGCTAGTTATGTTGAGTGTTCAGACTCCAGCTTTTACATTGAGTGTCCAGGATCCTGTTTGTTACGTTGAGTGTTCATACTCTGGCCAGTTATGTTGAGCATCCAGACTCCGGTTTGTTACGTTGAGCGTCCAAGCCCCGGTTTGTTACGTTGAGCGTTCAGGCCCCGGTTTGTTACGTTGAGCATCCAGGCTCCGGTTTTTTTACATTGAGCATCCAGGCTCCGGTTTGTGCGTTGAGCATCCAGGCTCCGGCTTTTTATGTTGAGCGTTCAGGCTCCGGTTCATTTTGGTTGTACGTTGAGTATCCAGGCTCCGTTAAATTTCCAGTTCATGGTATTCCCTGCTCTACGTTGAGCATCCAAACTCCGATTTCTTCGTCCTTTGAGTATTCGGGCTCCGGTCATTTTCTCGTCGAGTATCCAGGCTCCGATCATTATGTTGAGTATCCAGGCTCCGACAATTTGAAAGGTTACCCTTCAGCCTATATGGTATCCAGACCATGACGCGGCTGTTGATGAATGCGTTCGTCCTGTTACTGTTTTCCCCGAGCAGAGTTACTTGGTTAAGTTTCTCTTTTCTCCTTGCCAGAGTTTTTTGGTTTAAGCCTATCTTCCCCAGCGGAGTATTCTTGTGATTATTCAAATATCTTCAAAGATTGTTATTCCTTTTCAGAGTTTGTAGTTTATTTCTGTGGTTGGAAAATTTTCGAGTTCGTTGGTATTCAACCGCATTTTACCTCGAGTGCTTGAAAGATGTTCGCTTTTTACCCAGTCAGGTCCAAGCCGTTTGAATACGGGCAGCTGTTGCACCCCAATATTTGCCCAACCTTTTCTTTGTTTGGTTCATGTTTCATTGCATTCATATAGCATTAGCATTTGCATACCATTGTTCATTTACAGGGGATTGAGACAGGTGTGCCTAGCAAGAGGAGACAACCAGTTGCCAAAGCCAAGCAAGAGGTTGTATTCAAGCTATCAAGTGCTTATTATCATCAGAAGAAAGTCAAAGTTCATTGAAGGAGTGGATGGTTAAGATTGGTGTATCTCCTATCTTAGGGATCAAATGAAAGTCATCAGATGATATTAAGTCCATGTTTATGGATGGAGAGCATTGTATAAGCTCATTGGATGTCTTGAGGGTCATTGAGGAGCTTGTGAAAGTCATTATATCAAGTATAAGAAGCCACAGTCAAAGGTGGTGCAACTAGGGTTTTCATCTGGTCAACCCTAAGTCCATAGTGAATATGAAGGAGATTAAGACTCAATTCCAAGTCTTTGTGATCATGTAATGTTGTGTTGGTATGTATAATATGAAGTTCCAAGATCAAATCAAGAAGAATCAAGAGTGTGAGAAGTTGCTAAGCTATGGTTTCTAAGCTTGTCACTGTAAAATCCCCTATTTAGTGCCTAACTTCAAGACCACATATCTCAAGATGAAAGTCTCATATCATCTTGACCCCAACATGAGACTTGTAGAGCTTGTTCTTAGCTTTCTTTTGAGCATTAGAAGTCATTCATTGGATTTCTAGAACTCAAGTTATGAAGCTGGCAAGTTACAGGTCATCAGATGAATGTGATTTTGGTCAACAAAAGTCAACCAACTTCCAAGACATTTTTGACCTAAAATGATGTTTCTCCTCACTTTGACCCAAACATGAAAGTTTTTCCTTATGATCTCAACTTTCCAAAAAGTACTAGAAGTCATTCATCTTATTTGTAGAGCTCAAGATATGAAGCTTGTAAGACAGGGGTATTTTGGGAAACTTTGATTATAGGTCATTTTTTATTATAGGTCAATTTCACAACTTTGCACACCTCAAATGAAACTTTTGCCAACATCAAAGTTGCTCCAAATGGGGTCATTTTCATCATCAAACATCAACCGATCATTGGATTGGCTTGGATTGAAGGATTGGTGGAGGAAATTTTCATGAAAAACCATTAAAAGCCATAAAATCAAATAAACTCATGTTGAACTAATTTTGATTAAGTTGGTACATATTTTGAGTCCCTTTGGCATTCTAAACATGATGGAAAAATCATAATTGAGATTTAAGGTCCAAAACCATGCTAATTTCATGCTTGCTTCAAGTGAAAGTAACATAATCAAATCACACCATAAGATTAAATTAAGGGTGCAATTCTATCCCTTGGATCAGAATAAACTGTATGCAAGCTACCTGAACCAAATTCATAGCCATTGCAGCTCTGTTTTACACGCACATGAAGCTTACAAAACCAAGAATTTTGGATTTCCATTGGATCAAATTGGGCTTGGATTGGGCTTCTTCTTCATCCAGATCCATTCCATATATTCTCAGCATCATTCACAAACTCTCAGAGGTGATTTTGGAGCAAAATTATGGGAGAAAACAGTTACACACGAGCAAGAGAAAGTGAGAATCGAATTCTTGGATTAAGCCAGTTTCAAGCAAAATTAAGCACACTAACATCTCCATTGAAGTTTGTGGAAGCTTTCTGGATCGTTTTCTTCAAGAATCACCAAGGTTTCAAGGTCCAACGGAGATATTCCGTTAGGTAACCTACTTTTCCAAATTACACTCTGAATATGCCATAATTACACGCCATTTTTGCATATTCATGTTCTCTCGTCATCATAGGTGGATTCTGGTTAGGTTTAGTGAGTGTTCATGACAATTCTTGATGACTGCTTGATTCTGTTTTGATTCGTGTCTCATGATTTAGGATGTGTTAGGCTTAGATAATCAGAGATTAGTGATCAGCGTGAGACGTAGATGAGTTTAGACTCAAAGTTTGTGAGATTTGGTGGAGTTTTGATCCACCTGCGTTTTGATCCAATCGGGGAAGACGACCGGAGCCGCCGTGCTCCGCCGTCTGTAAATCTTCCCTCCATCTGAGATATTTGAACTCTCCAAAGCCACGTGTCCTCACCTATCCCTTTAGATCTGATGACTAAACCCTTCAAGGGCCATGATTACGCCCTACCGTGCGCTTGCTTTGACCTTACCACATACAACACACACGAAACTCACTGTTTCATTAAATGGTTGAAATGGACCTGGGTCTCTCCTTGCTTTTCAAACCCCTAATTGCCTGAAGCCCAATGATTACATGCGTATGGATTACCATTTTCACCATTCTTTTTTCCAATTTTCATTTCTTTTCATTATTTTCACATTTAATAATCTGTTTTGTTTTAATTCTTTTAAAACACATCCAAGTGGATTAAAAATTCACAAAAATGTTTCTAGGTATTTCAAGACGTGATTTGAATTTATGAATTTTTATTTTTATTTTTATAGATATTTTTCAATTAAAAAGAAATAATTCATTTGGAAGTGTTTTGTTTGAATTAAAATTGCCTATGCTTCTTTCTTGATTTTCTGTTGTGATGAGAACTTCAAATAAATGCTTGGAATTTTTTGTGCACATCATTAACATGTTGATTGATTTTATGATATTTTTTATCTCTGTTTTTGGTACCTTTTCATTAGGGTTTAGGCTTGATCTTTAGGACCTTCCCTCTTGCCTAGTTCATAGGACTTCCCTTAGGATTTGCCTTCTGTTGGCATAGCTAGGTTAGGACTTAGGCTCCCCTCCTTTTCCCCCTGGTTCCTAGAACCAGAGGGCTCTCATGGTATTTTATCTATAACTTTTAGGAGTAGTTTACTATTTTTAGGGTATTTTACATTCTAGCCTACCCTTGTATGATTCTCACCTCTACACTTGTGCTAGTTTGAATCTTATTTGCATTTTGTGCATTATTTGAGCATCTAATCTTTGCATATCCATATTGTAGACATAATAAGGTGATTTTATGTTCAATTTTAGGTCTTGATCATGTGCATAACTTGTTTAAGTTTGGCCTCCTTTTAGGACTTCCATTTAGGTCTTTTTATGTGAATATGTTGAATGATCTTCACTTCCTTAACATGATTCTCTTGCAATTTTTTGTACATTCCTTTTCAATTGCTTTATGTACATTCTTCTCTTTCATTTCCCTCTATCCAAGGACCTTGGAGCATCATTTAAAGTTGCTTAATACCTCCTTTGGAGGTATTGGAAGCTTAACTTTAATGATGAACCATGAGGACATTTTGTGCATTTTTTTGTACAAGTCATTATGAGACTTTGGTTGAATGACATGGTTGTTTTCTATTCTTCTCCCACTTCTCTTTTTGGTTTATATTTCATTTCACGATCAAGTTAGAGGCTTTAGGGCATTGTTTGCACTTGCTTGATGTATGTTTTGCAATTTTTCTTGCTTGCATTTGAAGGTCGAGATGAGCATCATTTAAAGTTGCTTAATACCTCCTTTGGAGGTATTGGAAGCTTAACTTGAATGATGAACCATGAGGACATTTTGTGCATTTTTTTGTACAAGTCATGATGAGACTTTGGTTGAATGACATGGTTGTTTTCTCTTCTTCTCCCACTTCTCTTTTTGGTTTATATTTCATTTCATGATCAAGTTAGAGGCTTTAGGGAATTGTTTGCACTTGATTGATGTATGTTTTGCACTTTTTCTTGCTTGCATTTGAAGGTCGAGATGAGCTTGTGGTGGTATTTACCCCACACAATTCCCTCCCTTGCTTGGATGTTATTTTCTCTTTGTGTATCTCTTGTCTGCATTAAAGGTTGAGGTGTCCTCACTTTGCTTGTAATGTTGCGTTGCATGTGCATTCATTCACATTCACATTTCAATTCAATTATTTTATGTTGCTTCTTTTCTTTTCATTACCATGTTCCCTTAGGAGTTATCACTTCCTTGTTTAAGGATTGTGATGATAGACATTAGGCTTTCATCCATGTATGCAAACATTAGGTAGTTTCCCTTCTTAACCTTAACTTAGGGCCATAATTCATGATAACTTTAGGGTTTTGATCTAGTCCCCTTTAGAGTCCTTTCTCTCTTTCTCATTTCAAACAACTTCAAAATACATAATAAAGGCTAATGAGTATTTTACATTACGAGCCTTAAGCTACTTGGGAAATAGTTATTAAGGGGTTTCCATTTAATGGCTAGAATGTTTAGTGTAACACCCTTTGGGGGATATGCGATGCATTCACTCCTAAGTCATAGTCTCTAGTGCAATATGAATTACAAACATTCATTCAAAATCCTTATCTAATAAAAGACAAAAACAAACAGCCAAACTCCTCTTTGCCCTTTGGGGCTCTCCTTTAATCAAGGAAAACCTTTTCAGATAAAAGAGTATTGTTAAGCTTTGGTTCTACCACAAACAGGCGTCGTCCCTAACTGCTAGAACGATAGTTTAACCTTACTCGGATAAAATAGATGAACAAACTTGTGTTCTCTTTATCCCGAACTACGTTAGCTCTGATCTCTCATACCTATTGAGAGTACGTAGGCACAAGATGCGATGTCTTGGCGAGCAACCTTTCCCCCCCTTTCACCCGTAGTTAGTCAAACTATGTTGACTCTGAATTTCCCATTGCACGAGGGAATACGTAGTTACAGAGCGGCGATGCTCTGCCGAGTCACTTTTTTTTTCTTTTGTCCCAGACCTTTAGTTAGATAGTTTCAATCACCCTTTCTAGATAGATAACTAAGCATGGATCCCGTCGAGTACGACAGATGTGAGGGGTGCTAATACCTTTCCCTTGCGTAACCGGCTCCCAAACCCGATATTTGGTTGCGATGACCAATATTATCCCTTTTCGCTAGGTTTTTTCTGCTCGTTTCCTTTCCCTCGTTGGGATAAATAACGAACGGTGGCGACTCTTCTGTCATTGCTGGCACCTTTTTCGCAGTAGCGACATTGTGGTTTTGTGTCGCCTGAACTACGTTTTCTCTGATTTCTCATGCCAGATGAGGATACGTAGGCACAAGACGCAATGTCTTGGCGAGCAACCTTCCCCCACCTTTCGCCTGTAGTTAGCCGAACTACGTTGACTCTGACTTTCCCATTGCACGAGGGAATATTATCGCAACTGCGAAAAACACCCGGCGGAAAACAGAAGAGTCGCCACCTTTCGTTATTTATCCCAAAGAGAGGGAAAGGAAACGTTCGGAAAAACCTAACGAAAAAAGGAAAAGACGAGGTTATCGCAACCAAGTCCTAGATTCGGGAGTCGGTTACGCAAGGGGAAGGTATTATCACCCCTCAAGTTCGTCGTACTTGACGGGATCCACGCTTTGTTGTCTATCTAAAAGGGTGTGTTTATTATCTACGCTAAAGGTCAAGGGACAAAAGGAAAAAGAAAAGAGACTCGGCAGAGCATCGTCGCTCTGTGCCTACGTACTCCCTCGTGCAATGGGAAAGTCAGAGTCAACGTAGTTCGGCTAACTACAGGTGAAAGGGGGGAAGATTGCTCGCCAAGACATCGCGTCTTGTGCCTACGTACTCTCAACAGGTATGAGAGATCAGAGCAAACGTAGTTCGGGCTAAAAAGACAACAGGTTGGTTCAAAAGTTTTTTAGGCCCGAGTAGGGTTAACAAGTAGTTCTAGCAGTTGGTGTATGCAGCTCGACCATTGGAGACTTAAGCGTTACCGTTTGCGGTAGAACTAAAAGTTAACAACACTCTTTTATCTGAAAAGATTTTCCTTGATTAAGATCTCAAAGGATGAAAAAGATTTGAAGTTTTGTTTGTGTTTTTTAGTGAAGAAGTGTTTTGAATTTGATTTGTAACTCATGTCGCACTAGAGACTATGACCTAGGAGTGAATGTGTCGCATATCACCCAAAGGGTGTATACTAAGCACTCTAGGCCATTGAGAGGAAGCCCCCCAATCACCATTTCACAAGTAGCTTAAGGCTCGTAGCGTACAACATTGTTATTCTTTATTAAGTGTTTTATGAGCGTTTGAAGATGAGAAAGAGAGACGCACAGAAGGTCTAAGGGAAACTCGGCCATAACGTTGTCATGCAAAGTGGTCCTAAAGTTGGGATACAAGAGGGAACTACCTAATATTAGCATGCTTGGATTGAACACATAATGTCTCTCCTACTTCCATCCTAAACAAAAGGACTAGGAACCCTATAGGGACATGGCAAAAAGCACAAGAAATCACCAAGTAAATTTAATCACAAGTAAGAGACGCATACATGAAAATGCAACACTTAGAAAGGAGAGAAGGAGGAAAAATGTGTGGGGCAGCAGCCGCCTGTTGCACCCCAAAATTTGACCAACATTTATTTACCTAGCTTGTGTTCATCAAGAGGTATGAGTACCAATAAATACTTGGAAGCTAGCCAAGAAGGTTGTTCAAGTGTTCAAAGGTTGATGTCTTTGTCAGAGAAGTCAAGAAATCCTCAGAGAGATTGGTTGAAACCAAGGTTGTGTGTCTCATAACTTGAGAGTTGTGGGAGCCCCTCAGATGATTCTGAGGCTATGAGGATGGAATTGAAGCTTTGAGAGAGCTTATGAGATGTATTGAAAACCATCATGAAGCCTAGAGAGGTCATTGTACAAGAATTCAGAACACTCAGCCATGAGTGGTGGAATTAGGGTTTGACTGGGTCAACCCTAGGTCAACTGATGATTTGGAGAAGGTTGAGACCTAATCCAAGAGCCATGTGATCATGGATTGATGCATTGAGATGCTATAAGGATGATTCCTAGACCAACTCATCATGCTTGAGGAGTTTGAGAAGTTTCAAGCTAGGGTTTCTAAGGCTTGACAGTGTAAAATCCCCTAGTTTGATCCCTATCTTCAAGGCAGTGTAGCTCAAGATGTGATTGTCATATCATCTTCCTAATAACATGAATGTTGTAGAGCTTGATCTTAGCTTTAATTTTAGTACTAGAAGTCCTTGATAGGATTTGTATAGCTCAAGTTATGCCTTTGACAAGTTACAGGTCATCTGAGGTATGTGAATCTGGGTCCTTGAAAGTCACCCAACTTGCATCCAACTTTTGCCTAAGAAGGATGATTCCTATGAACTCTTGGTCAACATGAATGTTGTTCCTCATCTTCTTATATTTCTAGAGAGTACTAGAAGTCCTTGATAGGATTTGTAGAACTCAACTTATGGCTTTGACAAACCAAGGGCATTTTGGTCATTTGGATATTATAGGTCATTTCAAGCATAAGGCCATATCTCCTATTTCCAAGCTTCAAATGGAAAAATATTCAACATCAAACTTGCTTAGAATGATGTTTTAAGGCTAGTAGGGAGGTCATGAGATGTTGAAAAGGCTTGTATCAAAAAGTGATAAAAATGACCTAAAATGGAGGCATAAGTTAAATAAGTTGAAATTGGAAATTAGAAATCCCAAGTTACACATCCAAACCATGTCATATAATAGGTCATTTTGACTCTAAAAGACATTCTAAAAACAATGGTTCAGCCACAATTTTGATTTTAGGCCTAGATCATGGGGTTGCTTTGGAAATGGCTTGCTTGCATCTTAAGGCACAAAGGCAAAACTCAAAGAAACTCAATGTACAAGTTAGTTAAGGGTTGTAACACATCATATATCTCATATAAGGATAATTTCAAGTCATTTTGGTTGCTGCAAGAGCATGGCATGAGATAAGGCATGAGATGAGAAGTGAATTCATAAATATCATGACATGAGAATCCCCAATTTCTCATGGGAAGGTTCTAGATGGTTCTAGATGATTCTAAACCACTCTATATAACCTATAGAACTTGCTCAGATGCAAGGTTGGTGTAAGATTTGAGAGAAGAGAGAGTTGGCCATTTCACTTGCCTCCATTGCAAGTTGAAAGTGAATTTCATATTCTGAACCATTTCCATTCCTTCTTTCAATATAAACACACTCCATTGATCATATTGAAGCTGTGCAGACCAATTTGAGAGCAAAACCATGGTGAATTGAGGAGTTGGCAATTGGATTTTCAAGGTTGCAAGTCAGAATCGGATTCTGAGATTCAAGCACTCTCCCTCAAATCTTTTGCAAACAGAAGCTCTATCATCATTCAAGAAAGGTTTCTGAAGAATTACAAGGCTTGAAGTGAAGATTTATACCATCTGTGAATCGAGAAATACCAGGTTTGCAAAATTCACTCTACACCATGATTTATGCATCTTTAGGTAGAAATGTTAGGTTAGAAAGGTTAAAGACCAGTAGGTGATCATTTCTGGAGAGTTAGGGATCAATTGATGAAGATTGAGTTATGGACACCATTACTTTGTTGAGCAAGAACTCGTGATATAATGAGACATAACATGAGTTTGATAGCTAATTTCATTCAGTGTGAGTTGGTGAGTATTCTGATGCAAGAAAATTCAAGAATAATTGAAGTTGAGGATTGAGCTTATCTTGGATTCATTATCGGGTTTTAAGCTAGAGGCCATTTCAATAAAATCTAAGGCTATGGTCGTAATCGGCATGAAAAATGAAGCATGTTAGTGTGTTGAATTGTTAATTCTGATGAAGAAAAAGGGAGCCCGAGTTGGTGGAAGCTTGAAGTTTGAAACTTTGGTCATGGAGTTTTTCCCTCCAAACCCTAGCTGAAGGTTGAAGACGATCCCTCATCCGTCAGATCATGCTTGACTCATTGACCTCATCCAGATCCAGTGGCCACGATTGAACCTCAGCATTAAGAGGGAAAAGCTGAGAAAGAATGAAACGCTCCGTTTCATTAAACGGAGATACTGGGCCTAAATGCTTTGATCACTATCCACACCACCCTCACGAGCCCAATTACATTCTACACTGGAAATGTTTACTACCTGCACCGTTTCTTTTTCTTTTTCTTTATGTTTTTTGATTTAATTTCTGAATTAATATGGGCCTAGCACGCATGACTACCCACACCCCCACTCTGAGCCCATTCGTGAAATGAACTATCTGGCATTGCTATCTACACCTAGGTTTTCTCATTTTAATTTCTTTTTCTCCATTTTTCATTGATCTTTGAAAAATCATAATAAATAGAAGATTAATGATTTTTGGATGGGGATTTTTTCTCCCATTTCATGATCATGTCTAGAAAATTGTCAAATAAAAATATTGGCATTTCATGCATTTTTAATATTTTTTGTGAATTTTATATTTTAATAGCTTTTTAATTCTTTTATGTTGATACATGGTTTTGTAGAATTTAGTTTAGCTAGTTCCCTTCATATTTTTAGGCCATTCTTTTTAGGATAGTTAGATTAGGGCTTTAGTTTCCCCCTAGATTTATTCCATGATTTTGTGATGAATTTTAGGATAGTTTTGCTTAGATGATTTTAGGTTGTGTAGAATTAGGTTAATCCTTAACATAGGTCCACAATAACACTAGAATTTTGGGTTTCTAGGTCAAGATAGACATTGGGGCATATAAGGGTATTTAGGGTAGATATATAGGATCCCCTAGAAATTATATTAGGTTTTAATATAGTAGTATACTATTTTTAGATGATTTTTGTAGTTGATGATTGTTTGTGTTGCCCTTGTGGGCTTGTATTTTTGTGTGCTTTGCTTTGTGGGCTTGGAGAGCTTGGTATTGCTTTGAGGGCTTGGAGAGCTTGGTATTGCTTTGAGGAGCATTGAGGAGCATAGTAAGAGCTTTGAGGAGCATTTAGGAGCATTGAGGAGCATTGAGGAGCATAGTAGGAGCATTGAGGAGCATTGAGGAGCTTGAGAGCTTGATCTTGTTTGTTTTGTTTTAGGGTTAGGGATTAGGAAGAGTTTAGACCTAGTTAACTTCTTTCTTAAACATGGATGGTATCTTTCACCTCCATTCCTCCCTATGATTCAAAGTCCTTCCATGGTATACACCTCTCTACTTTGGAGGGATAAGTGAGGGTACCTAGGAAGTAGAACTTTTGAGGGAACCATTCCTTTGATGTTGAACCCTTATAGGTCACCTTTGGTGGTCAATAAGCAGTTTAACACCCCAGCTTATCCAGTAAGTGATTGCCTCTGGTTTGAGTATCTTGAGAGATGTTGAGCTTGAGTTTGAAGATGAAGACTTCATTGAAGAGTATGGAAAAGGATGATTCCTTTAAGCATTGCCATTCCAGCTGAAGCTTGAAGAGCAACAAGAGCAAGTTGATACTTGAAGACCCCTGAAGATGAAGTAAAGACTGAAGGATGAAGTTGATACTTCTGAGTGATTGAAGATTACTCTAAGCAGCTGAAGCTTGCAAGAAGAGAAGACCAAGTTGAGACTGGGAGAGCTTGAAAGCTTGAAGACTAGGTTGATACTTAAGAGGAGGATTCAATTGAGATTGATTATGAAGAGCTGAAGCTTGAAGAACAAAGGAAGTTGATACTTACTTTGAAGCTTGGAGATCCTGAAGGAGATCAAGTTGATACTTGTGGTTAACAGTGAAGCCTGAAGGTGGAACTGACCAAGAAGCTGAAGCTTAAAGAAGGAGATAAGTTGAAACTTATGTTGAAGGGTTGAAACCTGGAAAAGAAAGTTGATATTTGTCAAGAGTAATTGGAAGTCTGAAGACTGAGTTGCTGTTGGAAGAGCTGAAGCTTGAAGTTGAGAGAGGATTTGATCTGCTTCCTTTTCTGTTTTCTTCTGTATTGATGTGTTTTGTTTGACTTGCTTGATGCATTAGAATAAGTCCATATCTAGACTAGGTAGATTCTAGGAGCATGATTGCACTAGAGGTTGAGTTGCTCCCTCTGCTTGTATTGTTACTGTGTGGCTTTGCTTGCGGGTATTCGGTAGAGCCCAGCTCCCTTGCCCATGTGGTTTGTTTGCCTGATGGCATTTTATTTCATTTCTTCTGTATTTTGCTTGATAGCATGTTTTATCTTTCAGTATGATTACTGTTATCCATTCTGGCTTGAGGTTGAGATGAGCTTGTGGAGGCTGAAGCCCCACACACATTTCCTCCCTCACTTGCATTGCATGCATTTTACTGTTAAGCTGATGCTTTGTCTGTTTTGGTGTATCATTGACATGATCCCTTAGGACTCTCATTTCCTTGGATAAGGAATTGATGATAGAACTTTAGGTTGAAACCTATGCATGACAACTTCTAGGAGATCCCTGTTCAAACCTCAACCATAAGATGAATCCTTGGCATGACAACAGTAGGACTTGATAGTCTCCCTCCTAGTTGGGCCTGTTCTCTTCTCATCTCAAAACAGTTTAAGATACAGTAATCATGAATGATTTCTTTCGTACGTTACGAGCCTTAAGCTATCTGAGAAAGGATTGTGGGAGAGTTTCTTTCCCACAGTCTGGATGTGTAGTATGGTACCCTTTGGGTGACATGCGACGCATTCACTCTCAGGTCATAGTCTCTAGTGCGATTGAAATTGCAAACATAATAAAGAACACTTCTTCCGTAAAAGACAGGAAATAAACCGCAGTTTCCCGAACTATGTAAGCTCTAATCTCTCATACCTGTTGAGAGTACGTAGGCACAATACTGATGTATTGGCGAGCCACCTTCCCCATAACCCGTCGTAGGTCGAACTACGTTGACTATGATTTCTCGTTCTCTGATGAGAATACGTAGGCATAAAGTGCGACGCTTTGCCGAGTCATTTTCTTTTCTGTTTTAAGCTAGCCTTGATAGGTAGATAGATAAAACCAACCCGTCCAAGTAATCACAACAAGCGTCGATCCCGTCGAGTACGACGGACGTGAGGGGTGCTAATACCTTCCCCTTGCGTAACCGACTCCCGAACCCAGACAATGGTTGCGACGACCTTGTCTTACCCTTCTTCGTCAGGTTTCTCCGATCGTTTCCTTTCCCGCTCTGAGGGATAAATAACGAAAGGTGGTGACTCTTCTGTTGTGCCGGCACCTTATTTTCGCGCAAGCGACAGCTGGCGACTCTGCTGGGGTCTCCAACGGTTCCCCACGAGAGTCAATCCTAGCGCTTGCATGGTTACTTGTTGGGTTGCGTTTATTTATCGCAGTTTTATTTCTCGCATTTTACTTCCCGCATTTTATTTTCAGTATGATATGATTATCTGTGCTGTTGTGGGAGGGGCATTCTGATGAGTGAGAAGCCAGACCCAGGCTTGAGTGCACCATAGACTTAGAGTGGAAATTAGTGGGCGTGTGCTTGCTTTGCAGGCACTAGTGTCTCATGAAATCCACACTCAGACGAGGTTCTCCCGATTAGCTTCTCTTTCAACCCTTTGGGTTGAGACGGTTGCTGGTTTGGTGGATTGTCGACTCTAGGGACCGATCATTTGTGATTCAGCCGAGTGAGGCCGCTTCATGAGCTGGTGATGCCACACCTTCTGGGTATCGTATCACCCCTCTTGAATGTCTGTGACGTTGATGAACGCATAGGATGCCGAACTTGAGTCAGTTTAGGTCCATACCTGTGAGCGGGGTTGGGTTCATTGCAGGAAACTTTGACCTTCAGACCACCTGGTTTTCTTGACAGTAAATCAGTTTTGTTGGATCAGAGGATCCTATCATCAGATGTGTATTTGTTCTTGATAGAGCAGGTTTTGATCAGAGGATCTTATCATCAGATGTGTATTTGTTCTTGATAGAGCAGGTTTTGATCAGAGGATCTTATCATCAGATGTGTATTTATTCTAGATAGAGCAGAGTTTTCATCATCAGTTATTTTTTCTTGATAGAGCAGATTTTTTGATTTGGGGTCTGAAGATCTCATCAGCAGATGTTGTTTGTTCTTGATAGAGCAGATTTTTGATTGGGGTCTGAAGATCTCATCAGCAGATGTATGTTTGTTCTTGACAGAGCGGATTTCTTGGTCCTACATCAGAGGTCCTTATTATCATACATTTGTTCTTGACAGAGCAGAATTATGATCTTGTGTATATGGCCCTATCAGATGGTTGTTCTTGACAGAGCAGATTTGTGGTCCGATACCGGGGTTCTCTTATTATCAGATGCAGTGGTTGTTCTTGATAGAGCAGGATTATGGTTTTGTTGATACAGAATCTCCACAGCACCAGTTGCCCGAATCTCTTATTGCATGATTACATTTTGCATTAGTTTGCATATTCATTTGCATTTCATTAACGTGTGTCTGTGTTGCAGGCACCGTTGTTCCCCGATCCAGGATTTCTTGCCTCCTATTGTATTGTTATGGGCTCTCTGAGGAAGACCGTGGCTTACAAGTTCCCTGCCCCTGATGTGGTTAAGTTGACTGGTTTGATAGCTTTAGCAGATGATTCTGTGAGGGATGAGTTCAGAAAATCTTACGGCAGGTTGCTCAGTTTGGTTCGTAAACCTTCTGTGTTCGAGTTGAATGGGTTGCACGCTCTGCTGCAGTTCTACGACCCTCCGCTGAGATGTTTCACTTTTCAGGACTTCGTTCTCGCACCTACGCTGGAAGAATATGCTGATTTGCTAGGTGTGCCATCAAGAGGCAGATGCCTTTTGTTCATATGGATGCTGAGCCTGATCTGGCTGGTTTAGCTCCTTCACTTCATCTGGACGCCTCCGAGTTGGTGTTGACTAGTTGGAACAAGGTTCCTGGTTTCTCCTTGCAGTTTCTAGTGGGAAACGCTCAGCAGTGTGCCAAAGACGGATGTTGGGCCGCGTTCAACGCCATTCTCGCGCTGTGCATATATGGCATCATTCTGTTCCCCCATATGCCCGATTTTGTAGACTTCGATGCATTTCATATCTTTGCTTCAGGGAATCCAGTCCCTACCTTGATAGGAGATGTCTATCATTCAGTCCACTACAAAAACGAGAACAGGAGGGGAAAGAACGTCTCATGCTACGTACCCTTGCTTTATAAATGGCTTGATAGTCATCTGCCCAAGAGGGGTCCTTTTGTCTCGTCTGCAGCCACAGCTGAGTGGTCCGAGCGTCTGATGAGTTTATATGCAGAGGATATTGACTGGTTCGACAGAGGTAGGTTGGGTACTGAGGTGATCTTCAGTTGCAGCGGATTTCCAAACGTGCCTTTGATAGGCAGGAAGGGTTGTATAAACTATAATCCATCGTTGCTGGTTCGACAGTTCGCATATGCTTTGAGAACTCCGCCGAAGGATGAAGAGGTACAGGAATCTCTGTACCTCACTGGTCTTCTAGAGGGGGATCTGTTGTCCAAGCTTCAGCACGCGTGGAATGGTATCAGTAAGCGAGGAAAGCCATTGCTGGGAAAAAGCAACAATCAAGCCTACCCTCCGTATGTAACTTGGATCAGAGCCAGAGAAGATGCTATAGGGATGCCGTTTCCTCATGCCAAGCCAGAAAGCCCTCCAATGATTGAAGAGCCTACTACTGTGCCCATTCAGCAGCATAATCAGGTGTTAGCTGAGCAGGATGAATTGAAGCGGGCGAACGAAAAACTGGAGAAGGAATTGGCTCAGCTCCGAAGCGAGAGGAACGAAGTTGTTCATTCTTTCAAAAGGCAGACAGAGTTGGTGAACCGGCTGGGGACAGACTTGACTAAGCAAATAGCCGAGCGTGAGCGCATGGGTCAAGACTTTAAAGCTGTCAACGACGTACTGGCTACGAAGAAGCAGCACTTGGACGAAGCGTATCGGAGGATATCCAAGTTCAACCAGCACTGGAAGGCTTCCTTGGCCACCAGGAAAGAGCGGGAGGATAAGCTGATGCTACAGATCTCCAAGCTGGAAGCCCATGTGAAGGACAGCGAGAAGAGGTTTGATGAGGAAACCGCCCGCAGATACGCCGCCGAAGGCCAGTTCAATAAAGCTCTCACTAACCTGAAGGAGCGCAAGCTGACGTTTGAGTCCAAGAAGCGGAAGTTAGAAGATTGCTTCGGCGAAGGAGCATGGGAAGATTCGGTCGAAGGACTTCAGTATACCATTGTGTAGAGGGAATTACTCGTCGAAGGGTTGCTCGCTCTGCCAGATCATCCAGAGACGAAGGAGTTGTTAGAAGAGTATCGCGCCCGTGGCCGTACTTGACTATTTGTATTCCTTTTGTTTTGATCATTGTTGTATACTGACCATCACCAGGCTTGTTGGCTGAGGTCACGCTGTTGATTCATCTTGTACTCGCTGATGCTATGTACCGCCTTGATAGGCTTTCTTTATATATGAGATTGTTGTTTCCCTGATTGGACTCGGACTTCTTCTTATTATCAGCACTAGCACTCAGGCACTAGGATCGGGGGAGACCTCCCTAACGCACAAACACACGCATGCATTTGCATGAAGCATTTGCATAACGAGCATTTTGTCGTTTTTCCTAACCCTTCTGTGTTTACCAGGTTTTTCAGGTTATCGCAGGGTGTCCCAGGTTGTTTCCAGTGGTTCCAGGATTGATCAGAGACCAGTTCACCGCTATCCTACTAGAGCTAATCAGACCAGAATCATGGATCAAGTGCAAACTGATGTTCAGGAGCTCCGCGAAAGGATGGATCGCTTCATGGAGCTCATGCAAGTGGTCGCCAATGGCCAGGATCAGCTCAGAACTTTGGTTCAGCCTTTGATCTCCAGGGTTGATAGCAACGGCGTGCTCCACGGTGGGACCGTGCCTACTCCTCCACCAGTTTAAACTCCGCAGAATGGTGTCCCCGTGGCCGGGGGCAACGGCAGTGCTCATGGCAATGTGATGGCCAACATCGGACTCAATACGACGGGCGTCGGTAATGGGGGTCTGGGAGCTAATGTCAATATCGGGCCGGGCAAAGGCAATGCAGGCGTCGGGAATCTGTTTGTGCCTCAGCCATGGCTTGAGGATCATCAGGATGATGTGTTCTCTCAGAAGGGTGCTGAAGGAGAGCTGAATGCTGAAATGCGGCTTAGATTCAAAGCACTTGAAGATAAAATGAGAGATATTGAGAATCAGAATACTTTGGGCGTTGATATGTCCAAGCTGGGATTAATTGCTGATTTCAAGGTACCTCCTAAATTCAGGGTACCTGAATTTGAAAAATATAAGGGCACCACTTGCCCTCGTGTCCACCTGAGATCGTACTACAGGAAAATGTCTGCCTATTCCGAAGACGAGAAGTTGCTGATGCACTTCTTCCAAGACAGTCTTTCCGGGCCATCCCTCGAGTGGTACATGGGTCTGGAGCCCACTAGTGTGCGCACATGGAAAGATCTTGCTGAAGCATTTGTGCACCACAACCAGTACAATAGCGACTTGGCCCCGAACCGAGTTCAGCTGCAGAACCTGTCGCAGAGGAATAATGAAGGATTTAAGGAGTACGCCCAGCGGTGGCATGAGTTGGCAGCCCGGGTTCAGCCGCCGATGGTTGAACGCGAGCTCGTGTAGATGTTTGTAGCCACCCTCCCAGGGGTTTACTATGAAAAGTTAGTCAGCGGTATGTCTGGGAAGTTCTCGGATCTCATTATCATGGATGAACACGTCGAGAATGGGATCAAGATCGGGAAAATTCAAGGTGAGTCATCCTCAGCTGGAGGAGGCGGAAAGAAACCTTATGCTGGCAAAAGGCGAGAAGGAGAAGCGAGCGCTGTGACCAACCCTCGAAGGAAGGGCAAAGGCCCTCAGCATCAGATAGCCAGTATAAATATCCCAACGGCTCCGCAGCAGCAGCAACCGAATCAACAGGGATATAGAAAGTACCAGAATCGGGCATCTTTGGCAAACCGTCACTTCGAGGCACCGCCCATGTCGTACGCGCAACTCTTGCAGACTTTGCTTCAGCTACAGTTGGTCTAGAAGAGGAAGATGGCTCCCTTGACAGGGGCACCTCCACCAAGGTACGACGCAAATGCCACTTGCGATTTCCACTCAGGGGCACCAGGCCACACAATCGAGAACTGCAAAGCCTTCAAGCATAAGGTGCAGGACCTGGTAGATGCCAAGATCATCAACTTCTTCGATAATGTGCCCAATGTCATGAAGAATCCTATGCTGAATCATAGGGGAGGCGGTGTGAACGCCATTATCGAGGACGAGAGTGCAGACTTGTTGACTGACGTCAGAGATCTGAAGACGCCACTTAGCTTAGTCAAAGCTAAGTTGCTGAAAAGAGGGTTCTTTCCAGGTTGCGGAGAGTTATGCATGGACTGTGCTACACGTCCTGATGGATGTGAGCAGTTGGTCGAAGGAATTCAAAGTCTGATGACTGAGGGGATTCTGCAGTTTAGCCGGAGGGCTGAAAGTGGATCATGAGAGGTAGTGCTGAAGCAGGCCGATAAAGTCGCCACCATCACCATCCCTCGCCGGCCGATAACTATTTCGGCACCTAGACCGCCTACAATTACTATTACCAAAGCGGGGCTGATACCCTTCGAGAGCACTAACGCCGTCCCGTGGCATTATGGGGCTGAAGTCTACTACAACGGACAGAGGTTGGAGCTGGAACCGTATGGGTCGTCTGTGGAGGATCTTGCGGGAATCAGTGGTATTACTCGCAGCGGAAGAGTGTTTGCACCACCAGAGGTCGTGGCGGATAAAGCGGTCAGAGCTGATGCGACCGATAAAGGTAAAAGTAAAGTCGTTGAAGAGGCCCCACGTGGGACAGAAACAGACTTGCTTGTTAAAGATGCCGAGGAGTTTATGCGGTTGATTAAAAAGAGTGACTACAAGATTGTAGATCATCTCCATCAGACGCCCTCGAAGATTTCCATTCTCAACCTGTTGCTGTGTTCTGAAGCACACCGCAACGCTCTGCTGAAAGTGTTGAACGCCGCATACGTACCGCAGGAAATATCGGTGAATCAGCTAGAGGAGGTTGTAGCCCACGTAAATGCTGGGAATGTGCTAGGGTTCACAGACTTAGAGCTGACGCCAAAAGGGAGGAATCATAATAGCGCCCTGCACATCTCGATAGAGTGCAGGGGCACAATCATGTCGCACGTGCTGGTGGACACGGGTTCGTCACTTAATGTTCTTCCGAAAAAGGCATTAATGAAGTTGGATACTCGTGGAGTGATCTGCACACCCAGTGATCTGGTTGTGAAGGCGTTCGACGGAACTAAACGCCACGTTTTCGGGGAGGTGACCTTGCCGATCCAAGTCGGTCCGGAAACGTTCAACGCGGTCTTTTATATTATGGACATCATGCCTGCCTACAGTTGTCTCTTGGGCCGGCCATGGATCCATGCTGCTGGTGCCGTGACCTCCATGTTGCACCAAAAGCTCAAATATGCTGTCGGGGGAAGCATCGTAACCGTGTGTGGCGAGGAAGACATAATGGTGAGTCATTTGTCGTCCTTCAAGAATGTGGAAATGGATGGAGAAATCCATGAAACTCTTTGTCAAGCGTTCGAGGCTGTCAAAGTAAAAGAAGTAGCTCCTGTAGTCACAGAAAAGCCAGAGATGACTCTCTCCTCGTTCAAGGAGGCTCGGGCCGTTGTCCAAGCCGGATCTACCCCGGGCTGGGGGCGAATTTTGGAGATACCCAACAAGCAAGATAAGTTTGGGTTGGGATATTCTCCTGGAGATGAAGCTTCTTCTTCCTCTAGCAGTGCGTCACGAGGTAAAGGGCCGATCCAATTTACCAGTGGCGGAGTGATTTTCGAAAGCATCAACGCGGTGTCTGAAGACAGCGGGGATAGCGATTGTGACCTCGACTCTTGGATTCAGCCAAGCAAGCCAGACGATGGCCTCAACAATTGGACCATCAAGGATATCATCCAGATGACAAGTGAAGAGTAATGATTTACTTTTTCCAATCATTGTACAACCCTATGTCCTACCCGGGGCATAACGGTTTTATTGTCAGGGCCTTGTTGGATTATGTACATGCATTTTGTTAATAAATCAAAGGCGTTTTCTTCGTATTCAAATATTGTGATCTCTGTTATTCCTGTTTTATATTTGTTTTGAAAAACAGTAAAATGGCAATGGGGTTTGTGCTAACCTGCATATCCTTGTTTTAAGCTTAACCCTTGTTATTGTAGGATCCACATAACAGATGACATCGACTCTGGACCTTCTACGGTTCACTTCGACTTTGATTGCCTGATCTATCAAGCCGAAGAAGAGATTGATGAAGACGAAGACCTTCCTGAGGAGTTGGCCCGCTTGTTGAAACAAGAGGAGAAAGTTATTCTGCCTCATGAGGAGGAGATCGAAATCGTGAACCTGGGTTCTGAAGAGCTCGTCAGAAATGTCAGGATAGGGGCTGCATTGCAGAGTGATGTCAAGCAGAGATTGGTCGAGATGCTAAGAGAGTATAGTGACGTCTTTGCTTGGTCATACGAAGATATGCCCGGACTTGACACGGACATCGTGGTCCACCACTTGCCGCTGCGAGAAAATTGCCCTCCCGTTAAGCAGAAGCTTAGGAGAACGAGACCAGATATGGCCGTTAAGATCAAAGGAGAAGTGCAGAAACAGCTTGATGCTGGCTTCTTAGCGGTCACCACTTACCCTCCGTGGGTCGCCAACATAGTGCCTGTACCGAAGAAGGACGGTAAGGTACGCATGTGCGTCGATTATCGGGATTTGAATAGGGCGAGCCCTAAAGATGATTTCCCGCTGCCTCATATCGATGTGTTGGTCGACAACACAGCCCAGTTCTCCGTGTTTTCGTTCATGGATGGCTTCTCCGGGTACAATCAGATCAAGATGGCGCCGGAGGACATGGAGAAAACGACGTTTATCACTCCCTGGGGAACATTTTGTTATAAGGTAATGCCTTTCAGTCTGAAGAATGCAGGTGCCACTTACCAATGAGCAATGGTAACTTTGTTTCATGACATGATTCATCATGAGATTGAAGTCTATGTTGACGACATGATTACGAAGTCCCAAACGGAGGAAGAGCATCTGGTCAACTTATTGAAGCTCTTTGAGAGGCTTAGGAAATTCAGGTTGAGGCTGAATCCTAATAAATGTACTTTCGGAGTACGGTCCGGAAAGTTACTGGGGTTTATCGTGAGTGAACGAGGCATCGAGGTTGATCCTGCGAAAATAAAAGCCATACAAGAAATGCCAGCGCCGAAAACAGAAAAAAGAAGTTCGTGGTTTCTTGGGCAGAATAAACTACATTGCAAGGTTTATCTCTCAACTCACGGCCACGTGTGAACCGATGTTCAAGCTTTTAAAGAAAGATCAGGCGATTACTTGGAATGAGGATTGCCAGAAGGCATTCGACAAGATAAAGCAGTATCTTCAGGAACCTCCAATCTTGATGCCCCCAGTGGCTGGACGGCCTCTAATCATGTACTTGACAGTTCTTGAGAATAGTATGGGGTGTGTTCTCAGTCAGCATGACGAGACGGGCAGAAAGGAGCATGCCATTTACTACTTGAGTAAAAAGTTCACTGACTGTGAATCTCGCTACTCGATGCTGGAGAAGACGTGTTGTGCACTAGCCTGGGCTGCCAAACGTTTACGACAGTACATGCTCGATCACACCACCATGCTAATTTCGAAGATGGATCCGATCAAGTACGTCTTCGAGAAGCAGGCTCTTTTGGGTAGGATTGCCAGATGGCAAATGGTCTTGACGGAATATGATATTCAGTACGTGTCCCAGAAGGCCATCAAGGGAAGCGTATTGTCTGATTACCTTGCCGAACAGCTGATCGAGGATTACCAGCCGATGAAATTTGAATTCCCTGATGAGGATATTATATTTCTCAAAGCGAAGGATTGCGATGAGCCGTTGCCCGACGAGGGGCCAGATAGAAAATCCCAGTGGAAATTGATATTTGACGGGGCGGTTAATTCCTACGGAAGTGGCTTCGGGGCTATCATCACAACTCCCCACGGATCCCATATCCCGTTTACTGCGAGACTGACGTTTCCAGTCACCAACAATGAAGCGGAGTACGAAGCATGCATCATGGGTCTAGAAGAGGCAATTGATTTGAGAATCAAGAATCTAGACGTATATGGTGACTCAGCGCTTGTGATCAACCAAATAAAAGGGGAGTGGGAGACTCGTCAATCAAATTTGGTGCCATACATGAACTATGCCAGAAGGCTACTTCCATTCTTTGATCGAGTGGAACTCCATCATGTGCCCAGAGCGGAGAATCAAATGGCTGATGCCTTAGCCACGTTGGCTTCAATGTATAAAGTCAATTTTTGGAATGAGGCTCCAAGAATTGTACTATCTCGTCTTGATAGACCTGCATTCGTCTTTGCAATCGAGGAAGCCGCCGACGGCAAGCCATGGTTCCATGACATCCGAACTTTCCTTATGACTAAGGAGTATCCTGCGGGTGCGTCAACCCAGGATAAGAAGACTCTGAGGAGGCTGTCTGGAAATTTTTATCTCAATCCTGATGGAGTGTTGTATAAAAGAAACCATGATCTCGTGTTACTCAGATGTGTGGATGAGAAAGAGGCGAGTATGCTCATGGAAGAAGTCCATGAGGGCATATTTGGTACGCACGCCGACGGGCATGCTATGACGAGAAAGATCCTGAGAGCAGGATACTACTGGCTGACAATGGAATCGGATTGCTTTAAATTCGCGAAGAGATGTCATAAATGCCAGATTTATGCTGATAAAGTTCATGTGCCGCCGTGCCCGTTAAATGTCATGTCCTCCCCGTGGCCGTTCTCCATGTGGGGCATCGACATGATAGGCAAGATCGAGCCCACTGCATCTAACGGTCATCGCTTCATTCTAGTAGCTATCGACTACTTCACCAAGTGGGTGGAGGCAGCCTCGTATGCTAATGTGACCAAGCAGGTGGTGGCTAAATTCATAAAGAGGGATATCATCTGTCGGTACGGAATTCCCGAGCGGATCATTACTGATAATGGTTCGAATCTGAATAACAAGATGATGAAGGAGTTGTGCCAGAGTTTCAAGATTGAACACCACAACTCATCTCCTTACCGGCCGAAGATGAATGGCGCCGTTGAAGCGGCCAATAAGAACATAAAGAAGATTGTTCAGAAGATGGTTGTGACCTACAAAGACTGGCACGAGATGCTGCCATTTGCACTGCACGGTTATCGTACGACGGTACGTACGTCAACCGGGGTAACTCCTTTCTCCTTGGTGTATGGTATGGAAGTTGTCCTACCGTTAGAAGTGGAGATCCCTTCTTTGCGAGTTTTGGTTGATGTGAAACTCGACGAGGCAGAATGGATTACGAACCGACTGAACCAACTCAGCCTGATGGACGAGAAGAGGTTAGCATCGATTGCGTTTGGTCGTCTATACCAAAGCCGAATGAAGAAAGCTTATGATAAGAAGGTGCGTCCTAGAAGCTTTCAGACGGGGGATCTCGTCCTGAAGAAGATTCTTCCTCCGCACTCCGATCACCGGGGCAAGTGGACTCCGAATTACGAAGGTCCGTACGTCGTCAGCAAGGTCTTCTCGAGAGGAGCTTTGTTGTTATCCACGATGGATGGTGAAGATTTTGCATCCCCGGTGAACGCAGACGCAGTTAAAAAATACTTTGCTTGAAAGCGACCCGCTGGACAAAAAAAGAGAGTCCAGGCAAAAATGGGGCATCCTGGCGAACCAAAAACAAAATAAAAGGTTCGGGCAAAAATTAGGGATATAAATTGAAAAAATGTACACCCGCGAAGTCGAAAACCTACACTGGGCGGCTTCGGAAAAAAAGGGTATCCCGGTGAACTGAAAACCCGCAAAGGGCGGTTCACGCAAAAGTTAGGGATTTGAAAAAGCAAATGACTGCGTTCTGCGTGTGGACTTTCATTGTTTAGTGGTTTGGAGGACCTGAGGGCCGTTCATCTGAATCAATCTCTTCCGAAGCTGAAGCGTCGGAGAAGTATCGAAGTCGAGTGGGTCATAGAGGGATCAACTCATGGTGTTCGTCTACGCCTCGTTGCCGACATTTGTATATACTGATGTATATTTATGTTTTATTTTCGCGCGGCTTCCTCATTCCAGGAGCTTGCCTCTGTTGTAAAACATTTTTACCCATTCAGGGGTTCGTTATCAATAAAAAGCATACTATTCAGCAGTTATGTTTGCCTGTTTAGCATTTATCTGTTTTGTTTGCGAAAAAGAACGCCGATGTTTTTGATAAAATGCGCATACATAAACTTACTGGCTTAGGCCACTGATTGTTGAAACAATGAATTACTTGAACAATTGTCACGAGATAATGACCTTGATAGGTCCCTTTGAGAAGGGTATCTTGTCTGTTTGTTTGTGTTGTTACAGGTGTAGCATATTCCAGACAGTGCGTCGTGCGCATCCCGAAGAAGGATGATTCCTCCGTCTCCAGCAGAGTTCAGCAGCCTCTCCCTGCAGAGTCTGAACACGAGATAATGAGCATTGATATGTCTCTCTAGGCAGAGATGATTCTCTCCCCAATCAGATGCGTCCTGAAGGAACGTCATCTCCTCAGCTGAATCAGGCGCCGAAGCGCGTGTTCATCCCCCAGCACCGGGTCACAAGTGCAGGTTTCGTAGGAAACTATTCGTTCACTGAAGTGTGCAGCAACTGATAGTCCAGACTGAAGTCTCCAGCGGAATTGAAATTCCCCACCAGAGTCGTACTCTCCCCCGAAGTCGGATGATTCCTTCTTCCCCAGCGGAATTGAGATTCCCCACGGAGTCGTACTCTCCAGCGAAGCAGAATGATTTCTCCTTCCTCAGCCGAGTTTGCAGATCCCCAAGAGAGCCGAATCCTTGGAAGCTGCTCAAGCCATGATTGGTTTTTCCCCCAGTGGAAGGTTGAACAGCGGATGCTGTTTCCCCACAGAGTCGCTATCTCCAGAGAAGTAGCCATGAAGGCCATGCAGTTTATTCCCGCGATTGACATCGCTTTCCCTCAGCAGGTCCAGGTTCTCGTAGAGCTTCGTTCCCCTGCAGCAGGTAACTGAAGTTGTTTCCCCCGCAGCAGTCAACTGAAGTTGTGTCCCCTACGGAGTCCAATTGAGATTGGCGTGACGGTGTTCTCCTTAGCAGGATGATTCCTCTATCTGAGTAGTTCTTTCTCCTTGACAGGAGGATTCTCCCTGCGGCATTTATTTTGCTGACGGGATCGCATCATTTTGCATGACTGCATAGTATTTATCATAAACGCATAGCATTTCCACCATGTGGAGCATTGCACCATTGCCGAAGCATATGCATAATAAACATGATCTAGGTTGTTACCGTTCTTGTTTTGCAGGTGTTCCGCCGCAGAATCGATTGCTCAGGATGATTCCTGACATTCCCCCCAACGAAGCCGCTTGCTCAAGATGATTCTTGAAGTCCTCAGCGAAGACTTCAGTTCAAGATGATTCTTGAATTCCCCAAAAGGGTCGGTTGCTTAAGATGATTCTTAAGATCCCCAGTGCAGACTCCAGAGTTGGTTGCTCAAGTTGATACTTAGAGTCCCCAGTAAAGGTTGCCCAGGATGATTCCTGAAATCCCCAATAGAGTGTTCACTCAGGATGATTCCTGAAAGCTCCAGCATGGTTACCGGTGCAAGATGATTCTTGAAGGTCCCCGACGGAGTTATTTGTCCAAGATGATTCTTGAAGTCCTCAGCAGAGTTGATTCATCCAGAATGATTTCTGGACCCCCGGAGCGGAGTTACTTGATAGTTCTCCAGAATCCCCAGCGGAGGGGCGTTATCCCCAGCAGGTTTTGAACGACGAAGTTGAAACCTCCCCTGAAGACTCCATGATTGAAGTTTGACCGTGTTAATGAAGCAGTTCTCTCAGCTGATGCGGAGTGCCTGATGGCAGAGGTTTAGATATTCCCAGTTGGCTCATGATTGACCAAGAATTCTATTCCCGACTTGCTGACCTAGTCCGGCTGATGCCTGACAAGTTCTTTGAATGCCTGATGGCATGATCAACCTGATGGTTGAAGTCCGGCTGATGCCCGACAAGTTCTTTGAATGCCTGACGGCATGATCAACCTGATGGTTGAAGTCCGGCTGATGCCCGACAGTTTTCTTTGAATGCCTGATGGCATGATCAACTTGATGGTTGAAGTCTAGCTGATGCCCGACAGTTTTCTTGGAATGCCTGATGGCATGATCAACCTGATGGTTGACCTGAAGAGTCCCGAGGAATCGTGATGCCTGATGGCATGGTCGACTATGTATTACCAGTTACCGTGTAACCAGTGACCCCTTGATGAATTGAGGACGAATATCTACAGCAAAATCGATGATCATCCTGACGGAGATTTGAAATCAGACTTTTCCCCGGTTACCGTGTGACCAATTCTCCAGCTAGTTGCCGTGCAGCTATTATTTCAGTTTTCAAAGATTTGTTCCCGTCAGAGCACCGTGTACTTGTGCAGTTGGAAAATTTCCGGGTTTATCGGTATTCAACCGTCTCGCACCTTGATTGGCTGAGAGTCGTTCGCTCCTCACCCAGTCAGGTTCAAGCCATTTGAATAGGGGCAGCTGTTGCACCCCAAAATTTGACCAACATTTATTTACCTAGCTTGTGTTCATCAAGAGGTATGAGTACCAATCAAGACTTGGAAGCTAGCCAAGAAGGTTGTTCAAGTGTTCAAAGGTTGATGTCTTTGTCAGAGAAGTCAAGAAATCCTCAGAGAGATTGGTTGAAACCAAGGTTGTGTGTCTCATAACTTGAGAGTTGTAGGAGCCCCTCAGATGATTCTGAGGCTATGAGGATGGACTTGAAGCTTTGAGAGAGCTTATGAGATGTCTTGAAAGCCATCATGAAGCCTAGAGAGGTCATTGTACAAGAATTCAGAAGACTCAGCCATGAGGGTGGAATTAGGGTTTGACTGGGTCAACCCTAGGTCAACTGATGATTTGGAGAAGGTTGAGACCTAATCCAAGAGCCATGTGATCATGGATTGATGCATTGAGATGCTATAAGGATGATTCCTAGACCAACTCATCATGATTGAGGAGTTTGAGAAGTTTCAAGCTAGGGTTTCTAAGGCTTGATAGTGTAAAATCCCCTAGTTTGATCCCTATCTTCAAGGCAGTGTAGCTCAAGATGTGATTTTCATCTCATCTTCCCCATAACATGAATGTTTTAAAGCTTTCTCTTAGATTTAATTTGAGTACTATAAGTCCTTGATAGGATTTGTAGAGCTCAAGTTATGACTTTGACAAGTTACAGGTCATCTGAGGTATGTGAATCTGGGTCCTTGAAAGTCACCCAACTTGCATCCAACTTTTGCCTAAGAAGGATGATTCCTATGAACTCTTGGCAACATGAATGTTGTTACTCATCTTCTTAGCTTTCTAGAGAGTACTAGAAGTCCTTGATAGGATTTGTAGAACTCAACTTATGGCTTTGACAAACCAAGGGCATTTTGGTCATTTGGATATTATAGGTCATTTCAAGCATAAGGCCATATCTCCTATTTCCAAGCTTCAAATGGAAAAATCTTAAACATCAAACTTGCTTAGAATGATGTTTTAAGGCTATTAGGGAGGTTATGAGATGTTGAAAAGGCTTCTATCAAAAAGTGATAAAAATGACCTAAAATGGAGGCATAAGTTAAATAAGTTGAAATTGGAAATTGGAAATCCCAAGTTACACATCCAAACCATGTCATATAATAGGTCATTTTGACTCTAAAAGACATTCTAAAAACAATGGTTCAGCCACAATTTTGATTTGAGGCCTAGATCATTGGGCTGCTTTGGAAATGGCTTGCTTGCATCTTAAGGCACAAAGGCAAAACTCAAAGAAACTCAATGTACAAGTTAGTTAAGGGTTGTAACACATCATATATCTTATATAAGGATAATTTCAAGTCATTTTGGTTGCTGCAAGAGCATGGCATGAGATAAGGCATGAGATGAGAAGTGAATTCATAAATATCATGACATGAGAATCCCCAATTTCTCATGGGAAGGTTCTAGATGGTTCTAGATGATTCTAAACCACTCTATATAACCTATAGAACTTGCTCAGATGCAAGGTTGGTGTAAGATTTGAGAGAAGAGAGAGTTGACCATTTCACTTGCCTCCATTGCAAGTTGAAAGTGAATTCCATATTCTGAACCATTTCCATTCCTTCTTTCAATATAAACACACTCCATTGATCATATTGAAGCTGTGCAGACCAATTTGAGAGCAAAACCATGGTGAATTGAGGAGTTGGCAATTGGATTTTCAAGGTTGCAAGTCAGAATCGGATTCTGAGATTCAAGCACTCTCCCTCAAATCTTTTGCAAACAGAAGCTCTATCATCATTCAAGGAAGGTTTCTAAAGAATTACAAGGCTTGAAGTGAATATTTATACCATCTGTGAATCAAGAAATACCAGGTTTGCAAAATTCACTCTACACCATGATTTATGCATCTTTAGGTAGAAATGTTAGGTTAGAAAGGTTAGAGACCAGTAGGTGATCATTTCTGGAGAGTTAGGGATCAATTGATGAAGATTGAGTTATGGACACCATTACTTTGTTGAGAAAGAACCCGTGATATAATGAGACATAACATGAGTTTGATAGCTAATTTCATTCAGTGTGAGTTGGTGAGTATTCTGATGCAAGAAAATTCAAGAATAGTTGAAGTTGAGGATTGAGCTTATCTTGGATTCATTATCGGGTCTTAAGCTAGAGGCCATTTCAATAAAATCTAAGGCTATGGTCGTAATCGGCATGAAAAATGAAGCATGTTAGTGTGTTGAATTGTTAATTCTGATGAAGAAACAAGGGAGCCCGAGTTGGTGGAAGCTTGAAGTTTGAAACTCTGGTCATGGAGTTTTTCCCTCCAAACCCTAGCTGAAGGTTGAAGACGATCCCTCATCCGTCAGATCATGCTTGACTCATTGACCTCATCCAGATCCAGTGGCCACGATTGAACCTCAGCATTAAGAGGGAAAAGCTGAGAAAGAATGAAACGCTCCGTTTCATTAAACGGAGATACTGGGCCTAAATGCTTTGATCACTATCCACACCACCCTCACGAGCCCAATTACATTCTACACTGGAAATGTTTACTACCTGCACCGTTTCTTTTTCTTTTTCTTTATGTTTTTTTATTTAATTTCTGAATTAATATGGGCCTAGCACGCATGACTACCCACACCCCCACTCTGAGCCCATTCATGAAATGAACTATCTGGCATTGCTATCTACACCTAGGTTTTCTCATTTTAATTTCTTTTTCTCCATTTTTCATTGATCTTTGAAAAATCATAATAAATAGAAGATTAATGATTTTTGCATGGGGATTTTTTCTCTCATTTCATGATCATGTCTAGAAAATTGTCAAATAAAAATATTTGCATTTCATGCATTTTTATAATTTTTTGTGAATTTTATATTTTAATAGCTTTTTAATTCTTTTATGTTGATACATGGTTTTGTAGAATTTAGTTTAGCTAGTTCCCTTCATATTTTTAGGCCATTCTTTTTAGGATAGTTAGATTAGGACTTTAGTTTCCCCCTGGATTTATTCCATGATTTTGTGATGAATTTTAGGATAGTTTTGCTTAGATGATTTTAGGTTGTGTAGAATTAGGTTAATCCTTAACATAGGTCCACAATAACACTAGAATTTTGGGTTTCTAGGTCAAGATAGACATTGGGGCATATAAGGGTATTTAGGGTAGATATATAGGATCCCCTAGAAATTATATTAGGTTTTAATATAGTAGTATACTATTTTTAGATGATTTTTGTAGTTGATGATTGTTTGTGTTGCCCTTGTGGGCTTGTATTTTTGTGCGCTTTGCTTTGTGGGCTTGGAGAGCTTGGTATTGCTTTGAGGGCTTGGAGAGCTTGGTATTGCTTTGAGGAGCATTGAGGAGCATAGTAAGAGCTTTGAGGAGCATTTAGGAGCATTGAGGAGCATAGTAGGAGCATTGAGGAGCTTGAGAGCTTGATCTTGTTTGTTTTGTTTTAGGGTTAGGGATTAGGAAGAGTTTAGACCTAGTTAACTTCTTTCTTAAACATGGATGGTATCTTTCACCTCCATTCCTCCCTATGATTCAAAGTCCTTCCATGGTATACACCTCTCTACTTTGGAGGGATAAGTGAGGGTACCTAGGAAGTAGAACTTTTGAGGGAACCATTCCTTTGATGTTGAACCCTTATAGGTCACCTTTGGTGGTCAATAAGCAGTTTAACACCCCAGCTTATCCAGTAAGTGATTGCCTCTAGTTTGAGTATCTTGAGAGATGTTGAGCTTGAGTTTGAAGATGAAGACTTCATTGAAGAGTATGGAAAAGGATGATTCCTTGAAGCATTGCCATTCTAGCTGAAGCTTGAAGAGCAACAAGAGCAAGTTGATACTTGAAGACCCCTGAAGATGAAGTAAAGACTGAAGGATGAAGTTGATACTTCTGAGTGATTGAAGATTACTCTAAGCAGCTGAAGCTTGCAAGAAGAGAAGACCAAGTTGAGACTGGGAGAGCTTGAAAGCTTGAAGACTAGGTTGATACTTAAGAGGAGGATTCAATTGAGATTGATTCTGAAGAGCTGAAGCTTGAAGAACAAAGGAAGTTGATACTTACTTTGAAGCTTGGAGATCTTGAAGGAGATCAAGTTGATACTTGTGGTTAACAGTGAAGCCTGAAGGTGGAACTGACCAAGAAGCTGAAGCTTAAAGAAGGAGATAAGTTGAAACTTATGTTGAAGGGTTGAAACCTGGAAAAGCAAGTTGATATTTGTCAAGAGTAATTGGAAGTCTGAAGACTGAGTTGCTGTTGGAAGAGCTGAAGCTTGAAGTTGAGAGAGGAGTTGATCTGCTTCCTTTTCTGTTTTCTTCTGTATTGATGTGTTTTGTTTGACTTGCTTGATGCATTAGAATAAGTCCATATCTAGACTAGGTAGATTCTAGGAGCATGATTGCACTAGAGGTTGAGTTGCTCCCTCTGCTTGTATTGTTACTGTGTGGCTTTGCTTGCGGGTATTTGGTAGAGCCCAGCTCCCTTGCCCATGTGGTTTGTTTGCCTGATGGAATTTTATTTCATTTCTTCTGTATTTTGCTTGATAACATGTTTTATCTTTCAGTATGATTACTGTTATCCATTCTGGCTTGAGGTTGAGATGAGTTTGTGGAGGCTGAAGCCCCACACACATTTCCTCCCTCACTTGCATTGCATGCATTTTACTGTTAAGCTGATGCTTTGTCTGTTTTGGTGTATCATTGACATGATCCCTTAGGACTCTCATTTCCTTGGATAAGGAATTGATGATAGAACTTTAGGTTGAAACTTATGCATGACAACTTCTAGGAGATCCCTGTTCAAACCTCAACCATAGGATGAATCCTTGGCATGACAACAGTAGGACTTGATAGTCTCCCTCCTAGTTGGGCCTGTTCTCTTCTCATCTCAAAACAGTTTAAGATACAGTAATCATGAATGATTTCTTTCGTACGTTACGAGCCTTAAGCTATCTGAGAAAGGATTGTGGGAGAGTTTCTTTCCCACAGTCTGGATGTGTAGTATGGTACCCTTTGGGTGACATGCGACGCATTCACTCTCAGGTCATAGTCTCTAGTGCGATTGAAATTGCAAACATAATAAAGAACACTTCTTCCGTAAAAGACAGGAAATAAACCGTAGTTTCCCGAACTACGTAAGCTCTGATCTCTCATACCTGTTGAGAGTACGTAGGCACAATACTGATGTATTGGCGAGCCACCTTCCCCATAACCCGTCGTAGGTCGAACTACGTTGACTCTGATTTCTCGTTCTCTGATGAGAATACGTAGGCATAGAGTGCGACGCTTTGCCGAGTCATTTTCTTTTCTGTTTTAAGCCAGCCTTGATAGGTAGATAGATAAAACCAACCCATCCAAGTAATCACAATAAGCGTGGATCCCGTCGAGTACGACGGACGTGAGGGGTGCTAATACCTTCCCCTTGTGTAACCGACTCCCGAACCCAGACAATGGTTGCGACGACCTTGTCTTACCCTTCTTCGTCAGGTTTCTCCGATCGTTTCCTTTCCCGCTCTGAGGGATAAATAACGAAAGGTGGCGACTCTTCTGTTGTGTCGGCACCTTATTTTCGCGCAAGCGACACCGCCACAAGTGCATCTCGACCTCAACAGCGATGCAAGAATGATGCAAACGTGGAAAGGAAAGCAACAAGATGAAAGCAAACGAACATGCAAAGAGTCATCACTTTGGACCACATCCATAAGTATGCATCCAAGTGGAAAATGAGCACGAGTATCAATCAAATCATGATCAACCAAGCACAAACAGTGGCAAACACCAAAAACATTTCATTCCTAATGCATCATATCAATTTATGAAGATTCGAAGTGAAACGGTATGTGAACAATCAAACAAATTAGCAAAACAGGCCTGCCAACACAATGTTAATAGGTTAACCCCCAGGGTTAATCGGTTAACACACTGTTAACGTTTGAAAATTTTGAAAATTTAAACTGGTTAATCGGTTAACCATATGCGTTAACCGATTAACACTGTGAAAACTTTGAAAAATCTGAAAATTTGAATTGGTTAATCGGTTAACCATATGCGTTAACCAATTAACACTGTGAAAACTTTGAAATATCTGAAAATTTGAACTGGTTAATCGGTTAACCTTATGCGTTAACCGATTAACACTGTGCTGACAGCAGAAAACAACAATGCAGAATCACTTTTCAACAGCTTATCACTTCTCCAATCATACCAATGATCACATAATCACTTAAGCACGAAATCAAATCAGAAAACCATGATTCCAACAGCATGTACACAGATCCAAACAGTATCAACATAGATCATATGAATCAAAATGCAGCAAATCAATCAAAAATTAAAATCATTATGATGAACATGCAATTAAGCTAAAAACAGAATCGGATCAAGAATTTCCAACCTACGAAGCGGAGATTTGCTTCGGTTAATATTGATTTGCTGGAAACGAGTAGATCGAAGCAAGAAACCCGAAATACTTCAAGATCCAAGCTAATCCTTGTAGTAGAGGTGGAGATCCTTCAAGATTAAGCTAAATTGCTTCAAATAATCACTTCTAGCTTCACTTCAAATTTCAGATCTGAATTTGCACGAAAATTGAAAGAAGAAACTGATCCAATGGAGATGATAAATGAAGGTTTAAGCTCAAGAATTAATGGATTCCAATGAAGAATCAATTAATTCAATGGATGAAGAGCTTTGGTGAGGGTTTTGGAAGTGATGAAATTGAGAAAGAATTGAGAGCAATTTTGAATTTGAATTGGGAATTATGAGAGCTAGATGAGTATGGTTTGGAGTGAATCACTTAAGTACTATTTTGGCTTGGATCCAAAGCAAGGTTTGGAGAGTGGATTGGAAAATTGGAATGGAATTAGGAGTGGGATTTTGGAGGGAATTGAATTAAATTGAAAACTAATCCAAATTTCAAAATGGTTCTAGATCCTTCCCAAGTGTAAAAATGAATTTTCAAATGACCAAAATTGGACCCCAAATGGCTCTGCATTGAAAAATCACGTACAGAGGCAAAAATCACATTGGTTAATCGGTTAACCATATAGTTTAATCGATTAACCCCTTTAAAATTTTGAATCTGGGCTAATTTTTCAATGGTTAATCGGTTAACCATATGCGTTAACCGATTAACACATTCAAAAATTTGAATTTGGCGTCTTTTGGAGGGAAACCTGCCCGTTTACCCGTTTCTTGCTGTTTCGAACCCTGTTAAGCTTCTGGAATGTGTTCTTGAATGTTGTACCCATGAGACTGCTCACGATAACCTGAACGCCACTTTTTGGGCTGAAAATAACCTACAAAACAAAATAAAATCGGTCGCCTGACCGTTGGGCAAAATAAATGTCGCCTGATACTCGCTGCTTTGATTGCTTGCATTGAGAGAGCATTCTGAGCCATAATAAAACTTTGATCCCCTGTCTCAAGAACAAATGCTATTCAATGCAAAAATACAACAGAATGTAATGAAACAAAAGCCAAGCCAAGCAAAAGGTTGGGCAAATTTTAGGGTGCAACAGTTGCCCCTATTCAAACGACTTGGACCTGACTGGGTGAAAAGCGAACAAATTTCAAATAATCAAGGTAAAAGACGGTTGAATACCAACAAACCCGGAAATTTGCCAACCGCAGAGAATAAAACTGCTGATAAGAAACTCCGGAGATAACTGCTCTGATCACAAACATACTCCGCTGGGGAAAAAGAGAAGCTTAACCAAACAACTCTGGCAGGGAGAAAGGAGAAACTTAACCAAGTAACTCTGCTTTGGGGAAAAAATAATAAGATGAACTCGTCGATCAAAACTGTGTCATGGTCTGAAAAGTAACATTTCAAGTTGTCGAAATCTGGATATTCAACGAACAAAATGAGTCAATGAAATTTGCTGGAGTCTGAACACTCAACGTAAAGACCGGAGACTGGATGCTCAACGTAATAAACCGGAGCCTGGATGCTCAACGTAAACTTGACCGGAGCCTGGATACTCAACGGACAAAGGAGATCATCACCATATGAAACTTACCAGAGTCTGGATACTCAACGGACAAAAGAATATACAATTTGCAAATTCACCGGAGTCTGAATACTCAACGAAGAAGCCGGAGCCTGGATACTCAACGGACAAAGGAGTACACCATAAATTGGAAATTTATCGGAGTCTGAATACTCAACAAAATTGGAATCACGGAAAATTTGTCGGAGTCTGGATACTCAACGCACAAGAGAAATTACCACATATTGGAAATCGGCCGGAGTCTGGATACTCAACATAATAACTCGGAGCCTGAATGCTCAACGAAAATAAATCGGAGCCTGGATGCTCAACGTAAACTTGACCGGAGCCTGGATACTCAACGGACAAAGGATATACCATTTGCAAATTCATCGGAGTCTGGATATTCAACGGAGAAGCCGGAGCCTGGATGCTCGACGTAGATGACCGGAGCTTGGATACTCAACGGACAAAGGAGTTATCACAAATTGGAAATTCACCGGAGTCTGGATATTAAACGGAGAAGGAGTACAACCACAAAACTTATCAAGGTTTGGCTACCCAACTGACTTTACCGGAGTCTGGATACTCGACGAGAAAAGCAATACGTCACGGATTGAAAATTCACCGGAGTCTGGATACTCAACGGAGAAGCCGGAGCCTGAATGCTCAACGAAATAAGCCGGAGCCTGGATGCTCAACAAAGATTGACCGGAGCTTGGATACTCAATGGACGAAGAAACACTCATTAGGGTCTGGATACCACCGGAGTTTTAAGAATACCGTTTCAAATTGCCGGAGTCTGGATACTCAACAAACAAAATGGACCACATCGCGAATTGCCATGGTATGGATACCATACAGGGCTAAGAAGTACATCACACAATGGAAATTTGCCGGATTCTGGATACTCAACGACATTGACCGAAGTCTAGATACTCAACAAACGAAGGGAAAATATCACAAATATACCCATCAAAGTCTGAACACCACACTGTCTTCACCGGAGTCTGGATACTCGACGGAAAAAAAGCACAATAATATCAATCATCATGGTCTGGATACCACAACCATCTTTACCGGAGTCTGGATACTCAACAGAAAAAGAGAGCCCCATCAATTGGGAAAGGACCGGAGTCTGGATTGTCGACAGACTAAGGAATTCATCATAAATACTCATCAAGGTCTGGATACCAAATGAGTTTAAAGCAACATGACCCGCTGAAATCCGAAGACACTGCTAGGGAATGATATAAGCCGGGATCTGGGTACCGCGCGGGCTAATAGAAATCATTAGTTACCAAGATCTGAATACCATAATGGCATAGATGTCAATTCTCCGGAGATACACCTAAAACAAAGAGATAACAACCTGGCTTATGTTTCACATGCATATGTTTGAAAATGGCGTAATGCTCCGTACGAAATGGAAATGCTACGCGTTTGGGTAGATGCTATGCATACATGCAGATGCAACGGAATTGAATCAACAAAATAAATGCTAGAGATACGGAAACCACCCCATCGGGGAAACAACCTACTCATGCCAATAACAATTGAACTTATGCCTAGGAAACGGGCCCTTGCTTGCTTCCTGCAAGGAAAATGCCGGGGTACCAACATTCCTCCATCTTGCTGGGGATTACTCGGCTGGGGACGAATCTACCTTGGCTGTAGATTACTCAGTGGGGAGAAAATCCAATCACGACTCACTGGGGAGTGCATACGAACATGCACCTCGCAGGGATTAAATGTGCACCAACTGCCGAGGGAAAGCGAACACGCTACCTACTCACTTAGACTGCATACAACTCTGCTGGGGATAGAGATGCAAACTCCGCTTGCTGGGGATAGACTCTGGCTGGAGATAAAACGAATTTCATCCACACCTCTTTGCCCCAAGGGTAACGACCCTGCAAAAATGAACAAACAGACAAGATATCCTACGCAAACGGAACTATCTCAGTCATCTTTCGTGACGTTGTTCAATTAATTCAAAGTTTTAACAATTATTGGCCAAGGCCTGCAAGTTTATGTATGTGCGAGTTTATCCAAACATTGGGCATTTTTCACAAACAAAATGGTAAAAGTTAAAACAAAGCAAACAAGATACTGAATAGTATATGTTTATTAATAAATGGCATGTAAATAGGCAAAGTTTTACAACAGATGCAACCCCTGAAAAGAGGAAGCTGCACAAAAACAAAACAGATATGCACAGAAATATACAAAAGTGTACAAAAATGTCGGCAATGTGGTGCAGACAAACACCATGAGCTGATCCCTCTATGACTCGCCTAACCTTGATGCTTTTCCGATGCTTCGTCTTCAGAAGAGATTGATTCGGATAAACGGCCCTCAGGTCCTCCCAATCCACTAAGCAATGAAATTCCAACACAGACCGCAGTCATTTGCTTTTCAATCCCTAACTTTTGCCTGAACCGCCCTTTTGGGTTTTCGATTCACCGGGATACCCATTTTTGTCAAAGTCGCCTTTTCAGGTTTTCGACTTTGCGAGTTTACATCTTTTCATTTTTATCCCTAATTTTTGCCTGAACCTAATTCTTTTTTATGGTTCGCCGGGATGCCCCATTTTTGCCTGGATATTCTTTTTTCTTTCCAGCGGGTCTCTTTAAGCAAAGTATTTTTTAACTGCGTCTGCATTCACAGGGGATGTATAATCCTCGCCATCCATGGTGGATAACAACAAGGCTCCTCCGGAGAAGACCTTTCGAACAACATATGGACCTTCATAGTTGGGAGTCCATTTGCTCCTGTGATCTGATTGTGGTGGGAGAATCTTTTTCAACACAAGATCGCCCGTCTGAAAGCTTCGAGGGCGCACCTTCTTGTCAAAAGCTTTATTCATCCGACTTTGATACAACCGACCATATACAATAGATGCTAGCCTTTTCTCATCCATCAGGCTAAGCTGATTCAATCTGTTTTTTATCCATTCTGCCTCATCGTGCTTGACGTTGACCAGAACTCTTAAAGAAGGAATCTCGACCTCTAATGGTAGGACAACTTCCATACCATATACCAGCGAGAAAGGAGTTGCCCCGGTTAATGTGCATACCGTCGTATGATAACCGTCAAGAGCGAAGGGCAACAATGCCAATCCTTGTAAGTGACAACCATCTTTTGCATTATCTTCTTGATATTCTTATTGGCCGCTTCAACAGCGCCATTCATATTTGGACGATAGGGAGATGAGTTGTGATGCTCGACTTTAAAATTCTGGCAAAATTCCTTCATCATCTTGTTATTTAAATTCAAACCATTTTCAGTAATGATTCGCTCGGGTACTCCATATCTGCAGATGATGTCCTTCTTTATGAACCGGGCTACGACTTGCTTCGTGACATTGGCGTATGAGGCTGCTTCAACCCATTTGGTGAAGTAATCAATGGCGACCAAGATAAAATGATGACCATTGGATGCGGTTGGCTCAATCTTGCCAATCATGTCAATGCCCCACATGGAAAAGGGCCACGGAGACGCCATAACATTCAATGGGCACGACGGTACATGAATTTTGTCTGCATAAATCTGGCACTTATGGCATTTCTTTGCAAATTTGAAGCAATCTGACTCCATGGTTAGCCAATAATACCCTGCTCGTAGTAGTTTCCGAGCCATGGCATGCCCACCGACATGTGTACCAAAAGTTCCCTCGTGGACCTCTTCCATAAGCAACGTTGCTTCCTTTTCTTCCACGCATCTCAACAACACCAAATCATGGTTTCTTTTGTAAAGCACACCATCTGAGTTCAGATAAAAGTTACCAGACAACCTCCTCAGAGTCTTCTTATCCTAAGCCGAAACCCCTGGCGGATATTCCTGCTTCTTGAGGAAGTTCTGTATGTCATAAAACCATGGTTTGCCCTCCGTAGCTTCTTCAATGGCGAATACAAAAGCGGGCCTATCAAGGCAAGAGATGAATATTCTTGGAGCATCATTCCAAAAAATCACTTTATACATCGAAGATAGTGTTGCCAAAGCGTCTGCCATCTGATTCTCTGCTTGCGGCACATGGTGGAACTCTACCCTATCAAAGAAGGGTAACAACCTCCTTGCATAATCTTTGTAAGGAATTAGATTTGGCTGACGAGTTTCCCACTCTCCCATGATCTGATTAACCACTAGCGCTGAATCGCCATATACATCCAAATTCTTAATTCTCAAGTCAATAGCTTCTTCCAGACCCATGATGCACGCTTCATACTCGGCTTAATTATTAGTGAAAGGGAACGTCAATCTGGCAGTGAAGGGAATATGAGTACCATGAGGAGTTGTAATGATTTCCCCAATTCCACTACCATAGGAGTTGACAGCGCCGTCGAATATCATCTGCCACTGAGAACCTTTCTCTAGACCTTCGTCAGGTAATGGCTCTTCACAGTCCTTCATCTTGAGGAACATGATGTCTTCGTCAGGAAACTCAAACTTCATCGGTTGATAGTCTTCGATTGGCTATTCAGCGAGGTACTCTGACAGAACACTTCCTTTGATGGCTTTCTGGGAAACATATTGTATATCGTACTTTGTCAGTACCATCTGCCACCTGGCAATTCTTCCTGAGAGCCCTTGCTTTTCGAAGACATACTTGATCGGATCCATCTTCGAAATCAGCATGGTTGTATGATTAAGCATATATTATCTCAAACGTTTGGCAGCCCAAGCGAGTGCACAACACGTTTTCTCGAGCATTGAGTAACAGGACTCACAGTCTGTGAACTTTTTACTTAGATAATAGATCGCATGCTCTTTTCTTCCAGTCTCGTCGTGTTGACCGAGAACACAACCCATACTGTTCTCAAGAACCATTAAATACATGATTAAAGGTCTTCCAGCTACTGGGGGTATCACTATTGGAGGTTCCTACAAGTATTCTTTTATCTTATCAAATTCTTTTTGACAATTTTCATTCCAGACGACCGCCTGATCTTTCTTTAGCAATTTAAACATTGGTTCACACGTGGCTGTGAGATGAGACATGAACTGAGCAATGTAGTTCAATCTCCCCAAGAAACCACAAACCTCCTTTTCCATTTTCGGTGATGGCATATCTTGTATAGCTTTTATTTTTGCAGGATCCATCTCGATTCCTTTTTCACTGACAGTGAACCCCAATAACTTTTCGGACCGAACTCCAAAAGTGCACTTATTTGGATTCAACCTCAATTTGAACTTCCTGAGCCTCTCAAACAGCTTCAACAAGTTGACCAGATGCTCTTCCTCTATTTGCGACTTTGCTATCATGTCATCAACATAGACTTCAATCTCATGATGAATCATATCATGAAACAAAGTGACCATAGCCCGCTGGTAGGTTGCCACTGCGTTTTTCAACCCAAAAGGCATTACCTTGTAACAGAACGTCCCCCACGGCGTAATGAACATCGTTTTCTCCATATATTTCGGTGCCATCTTGATCTGATTATACCTGGAAAAATCATCCATGAAGGAAAATACGGAGTATTGAGCAGTATTATCAACCAATACGTCGATGTGGGCGAGCGGGAAGTCATCCTTTGGGCTCGCCTTATTCAAATCCCTATAATCTACACACATCTGTACTTTACCGTCTTTCTTAGGTACAGGCACGATGTTGGCGACCCACGGAGGGTAAGTTGTTACGGCTAAAAATCCTGCATCCAACTGCTTCTGGACTTCTTTGATTTTCACAGCCATATCTGGTCTTGTCCTCCTAAGCTTCTGCTTGACCGGCAGACATTCCTCGCCCAACGGCAAGCGATGAACCACTATATTAGTGTCAAGTCCAGGAATATCTTCGTACGACCAAGCAAAGATGTCACTATACTCTCGAAGCATCTCGATCAGTGTTTGCTTGATGTCACTCTGCAGCGCAACCCCTATCCGAACACTTCTGACAACTTCTTCAGAACCTAGATTAATAACCTCGATTTCCTCCTGATGAGGCAGAAAAATCTTCTCTTCTTGTTTCAAGAGTCTAGCTAGCTCTTCAGGAAAGTCTTCATCTTCATCAATCTCTTCTTCAACTTGATATATCGGTTGATCAAATTCGAAGCGAGTCATAGGAGGTTCTGAATCGGTGTCATCTGCAATAGGAATCCTGCAATAAAAAATGGTTAAATGTTTCAAATGATATGCAAACGAGTACAAACCACATTGCCATTTTTATTGTAAGAAATAAAAATAAGAAAGACAAAGATCACAAAATTTGAATGAGAAAAACGCCCTTTGATTAATTGATAAAGCAATGTTCAAACATAAACAATAAGACCCTGAAACAAAATACCGCTATGCTCCGGGTAGAACATAGGGTAGTACAATAATCAGGAAAAAAAAGCATTATTGTTCTGTTGTCACTTGACGAATTCTTCAATAGACCAGTTGCGCAGGCTCTGTCCTGGAGTGTAAGGCTTGATCCAAGCATCCATATCACAATCACTATCTCCCTCTTCGTCTGACACAGCGTTGATCCTTTTGAAGATAACTCCTCCCTTAGTGAATTGCACAGGTCCTTTATAGCACGGCGCACTCTGCGAGGATGAAGGAGAAGAAAATGACGGGTGGTACCCCAAACCAAACTTGTCTTGCTTGTGGGGAATCTCCAATATCTGGCCCCAACCCTGCGCTGCCCCAGCCTGTACTGCTGCTTGAGCCTCCTTAAAAGAAGACATGGCCACTTCCGGCGCTTTTCTCACCACAGGAGATTTATCTTTAATCTTGACTGTTTCAAAAGCCTGACACAGGGTTTCATGTATTTCTCTATCTTCCTCGACGTACTTGAAGGATGATAAGTGACTGACAATTATATCCTCTTCCCCGCACACTGTAACAACACTACCTCCAACCATATACTTTAGCTTTTGATGCAGCGTGGAGGTTACAGCTCCTGCTGAATGAATCCATGGAAAGCCTAATAAACAACTGTAGGTTGGCTGAATGTCCATAATGTAAAACACTGCATCAAATACTTCCGGTCCCACCTGAATGAACAATGTCACTTCTCCGAACACGGATCTTCGGGTACCATCAAAAGCGCGCACCACCAAATCACTTGGTGTGCAAATCAATCCCTGCATGTCCAACTTCATTAGGGCTTTCTTTGGAAGTACGTTTAAGGATGATCCTGTATCCACGAGTACATGAGACATAACAGCCCCTCGGCATTCTAATGATATATGCAACGCACAATTATGGTTCCTGCCCCTTGGCGTCAAATCCAGGTCTGTAAACCCCAGTCCATTCCCTGCATTTACGTGTTCAACAAACCCTTCGAGTTGATTAACCGAAATTTCTTGCGGCACGTAAGCAATATTCAGTATTCTCAACAGTGCATTCCTAAGCGCTTCAGAACATAGTAACAAATACATGATTGATATCTTAGAAGGATTTTTTTGTAGATGATCGACTATCTTGTAGTCACTTTTTCGTATCAGCCTCATAAACTCTTATGCATCCTTTGACAAAGATTCCTTGTCTCCAGCCTGAGAAGTTTCGTCTACCACTGGTCTCTTCCCCTTGTCAACCTTGTCAATAACCACTTTAGGCAATGAAAAGACCCGGCCACTACGGGTAATTCCTCCTGCTCCCACAAGATTATCTACTGAATTCGCAGGGGGACCATTCAAATCTAGTTTCTGTCCATTACAATACACTTCAGCTTCGTAGTTCCATGGAACAGCCTTGGTGCTTTCAAACGTTACGGGACCTGCTTTAGTTATGGTTATTGTTGGTGGCTTTGGCGCATAAATGGTAATGGTTTTGTACGGAATGGAAATTGTTGCAATCTCCTCCCTTTTCTCAGCCACCAACTCTTCAGACTTTCTTTCAACAGACCGGTCAAACTGCAAGACTCCACTATCCATCATATCTTGAATATAGCTCTTCAAGTTCCTACATCCCTCAGGATTACTCAGACACTCAGCACAATCTTCAGCGCAACCTGGGAAAACACCCCCCTTCAACAATCTAGCTTTCACAAAGCTCAATGGTGTCTTCAGCTCAATCACATCTGTTACCAAATCTAAAACATCCTCCTCAATAATTGCATTGACCCCAGCTTGCCCATGATTCGGCATGGGATTTTGTACGACATTAGGAACATCATTGGAGAAGTTAATTGCTTTACTATCAATCATGTCCTGCACTTTATGCTTAAAGGCTTTACAATTATCGATGTTGTGCCCCGGGGCACCTGAATGGAACTCACAACGAGCATTTGCGTCATACCCGGGTGGAGGAGGCCCTGTCAATGGAGCTAAAGTTATCTTCTGAATAAGTTACAACTGTAACAAAAGCTTGCAATAACTGAGAATACGGCATGGGAGGCATATCAAAATGCCTATTTTTCGCCCGGCCTCGGTCTTGATATCTTCTATACCCCAGCTGTTGTTGCTGCGGTTGCTGTTGAACTGCAGGGATTGTAATGCTGGCAACCTTCTGTTGCTGCCGATTTTGACCTCTACCTCTCCCACGTGAACTGGACACGAAATGGGCATCTCCCTCTCGTTTCTTGTTACCGAATACTTTCTTACCTCCTCCAGCTGAGGGCATTTCACCAGCACTTATCTTCCCTAACTTGATACCATTTTTCACCCTCTCTCCGGTGATGATTAAGTCAGAGAAACTGCCCGACATACTACTAATGAGCTTCTCGTAATAAATGCATGGCAAAGTGGCGAAAAACATGTCAATGAGCTCACATTCCACCATAGGCGGTTGCACCCTGGCTGCAAACTCCCGCCACCTTTGGGCATATTCTTTGAAACCTTCATTGTTCCTTTGTGAAATATTCTGAAGCTGGACCCTGTTAGGAGCAAGGTCGTTGTTGTATTGATAATGTTTCACAAAGGCCTCAGCCAAGTCCTTCTGACTGCGGACGTTCACAGGTTCCAGACTCATGTACCATTCCAACAAAGGACCAGACAAACTGTCCTGAAAGAAATGCATGAGCAATTTCTCATCGTCTGAGTAGGCAGACATCTTACGGTAGTAGGATCTCAGATGAACTCTCGGGCAGGTGGTACCCTTGTATTTGTCAAAGTCTGGGACTTTGAACTTCGGTGGCACTCTCAAGTCTGGGATCAGTCCCAAGTTAGCCATGTCAAGGCACGTGGAATTTTGACTTTCAAGGGACTTCATTTTTTATTCAATCATCTTGATCCTCTTATCAGCTTTGGAGGGCAACTCAGCAGCCACAACCCTCGGCGAGAACACATCATCTTGCCTGTCTTCATTCCAGAGGTGATCCATATTACCATGTATAGCACAAGTGGTGTCAGGACCGTAACCATTCCCATTACCATTTCCAACATTACCAAAACCAGTGTTGTTGAACCCTGCAGCATTACCGGCACCAGCAGCATTACCACTCCCTCCAACAGTAGGGATAACCAAAGTAGCCATGGAGTTATCAGCTCGAGGAGTCTCAACATGTGGAGGATTAGCAGCATTCCCACCATGCAACACACCGTTGCCATCAACACGTGCAATCAAGGGCTACACTAACGTACGGAGTTGCTCTTGTCCATTAGCCACTCCCTACATTACTTCCATGAACTGGGCCATCCGGTCCCTCATTTCCTGCATCTCTGCTTGCATCTGCTCCATTACTCTCTTCTAATTTCCCCTAGTTGCGTACCGGTGAGTTGTTTGAATGGAAATCCTAAAACACACTACGAACCACAGGAAATAAGATTAACAGTTCTGATGCACCTGCAATGCGAAAATGCAAAAATGCAACATGTATGTATGCAACAGGGAAATTTCCCCCTCGATTCTAGTTTCCGGGAGAAAAACACAACAATGGAGAACCCTACAGACAAGCATATAACAGAACCTCCTTGTATATAATTACAGGCCAATAGGCAATGTACAAACAACAACATCTGAGTACACACAAAAATGACCTCAACCAACAAGCCTGGTGATAGTCAGTACAACAAGCGATAAGTAACAAGCTACAAAAGATAAACAAGACAGTCAAGCTGGATGACGAGACCAGAAGTCCTCTAGCAGCTCCAGCATCTCAGGACGATCTGGTCTAGCAAGTAATCCCTGAATGAGTAGCTTCTGCTGGGTAATAGTGTGTTATAGACTCTCAACATGGTCTTCCCAAGCTCCTTCCCCAAAACACGCCTCGAGCTTGCATCTCTTGGAATCATCTCTCAACCTGCAGTCCTTTAAGTTTGCAATAGCTTCGTTCAGTCTGTACTCACTATCCCGTCTGAGTGATGCCTCTGTTGCAATCTTCTTGTCTTTGGCATTGAGTTGCGTCTTCAACTTGCTGATTTGTAGCTTCAACTTGTCTTCGCGCTCCTTGTTGTTGGTGAGCGTGGCATTCCATTGGTTCTCAAACTTAGAAATCTTTAAGTAAGCTTTATCCAACTCTTCCTTCTTAGAAGCAAGAACACTATTAACAGCCTTGAAATCCAAACCCACACGCTCCCAATAATTGGTCTCTTTGGTCAGATCCATACCCAATTTGTTTACAAGCTCAGTTTGCTTCTTGAAGGAATGAACAGCCTCAATCTTCTCACTTCGAAGCTGAATGATTTCTTTCTCCAACTCCTCATTAGCCTTCTTCAAATCTTCCTTCTCAAACAATAACTGATTGTACTTCTGAATGTCTATGGTGGTAGGTTCCTCAATCATGAGAGGATACAAAGGTGCAACTGAAGGAAACAGCATCAGAAACTTCGCAGCTCTATCATGAATCCAAGTCAGGTAAGGGTCATATGCTCGACTATTACTCTTCCCTAATAAGGCTTTCCCCTTCCTGTGAATGTTGTTCCAAGCATGCTCAAGTCTGCCTAAAGTCTCACCCTCCAATAAACCGGTGAGATACAGATATTCCTGTATCTCCTCTTCCCTAGAAGGATCCCTCAGCGTGTATCCGAACTGCCTAACTAGCAAAGATGGGTTATAGTTGATGCATCCTTTCCTTCCGACCAAAGGGACGTTAGGAAATCCACTACAACTATAAATAACCTCTGTACCAAGCATATCTCGGTCAAACCAAGTAATGTTCTCTGCAGATAGACCCATCAACCTCTCCGACCACTTTGAAGTACCAGCAGTAGCAACAAACGGACCTATCTTGGGCATATAGCTAGCATACCATCTGTACAACAAAGGAACACAACACGCTACATTCTTTCCCCTTCGTTTCTCATTCTTGTAATGAACAGAATGATAAACATCTCCAAGAAGAGTAGGCATTGGGTTTCCTGAAGCCAGAATATGAAATGCATCTAAATCCACAAAGTCAGGGAGATTAGGAAACAATATAATGCCATAGATACAAAGAGCGAAAATAGCGCAAAATACAATCCAACAACCATCCTTAGCGAATTGTCGAGCCTTATTGTAACACCCCGTTCCCCAAAATAACATAAATGCAATTAAAATCAACAATTATCAGAGTTTCACACCACAAAACGGGATGTCACAGAAGAAACCAACAAAACATTTTCATTAAATGATATCAACAATAATAAACAGCGGAAATTTGTCATCATACATATATACATATAAACATCATATACATGTCATATACATCATCCTCGGCCAACTGCCTAAAATACACCAGACATATATTCACTAAAAGAGCTCATCAAAACATGATACGCCACAGGGGCACACAAAATCATCAGATGAACATAAAACTCCCCAAAGCCCCGGTGTTACGTATCAGAGCATCCCTACGACTCACCACAAACCAAGCTAGCTACACACCTGGATTATCTCTACTTCCGAAGAAGCACAGACCACAACAAAAGCAATGGGGTGAGAAATCACGATCAAAATATAACGGTAATAATGTACATGAATAAAAGGCAATAAATCACACAATTATCATTCACATACATCGACCCGGACCTACTGTCCCACATTAATCATAGCATATAAAACAATGCAACACATGCAACTCAACTCATGATATGCGGTATCGACTCAACAACACCACCGGTGGGCACCTGACCATCAACCTTTCTCGAAGGAACATATCATCATCACCAATGGGCACCAGGCCATCACCCTCCACATAAGAGCACATTATAAACAAGATAGATCACTTACGCTCCCCTGAAACAGGATCTATCCCTCACAATCACCGATGGGCACCAGGCCATCATCCTCACACAAGAGCACATTATCGCTACCGATGGGCACCAGGCCATCACCCTCCACACAGGAGCACATTATCGCACCATGATTTGCATAACCTCAATGCACAACACACAACATCGGATACACTAAATGCACACAATTCCACTGATCATACTTAATCACACATCATACATCTATGTATATATCTCACACATCACCACATTCATACGCAATCACATACACCGAATTCAATCATTCAAATTAAACAATATACAGGGAATCATATTCTACACTATACATACACTCCCCACAGCTCACCAACAATCACGTAATCAATCACGACCAGCAAGGGTCCAACATCACGAGAGGACCGAACAGCACAGCTCAAAACACAAACATTTTGTCACACTCGCTGGGTCATTCGCCTAGCGAGGCCCCGCAGCGAAGGCTCGCTAGAGCTCGCCCGGCGAAACCCCTGGCGAAGCCAGACAGTGGCTACTGGAAGCACTCATTGCCCAGTTCGCCTGGCGAAGCCTTAGCGAAGGCTCGCCCCCTCATTCGCCCAGCGAATACCTGCGATTTTAGAAAAATAAGGCCACTGCTCAGAGTCGGCAAACGCTCTGAACTCAGCCGATTCTATTCCAAACCAGACCCCATCTTATCAGAACAATATTCTACCACCTATCTACAACATCTATCCTCGATTTATCCCGACTAAATGTCATCCCTGCATGTTTAATCAGTTTCGGCATGAACTTCGAACTACCCGAAAACCCCCAAATCAATCAAACAACACATGCAATGGATTCAACATATCAACATCAAACTCAGAATCACAACATCATACAAAACATAATCAGCAAACCTATGGGGTTAAGGGAAATCCCCTTCTACCTAATATTCATGCACTCTACCAATTTTAACCGATTCTTCCCCCCCCCCCCCCCCCCTCCCTTACCTCGATAACTCGAACCACTGATGAACTCTGAAATTCTAGCTTCTTCTTGCTCTAATTCCCTTGCTCTTCTTCCTTCCCAATTTTTCTTGATCGGGCTTTCCCTTTTCTTCTCCTTCTAACGTGTTCTTCTTCTCCCCCTTTTCCAATTTTCCCAAACAGCCCCTCATCCCAATTCTTTTCTATTACTTAATAATAATAATAATAACATTAATAATAATAATACTAATAATAATAATATTACCATTATTAATTGAATTATCATTACTAAATATTATTATTAATACAAAAGTCCAAAATTATTAATTAATCTCCAACTTAAGGGCTACACGCTATCGCACTCAACCACACCCCTAACACAGAAGGCACACCACAAATAAAATACACAGAAAAAAACGAGATAATTAAAATGGGCGTTACAACTCTCCCCCACTTTAATTATTTTCGTCCTCGAAAATACCTGAGGGAAATAATTCTGGATACGCATCCCACATCTTGCTTTCCAACTCCCAAGTTACACTGCCTCCTGCAGCACCTCCCCAAATCACTCTCACCAAAGGTATCTCTTTCCCTCTGAGTCGCTTCATCTTGCAGTCTTCAATCCTCAACGGCATCGTCTCAACAGTGAGATTCTCCTGGACTTGCACTCCATCTCTCTGAATCACATGGGACGGATCCGCAACATACTTCCGAAGTTGCGACACATGAAACACGTCATGCAAATTCGAAAGCTCCGGCGACAACGCTACCCTATAAGCCACAACACCAACTCTCTGCAAAATCTGATACTGCCAAATAAACTTCGGATCCAGCTTCTTAGACTTCAACGCACGACCTACACCAGTCACTGGGTTAACTCTCAGGAACACGTGATCACCTTCACTGAATTCCAACTCTTTCCTCCGGTTATCGTGATAACTCTTCTGTCTATCCTTAGATGCTTTCATATTTTCCCGAATCATCTGAACTGCCTCAGTAGTCTGCTGCACAATCTCTGGCCCCAAAACCATATTCTCACCCGACTCATACCAACACAAAGGAGTTCTGCACCTCCTACCATAAAGAGCCTCAAACGGTGCCATCCCGATACTGGAATGGTAACTGTTATTGTATGTGAACTCAATCAATGGCAAATGAGTATCCCACGCACCACCTTTTTACAACACACAAGCCCATAGCAAATCCTCCAACGTCTGAATAGTCATCTCCGACTGTCCATCAGTTTGTGGATGATAAGTTGAACTCAACTTCAATTTGGTACCCAAAGCTTCCTGCAAACTCTTCCAAAATTCTGACGTAAACCTCGGATCTCTATCCGACACAATACTCGACGGCACACCATGAAGCTTCACAACCGCCCGAATATAAATCTCCGCTAGCTTCTCCAATGGAAAACTTATATTAACCGGCACAAAATGTGCAGACTTCGTAAGCCGATCCACAATTACCCAAATGGCATCAAATCCTCTTACCGTGCTCGGCAAACCGGTAACAAAATCCATGGTGATACAATCCCACTTCCAAACTGGAATCTCTAACGGTTGCATCAATCCACTAGGCTTCTGGTGCTCCACCTTCGATTTCTGACACGTCAAACAGGCATAAACAAACTGAGCTATATCCTTTTTCATACCTGACCACCAAAACATCTTCCTCAAATCATGATACATCTTAGTAGCTCCTGGATGAATACTCAAACCACTACGATGTCCTTCACTCAGAATCGACTTCTTCAACTCATCATTATCCGACACACAAATCCTACCTCGGAACCTCAAAACACCTGAACCATCTAACTTGAAATCACTATCAGAGTCTCTTCTCACGCCAGACATCTCATCCACTAGCTTCACATGAAGCTTCTGACCTTGTCTGATCATATCCAAGAAATCATTGTTCACTTGCGATTTGCCCAACATCACGCAATCTGCTGAAGTTTCATAAACCATGCTCAAATCTTTGAACTGCTCAATAAGCTCAATCTCTTTCACCATCATAGCCGACATATGAATCTCCTTTTGGCTCAAAGCATCGGCTACCACATTAGCCTTTCCTGGATGATAACATAGGCTAAAATCATAATCCTTCAAGAATTCTAACCATCTCCTCTGCCTCATATTCAGCTCTTTCTGATCAAACAGATACTTCAGACTTTTATGGTCGCTGAACACTTCAAACCTTGAACCATACAAATAATGCCTCCAGCTCTTCAACACAAAAACCACCGCAGCTAACTCAAGATCATGAGTAGGGTAATTCTGCTCATGCATCCTCAGTTGCCGCGAAGCATACGCTACCACTTTACCATTCTGCATAAGAACTCCGCCTAGTCTCATCTTAGACGCATCACAATACACCATGAACGGTTCACTTGGAGTCGGTAACACTAACACCGGTGTCGTAGTCAATCTCTTCTTCAATTCCACAAAACTCTCTTCACAAGTGGCATCCCACACAAAAACTTGATTCTTCCTCGTCAACTGAGTCAACGGCAAAGCCAAAGTCGAAAAACCTTCAATGAACCTTCGATAGTACCCTGCCAAACCCAAAAAGCTTATAACCTCCGTCGCTGTCTTCGGCGGTTCCCATTGCAACACCGCACTCACCTTTAATGGGTCCACCGATACGCCATCACCAGAAATCACATGCCCCAAGAAACTCACCATCTTCAACCAGAACTCACATTTCGACAGTTTCGCAAACAGCTTATTATCCTTCAACACTTGCAAGGCAATTCTCAAATGTCCTGCATGTTCTTCCTCAGACTTCGAATAAATCAGGATATCATCAATGAACACAACAATAAACTAATCCAAATAAGAATGGAAGATCCGGTTCATAAACTCCATGAACACTCCAGGCGCATTCGACACTCCAAAAGGCATTACCGCATACTCGTAATGTCCGTATCGAGTTCTAAATGTCGTCTTCTGATTATCGCATTCCTTCACTCTAATCTGATGGTAACCCGACCTCAAATCAATCTTACTGAACACACGAGCTCCCACCAACTGATCCATCAAATCATCAATCCTTGGAAGGGGATATTTATTCTTGATGGTCACTTTATTCAACTGACGGTAATCGATGCACAATCGCATACTACCATCCTTTTTCTTCACCAACAACACTGGAGCTCCCCATGGTGACACACTCGGTCAGATAAACTTTCTATCCAACAACTCTCCAATCTGAGATTTCAACTCGGCCAGTTCTACTGCTGACATCCTATACGGCGCCATAGAAATAGGCCTCGTACCAGCAACAAGATCAATGCTAAACTCAACTTCTCTCTTCGGAGGTAACTCTGTAATATCATCAGGGAACACTTCCGGAAACTCATTCACCACCTCCAACTCTTCCAATGACGCTTTGCTGTCAACCGATAATGATGCAAATAAAGAAAACATTTTAGCTTCACTCTCCAACAAGATCCTCAATTCCTTACGAGATAAGGAATCTGCTAAAGCTTCCTCCTCAGGAGAAAGAAACAACAACACCTTCTGAAAACAATCAATATACACTTGGTTGAACTCCAACCAGTTCATCCCCAGAATAACATCCAACTTACCAAGATGCAAGCAAATCAGATCTACCCCAAAATCTCTACCGAAGATAGTCAGTGGACACTTCAAACACACCAAAGAAGTAGTCACTGAACTAATAGAGGGAGTCTCAATAGTCATTCGCTGCTCAAGAGTAGTCGGCTCCAAACCTAACCTCTTCACACAATCCACAAAAATGAACGAGTGGGTAGCACCCGTATCAATCATAGTAGACAAAGGAACATTATTGATGAAACAAGTACCTTGGATAGAATGATCATCACTAGCAGCTTGAGTTCCCACCACCGCAAACACTTTGCCACTGGTCTGAGGCACCTGAGATGGCTTCGGCTTCTCGCAATGCGCACTGATGTGGCCCTTCTCACCACAGTTGTAGCAAGTAGGCATAGCAGTCCGACAATTAGCCATCACATGACCCGGCTTACCACACTTGAAGCACTTCTTCACGTCATGAAAATAATCATCAGCATGATGACCCATGCCACCGCACCGAAAACACTTCACACCAGCAGACACTCTTCTCTCTCTGGGCTTCTTATCAGCAGCAGCCTTACACTTCCCCTTATCAGTAGGAACACTGTAAGGAGTACCACCAAACCTTTGCTTACCCTTACAATCATTTGCAGCCTTGTAATGCGTGATCCTCGCCCGGTTATCATTATCATAAATCCTGCTCCTGCTTATCAACTCAGGATAATCCCTGATCTTCTGACAAGCTATTCCCATCTTCACTTTCGGACGCAGCTCATTCTCAAACTTCAAACACTTGGAGGTCATCGCTCCATCAGTATTGTAATGGGGACAATACTGCTTCAACTATTCAAACTTGGCCGCATACTCGGCCACCGTCATATTGCCCTGCTTCAGTTCCAGAAACTCAATATCTTTAGCACTTCGAATATCCTCCGGAAAATACTTCTCCAGAAAACCAGTGCGAACAACGTCCCAAGTAATTAGAGTTCCTGCAGTCTCCCACCTCTGGCGACTGTTGTCCCACCAATTAAAATCAACAATTATCAGAGTTTCACACCACAAAACGGGATGTCACAGAAGAAACCAACAAAACATTTTCATTAAATGATATCAACAATAATAAACAGCGGAAATTTGTCATCATACATATATACATATAAACATCATATACATCATCCTCGGCCAACTGCCCAAAATACACCAGACATATATTCACTAAAAGAACTCATCAAAACATGATACGCCACAGGGGCACACAAAATCATCAGATGAACATAAAACTCCCCAAAGCCTCAGTGTTACGTATCAGAGCATCCCTACGACTCGCCACAAACCAAGCTAGCTACACACCTGGATTATCTGTACTTCCTGAAAGTGAGAAAAACACTTAGAAGGCGGGTTGAATAAGATTTTTTAAGAAATATGGCAATAAAAAGAACTCAATATTTTTATCATGGTTCGTTGAACTCAACTACTCCAGTCCACCTTCTTAAAGATGATTTGCCTTTCTCTGCAAGGAATTAATCCACTATTGATCAACTGATTACAATAGAAAGCACTAAGAACAATTGTCTTAGTCTTCTCAAGAACTACTGACCACACCTTGGTCTTCTTAAGGAACTTCTTACAATTTAATGTAAACTAACAAGTGTTTGAATGCTTCTAATAAGCTGTATCACAATTGTGATGTTTACACTTAAGATTAAGTACAACAAAAACTATGTGGTTTTATGAAAGATCAAATGAGTGAGATCTTGAGAGATTTTCTCTTTTATAAGTCAAGCGTGTATTTCTTTCTAAGTGATCTGGTAATGAGCAAAAGATGAGTAGTGAATTAGCAGCGTCAAAATGTTGAAGTAGTTCTCCTTTTATAGCTTTTTCAAATGCCTTGAGTGATGTGCAGCTGAATATAATATTTTGATTGTATGACTTTTCATCACCAAAAGTATAGGCAGAGATATGCTTTCTGCAGAAAGGTATGGTTGTAGAAGCCTTGGGATTTGCACCACGTCACTTCTTTGGACAAATTAGCCGTTGGTTCCTTTGGAAGTAGCACTACGTCTAATCAAGTTTACAGCTTCTTCAACAAGCTTCCTTCAAGATGAAGTCTTCACAATCTGCACTTCAGAACTTGTAGTAAGCTTAAAAGGTATGGAATGATTTAAGATGATCAGAGCTTAAGATGAATGATAAGTCCAGAGTCTTGATAGATGATCAGATCTTTAATGTATCAGAGTCTCAGTCTTGATCAGAGTCTTCATCAGATTATGCAGCAGTATGTGCTTTGAGCGTGAATATTAATGATAAGAGTCTGGTTATCAAGGCCTCTGAGTTTGTAGTGAAACAAACTTCAGAGTCTGATAAGATCAGAGCTTTCAGCTTTTGTATACTTCTTTCATTAACGCTTCAAATCATTATGTAGCTTCTACTTCAGATCCTTCAGCGCTTCAGAATCTTCTGATAGTCTTGCATCTGATGCTTCAGATCTTTGCATAGTTTCTTTGTACTTATATATTTTGCTTCTTTTAAGAGTATTTAATTTTATACCTGAAACAATAATACTTGAACAAATTTTAGAGTGTATATATACTCATTACAAAATTCCATAAAAGTTATCATCAAAACATAGAGATATAAGAAACACCAATCTGTGTTCTAACAATCTCCCCCTTTTTGATGAAGACAAAACTTAGGGAATTTTGTTTAATAAAGGAAGAAGAGGGGAAAAAAATACTCCCCCTGAGATTAAGAATCTCCCCCTGAAATGAATACTTTATTAGAAAAGAACACTTCCCTTTTTGCTTGAGTATATTTCAGAACCTGGTAGAAATCCTTGATGAGAGAAAAACTCAGCTTGGATGCTTTCCAGAATTTGCTTTCAAGGATCAGAGTCTGATTGGATAATTCTCAGGGTAACTTCAGATCATTTTGTTAGATGAGATAATGAGATCTGAAAGTCTTAAGATTCAATGTTAGATTAAAACAATGTCTGAATTTCATTTTTAGCATTTGCTTATGTTGAACAATCATATTCTCTTTCTTCCCCTTTTTGTCATAATCAAAAAGAACTTTAAAGACAGAAAAGATAACAGAAGAAGAGAGAAAAATATAACACGTGAATGAAATACAAAACAACCAGATTTAATCAGATCATAATAGCACAATAGCATAAGAAGTTCATAGAGCAGATGATAGAAAATAGAACAAACAGAAAACAAGTGCAAAACAAGAATGCAAAGACATGAAAAAGAACACTAGGGCTGGCGAGAAGCAATCACTGTCAGAAGATCCGTAATCTTAGCAGTGGACTCTTCTTGCTTAGCCATCCAAGTCTTGATTTCTTCAGTAGTCCGTTCCTGTTTTATCATCCATGTTCTGATTTCCTTGTCTTCTTGGACAACATCTGGAATCTCAGTCTTCATCTCAGATGCAGAAGGTTCAGAAGCAAATGCAGTTGCCATTGGATGATCAATCTCTATGTCAGATGCAGGAGTATCTTCTATTGTTGTAGAATTTTCAGCAGGAGCATCTTCTAGAAAAAGAACTGGAGTTGTGATAATATTCAGCAGAGTTTGTCTGACCATTTCAGCAAACTTAGCCTTTGCATCATCAGCACAGAGCGTTCTGAGGTCAGATGCAGTTTAGTTGAATTTTGATATGAATTTGTTCTAAGAAGCTTCAGATTCAGAAGGATCCAAACTAGTCATGCACTCTTTCTCTACAGAAGTGATTCCCATACGTAGTTCCTTCTTGAAATTCTTGAACAGAGTAGAAACATATGATCTTGGTTTTGGGTTGAGAAAGTCTTCTATGGTGACAGGTTGTGATGGTTCAGGAGGTGGGTGATCAGATGATGGATGTTCAGATGATTGGGGTATGGATGTTTGTGGTATGGTAAGTTGAGGAATGGAGGTGTCAGTATCAGATGGTGTTGATATAACAACATCAGATGAGGATGACATAAAATCTGTGAAGTTGAATTTGAAGCGAAGAGGGTTGTCAGATTCAGGTAGATCAGATGATAGAGGTTTATAGGGATAAGGAATTTGTAAGCTAGTTGGTGAGGGGACTTCAGATTCATCAGAATCAGATGATTCAGTTGAATGACATGAAGTTGAAGAGAGGACATACAAAGTTGCAAGTGGTGATATATCCAGAATGTTTTCAGATGGTTGTTGGACAAATGGTTCATGATTTTTGATGGTTGGTTCTTCTAGTGGTTTAGTAGATGAGAGTGGTTCAAATTGTTTTTGTTGTTCTGATTGTTTTTGTTGTTTTGATTGTTTTTGTTGTTCAGAGGATTGTTGTTTTTATTCAAAATGGTTTTGTTGAGAGGGTTGATGTTCAGATGATTTCTGTTGAGGGGGTTTAGATGGTAGTTGAACAGAAGATGATTGAGAATGTTTGTTAGGAGATGAAATGGGTTCAGATGAATGAGGTACAGATGATTTAGGTTCAGATGATTTAAAAAGAGATGGTGGAGGTGAAGGTGAGGATGAAGGTAAATAAGGTTAGGGATCAGATGTTAATACTTAGTGAATTGTTTCTCTGATTTCTTCCATGGTAGCTTCTGGAGGATTTTCCTTTTGCTTCTTGTCCTTTTCAGGCTTGTCACTAGCATCAGAGGTTTTCCTCTTGGGCTGTGCAAAAGATCCTTCCTCGGCCTTTCTTTTCCTGCGCCTTTCTCTCATAAGATTTGGCAACACTTCTCCTTCCTTCTGTACTATGTTAGCAGGCAGAGGAATACCATCTCTTAAACATTCAGCAATGAATGTCAGAATGATGTTCCTAGGTTCATCAACACTGAACATAGGAAAATCTAGAGGAATTCTCCTTCTGCAGACGTCTTCAGATTGAAATTTCTTGGGTTTTCCAACAAGCTCTGAAATAACCTTCATTCTCTTCAGAGTGTTCCCATTTATGACAGATCCTATAACATAGGACAGATCCTCTGTCACCCCAGCATCAAACAGATGTTTCACAAGACCATTCTCTGTTAGAATGTATGATATCAGTCTTCCCATAGGGATCCAAGTTCTGATTTTTCCAGCTTTAACCCTAACTTCTTCTCTTGTTTCTTTGATATGGTTCAGAAGATGACTGAACAGAAGATAAGGTAAATCCACCTTCTTTCCTTTCCTCATACAGTACATGAAGTACATTTGTTCTGAATTTACATAATCTGGTGAGTTAGAAGATTTCCTATGAAAGATTGAACTCATGAAGATCTTAGCCCAGATTCTGTAAACAGGTTTCAGATCTCTGAGCTTGTTAGATGGTTCCCCAGAAACACAAACTTCTTGAAAAATGTCAGCCAAATCCACACGATCAATAGCCATACTTGTGATTCCCTTAGTTTCCTTATACTCAAGTAGTTGTCTGATTAATTTTTCAGTAATGACAATTTCCTTTCCAAGAACAGATGAATGAATAAACTTAGGGCACACTTGAGCGTGTATCCAGAATTCTTTTACCAAAGCTGGATAAACAGGACCCATCATCCTGTCAAAATACTTTTCCCAGTTCTGAGCTTTGATAGTTGAAAGGAGATCAAAACCATTTTCTTTGATGGATTCAAAATCCACAAAGTTCTCACACAGAACCTCAAGTTCTTTGATTGGAGTGAGAGGAGTTCTTACTGGTGCTTTGTACACAACAGCAGTTTGGGATGAACCAGCAGCATTAGGAGATGATGCAACAACAGTTGGAGTTTTCATCTGAGCAGGTGTTGATGAAGGTGAAGCCATTGAAGTTCTTGAGATGCGTCTGGGTTTACGAGGATTTTTGGGTTTTGAAATAAGATGGAAACAATAGAGAAGGCAGAAATGCATATGAGAGATGATAAGAGTAAAGTCTGATTTGTGAAGAGTGGTGAGAATTTATAGCAAAAGAAATTAGGGCATGCAAAAAGACACACACTCTCAAGCGTGCACACATAATCAAATCAAGTAATTAATGCAAGGAATAAAATCATATCAAACATTTAAGATTCTGACAGAAGGGGGGAAAATAAAGAGATTTTGGATATTCAAAGCAATACCTCAAATGTCACTTCAGTATGGTGCACTCTACCTTTCCAGATTCTGAGCTACACGTGTTTGCTTGCATGTGCCTCTGAAACTCTTTGAGAAATGACACGTTAGGCAACGTTCAGATCCTCTGAGCCTTGTTAGTTCAGATTTACACACAAAGAAATAAACACAGAATTCAACAAAAGAAATACTTCAGAGTTTAGACATTTATCATCAAAAAAATATTTCATCTGATGAATATTCTATTCTGGACAGAAGTCCATACTAATATTTTTCAGAATAAATTTAAATCTATCTTCAGCAAGGGGTTTTGTAAAGATGTCAGCCCACTGATGATCTGTATCTACAAAGTTTAAATTGATAATTCCCTTCTGAACATAGTCTCTGATGAAATGATGTTTAATCTCTATATGCTTAGCTCTAGAGTGTAAAATAGGGTTTTAAGATAAGCATATAGCAGAAGTATTATCACAGAAGATAGAAATGTTACTCTCAAAGATCTGATAATCTTCTAGTTGACTTTTCATCCAGAGCATCTGAGTGCTACATCCAGCAGCAGCAATATATTCTGCCTCTATTGTTGAAAGTGCAATTGTGGGTTGCTTCTTGCTGAACCAAGAGATCAGATGACTTCCAAGAAATTGACAACTTCCAGAAGTACTTTTACATTCTACTCTGTCTCCAGCATAGTCAACATCACAAAATCCAACTAATTTATACTCATCAGATCTTCTGTAACACAGACCCACATTAGTAGTACCTTTCAGATACCTTAGAATCCTCTTAATAACTGTTAAGTTTGATTCTCTGGGATCTGATTGGAATCTAGCACACAGACACACACTGAATAAAATATCAGGTCTTGAAGCAGTCAAATATAAGAGAGATCCAATCATACCTCTGTAAAGTTTTTGATCAACTTTCTTACTCACCTCTTCCTTACCAAGTGTGCTTGTAGGATGCATTAGAGTCTTAGCCAATTTGCTTTCATTCAGATTGAATTTCTTCAGAAGCTCTTTGACATATTTAGTCTGGTGAATATATGTGCATTCTGGAGTTTGATTTACTTGGATTCCCATAAAGAATTTAAGTTCTCCCATCATGCTCATTTCAAATTCAGCCTGCATGGACAAAGCAAACTCCTTTCCCAGCATAATATTGGTAGATCCAAAAATAATATCATCCATATAAATTTGACAAACTAGTAAATCTTTCTTAAATGTTTTACAGAAAAGAGTTGTGTCCACTTTTCCTTTGATAAAGTTCTTTTCCAGAAGAAAATTACTTAATCTTTCATACCAAGCTCTGGGAGCTTGTTTCAAACCATAAAGAGATTTTTTGAGTTTGAAAACATGATCTGGAAATTTATCACTTTCAAAACCAGGAGGTTGATGGACATAAACTTCTTCTTCAATAATACCATTTAAGAAGGCACTCTTAACATCCATCTGATATAGAGTGATGTTATGTTGTGCAGCAAATGAAATAAGAAGGCGTATTGACTCTAACCTTGCCACTGGAGCATAAGTTTCAGTGTAATCAATACCTTCTTGTTGATTGTACCCTTGAGCTACCAGTCTTGCCTTGTTCCTTACAACTTCTCCTTGCTCATTTATTCTATTTCTGAATATCCACTTTGTTCCAATAATGTTGAAACCTTTTGGTCTAGGAACCAGATCCCACACATCATTTCTTGTAAATTGATTTAGCTCATCTTGCATTGCAAGTATCCAATCATTGTCACTTAGAGCTTCATCCACAGATGTTGGTTCAATAATAGACACCAACCCAAGAAGTGATGTTCCAGATGATCTGATGAACGACCTTGTTCTTATAGGGTCATCTTTCTTTCCAATAATCATTTCTTTTGGATGAGAAGCCTTGATTCTGGATAATCCTTTAACTGTTGGTTCTTCAGAAATATTCATGTTATTCATCTGAGCAGCTAATGGAGTTGCATCTGGCATAGCTTCTTCTTGAGCTTTCTCTATTTCTGGTTTCTCAGATTCTATGAGAATAACTTCTCCATCTGTAGAGTTTTCAATCTGCTTTGGCTTTTGATTGCCAAGCTTATCATCAAATCTAACATGTATAGATTCCTCCACAATCTGTGTCTCAGTATTGTATACTCTGTAGCCTTTAGAGCGTTCAGAATATCCAAGCATGAAACACTTTTGTGCTTTAGAATCAAACTTGTTAAAATTCTCTTTAGTGTTCAGTATAAAACAAATACATCCAAAAGGATGGAAATAAGAAATGTTTGGTTTTCTATTCCTCCACAATTCATAAGGAGTCTTTTCCAGAAGAGGTCTAATTGACACTCTGTTCTGAATGTAACATGCTGTGTTAATTGCCTCTGCCAAAAAATGTTTTGCCATGTTAATCTCATTGATCATGGTTCTGGCCATCTCTTGCAAAGTTCTATTTTTCCTTTCTACAACTCCATTCTGTTGTGGAGTTATAGGACAGGAGAAATCATGAGCAATGCCATTTTCATTAAAATATTTTTCAAAATGTTTGTTTTCAAATTCACCACCATGATCACTTCTGACTTTAACAATTTTGAGATCTTTTTCAGTTCGGACTTGTTTGCAGAAGTCAAAGAACACAGAGTGTGACTCATCCTTGTGTTTTAGGAATTTTACCCATGTCCATCTGCTGTAGTCATCAACAATGACTAATCCATAATTCCTGCCTCTGATGGATGCAGTTTTCACTGGTGCAAACAGATCAATTTGAAGTAACTCTAATGGTTTTGAAGTTGAAACGACATTTTTGGATTTAAAAGATGATTTTGAAAATTTTCCTTTCTGACATGCTTCACAAAGAGCATCTGAGTTGAACTTCAGATTAGGAAGTCCTCTGACCAGATTAAGCTTATTAATCTGAGATATAGGTCTCAAATTAATATGACCTAATCTTCTGTGCCAGACTTATTGCTCCTCATTAACAGACATAAGGCATTTAACATTCTGAACCTTAAGTCCTGAAAGACTAATTTTATAAATGTTGTTTTTCCTTTTACCATTAAAGAGGATTGAGCCATCCTTTTGACTAACAGCTTTGCAACACTTTTGATTAAAGATAATGTCATAACCATTGTCACTTAATTGACTTATGGACAATAGATTATGAGCTAACCCTTCAACAAGAAAGACATTAGTTCCAAAGCCAATTATTTTTCCCTTCTGATTCCCTCAAAACTTGACATCTCCTCCAGATCTAAGCTCCAGACTTTGGAACATAGACCTTTTTCCCGTCATATGTCGTGAGCATCCAGAGTCCAGGTACCATGACTAGAGTCTTGACTTTGCTGCTAAGGATGTCTGCAACATAGATTATTTTGTCCTTAGGTACCCAGATTTTCTTGGGTCCTTTTTGGTTAGTTGCCTTAAAGCTTTTTCTGAACTTTTGTCTTTCAACATAAGACTTGTTCTGATTAGCTTTAGATTTATTAAACACATGTTTGTTCTGATTAGAACTTGTGTGTTTAATATCATTCAAGTGACCAAATGTAAATTGAGAATATAAAGGAGGATACTCGATATCCAGTTTATCTACAGATTTTGGATTTGAATCTTCATAAGAGAAATATTTATATCCAACACCTTTTCTATAGTTTTTGCTAATATCATAGATCATTGAAGCCATTTTGCTTCTATATAGGCTTTTAGTTAGAAACTTCCTGAAACTATAGTCATACTCTTGTAAAATATTTTTAGAGCATGATTCAGATTTTGAATCAGAGTTTAATTGAGCAGATTCTAAATTATTTTTCAATTGAAGATTTTCAGCTTTTAGTTCAGCTATTTCTGATTCAAACTTGTTACTCTCAAGTTCAATATGCTTTTGAAGCATTTTGTATTTGAGTTTAACTTTACTATAGTTTTCAAGAATATCAGATAAACTTTCAACAAGTTCCTGTCTAGAAAGTTCAGCAAATACCTCCTCAGAATCAGATTCTGATTCTGATCCAGATGATTCAGCACTGTCCTCAATGTCAACCATGAATGCTACATTTGCACATTCCTCTTCTGACTCTGATGACGAATCAGATGCATCTGAGTCATCGCAGATAGCCAGCAGAACTTTCTTTTTATGATCTGACTTTCTTTTTGGGTTCTCCTTCTGAAGCTTTGGACAATCACTCTTGTAGTGCCCAGGTTCTTTGCATTCATAGCAAACAACCTCTCTTTTTCCAGATCGTCTGTGTCTAGAGGATTCTCCAGATCTTCTGTATCCAGAATGTTCTCCAGATCTTCTGTGCCCAGAAGATTCTTTGTGTTGATCTGGTTTTCTAAAGTTCTTGAACTTCCTTTGCTTATTCTTCCAGAGTTTATTGATTCTTCTGGATAGCAAGGATAGTTCTTCTTCATCTTCAGAAGCAGACTCTTCAGAGCTTTCTTCTAATACCGGAAATGCTTTAACAACTTTATTAGATTTTAACGCAATTGACTTACCTTTCTTTAGAGGCTCATCTTCCTCTAGTTCAATCTCATGACTCCTTAGAGAACTGATTAGTTCCTCCAGCATAATCTTGTTCAGATCCTTTGCCAGCTTCAGAGCAGTGACCATGGGTCTCCATCTGGTTGGCAAGCTTCTGATTATTTTCTTGACATGATCTGCTGTAGAGTAACCCTTCTCCAGAACCTTTAGGCCAGCAGTGAGAATCTGGAATCTGGAAAACATTGCTTCAATAGATTCAGATTCTTCCATCTTGAAAGCTTCATACTTCTGGATCAGCACCAGAGCCTTGGTTTCTTTGACTTGAGAGTTCCCTTCATGAGTCATCTTCAGGGATTCAAATATATCAAAGGCAGTTTCTCTGTTGGTTATTTTCTCATACTCAGTATGAGATATAGCGTTTGGCAATATAGTTCTAGCCTTGTGGTGATTTCTGAATTCCTTCTTTTTCTCCTCAGTCATTGATTTTCTGTCAACTTTCTTGCCATTCCCATCAGTGGGATGAACATATCCATCAATAACTAAGTCCCAAAGATCAGCATCAAATCCTAGAAAGAAACTTTCCAGTCTATCTTTCCAATAACGCTTCAGAGTCTGATAAGATTAGAGCTTTCAGCTTTTGTATACTTCTTTCATTAACGCTTCAGATCATTCTGTAGCTTCTGCTTCAGATCCTTCAGCGCTTCAGAATCTTCTGATAGTCTTGCATCTGATGCTTCAGATCTTTGCATAGTTTCTTTGTACTTATATATTTTGCTTCTTTTAAGAGTATTTAATTTTATACTTGAAACAATAATACTTGAACAAATTTTAGAGTGTATATTTACTCATTACAAAATTCCATAAAAGTTATCATCAAAACATAGAGATATAAGAAACACCAATTTGTGTTCTAACACTTCCAAAGAAGCACAGACCACAACAAAAGCAAAGGGGTGAGAAATCACGATCAAAATATAACGGTAATAATGTACATGAATAAAAGGCAGTAAATCACACAATTATCATTCACATACATCGACCTGGACCTACTGTACCACACCAATCATAGCATATAAAACAATGCAACACATGCAACTCAACCCATGATATGCGGTACCGACTCAACAACACCACCGATGGGCACCTGGCCATCAACCTTTCCCGAAGGAACATATCATCATCACCGATGGGCACCAGGCCATCACCCTCCACACAGGAGCACATTATAAACAGGATAGATCACTTACGCTCCCCTGAGACAGGATCTATCCCTCACAATCACCGATGGGCACCAGGCCATCACCCTCACACAAGAGCATATTATCGCTACCGATGGGCACCAGGCCATCACCCTCCACACAGGAGCACATTATCGCACCATGCTTTGCATAACCCCAATGCACAACACACAACATCGGATATACTAAATGCACACAATTCCACTGATCATATTGAATCACACATCATACATCTATGTATATATCTCGCACATTACCACATTCATACGCAATCACATACACCGAATTCAATCATTCAAATTAAACAATATCCAGGGAATCATATTCCACACCACACATACACTCCCCACAGCTCACCAACAATCACGTAATCAATACACGACCAGCAAGGGTCCAAAATCACGAGAGGACCGAACAACACAGCTCAAAACACAAACATTCTGTCACACTCGCTGGCTCATTCGCCTAGCGAGGCCCCGCAGCGAAGGCTCGCTAGAGCTCGCCCGACGAAACCCCTGGCGAAGCCAGACAATGGCTATTGGCAGCACTCGCTGCCCAGTTCGCCTGGTGAAGGCTCGCCCCCTCATTCGCCCAGCGAATACCTGCGATTTCAGAAAAATAATGCCACCGCTCAGAGTCGGCAAACGCTCCGAACTTAGCCGATTCTATTCCAAACCAGACCTCATCTTATTAGAACAATATTCTACCACCTATCTACAACATCTATCCTCGATTTATCCTGACTAAATGTCAGCCCTACACGTTTAATCAGTTTCGGCATGAACTTTGAACTACCTGAAAACCCCCAAATCAATCAAACAACACATGCAATGGATTCAACATATCAACATCAAACTCAGAATCACAACATCATACAAAACATAATCATCAAACCTATGGGGTTAAGGGAAATCCCCTTCTACCTAATATTCATGCACTCTACCAATTTTAACTGATTCTCCCCCCCCCCCCCCCCCTTACCTCGATAACTCGAACCACTGATGAACTCTGAAATTCTAGCTTCTTCTTGCTCTAATTCCCTTGCTCTTCTTCCTTCCCAATTTCTCTTGATCGTGCTTTCCCTTTTCTTCTCCTTCTAACGTGTTCTTCTTTTCCCCCTTTTCCAATTTTCCCAAACAGCCCCTCATCCCAATTCTTTTCTATGACTTAATAATAATAATAATAATAATAATAACATTATTAATAATAATAATAATAATAATAATAATAATAATAATAATAGTAATATTATTAATAATAATATTACCATTATTAATTAAATTATCATTACTAAATATTATTATTAATACCAAAGTCCAAAATTATTAATTAATCTCCAACTTAAGGGCTACACGCTATCGCACTCAACCACACCCCTAACACAGAAGGTACACCACAAACAAAATACACAGGAAAAAAAACGAGATAATTAAAATGGGCGTTACACTTATCAACCAAGAAAGCCAAAGGAAAGCCAGACACTCCATTCCACTTAGTCAAATTCCCCTCTAGCTCTGAAGTATCCACATGTAATACAACAACTAGCTCAGCCAGATCAGGCTTAGCGTCAGTATGGAAAAATGGCATATGATCAAGAATGGGCAAGCCTAACAACATAGAATACCCCTCCAAAGTAGGCGCCAGGATATAGTCAGGGAAAATAAAACACCTCAGTTGTGGATCGTAGAACTGCAGAAGAGCATAAAAACCATCCATCTCGTATACTGAAGGTTTGCATACACATCTCAATAACCTCTCATAAGACTGCCTGAAGTCTTCCATCACCTTCCCATCATCCATGGAAATCAAACTCAACAAAGAACTAACATCAGGAGATGGAAGCTTGTAGGCCACTGTTCTCTTCAAGGGTTCCATGCCAGCAGTAAAGGAACAAGATCACTAGAATCAGAGAGGAAATATGCACCTGCATGATAAATACATGTTAATGAAATGCAAATGAGTATGAAAATGCAAATGCAAACAGAGGATCAAGATTGTTGTGTTGTTGTGATTTAATTGTTGCTGGTAAGATAGGTTTATTGCATGTGGTTGTAGAATGATTGTTTGGATGATTTGGGGTTTTCGGGTAGTTTACCATTTTAAGCCGAAAACGATTTAATCGGTAGAGTTGATGTTTTATCGGGTGGACTCTAGAATAGATTATGTAGCTAAGTCGCAGAATGCTGAACTAGTGCTGTGGGAACTGGTTTGAGTAAAATCGGGCAATTTCGGAGAGTTTTGTCGATTCTGAACAGTGGGGTTTTTGTGAAATCGTAGAGGTTCGCCAGCACTTTCGCTAGGCGAGCGAGTAGCGAGCATTCACTGATGCTTCGCTAGGCGAACTGGGTAGCGATTGCTCCCAGTAGCCACTGTCTGCCATCACTAGGTAGTTCGCTGGGCGAGCGAGTAGCGAGCATTCGCTGATGCTTCGCTAGGCGAGTGAGCCAGCGAGCATGATAGTAGTTTGTGTTTTTGTGTTGTTCTGTTCTGTTCTCTTGTGTTGTGGGACCCTTGTTGGTCATGATTAAATATTAGATTGGTGATGAACAGTTAAAAGTGTATGCGTGGTGTTGGAATGTGATTTCTGTGTTATTCGTTTAATTAGAATAATTAAATTGGTGTATGTTATTATGTATGAATGTGGTGATGTGTGGAATATGTATGTGCGGTGTATAAAATGGGATCAGTAGGATCGTGTGCACCTTGTGTGCTTGGATTGTTGTTGTTCATTGGTGTCGTGCATATCATGATGTTTTAGTGGGGTTGAATCGTTGATCAGGAGGAGTGTATGTGATTCACCCGTACTCCTGTGTGGAGAATGGTGGGATGGATCGTTGCTCAGGAGGAGTGTATGCGGTCCATCTGTACTCCTGTATGGAGAATGGTGAGATGAATCGTTGGTCAGGAGGAGTGTATGCGATTCATCCGTACTCCTGTGTGGATAATGGTGGGGATAGATCATTACCATTGGTGGGTGTATGTGATCAATCATGTGCTCCCTTGTGGAGGGTTGATGGCCCGGTGTCCATCGGTGATGTTGAGTCGGTACCGCATATCATGGTGTTGAGTTGCATATTTTTGCATTGTCTTGTGTGATGTGTTGGTGTTGGACAGTAGGTCCTGGTTGATGTATGTTGAATGATATTCATATGATTGCTACCTTTTATTCATGTACATTATTACCGCTATATTTTGATCATGATTTCTCACCCCTTTTGTTGTTGTTGTGGTCTGTGCTTCTTCGGAAATACAGATAATCTAGGTGCGTAGCTAGCTTGAATAGTGGCGAGTCGAGTCGTAGGGATGATCTGATACGTAACACGGGGCTTTGGGAGTTTATTGTTTCCTGATGATTTTGTTTTACTCTGTGGCGTATCATGTTTTGTTGGAACCTTTGGTGAATATTGTGTATATTTTGCGCGGATGGCCGAATATGATGTATATATGTATATATGATATTTTCGTTGTTTACTGTTGAAAACCATTTAATGAAGTGTTTTGTTGAGTTTCTTCTGTGATATCCCGCTTTGGTGTGGTAACTCTGATAATTGCTTGATTTAAGTGCTATTTATTTTTTATTTTTTTTATTTATTTTGGGGAGCGGGGTGTTACAAGTTGGTATCAGAGCAGGTTCGTCCGTCCGGCCAGTGTAGTAGTTGAGTCTGTCTGTAGGATAGCGTTTGCGTATCTGTTAACCTGGCGTTGTTGTTGTTGTTTAGCAGTATGGCGGGAAGGAATGATGTTGCGTTGGTTGCGGCTATGCAAGCGATGGCGCAGGTGGTTGCTAATCAGAACCAAGCTGCGAGTGCGCAATTCAGAGATTTGGCGCAGTTTCAGAGTAACAAATCGCTGATGTTTCAAGGAGGAATTTTGGATCCCGAAGCTGCTCAGAGGTGGCTGAAGGCGATTGAGAAGATCTTCAGGACGATGGGTTGTAGCGATGAGCAGAAGGTGAGGTTTGGTACCCACATGTTGGAAGGTGAAGCGGAAGCTTGGTGGGACAACAGTCGCCAAAGATTGGAGTCTGCAGGGACTGCGATTACTTGGGATGTGGTTCGAACTGGTTTTCTAGAAAAGTATTTTCCGGAGGATATACGAAGTGCTAAGGAGATTGAGTTTCTGGAGCTGAAGCAGGGCAATCTGACGGTGTCTGAGTATGCTGCTAAGTTTAAAGAGTTGGTGCAGTATTGTCCTCATTACAATACTGACGGGGCGATGACCTTCAAGTGTTTGAAGTTTGAGAATGGGTTGCGTCCGGAAGTTAAGATGAGGATCACTTGTCAGAAGATCAGGGATTATCCTGAGCTGATAAGCAGGAGCAGGATTTATGATAATGATAACCGGGCTAGGATTGCGCATTACAAGGCTGCAAATGACCGTAAGGGTAACCAGAGGTTTGGTGGTACTCCTTACAGTGTTCCTGTTGATAAGGGGAAGTTTAAGGCTGCTGCTGATAAGAAGCCCAGAGAAGGGAGAGCGTCTGCTGGTGGGAAGTGTTACCGGTGCGGTGGCACGGGTCATCGTGACAATGATTGTTCTCATGAGGTGAAGAAGTGTTTCGAGTGTGGTAAGTGATCGCTCCGCAAGTGCACGGAAATATCGAAGTAATATAAAAGATTGTCGAACCCACAGAGACCAATGTCAATCTACCGTTATCTATTATTACGGCGTAAAGCTAAGGCTATTGGAATTAGGAAAATTGAATGCGAATGAAATTAAATGCAAAAGAAATAAAGAAAATTGGTTTAGAGAAATGCGGTAAAGGATATCGGTATGCAAAGACTTAGTTATCTGCGATTTGACAGGTCACCGATGCTTCTTACTCTTTGCAAACATTGTTCAGAAGAAAATAGTGATCTGAAGACTTTCGTCTCACGATGGTTGTTGACGCTAGTCATAATTCTAAGGGTCGAATGTACGCTTTCGCTGTCTCATTCGGGGTTAAAACTACTTTTTGGAAATCTCTAGGTTCTAATCCATTTTAAAGTGCTTTCGCTGTTATTAAAACAAATGCCTAGTGTTTACTATCTGGTCTTGCCGCAGCTTTCGCTTGTTGGTTCGTACCTTAATTAATTTCCCACTTTCGTGGCAAAACTACTTTTAAATAAGTTCTCGCTTTCGCGACGAAGTTTATTCAGTAAATAAATTTAAACACTACGTCCAGAAAGGTTGTTTGTAAAAAGGGAAGATGTCGGTTACTATCGAATCCTATCCTACTAATTCGGTTACATACCGATAAAACTAATTTAGCCAGACATGATAATTAATGCAAACGGAAATAGACATAAACAACAGAATAATAAAGCGTGCATCATAACAGAAATAAAGTAGTAATTCAATTAATAAAAACCTGTAAATTGTACTGATCTCAAATCCTTGGGTAGTCCCCCACAATGTCGGCAGGATTCTACTTTGGCGAGAAATAAAAGGTACAGGAAGAAAATACAATATTCTGAACTGAAGGAAAATGGAAAGGAAAATAAAAGTAACGATAAATAACTTTGATGGAACTTTGGCAGAACTTCGGGATGAAGAATCCACACCTTTCTCTGTGAGTCTCTTGTCTATTTATAGGAGATGTTTCTTATCTCAACATCCTGAGATCATGCGTGAGATATGGAGAAAGTGGTAGTAACTTCCAGTAGTGGGCAGTGAGTGGAGAAAGTGTAGTAACTTCCCGTAGTGGGCAGTGAGTGGAGAAAGTGTAGTAACTTCCAGTAGTGGGCAGTGAGTGGAGAAAGTGTAGGAAGGATTTAAGTTGAGATTGATCGTGAATTCTGATTCTGCGTTTTTTGTCTGTGTGACGGTCGTCATGAAATGTGACGGTCGTCACACGTATGACGGTCGTCATGGACCTGTGACGGTCGTCACAGCAGCAGAATCCGTATCTGCTGTTTTTCATCTATTTTTCATCCGTTTTTCATCTGTTTCTTCTCCTTTTCTTTCTTTAGTCCAAATTCTCCCCAATCTGCAAAACGAAGTAAATTAATCATATAATAGAACATAAATCAAGATAAATTAATAAAAGTCACAAATAAATGCATGTAAATCAAGCCAAATAAACGATATGATTTTGCGTTATCAAACATCCCCACACTTAAACCATTGTTTGTCCTCAAGCAATCGACCAACACAGTAAAAAGAAATAAGCATAGTTCGAAACAAAGTCACGACGAAACTCTAATCATACGTGGCTGCTAGGCTAATGTTAGATCGATAGGTACTAAATATTAATACCAAGGATATCATAACGACACAATTTCAAAAACTCCCTACTTATGCAAACCAATCGGAATCATGCCATTATAACTCAACCTATAACTCATGCTCTCTTTCACCCCATTTCATTATAGTGCAATCACATTAAGCCCGTTATCCATACACATTCATGGCAAGTAGACCTGTTAGTGACTACGATCTCATTATTATTTCATTTTTTTCTGCAAATATGCTTAAGCATCAATTGAACTTAAAGAGTTTGTACCGTTAGGCTAAGTGCTCGGGTGAGGAGCACCTAACTTAGAAGGAACATGTCTTTTTCTTCATAATTTTTTTTCTTTTCTTTCTTAGTTTTCTCATTTTAACCTAGAGATCATACACTTATTTGCATCGGTTTCTTACTTAGTGTGTTTAGGATGGTGCTGACTGCTTAAATAAACTACTTAGGGATTACTACAAGAACCTGGAATTTTAAGGTCTCGGCATAATGGGTACTCAAATTTATTTTGCATATTTAGGGGGTTAAGGTTGTCAGGACGATATCAATTTTATCAAAACTTTCCCAAGTTTTTCTAACATAGCCTAAACAGCCTATATACTTTCAGAGTACCATGTCATGAATAAAAAAGTTTTTGTTGGAGGTTGAAATTTTGAAATTTTGAAATTTTGGGGAAGTTTGAATAACAGGCGAAAACCACTCATAAAGACTCGACAGCACATGCAAAGATTTTGACATAGCATTAAAAATAGATAAAAACAATAAATCAAACTAAAAGGAAATAAAATGAAAGCGATAGAGTTCCTCCCCCACACTTAAACCAAACATTATCCTCAATGTTTCAGTAAAAGGTGGAAAAGGAAAGATAGAACCTGTATGAATGCTACTGCTCTTGCTATCCTTGTCTTTGTTGATCACTTCTACTTCGGTGGCGGGCATTTTGAGATACTTTGTTTGTGTAATTCTCGAACCAGCTCATCATGTTGCTCGCGTCAAGAGGAAGTACTCATCATCGGTGTTCCCACCAGCAGCGACACTCGTATGAATGTCCGTGGGCATAGCTCATCTTCTCAGATCGTCATCTAGAGAGTTTTCGCCTAGATATAGCTAAAGCGTAACAAGCGATACATTTCTTTATTTTCTGCCGATTTAAACAAACAAATTAAAATAAAGACCTTGTGGGTTGCCTCCCACACAGCGCTTTGTTTAGCGTCGATAGCTCGACGGCTAAGGAGTGCTAGTACTCATGGTGGTTCTTTCGAGAATGGTTCCTCGATCGAACTTTGAATAGTCTTCGGTTTCTATGGCCACTTATCAAGCCATCTCTCATATCCCTCACCTTTTCGTTTCTTTCTTCTGTAGGGTGGTTTCTTGTTTTGAACGTGTGGTGGTGGTTCTGGATCTATTCTGCGTATCAGCTTTTCAAATTTGGGCTTTGTTATTTCATCCACCACCTCAAAAGTTAATCGTACCCTTTTAACAGTAAAAATGACCCTATTTTCACGGTCCTCGAATTTTCTTTTTCTATGAAGGGCCTTAGACAAAGGTGCATTGGTGTGTATATTTTTTAATACCTCCACATATGTTTTGGATTGGGAGTCTACCTTAAATTCTGCAAACCTTTGTGGGAAAGAAATAGGTGGGGTATAGGGAGGAGGAGCAACGATACGTGCTTCCTTCTCTACCTCTTCGACAACCTCCCTTTCGATTGGTGTCGGTGGATTTTTCTCAAAATGTATGCTTTTCTCACCAAAACTCTCCTCAGGCTCATCATCAATCTCCCTAGGATCTTCTATTTGTTCTTCATTAACGGTTGTTACAACATTCACATGTCCTTCTGGGAAGGGTCCTAGAGGTGTTTGTCTAAGCAGGGAGGTTTGAGTCTCCAAAGTCTCGCTGTGAGTTGCGTGGGAATCGACAATAACGTTCATCTGCCTAAGGTCTTCATTAATTTGGAGATGTTGTTTTCTAAAATCTTCGTTTTGGAGAGTTTATGTTTCCACAAAGCGCTCCATCATAGATTCTATCCTAGAGTGAGTAGACGTCTCATTGAATTCTTCTAGTAGTAGTTTGAGGTTGGATGTATCAAAATCTTGCGTTTCCTCAAAACATTGGGAGTCGTCATTATAGAGGGAATTTGGGTGAGAGTGCGTAGTATTGAAATCTACTAATAATATTTCGAGGTCGGATTTAAGCGGAATTTGTGGTTCCTTGAAATATTGGGGGTGGTAGTTATAATATGGAGGGTGGTAATTATAAGGGAAATATGGGTTATACATAATGATTTAGATAAGAGTGTCATAGTCTATACTATGCAACAACGGAATCACAATATTGACTGTTGGTCCCTGGCAACGGCGCCAAAAACTTGATCGCTCCGCAAGTGCACGGAAATATCGAAGTAATATAAAAGATTGTCGAACCCACAGAGACCAATGTCAATCTACCGTTATCTATTATTACGGCGTAAAGCTAAGGCTATTGGAATTAGGAAAATTGAATGCGAATGAAATTAAATGCAAAAGAAATAAAGAAAATTAGTTTAGAGAAATGCGGTAAAGGATATCGGTATGCAAAGACTTAGTTATCTGCGATTCGACAGGTCACCGATGCTTCTTACTCTTTGCAAACATTGTTCAGAAGAAAATAGTGATCTGAAGACTTTCGTCTCACGATGGTTGTTTACGCTAGTCATAATTCTAAGGGCCGAATGTACGCTTTCGCTGTCTCATTCGGGGTTAAAACTACTTTTTGGAAATCTCTAGGTTCTAATCCATTTTAAAGTGCTTTCGCTGTTATTAAAACAAATGCCTAGTGTTTACTATCTGGTCTTGCCGCAGCTTTCGCTTGTTGGTTCGTACCTTAATTAATTTCCCACTTTCGTGGCAAAACTACTTTTAAATAAGTTCTCGCTTTCGCGACGAAGTTTATTCAGTAAATAAATTTAAACACTACGGCCAGAAAGGTTGTTTGTAAAAAGGGAAGATGCCGGTTACTATCGAATCCTATCCTACTAATTTGGTTACATGCCGATAAAACTAACTTAGCCAGACATGATAATTAATGCGAACGGAAATAGACATAAACAACGGAATAATAAAGCGTGCATCATAACAGAAATAAAGTAGTAATTCAATTAATAAAAACCTGTAAATTGTACTGATCTCAAATCCTTGGGTAGTCCCCCACAATGTCGGCAGGATTCTACTTTGGCGAGAAATAAAAGGTACAGGAAGAAAATACAATATTCTGAACTGAAGGAAAATGGAAAGGAAAATAAAAGTAACGATAAATAACTTTGATGGAACTTTGGCAGAACTTCGGGATGAAGAATCCACACCTTTCTCTGTGAGTCTCTTGTCTATTTATAGGAGATGTTTCTTATCTCAACTTCCTGAGATCATGCGTGAGATATGGAGAAAGTGGTAGTAACTTCCAGTAGTGGGCAGTGAGTGGAGAAAGTGTAGTAACTTCCCGTAGTGGGCAGTGAGTGGAGAAAGTGTAGTAACTTCCAGTAGTGGGCAGTGAGTGGAGAAAGTGTAGGAAGGATTTAAGTTGAGATTGATCGTGAATTCTGATTCTGCTTTTTTTGTCTGCGTGACGGTCGTCATGAAATGTGACGGTCGTCACACGCATGACGATCGTCATGGACCTGTGACGGTCGTCACAGCAGCAGAATCCGTATCTGTTGTTTTTCATCTATTTTTCATCCGTTTTTCATTTGTTTCTTCTCCTTTTCTTTCTTTAGTCCAAATTCTCCCCAATCTGCAAAACGAAGTAAATTAATCATATAATAGAACATAAATCAAGATAAATTAATAAAAGTCACAAATAAATGCATGTAAATCAAGCCAAATAAACGATATGATTTCGCGTTATCAGTAAGCCGGGCCATGTGATAGCTGATTGTCGGGCCGCTATGCCTACCTGTTATAACTGTTGTGAGAAGGTTCATATCAGTACGCATTGCGAGAAGCCGAAGCCGTCTCAGGTGTCTCAGACCAGTGGTAAAGTGTTTGCAGTGGTGGGAACTCAAACTGCCAGTGAGGAGCGTTCTATCCAAGGTACTTGTTTCATCATTAATGTTCCCTTGTCGGCTATTATTGATACGGATGCAACCCACTCGTTCATCTCTATTGATTATGTGAAGAGGTTAGGATTGGTGTCGACTACTCTTGAGCGGTGGATGACTATTGAAACTCCCTCTGTTGGTTCAGTGACTACTTCTTTGGTATGTTTGAAGTGTCCACTGACTATTTTTGGTAGAGATTTTGGAGTGGAACTGATTTTCTTGCCCCTTGGTAAGTTGGATGTTATTCTGGGTATGAACTGGTTGGAGTTCAACCGAGTCTACATCGATTGTTTTCGGAAGGTGTTGTTGTTTCTTACGCCAGAAGAAGAAGCATTGGCAGATTCCTTGTCTAGTAAGGAATTGAGGATCTTATTGGAGGACAAAGCTAAAATGTTTACTTTATTTGCATCATTAGCTGTCGAAGGGAAAGCGTCACTGAAGGAGTTGGCGATGGTGAATGAATTTCCTGAAGTGTTCCCTGATGATATTACAGAATTACCTCCGAAGAGAGAAGTTGAGTTTAGCATTAATCTTGTACCTGGTACAAGGCCTATCTCTATGACGCTGTACAGGATGTGGGCAGTAGAACTGGTCGAGTTGAAATCTCAGATTGGAAAGTTGTTGGATAGAAAGTTTATCAGACCGAGTGTGTCATCGTGGGGAGCTTCAATACTGTTGGTGAAGAAGAAGGATGGTAGTATGCGTCTGTGCATCGATTACCATCAGTTGAATAAAGTGACCATTAAGAACAAATATCCTCTTCCAAGGATTTATGATTTGATGGATCAGTTGGTGGGAGCTCGGGTGTTCAGTAAGATTGACTTGAGGTCGGGTTACCATCAGATCAGAGTGAAAGAAGGTGATATTCAGAAGACCGCATTTAGAACTCGATATGGACATTACGTATATGCGGTAATGCCTTTTGGAGTGTCTAATGCACCGGGAGTGTTCATGGAGTATATGAACCGAATCTTCCATTCTCATTTGGATCAGTTTATTGTTGTGTTCATTGACGATATACTGATTTATTCTAAGTCTGAGGAAGAGCATGCAGGACATTTAAGAATTGCTTTGCAGGTGTTGAAGGATAATAAGCTTTTTGCGAAACTGTCTAAGTGTGAGTTCTGGTTGAAGAAAGTAAGTTTCTTGGGCCATGTAATATCTGCTGATGGTATATCGGTAGATCCATCAAAGGTGAGTGCAGTGTTGCAGTGGGAACCGCCGAAGACAGCGACGGAAGTTATAAGCTTTTGGGTTTAGCAGGGTACTATCAAAGGTTTATCGAAGGTTTTTCAACTTTGGCGTTGCCATTGACTCAGTTGACGAGAAAGAACCAAGTTTTTGTGTGGGATGCCGCTTGTGAAGAGAGCTTTGTAGAATTGAAAAAGAGATTGACTACGGCACTGATGTTAGTATTGTCGACTCCGAGAGAACCGTTTGTGGTGTACTGTGATGCGTCTAAGATGGGTTTAGGCGGAGTTCTTATGCAGAATGGTAAGGTGGTAGCGTATGCTTTGCGGAAACTGAGGATGCATGAACGGAATTACCCTACTCATGATCTTGAATTGGCTGCGGTAGTTTTTGTGTTAAAGATATGGAGGCACTATTTGTATGGTTCAAGGTTTGAGGTGTTCAGTGACCATAAGAGTCTGAAGTATCTGTTTGATCAGAAGGAGCTAAATATGAGATAGAGAAGATGGTTGGAATTCTTGAAGGATTATGATTTCAACCTAAGTTATCATCCAGGAAAGGCAAATGTGGTAGCTGATGCGTTGAGCAGAAAAGAGATTCATGTGTCGGCTATGATGGTGAAAGAAATGGAACTTGTTGAGCAGTTCAGAGATTTGAGTTTGGTTTGTGAGACTACGGCAGATTGCGTGATGTTGGGCAAGTTGCAAGTGAACAACGACTTCTTAGATATGATTAGAGAAGGCCAAAAGCTAGATGTGAAGCTAGTGGATTTGATGCCTAGAGTGGGAAGTGACTCCGATAGTGATTTTATGTTGGATAGTGCAGGTGTGTTGAGATTCCGAGGCAGGATTTGTGTGCCGGATAATGGCGAGCTGAAGAAGACAATTCTGAGTGAAGGACATCTTAGTAGTTTGAGTATTCATCCAGGAGCTACGAAGATGTACCACAATTTAAGGGAGATATTTTGGTGGTCAGGTATGAAAAGAGATATAGCTCAGATTGTTTACGCCTGGTTGACGTGCCAGAAATCGAAAGTGGAACATCAGAGACCCTCTGGATTTATGCAACCGTTGGAAATTCCGGTTTGGAAGTGGGATTGTATCACCATGGATTTTGTTACGGGATTGCCGAACACGGCAAGAGGATTTGATGCTATTTGGGTAATTGTGGATCGACTTACGAAATCTGCACATTTTGTGCCGATTAATATCAGTTTTCCATTTGAGAAGCTGGCAGAGATTTATATTCGGGTGATTGTGAAACTTCATGGTGTGTCGTCGAGTATTGTGTCGGATAGGGATCCGAGGTTTACTTCAGAATTTTGGAAGAGTTTACAGGAAGCTTTGGGTACTAAGTTGAAGCTGAGTTCAGCTTATCATCTGCAAACGGATGGACAGTCAGAGAGGACTATTCAGACATTGGAGGATTTGCTGAGGGTTTGTGTGTTGAAGAAAGGTAGTGCGTGGGATACTCATTTACCATTGATCGAGTTCACGTACAACAACAGTTACCATTCTAGTATCGGAATGGCACCTTTTAAGGCTTTATATGGTAGAAGGTGCAGAACTCCTCTGTGTTGGTATGAGACGGGTGAGAATGTAGTATTGGGACCAGAAATTGTGCAGCAGACTACTGAGATAATTCAGATGATTCGTGAGAAAATGAAAGCGTCTCAGGATAGGCAGAAGAGTTATCATGATAACCGGAGAAAAGAGATGGAATTCAGTGAAGCTGATCACGTGTTCCTGAGAGTTAACCCAGTGGCCGGTGTGGGTCGTGCGTTGAAATCCAAGAAGCTAGATCCAAAGTTATTGGGCCGTATCAGATTTTGCAGAGAATTGGTGTTGTGGCTTATAGGGTGGCGTTGCCGCCTAAGCTTTTGAATTTGTATGACGTGTTTCATGTATCGCAACTTCGAAAGTATGTCTCGGACCCATCTCATGTGATTCAGAGAGATGAAGTTCAAGTCAGGGAGAATCTTACCATTGAGACGATGCCGTTGAGGGCCGAAGATCGTAAGATGAAAAAACTCCGAGGGAAGGAGATATCCTTGGTGAAAGTGGTCTGGGGAGGTGCTGCAGGAGGCAGTGTGACCTGGGAATTAGAAAGCAGGATGCGGGATGCGTATCCAGATTTGTTTCCATCAGGTAATTTTCGAGGACGAAAATAATTAAAGTGGGGGAGAGTTGTAACACCCATTTTAATTATCTAGTCTTTTTCGATGTTATTTTATTTTCGGTGTGCCTTTTGTGGGGGTGTGGTTGAGTGCGATCGTGAGTGCCTTAAGTATGGAGATTGGTTACTAAACTTTGGAGGTTGATATTAATAATATAATTATTAGTGATAATAATTTAATAAATAATGGTAATATTATTATTAATATTATTATTAATAATTATTATTATTACTAATATTATTATTATTATTATTAAGTAAATAAGAGGAATTTGGATTTTAGGGGTATTAGGGGCTGTTTGAGAAAGAAAGAAGGAAAAAGGGAAATAACACGATAGAAGGAGAAGGGAGAACACGGTGAGGAAAGAAGAAGAGGAAGCACGATCGAGTGGAGAAAAGGAGGAGGAAGAAGGCTAGGATCAATATTCTTCGGATTCTTCTTCAATCTGATCGAGTTATCGAGGTAAGAGGGGAAGAAACGGGTCAAAATTGGTATGTTGCATGAATGTTGGGTAGAAGGGATTTTCCCCAATCCCGTAGGAATTGATGAACATGTTTGATGTGTTGTTGTGATTTAATTGTTGCTGGTAAGATAGGTTTGTTGCATGTGGTTGTAGAATGATTGTTTGGATGATTTGGGGTTTTCGGGTAGTTTACCATTTTAAGCCAAAAACGATTTAATCGGTAGAGCTGATGTTTTATCGGGTGGACTCTAGAATAGATTATGTAGCTAAGTCGCAGAATGCTGGACTAGTGCTGTGGGAACTGGTTTGAATAAAATCGGGCGATTTCGGAGAGTTTTGTCGATTCTGAACAGTGGGGTTTTTGTGAAATCGCAGACATTCGCCAGCACTTTCGCTAGGCGAGCATTCACTGATGCTTCTCTAGGCGAACTGGGTAGCGAGTGCTCCCAGTAGCCACTGTCTGCCTTCGCTAGGGAGTTCGTTGGGCGAGCGAGTAGCGAGCATTCGCTGATGCTTCGCTAGGCGAGTGAGCCAGCAAGCATGACAGTAGTTTGTGTTTTTGTGTTGTTCTGTTATGTTCTCTTGTGTTGTGGGACCCTTGTTGGTCATGATTAAATATAAGATTGGTGATGAACAGTTAAGAGTGTATACGTGGTGTTGGAATGTGATTTCCGTGTTATTCATTTAATTAGAATAATTAAATTGGTGTATGTTATTATGTATGAATGTGGTGATGTGTGGAATATGTATGTGCAGTGTATAAAATGGGATCAGTAGGATCGTGTGCACCTTGTGTGCTTGGATTGTTGTTGTGCATTGGTGTCATGCATATCATGATGTTTTGGTGGGGTTGAATCATTGATCAGGAGGAGTGTATGTGATTCACCCGTACTCCTGTGTGGAGAATGGTGGGATGGATCGTTGCTCAGGAGGAGTGTATGCGGTCCATCCGTACTCCTGTGTGGAGAATGGTGGGATGAATCGTTGCTCAGGAGGAGTGTATGTGATTCATTCGTACTCCTGTGTGGAGAATGGTAAGGATAGATCATTGCCATTGGTGGGTGTATGTGATCTTTCTTGTGCTCCCTTGTGGAGGGTTGATGGCCCGGTGTCCATCGGTGATGTTGAGTCGGTACCGCATATCATGGTGTTGAGTTGCACATTTTTGCATTGTCTTGTGTGATGTGTTGGTGTTGGACAGTAGGTCCTTGTTGATGTATGTTGAATGATATTCATATGATTGCTACCTTTTATTCATGTACGTTATTACCGCTATATTTTGATCATGATTTCTCACCCCTTTTGTTGTTGTTGTGGTCTGTGCTTCTTTGGAAGTACAAATAATCCAGGTGCGTAGCTAGCTTGGATAGTGGCGAGTCGAGTCGTAGGGATGCTCTAATACGTAACACGGGGCTTTGGGAGTTTATTGTTTTCTGATGATTTTGTTTTACTCTGTGGCGTATCATGTTTTGTTGGAACCTTTGGTGAATATTGTGTATATTTTGGGTGGATGGCCGAATATGATGTATATATGTATATATGATATTTCCGCTGTTTACTGTTGAAAACCATTTAATGAAGTGTTTTGTTGAGTTTCTTCTGTGATATCCCGCTTTGGTGTGGTAACTCTGATAATTGCTTGATGTAAGTGCTATTTATTTTATTTTTTATTTATTTATTTTGGGGAGCAGGGTGTTACAATAACGAACCGGGTAATCTGAAAGCCAAGGTTTCCTGCACAACCCAATCCCTCTCACAGGTATGGACCTATCCACTGATAAGGTTCGGCATCCTATGCGTTTGTCAGTGTCACAGACTTTCAAGAAATGATGATACATCCATCATTTCTAGTTTAGCATCATAATATCTTGAAGAGGCCTCACTTAGCTGACTCACAAATGATCGGTCCCCAGAGTCGACAGCCCTCAGATCCAAAATCCCTTCGAGCCCAAAGGGCCAGAAAGAAAATCATCAAAGAGAATCTCGTCTGAGCGCGAATTTCATGGTGAACTAGTACGAGCAAAGCAAGCACATCCACCACTACTCTCCACTACTAAAGCTATGTTTATACTCAAGCCCGGGTCCGGCTTATCTCTCAATGAAACATTCCCTTCCCATGACACAACAATTATGATATATGACGCTAAAACTAAATGCGGGAAAGTAAAATGCGAAAGTAAATAAAACACATATATATAACACCCAAAGATAAACAAGCAAGCGTTAGGATTGACTCGCACAGGGAACCAGAGTACCCAGTGTCGCTACTGCGAAAAAAGAGGCCGGAAATGACTAACAGAGTCGTCACCTATCGTTATTTATCCCAAAGAGGGGAAAGGAAACGGTCGGAAAAAAGCTGACAAAAACGGGAAAAGACGAGGTCATCGCAACCAAGTCCTAGGTTCGGGAGTCGGTTACGCAAGGGGAAGGTATGAGCACCCCTCACGTTCGTCGTACTCGACGGGATCCACGCATGTGTTGTCTATCTAAAAGGGTGTATAAATTATCTACGCTAAAGGCTTATGGACAAACGAAAAAGAAAAAGGACTGACTCGGCAGAGCATCGACGCTCTGTGCCTACGTACTCCCTCGTGCAATGGGAAAGTCAGAGTTAACGTAGTTCGACCAACTACGGCTAAAGAATGGGGAAGGTTGCTTGCTAAGACGTCATGTCTTATGCCTACGTACTTTCATCTGGTATGAAATATCAGAGCAAACATAGTTCGGGCTAACGAGAACACAGGTTGTTCAAGAGTTTTACCCGAGTAGGGTTAACAAACAGTTCTAGCAGTTTGGTGTATGCAGCTCGACCATTGGAGACTTAGGCGTTACCGTTTGCGATAGGACTGAAAGTTAACAACATTCTTGCTTATGAAAAATGTTTTCCTGATTAAGATCCCGAAGGATAAAATGGTTTAAAGTGTTTTTGTGTTTTTTAAAGAAGAAGTGTTTTGAATTAGAGTGTTCATAATGTATGTTGTAACAAAGTCTAAAACCTAGGATCGAATGCGTCGCATATTGTCCTAAGGACGTATACTAAACACTCTAGGCAATTGAGAATCACCATTTCCCAAGTATAAGGCTCATGGCACAACATTCATTATATTTATTAAGTGGAATGAAGTTGTTTGAAGATGAGAAGAGAAAGGGACAAACTAAAGGGGGACTAGACCAAACCTTAGAAGTTGTCTTGCAAAGTGCACCTAAATTTGGGATCACAAAAGGGAAACATCTACCTAATGTTATCATGCATGGTTAGAATCCTAATGTCTATCATAACCTCTCTTAAGCAAGAGAGATTAGAAATCCTAAGGGAAAGAAGACAAAAGAAGAAGAAGAAGAAGAAAGAACAATGGAAACATGCAAATAAGATAATGCATACATGGAATGCACAAGTAAGAACACATAGAATGAAAGTGGGAGGAAAACATGTGTGGGGCAGTAGCCACCACAAGCTCATCTCAATCAAGCATGCATATGAGGATGCAAAGAGAAAAGGGGAGAGAGATGCATCAAAAGCAAGCAAACAAGTGTGACAAAGTCACCAAGAAAAGTCCTCATGGATTCATTACTTTAGGTAAGCTTCAAGTTCCTCCTTAGGAGGGACCAAGCTACCTTAAATAACATTCCAAAGTCATGGGACAGAATGGAGGATGAGGAAAGAGTGCACAAATGCAAAATCAAGTACATCACAAGAGAAAACAAGCATATGCACAAAGGAAAAGCAAAAAAGCTCCACATGGAAACCCTAATTAAAAGACTCAAAAGATGAACATAAATGAGCAAGCAAAAAGAATTGTCATGACCTAAAATTGAACCAAAAACATCCTTAACATGTTAGCAACATGAATTACAAGGCATTGAAAGCTCAAGGGATCCAAAAATGTCATATCCAAGTCAAACTAGGTCAAGATGTGTGTGGGAACCTCCCTTGGAGATGACTTGACTTGCAAGTCATCTCAAAATTAGGAAAAAGGCTCAACAATTACCAAATAAAATGCACAAGTTAGCCAAACAAGTTGGCAAATAGAAACCAAGGGCACAAGGCCAATATCCTCTCAAAGCACCATCAAAAGAAAATTAAATTCAAGATGTACCACTTTGAAATGGGAAAATCGAGGGTCAACAGGAAAGCACCAAAAGTCAACCCTAAAGTCAACCAACCAGGGGCAAAATGGTCCTAAAAAATTGTTCAACTTATCAAGTGTATGAGGAACAATTTTCATTCTTTGGACCAAAGCGAAAAGGAAGAAACAAATAAAAGATCACACAATGTCATAATTTAATTCAAATAAAATCTCTCCAATTAACTAATTCATTTTTAAATGAAAAATAAACTAAAAAAATAAAGTAAAAATTTTATAAAATAAAGGACACTCCAAGGAATTTAAAACATATTTTTTGAGAATTTTACTAATTGGAGAAGTTATTTAAATGAATTAAATTGAAACAAGAAAATAAACAAAAAACGAAATGAAAATAAAATTAAAAAAAAACAAAACAGCGGTGCAACTAGTAAAGGAAAACCGTTGAAAATGGAAATGGGCCAGAAAGGGGGGTGCACATAGCATTCTGAGGCCCAAGCGCCCAAACCAAAATTAGGTCAGACCAATGATCCACCAGGGCTGGTCAACCTAAGGACCAGCGTGGAAATCAATTGAGAACGTCTGATCCTATGGTAATCAAATCACATGGCCATAAGCGTGCCAACACATAAAAGACATTCAAATGTAATCCCATGCGCGTGGTCAAAGGGAGTATAGGATACGTCTTAATCTCAAACGTTCAAAATGAAAGTCAATAGATCATACAGTGTAATGGTCATCTCCTACCCTGAGAAGTCAAACAAAACCAGAAAACACAGAGGGTGGTCGGAGATCCCTTCCGGTCATCTTCTCCGGCCCCTCAACCGTCGTGAACAGTTACCATAAAATCACAGTTATGAAAACTCCACCAAAAATAACAAAATCATAGTGCAAATTCATCCTCTCAAAATGAGGAACTCAAATCCAACCTTAGTTTTCACTTTTGAGCAACACATAGATCAAATCGAAGACAAATGTAAAATGAGCATAAACTGGAAATCTTAAAATCAGCCAACCAAAACATCCAGAACTCATCTACACTTCATGAAGAGTTCATTTGTTCTAAAAACTCAAGAATGAGCCAAATCCAAACAACAAGATTTATGCATCCAACAGAAATCACACCAAATGCCATTTCATTTTATATATTAATGATCTACATTGTTTCTACGTCTCAAGTATGCAATAATGGCACAGAAACAAAGCTTAAATAGGGAGATATGGTGATTTTGAAATTACCTAGTGGAGCACCTCGACTGGGTCTTGTCTTTGGCTGATCCTTTGAACAAACCACCCAGAAACGTTCCAAATGCCTTAAGGAAGCTTTTGATGAACTCAATTTTGCTTGCAATGGTGTGTAGCTCCAAAACCGATTTTCAACTTGCTCTCACTTTTCCAAGTTTCTATTTCTGCCAATTCACCACCAAAACGAGCTATGAGGGTTTGGGAAGCTTCCTAGCCTTTTATATGTTGGGTTCAGATGAGAATGATGTCTTAATTCATGCCCTAAAGCCCAATGACAAATCAAATTTTTCTCACTTTTTCCACTTGCCACACTCGTATTTCTCCACTGCCCCAACCTTAATTCTGTTACAAATCAAATACACATGGCTTAAGTTGATCAAAGGGCTAAGAATTAAGCCTTGTTTTGATTCTATGGTTGATTTGCAATTTGTTTCTTCATGATGAAGAAACCATGAAAATGCCCAATCTAAAGACCTCAAATTGCAAATGTGAAATTGGCATTGTCTTTAGAACATTATTTGCACTCAAAAAATGCATCAATTTGCCTTGATAAAGTTCCAAATCATTTAATTCCCATTTTCTCATTTTAAGCCTTCTTTATGAAAAATTCAAACACCCAATCTTCAATCCAAGCTCCAACCATGACAAGAGATGATTTGGTAAAGCAAATGGCCCTATTTGGAGCATGTTTCATGTTGAAAAGATTTCCATTTGAAGTGTGCAAGTTGGTGAAATGGACCTATAATCTCACTTTCCCAAAATACCCCTGACTTGTAACCCTCATAACTTGAGTTCTAGAAATCAGATGAAAGACTTCTAGTACTCTTTGGAAATCTAAGACCATGCCCTACAACTTTCATATTGGCTAAAAGTTGAGGAGAAACATCCTTATAGGTTAAAAATGGCTTGGAAGTTGGTTGACTTTTGTTGACCAAAATCACATTCATCTGATGACCTGTAACTTGTCTGGATCATAACTTGAGTTCTATAAATCCAATCAAGGACTTCTAGTACTCAAAAGAAAGCTAAGAACATTCCCGTCACGTTTCATGTTGGCCAAAAGTTGATATGAGACTTGTATCTTGAGATAGGTGGTCTTGAAGTTAGGCACTGAATAGGGGATTTTACCCTAAGAACCCTAATTTAGTAACTTCTCACACTCTTGGTTCCTGATGAATTGATCTTGAAATGATATATTAGACATCTCAACACAACATCCCATGACCATATAGACTTGGAATTAAATTGTAGCCTCCTTCAATTTCACAGTTAACTGAGGATTTACCAAATGAAAACCCTAGATGCCACACTTTTGCCTGGGGCTTGTTCCACTTCATACAACAACTTGAATAAGCTCCAAATGGCTCTCAAAGAACTCAATGAGATCTCTCAACATCTTATACCCATAATCATGTATTCACAATCCCTTGATGCTCTTCAGTTGGCCTCCAAGTTAGAAGCTGACCCACACACATCCATCTATCCTTTCACAAAACTTTGACCACTTCAAGATGTCCTAATGACCATTCAAGCTTGAGCAACACCCCTTGCTTAGGCTCAATACTCTGAGAAGGCTTCTCTTGCTATGCACAACCCCTTGATCCCCTGTTTAATGGAACATGCTATGCAATGCAAATGCTAGAACAAAAATGAAATGAAATGAAACATAAACCAAGTTAAGAAAAGGTTGGGCAAATTTTGGGGTACAACAGCTGCCCCTATTCAAAAGGATTGGACCTGAATGGATGAAAAGCGAACGGATTTCAAACAATCAAGGTAAAAGACGGTTGAATACCGAAGAACCCGGAAATTTGCCGACCGCCGAAACAAACTGCAAGCTCCGAAGGTAGCTGAATCCGATAAACAAAAATGATGCGCAGTCTAGAGAATACATGACCTCGCCGTCATACATTAATCATCAAGTTGGGAAGCACATCTGACCTCGCCGTCAAATACCCACATTGATTTGAAAGAAAGGTGAACTCCTGACCTCGCCGTCAACCGTCAACATCAATTTAGTAACACACTTGACTTCGCCGTCAAGTACCATATCCACTTTCGTAAACCACTGGCATCGCCACCAGTTCGGAGAAACATCTGACCACGCTGTCAGTTATCTGCATTAAGTTCCTCTGACATCGCTGTCAGACGCCTGACCTCGCCGTCAGGCATAGACATTACGTCTACAAAACAATTGCCATCGCCGTCAATATTTTACCTCAAGTCGGTAAAATAGCTACCATCATCGCTAGCCCTCTGTTAAATAAAAATAGATATCGAAACCAAAGATACCATCCCCTGACATCGCCGCCAGAACTCCCAGAAATTAAGAAACACCTGACATCGCCTCCAGGCACCTGTGGGGATAAAAGAACTCTGACATTGCCACCAGACAAACATTAACCTGATGAAATACCTGACATCGTCGCCAGACAACTTCAAAGTTGATAAACATCTGACATCGCCGCCAGAAGACCAAAACATCCAACATCGCCTCCGGAAACCCAAATCACCTGACATCGCCGCCAGAGACTAAAACATCCAACATCGCCGCTGGAAAATCAAATCACCTGACATCGCCGCCAGAGACTAAAACATCCAACATCGCCGCTAGAAAACCAAATCACCTGACATCGCCGCTGGAAAACCAAATCACCTGACATCGCCGCTGGAAAACTAAATCACCTGACATCGCCGCCAGAGACTAAAACATCCAACATCGCCGCTGGAAAACCAAATCACCTGACATCGCCGCCAGAGACTAAAACATCTAACATCGCCGCTGGAAAACCAAATCACCTGACATCGCCGTCAGAGACTAAAACATCCAACATCGCCGCTGGAAAACCAAATCACCTGACATTGCCGCCAGAGACTAAAACATCTAACATCGCCGTTGGAAAACCAAATCACCTGACATCGCCGCCAATAACTAAAACATCCAACATCGCCGCTGGAAAACCAAATCACCTAACATCGCCGCTGGAAAACCAAATCACCTAACATCGCCGCCAATAACTAAAAAATCTGTAAAACCCCTGACCTCGCCGTCAGTACAAATAGAACCACCTGACATCGCCGCCAAATAAACACACTTCTGGCAAAACATCTGACACCACCATCAGACAAACACCAAGTAGAATAAACGTCTGACATCGCCGTCAGTAAAACAGTATGCTGATAAAACATCTGACATCGCCGCCAGACCAACGTTTGACATTATCGTCAAACAAAACCCAATATTGAGAAAATACCTGGCATCGCTGCAAGAATACCACATAGTGAACAAAGATCTGACATCTCCGTCAGGCTTTCGCTAAATAAAAGCGAGCAACAGGAATCGTACGAAGTTATAATCATCCGATGATAACGATCACAAGGAAACTCCGCTGGGGGAAATATGAATAGCCGGGATTTAGCCACCATTCGGGCAAAGATATCAACCAAATGTGTGATATGTAACACCCATTTTAATTATTTAGTCATTTTATTATTATTTTAAATATTATATGTTGATGTGCCCTTTGGTAGGGTATATTTGATGATGTTTGGTGGGTGTCCCTGAGATGGGAGGATCATTGGTGGTAATTTGGTAAATTTATAATAATATAAGAAATAATAGTAATATTGGTGGTGTTATTATTATTATTATTATTATTATTATTATTATTATTATTATTATTATTATTATTATTATTATTATTATTATTATATTTATGATTATTATTAATATTTGTAGTAATATTATTAATATGGAGAATATAATATTATTATTAATATAGTTATTATATTATTATGATTTTTGGTGTGAATATGATAATATAATGAATAATAGTAATATTGGTGGGGGTATTATTATTATTATTATATATTATTATATTTATTAGTATTATTAATATTATTATTATTTTGGGGAGATAATAATATTATTACTATTATTATTATTATTATTTTGGTGAGATAATAATATTATTATTAGTATTATTATTATTATTATTAGTATTATTATGATTAGTATTATTAATATTAGTAATATTATATTAGTATTATTAATATTAAGATTATTATTATTAATATTATTTTATTATTAGTATTAATATAATTGTTATTATTATCATTAGTATTATTATTATTATTATAATTATAATTATTGTTGGGTGTATTACTATTATTATTATTATGTTGAATATTACTATAATATTACAATAGTATTATATTATTATTATTATTATTATTATTATTATTATTATTATTATAATGATTATTATCATTATTATTATTAGAATTATTATTGGGAATATTAGTGGTTGGAATAAGTAAAATAAGAAGTGAAAGGGTTATGGGGAAGTTAGAATGGAAATATGAAAAGGCACGATAGAAACCGTGAGAAGGGAAATTGGGAGAATAGAGAAGAGCGAAGAACAAAGAGAAAGGGAAAAGGCTAGGGATGAAGAATCTTGGAGGAATTTATCACCGATCAGAATAATTATCCAGGTAAGGGGGAGAAACTTGATTGGGATGGTATATATACATGTATAGGGTAGAGGGGATTCCTTAACCCCGTAAGAAAATGTCGATCTATGAAGTTTTATATTGACATGCTTGTTATTGTTGTTACTAATGATAAATTGATGCTTGATATTGATGAATTGTTGATTGGTATTGGTGAATTTGGTATATATATATATATATATTATGGTGATATTAGTGAGATTATATGTTGTTACTGCAGTGTTGATAGTAACTATGAATAGAGTTTTGGCGAGATTTTGTGTTGTTATTGTAGCGTTGGTAATGACCATGATTATAAATTTGGGAAAATTATGTATTGTTCCCTGTGATGTTGTTAGTGACTCTGGTTAGGACCTTGGTGAGATTCAGAGTAACTCTGAAGTGTAGGTAATGTACCGTAATGTTGGTTCTAGAGTAGGAAGTATATGATAATTGGTAAGTATAATGGTGTGTTTGTGTTTGATGATAACTAGTAATTGATAGCGATGGAGTATAGGTCAATGTTGATGAATTGTTGTTTTTGGTTAATTTGGCGTATAGGCTGGGTTTAAGGTTTTAGTGAGATTCTGTGTGACCTTTTAAGGCATCGGTAGAATGTTTAAGCGATGACTTTGGGAATAAGATTTAGGAACCGATTTAGTTACGGTAATGTACAAGGTTGGTACTAGAGTAGGCTGAGAATTTGAGTCGAGATGATAAGTTTGATTTGGCCTAGAATAGTACTGCAGAACTGTGGGGAAGTTGGTGAATCGCAGCATTCGCTGGGCTTCGCCTGGCGAGTGTTGGCGAAGCATCGCCTAGTGAATGCCAGCGAGCGTAGCAGAACCAGAATGTGACTTTGGTGATGTTTGGCCTTGAGCATTGGTCTGGGGTGATCTTTCTGGCCTTGATGCATTGTAAGGATGATGAGTGTGGGATCTAACCTGTGTACTGGGTGATAGTACTCATTTCCCTTAATATTGTTGGTGGACAATTAGTTAACGTATATGTATGTAGTGATCAGTAGGATCGTGTGTTCCCGGGTGTTGGGCTGTGGTTATATATGGTGTTATAGTATGAATTTATTTACTATCTGATTGATTTATATGGTGTTGGTGTAATATATCTACACATATACGCATTGATGTATGATGATATGATCAGGAGGATCGTGTGCACTTAGTGTGCCTAAATATGGTAGTTATGCATTGGTGTGTGCATATCATGGTGTTTTGGTGGGATGAATCATGTCTCAGGAGGAGCGTAAGTGATTCATCCGTACTCCTTTGTGGAGAATGGTGGGGGATAGATCATGTCTCAGGAGGAGCGTAAGTGATCTATTCAGGTTTGATTGAATGAACCAATGAGTCGGTACCGCTTGCATGGTGTTGAGTTGCATATTTGCATTATAATATGTTATGTTGTAATTCGAACAGTAGGTTCGTTATATGGAGTTGTTGGGGTGAATATTGGTGTGTTGGTGTGTTTTACTACCTTGTTTACATGTATTACATTACCAATATATTTTGATCATGTTTTCTCACCCCTTGGTTGTTGTTGTGTCTGTGCTTCTCCGGAAGTACAGATAATCCAGGTACTTAGATAGCTTGGATGGTGGTGTGCCAGTCGAGTCTAGGATGCTCTGATACGTAACACGGGATATGGGTGTTTTAATTGTTTTATGTCAAACTTGTTGTAATCCTGTGACGTATCACTTTTTTGTGAATTATAATAATAAAGATTTTACGAAATTTGGCGGATGGCCGAGAATGTTGGAATAATGTTTTCCGCTGTATTATTTTTGAGAATAATTAATAAAGTATTTTTATAAAAATTTGGTGATGTGATATCCCACTATTTTGGTGAAAACTCTGATGTTTATTTATAATGTTTATATTTTATTTAATTTTGGAAGTGGGGTGTTACAATCAGTATCAGAGCAGGTCGGTCCGTCCGGCCAATGTTGTCTAGTGTTGTTGTTCCCTGATATGTGACATGTGCGTAAAAACACTGTCGATACATGTTGTTGGTTAAGTTTGTCGGTAGAAGTGGAATGATTCCAGTGGGGGAGAAGTTGTATTTCTCCGGAAAGCTACGATTTGGTGGCTTATGGTGTTGAGGAATGATATAATAGTTGGTAAAGATGGTTTGTACCCCATCATGATTTCGGCTGTCTATTAACAAATTGAGGAACTGATCACCCTTAATCTCTTGTTAATACTGGACGAGATTGTGTTGGATGGGATAGACGCGTCTTGCAAGCTTGGGTGGCGTGAGCAGTGTATAGTCTTGAGTTAAGCTAAGTGCTTAAGGGATTATTTTGAGTAATTTGGCGTAAGACGGTGTTGAAGTGTCTATTTTGACTGAAACTTGGAATGAGAAGGAAAGTGAGAAAAATTGGGATTTGTCAATTATTTGCGATTGCCGGAGGTTTCCGGATGAGGTAGGTGATTTACTATCGGAGTGTGAAGTAAAGCTCACACGTTGACTTTGTTGTTGGAACGAGTCCGATATTAGTGACTCCATATGGTGTGTTTTCGTTGGGATTGGAGAAGTTGAAGAGTCAACTTGAAGACCTTCTAGGAGAGAGGTTCTTTTGTTTGAGTGTGCTACCGTAATATGCACCAATTTTGTTGGTTAGACAGATAGAAGGTTTTGTGAAGCTTTGGGTGAACTATAGATAAGTGAACAGGGTGACTATCAAGGATAGGTGTTCGCTTCCAAAAGTTAATGATTTGATGGAACAATTGATCGAGGGATGTGAGTCCCTTGGTCATGTGATCTCGAGTAGAGTTCTTGTGGTGGATGGGACGAAGGTCAAAAGTTCTATCGTATTAGGAGGCTCAAAGATCTGCTGTTGAGATTGGAAGTAATTGAGTTTTAAATTATTCATAGATTTAAAATGTGTTGGATGGCTTCCTAAGTATGAAATTGTTGTTGTACGTTAAATTCCGAGATCGCAGCTTTTTACGGAATCGAAATCGGACACTCGGAAGTCGGGTAACGGTAGAAAAGAGGATTTTGAGACTGTCATGTTCACCTGGCGATAGGGCTGGAAATGAGTCGAGTCGAGTCGAACTCACCTCAGCTCGGCTCGACTCGTTAAGAATTGTTCGAATTCGAGTTCGAGTTCGAGTTTGACACGAACTTTTTTTTAAGCTCAAACTCGACTCGTTATAAGTTCACGAACAGTTCGGTTCGACTCGTTAGGTTCATCTCATTAGGTTCAGCTCACATGATTCACGAACTTAAAAACTATTTTTTTAAATATATATATTTTTTAGTATATTTGACATTTTAAATATATATATATATATATATATATATATATATATATATATATATATATATATATATATATATATATATATATATATATATATATATATATATATATATATATATATATATATATATATATATATATATATATATATATATATATATATATATATATATATATATATATATATATATATATATATATATATATATATATATATATATATATATATATATATATATATATATATTAAATAAAATATTAAAATAAAATAAAAGTTATCATATTGAAATTTAACTTTATCTTCGAAATCTACTAATTCAAAACCTACACAACTTTCAAGAGATACATTTGAGAGTCTAATTCAAAAACTACTAAATTGAAGATTAAATTTGTCTAAGATTTGAAGTAAATATTTAAACCTAATCTTAAAGACAGTATAATTATTTTCATATGTAATCGAGTTGACTCATGAACCTAACGAGTCGAACTATGTATAGTTCAAGTTCAGCTCATTTAGTTAACGAACTTAATTTTTCGCTCATACTCAACTCATTTGGTTCATGAACCTAGTTCAACGATTTAATTGTCGAGTCGAATTCCGAACTATCTTCGAGTTGGTTTGGTTCATTGCCAGCCCTACCTGGCGAGCATACTGGCGAACGTCCATATTCGCTGCGGTGTTCGCCTGGCGAAGGGGTCCTGGGCAGAAAATGTTATTCTGGTGTTTTTGCCGTAACGGGAGAACCGTAACTCGGAATGACGCGCGGTTCGAAGCGTTGGAACGCTATTAAAATTATCTATGAGATGGTGAAGTATTGACATAGATTTAAGCTATTTATTGATGAAGTGTGTTTGAATGTTGTGGTAAGGACGGGCGGTACGGTATGTGTTCCCGCTATAACTCACAACTTGTTTGTCCACTTGGCATGGGATCTTCTTTAATTATTTATATAAGGCAATGGTTGTGTTAATAAATGATATTTTAAGGTATTCGAAGCGTATAGAGGATTATGTTGAGCATAAGGAACTGGAGTTATCAGTGTTGGAAAAAGAGCGGTGATATACTTCCGTAAGGAAAGTTCTGTCGAATCCGATAGAACTAATTGTGGTGTTTGTGATGCTTGTTGATATAATTAGGGGATTTGCTAAAGACAACTTCAGCGAGTTTCAATTATGCAAAAGGAAACTTGAAGTGTATAAGAGAAATCATCCGACCAGTGATTTAGAGTTGGTTACTATTGTGATTGTACTGGAGTCGGAGTCTTCAAAAGTTCAGACTGAGATCGGAGATGTTTGGTGATCTTAAGAGTTTAAGGTGTTTGTTTAATTTGAATAAGACGAATATGAGGCATAGGAAATAATTGGGACTTCGAAAAGAGTACGACTTCGAGTTGAATTACCATTCGGGTAAAGCGGACATGGTAGATGATGCAGTGAGTTAGAAATATTTGCATATACTGAAGATGATGGTGAAAAGAGTTAGAACTAATTGAGCAATTTCATAATATGAGTTTTGTGAGTAAGTAGACTTCTTATGGAGTTAAGCTTTTATTATTAAGATCTGACTAGTGATATCCTTGAGCAGAATCGAGAAAGTCAGAAACCTGGGTTGAGTAGTGAATTAGTTGAAATTGATAAATTAGAGTCGAAGAATGGATTGTCGGGTTTGTGGAAATAGTACCATGATGTGTTATGATAGGGTATGTGTACCAGATGTTGTTGAGGGGAGTAGGAGTACTCGTGAAGAAATACATTGAGGTAGATGGAGTATCCATCCCGGTGCTATGAAGAAGTAACCGAATTTGAGTAGATTGTTTTGGAGACCATGGATAAGGGGAGGAGTAGTTGAGGTGGATTATGCTGGTTAGAATTGTAGGAATTCGAAGAGTGAACATCAGAGACTGTTGAGTCTGATGCAGTCGTTAAATATTCCAGAGTGGAAATCAGGTAGTATTTTCACGAAATTGGTGTTGAGATTTCCAAAGAATTTGTAAAGACATAATTTGAATTTGAATTGTTAGGAGTGGATTAACTATTCCGTGTTGAGGATATACGAGATGCATATTGAGAAAGTGGTGAAGTTGGATGAGATACTGACGAATATTGTGTCAGATGGAAATTTGAGGTTTATATTGAGATTTTGGAGGGGCTTATAGGAAGCTTCAGGTACTAAGTTGAAGCTGAGTTCGACCTACCATCCGCAAACTGATGGTCAGTCAGAGAGGACTATTGAGTCTGTAGAGAATTTGTGAGAGCTTGGGTGTCGGATCAAGGTGGATCGTGGGATGATTAATTATCGTTGATTGAGTTACCTATAATAACGGTTACCATCCTAGTGTCGGAATGGCACTATATGTGGCTTGGTGAGATAGGGAGTGTAGGACTCTCCTGTGTTGAAATAAATCGAGTGAGAGTGTTGTACTCAGACTTGAAAATTATGCTTGAGATGGCTGAGAAGATCGAGATGATCCGAGGCAATATGTGTTTTGAGAGTCACGCCGATGACTGGTGTTGGTCGAGCTTCGAAATCTCAGAAGTTTGCACCGTGTTCTGTAGTTGTATCAGAGTGGCGCAGCGGAGGCATGGGAGGAGTAACATGTTAGACTGTTTTTCCGTTGTCGATGTGAATTGGCATGATATGTTTCATGTGTCTTAGTCGAGAAAGTACATTGAACCAGGTGGATGATGTACAAGTGAAAAATATTCCGATTATTGAGGCATTGCTAGTTCGTTTTGGCGAGCGAGGAACAACTCCGAAGGGAGGAGATATCTTTGGTGAAAGTAGTATGGGGAGGTGCTGCAGAAGGCAGTGTGACCTGAGAATTGGAATAAAGGATGCGGGGAGCGTATCCGGAATTATTTCCATCAGGTAATTTTCGAGGACGAAAATAATTAAAGTGGGGGAGAGTTGTAACACCCATTTTAATTATTTAGTCATTTTATTATTATTTTAAATATTATATGTTGTTGTGCCCTTTGGTAGGGTGTATTTGATGATGTTTGGTGGGTGTCCCTGAGATGGGAGGATCATTGGTGGTAATTTGGTGAATTTATAATAATATAAGAAATAATAGTAATATTGGTGGTGGTATTATTATTATTATTATTATTATTATTATTATTATTATTATTATTATTATTATTATTATTATTATATTTATGATTATTATTAATATTTGTAGTAATATTATTAATATGGAGAATATAATATTATTATTAATATAGTTATTATATTATTATGATTTTTGGTGTGAATATGATAATATAATGAATAATAGTAATATTGGTGGGGGTATTATTATTATTATTATATATTATTATATTTATTAGTATTATTAATATTATTATTATTTTGGGGAGATAATAATATTATTACTATTATTATTATTATTATTATTTTGGTGAGATAATAATAATATTATTATTATTATTATTATTATTAGTATTATTATGATTAGTATTATTAATATTAGTAATATTATATTAGTATTATTAATATTAAGATTATTATTATTAATATTATTTTATTATTAGTATTAATATAATTGTTATTATTATCATTAGTATTATTATTATTATAATTATAATTATTGTTGGGTGTATTACTATTATTATTATTATGTTGAATATTACTATAATATTACAATAGTATTATATTATTATTATTATTATTATTATTATTATTATTATTATTATTATTATTATTATTATGATTATTATTATTAGAATTATTATTGGGAATATTAGTGGTTGGAATAAGTAAAATAAGAAGTGGAAGGGTTATGGGGAAGTTAGAATGGAAATATGAAAAGGCACGATAGAAACCGTGAGAAGGGAAATTGGGAGAATAGAGAAGAGCGAAGAACAAAGAGAAAGGGAAAAGGCTAGGGATGAAGAATCTTGGAGGAATTTATCACCGATCAGAATAATTATCCAAGTAAGGGGGGAGAAACTTGATTGGGATGGTATATATACATGTATAGGGTAGAGGGGATTCCTTAACCCCGTAGGAAAATGTCGATCTATGAAGTTTTATATTGGCATGCTTGTTATTGTTGTTGCTAATGATAAATTGATGCTTGATATTGATGAATTGTTGATTGGTATTGGTGAATTTGGTATATATATATTATGGTGATATTAGTGAGATTATATGTTGTTACTGCAGTGTTGATAGTAACTATGAATAGAGTTTTGGCGAGATTTTGTGTTGTTATTGTAGCGTTGATAATGACCATGATTATAAATTTGGGAAAATTATGTATTGTTCCCTGTGATGTTGTTAGTGACTCTGGTTAGGACCTTGGTGAGATTCAGAGTAACTCTGAAGTGTAGGTAATGTACCGTAATGTTGGTTCTAGAGTAGGAAATATATGATAATTGGTAAGTATAATGGTGTGTTTGTGTTTGATGATAACTAGTAATTGATAGCGATGGAGTATAGGTCAATATTGATGAATTGTTATTTTTGGTTAATTTGGCGTATAGGCTGGGTTTAAGGTTTTAGGGAGATTCTGTATGACCTTTTAAGGCATCGGTAGAATGTTTAAGCAATGACTTTGGGAATAAGATTTAGGAACCGATTTAGTTACGGTAATGTACAAGGTTGGTACTAGAGTAGGCTGAGAATTTGAGTCGAGATGATAAGTTTGATTTGGCCTAGAATAGTACTGCAGAACTGTGGGGAAGTTGGTGAATCGCAGCATTCGCTGGGCTTTGCCTGGCGAGTGTTGGCGAAGCTTCGCCTAGCGAATGCCAGCGAGCGTAGCAGAACCAGAATGTGACTTTGGTGATGTTTGGCCTTGAGCATTGGTCTGGGGTGATCTTTCTGGCCTTGATGCATTGTAAGGATGATGAGTGTGGGATCTAACCTGTGTACTGGGTGATAGTATTCATTTCCCTTAATATTGTTGGTGGACAATTAGTTAACGTATATGTATGTAGTGATCAGTAGGATCGTGTGTTCCCGGGTGTTGGGATGTGGTTATATATGGTGTTATAGTATGAATTTATTTACTATCTGATTAATTTATATGGTGTTGGTGTAATATATCTACACATATATGCATTGATGTATGATGATATGATCAGGAGGATCGTGTTCACTTAGTGTGCCTAAATATGATAGTTATGCATTGGTATGTGCATATCATGGTGTTTTGGTGGGATGAATCATGTCTCAGGAGGAGCGTAAGTGATTCATCCGTACTCCTTTGTGGAGAATGGTGGGGGATAGATTATGTCTCAGGAGGAGCGTAAGTGATCTATTCAGGTTCGATTGAATGAACTAATGAGTCGGTACCGCATGCATGGTGTTGAGTTGCATATTTGCATTATAATATGTTATGTTGTAATTCGAACAGTAGGTTCGTTATATGGAGTTGTTGGGGTGAATATTGGTGTGTTGGTGTGTTTTACTACCTTGTTTACATGTATTACATTACCAATATATTTTGATCATGTTTTCTCACCCCTTGGTTGTTGTTGTGTCTGTGCTTCTCCAGAAGTACAGATAATCCAGGTACTTAGATAGCTTGGGTGGTGGTGTGCCAGTCGAGTCTAGGATGCTCTGATACGTAACACGGGATATGGGTGTTTTAATTGTTTTATGTCAAACTTGTTGTAATCGTGTGACGTATCACTTTTTTTGTGAATTATAATAATAAAGATTTTACAAAATTTGGCGGATGGCCGAGAATGTTGGAATAATGTTTTCCGCTGTATTATTTTTTAGAATAATTAATAAAGTATTTTTATAAAAATTTGGTGATGTGATATCCCACTATTTTGGTGAAAACTCTGATGTTTATTTATAATGTTTATATTTTATTTAATTTGGGAAGTGGGGTGTTACATGATACACCTGAAACAAAAAGATAACAACCTGGTTTATGTTTCACATGCATATGTTTGAAAATGGTGTAATGCTCCATACAAAATGGAAATGCTACGCGTTTGGGTAGATGCTATGCACACATGCAGATGCAACAGAACTGAAACAACAACATAAATGCTAGGGAAACAGAAACCATCCTGTCAGGAACAACAAACAATCCTGCAGGGAACGACTTACCCATGCCAATAACGATTGGACTTACACTAAAACGAAAAGGCCTCGAAAGGCTCATCCACTGGGAATAAGGTTCATACATGAACAGGAAATCCAAACTCAGCCTAGGATGCAGATCACCACTTGCTGAGGAAAATGCCCGGGCTGACTCTCCGGAATACAAACTTTATGAGTAACAGACAACTCACCGAGTACTTAAAACATCCAGGCTAAACAGCCTAATTTACCTGATAGAGAACAACAATGCCCTGAACGGCCTTCCAAGAAACAAATCTCTTGGGGAACAAAGACCTAACTGTCGGAGGCCTCAGTCTGCACTGTTGAAAGCTGAGTACCTACAATCAAACTGATGGAGATGGGAAAGTACCAGGCCACAATTGGGGAAGACTTTGCACCTACTCTGTGGGGATACGCCCAAATCTTGACTCGCTGCGGAGTAAGCACATACTCGTACTCTGTGGAGGATTAAAAGTGCATCGGCAAACTGCCAAGGACATGCTAATACACTGCACATAACTCTACTGGGATAGAGATGCAACCTCAAATGCTGGAGAACAACACTGTTTAAGGAACATATGACTCCATCTGTATTCATAAAACCTTGCCCCAAGGGTAACAAACCTGCAAAAGACAAACAGACAAGACATCATATACAACAAGACCATCTTGGTCATCATCCGCGACATTGTTCAATTAATATCAATGTTTTAACAATTATTGGCCAAGGCCTTCCAGTTTATGTATGCAAGTTCATCAAAAACATCGGGCGTTTTTCACAAACAAAACAGTAAAAGCTAAAACAAAGCACACAGACAAGTACTGAATAGCATATGTTTATTGATAAACGGTCTGTAAATAGGAAAAGTTTTACAACAGATGCAACTCCTGAAAAGAGGAAGCTGCGCAAAACTACAAGTATGCATAAAAGCAAATAAAAAAGTGTACATTTTAAACAAAAAGTACAGCAATGTCGGCAATGTGGTGCAGACAAACACCATGAGCTGATTCCTCTATGACTCGCCTGACCCTGACGCTTTCCCGACACTTCGTCTTCAGAAGAGATTGATTCGGATAAACGGCCCTCAGGTTCTCCCAATCCACTAAGCAAGGAAGTTTATACGTAGACTACAGTCATTTGCTTTTCAATCCCTAACTTTTGCCTGAACCGCCCTTTCGGGTTTTCGATTCACCAGGATACCCATTTTTGCCAAAGTCGCCTTTTCAAGTTTTCGACTTTGCGGGTTTACATCTTTTCATTTTTTATCCCTAATTTTTGCCCGAACCTCTTTTCCTCTTTTATGGTTCGCCGGGATGCCCCATTTTTTCCTGGACTTTTCTTTTTGTGTCCAGCGGGTCTCTTTTAAGCAAAGTATTTTTTAACTGCGTCTGCGTTCATAGGGGATGCAAAATCTTCACCGTCCTTTGTGGATAATACTAAGGCTCCTCCAGAGAAAACCTTTCGTACAACGTATGGACCTTCATAATTGGGAGTCCATTTACCCCTGTGATATAAGTGTGGTGGGAGAATCTTTTTCAGCACAAGATTGCCCGTCTGAAAGCTTTGAGGGCGCACCTTCTTATCGTAAGCTTTCTTCATCCGGCTCTAATACAACCGACCATATGCAATAGATGCTAGCCTCTTTTCATCCATCAGACTAAGCTGATTCAATCTATTCTTGATCCGTTCTGCCTCATCAAGCTTTACGTCAACCAAAACTCTTAAAGAAGGAATCTTGACTTCTAGCGGTAGGACAACTTCCATACCGTACACTAGTGAGAAAGGAGTTGCTCTGGTTGATGTGCGTACCGTCGTACGATAACCGTGCAAGGCGAAAGGCAACATCTCATGCCAATCTTTTTATGTAACAACCATCTTTTGCACTATCTTTTTGATGTTCTTGTTGGCCGCTTCAACAGCGCCATTCATCTTCGGCCGATAGGGAGATGAGTTGTGATGTTCAATTTTGAAGTTCTGGCATAACTCCTTCATCATCTTATTATTCAGATTCGAACCATTGTCAGTAATGATTCGCTCGGGAATTCCATATCTGCAAATGATGTCCTTCTTTATGAATCTTGCTACCACTTGCTTGGTCACATTAGCGTATGAGGCTGCTCTACCCACTTGGTGAAGTAATCGATAGCTACCAGGATAAAACGGTGTCCATTAGAAGCAGTGGGTTCGATCTTTCTAATTATATCGATGCCCCACATGGGAAACGGCCAAGGGGATGACATAACGTTCAATGGGCACGGCGGCACATGAATCTTATCAGCATAAATCTGGCATTTATGGCATCTTTTCGCGAATTTGAAACAATCTGACTCCATTGTTAGTCAAAAATAACCAGCTCGTAGTATTTTCCGAGTCATGGCATGTCCGCCGGCATGCGTTCCAAAAGTACCCTCGTGGACTTCTTCCATAAGCAAACTTGCTTCTTTTTCGTCCACACACCTGAGTAGTATCAGATCATGATTCCTTCTATAGAGCACACCATCTGGGTTGAGGTAAAAGTTGCCAGACAATCTCCTAAGAGTCTTCTTATCCTGGGTCGATGCCCCTGGCGGATACTCTTGGTTCTTAAGGAAATTCTGGATGTCATGGAACCACAGTTTACCATCGAAAACTCCCTCAATGGCAAATATGAAAGTGTTCCTGTCGAGGCGTGTGATAACAATCCTTGGAGCTTCATTCCAAAAATTGACCTTGTACATTGAAGACAAAGTAGCCAAAGCGTCTTCCATTTGATTCTCCGCTCTTGGCACATGGTGGAAGTCTATACGATCGAAAAATGGTAACAATCTTCTTGCATAATCCTTGTAAGGGATCAGATTGGGCTGTCCAGTTTCCCATTCTCCTTCGATCTGGTTAACAACTAGCGCTGAATCGCCATATACATCGAGATTCTTGATCCTCAGATCAATAGCTTCTTCCAAACCCATGATACATGCTTCGTACTCGACTTCATTGTTGGTGCAAGGAAAAGTTAATCTGGCAGTGAAGGGGATGTGAGTTCCATGAGGAGTCGTGATAATTGCCCCAATTCCACTACCATATGAATTAACCGCGCCATCGAATATCATTTGCCATGGAGAACCCTTCTCTTGACCTTCAGTGGGTAATGGCTCATCACAATCTTTTGCTTTCAAGTACATAATGTCCTTGTCAGAAAACTCAAATCTCATTGGTTGGTAATCATCAATTGGTTGTTCAGTAAGGTATTCTGACAGAATACTCCCTTTAATGGCTTTCTAGGAAACATACTGGATGTCGTACTCTGTCAGTACCATTTGCCATCTGGCAATCCTTCCAGAAAGTGCCTGCTTTTCAAAGACATATTTAATCGGATCCATCTTCAAAATTAGCATGTTTGTATGATTGAGCATGTACTGTCTTAAACGTTTGGCCGCCCAAGCAAGTGCACAACATGTTTTTTCAAGCATTGAGTAACGGGACTCACAATCTGTGAACTTTTTACTCAGATAATAAATCACATGCTCTTTTCTTCCTGTCTCGTCGTGTTGACCGAGAACACAACCCATACTATTCTCAAGAACCGTTAAATACATGATTAATGGTCTTCCAGCAACTAGGGGTATCAGTATTGGAGGCTCATGCAAATACTCTTTTATTTTATCAAAAGCTTTTTGACAATTTTCATTCCAGACAATCGCCTGATCTTTCTTTAACAGTTTAAACATTGGTTCACACGTGGCTGTTAGATGAGATATGAATCGAGCGATGTAGTTCAACCTCCCTAAGAAACCGCGAACCTCTTTTTCAGTCTTCGGCGCTGGGATTTCTTGAATAGCTCTTATTTTTGCAAGATCTACCTCGATTCCTTTTCTGCTGACGATAAACCCCAATAACTTTCCGGACCGAACTCCGAAAGTGCACTTATTTGGATTCAACCTTAATTTGAACTTCCTCAACCTCTCAAACAGCTTCAATAAGTTGACCAGATGCTCTTCCTTATTCTGGGACTTCGCAATCATGTCATCAACATAGACCTCGATCTCATGATGAATCATATCATGAAACAAAGTCACCATTGCCCGCTGATAAGTTGCCCCTGCGTTTTTCAACCCAAACGGAATCACCTTATAGCAAAATGTTCCCCACGGTGTAATGAATGTTGTTTTCTCCATGTCCTCCGGTGCCATTTTTATCTGATTATAACCGGAGAAGCCATCCATGAAGGAAAACACTGAGAATTGAGTCGTATTGTCGACCAATACGTCAATGTGAGGGAGCGGGAAATCATCCTTTGGGCTCGCCTTATTCAAATCTCTATAATCAATGCACATCCGTACCTTACTGTCCTTCTTTGTTACCGGCACGATGTTGGTGACCCATAGAGGGTAAGTTGTCACGGCTAAAAATCCAGCGTCCAACTGCTTTTGAACTTCTTCTTTGATGTTTACCGCCATGTCTGGTCTCGTCCTTCTAAGCTTCTGCTTGACGGGTGGACATTCTTCCCGAAGTGGTAAGCGATGAACCACAATGTCAGTGTCAAGCCCAAGCATATCTTCGTAAGACCAAGCAAAGATGTCACTATACTCTCGCAGCATCTCGATCAACCTTTGCTTGATGTCATCTTGCAACGCAGCCCCTATTCTGACATTTCTGACAACATCTTCAGAACCCAAGTTGACGACCTCAATCTCTTCTTGGTGAGGCAGAATGACCTTCTCTTCTTGTCTCAAGAATCTAGCTAGCTCTTCGGGCAAGTCTTCATCCTCATTAATCTCTTCTTCAGCTTGAAATATCGGGTTATCAAAGTCGAAGCGAGTCATAGAAGATTCTTGATCGGTGTCATCTGCAATGATGTGAGTCCTGCAGTGAAAATGGTTAAGTGCTTCAAATGATATGCAAACAAACACATTGCCATTTTATTGTTAACAAATAAAAACAAGAAAAACAGAGATCTCAAAATTTGAATGGAAAAACACCCTTTGATTAATAGATGAAACAGTATTCAAACATAAACAAGACAAGCCCTGAAATAACAAACCAATATGCTTCGGGTAGAACATAGGGTCGTACAATAATTGAAAAACAAAAGCATTATTGTTCATTGGTCACTTGGACAAATTCCTCAACGGACCAGTTGCAAAGACGTTGTCCCGGAATGCATGGCTTGATCCATACATCCATATCGCAGTCATTGTCTCCAGCTTCATCATCAGAAATGGCATTAATCTGCTCGAAGAAGACACCTCCGCTAGTAAACCTGATCGGCCCCTTGAACTTCGGCGTGCTTTGCGAAGACGATGGGTGGTACCCCAGACCGAACTTGTCTTGCTTCTGAGGTATATCAATCACCTGCCCCCATCCTTGGGTTGAACCAGCTTGCACCACAGCCTGCGCTTCTTTGAAAGAATACATAGCCACTTCAGGCTCTTTTCTTGCCACTGGAGATTTACCCTTCAACTAAACGGTTTCAAAGGCTTAACACAGGGTCTCATGAATTTCCCCGTCTACGTCTACATACTTGAAAGAAGATAGTTGGTTAACCATGATGTCCTCTTCTCCACACACTGTCACAACACTGCCACCAACCATATATTTCATCTTCTGATGCAGAGTCGATGTAACAGCCCCAGCTGAGTGGATCTATGGTCTGCCCAACAAACAGCTATAAGCAGGCTGAATGTCCATGATATAAAATACAGCGTCAAACACTTCTGGGCCCACTTGGATAGGCAAAGTCAGCTCACCAAAGACAGACCTCCGGGTGCCGTCAAAAGCACCTACAACCAAGTCACTTGGTGTACAGGTAATGCCCCGAGTATCCAGCTTCATAAGTTCCTTATTTGGTAGCACATTCAAAGATGACCCTGTGTCAACAAGGACATGAGACATAACTACTCCTCTACATTCAACAGAAATGTGCAGAGCACAATATTGGTTTCTGCCCCTTGGCGTTAAGTGTAGATCTGTAAATCCAAGGCCATATCCCGCATTTACATGCCCAACGACCCCTTCAAGTTGATTCACTGATATTTCTTGAGGCACGAAAGCGGTACTCAACACTTTCATCAATGCATTCCTGTGAGCTTCGGAACTCAACAACAGCGATAATATTGAAATTTTGGAAGGTGTCTGCTGTATTGATCGACTATCTTGTAGTCGCTTTTGCGTATCAGCCTCATGACTTCCTCCACATCCTTCTCCAAAGATTCCCTCTCGCCAGACTGGGAAGTTTCTTCAATTACCATCTTACCTTTCCCCTTATCTGCGTTTTCAGCCACCACTTCGGGCGATGCAAAGACCATGCCGCTTCGGGTGATCGCTCCTGCTCCCATAACATTCTCTGCTGACTCAACAGGAAAACTTTTCAAGTCTATCTTCTGACCATTACAATACACCTCAGCTCCGTAGTTCCACGGAATAGCTTTGGTGCTTTCATATGGCACAGGACCCGCTTTGGTGATAGTGATTGTTGGTGGCTTCGGTGCATAAATAGTAACAGTCTCGTATGGGATGGAGATTGTCGCGATCTCATCCTTTTCTTCAGCCACCAGATCCTCAGACTCTCTTCCAATAGATCGGTCAAATTGTAAAAATCCATCGTTCATCATCTCCTAAATACAGCTTCTCAACAATCCACATCCTCTCTCAGGATCAACAAAACATTCAACACAATCCTCAGCACATCCTAGGAAAACACCCCCTTTAGCAACCTGGCCTTCACAAAGCTTAAGGGTGTTTTCAGTTCATCAACATCCGTCACCAGATTCAACACCTCCTCCTTGAGAATTGCATTAACCCCAGCCTACCCGTGATTCGGTATGGGATTCTGCACCACATTGGGTGCATCATTAGAAAAATTGATCGCCTTAGTGTCAATCATATCTTGCACTTTATGTTTAAAGGCTTTACAATTGTCAATGTTATGTCCCGGGGCACCCTAATGGAACTCACAGTGGGCGTTTGCATCGTACCCAGGTGGAGGAGGCCCAGTCAGGGGAGCCATGGTCCTCTTGTTAATTAACTGCAGCTGTAACAAAGCCTGCAATAGTTGAGCGTACGGCATGGGAGGCGCATCAAAATGTCTATTTACTGCTGCCCGGCCTCTATCTTTCCAGCTGCGGACGTTAGTGGGCTCCAGCCCCATGTACCACTCTAAAGAAGGACTAGACAAGTTGTCCTAGAAGAAGTGCATCAAGATTTTTTCATCGTCCGAGTACGCGGACATCTTTCTATAGTACGAGCGCAGGTGAACCCTCGGGCATGTGGTGCCTTTGTACTTATCAAATTCAGGAACTTTGAATTTTGGCAGCACTCTCAAGCCAGGGACCAGCTCCAGGTTAGGCATATCCAGCCCCATAGAGTTTTGGCATTCAAGAGATCTCATCTTCTCTTCGATCATCTTAATCCTTCTATCAGCCTCAGAAGGTATTTCAGCAGTTATAATTCTTGGCGAGAACAAATCCTCCTACCTATCCTCATTCCAGGTGTGGTCTATGCTACCATGTACAGCTCCTGTGGTGTCGAGGCCAAAGCCATTTCCACTACCATTACCCCCATTAGCAAAACTAGCATGATTAAAACCTGCCGCATTTCCAAAACCAGCAGCGTGACCACCCCCTCCAGCAGTAGGGATGACTAAAGTTGGCATAGAATTGTCTGCACGAGGAGTTTCTATATGATGAAGATTAGAAGCAATCCCACCGTGTAACACACCATCATTATCAACTCGCGCAATCAGAGGTTGCACTAAAGTCTGAAGTTGCGCCTGGCCACTAGCAACCCCTTGCATGACCTCCATCAGCTGTGCCATACGATCTTCCATCTATTGCATTTCTACCTGCATCTGATCCATCAGTATTTTCTGGTTTCCTCTGGTACCGTAGCGGTGAGTTATCTGATCTGCAATCCTGAAACACTAGTGGCACAAGAAACAAGATAAGGTTAACAGTTCCGATGCACCTGCAAATGCGAGAAACATGCTAAAATGCAGACATGCATATATGAAACAGGGAAATTTCCCCCATGATTCTAGTTTCGAGATAACAACCAAGACGATGGAGAACCCCACAAACAAGCACAGAATAAAAGCTCCTCATATATACAATCATAAGCCCACGAGCAATGTATAAACATCAAATAAGTACAATCAGAAAAGGACCTCAACCAACAGGTCTGGTGATGGTCCATACAAAAAGCCTAAGCTACAGAATACAAAGTAAAAGATCAGGCTGGGTGGCGAGACTGGAACTCCTTCAGCAACGCCTATGTCTCCGGATGGTCTGGCCTAGCGAGCAAACCACGTATGAGCAACTCCTGCTGACTGATGGTGGACTGAAGATCCTCGACCGAGTCCTCCTTCCCAAAAACCTCCTCAAGTCTACGCCTCTTGGCATTAGCTCCCTCTCTATGCTCCTCCAAGGTTGCAAGCGCTTCATATAGTTTGCAGTCACTATGTCTCCTGAGCGAAGCTTTCTTCGAGATCTCCTCATCTTTAGCTCTGAGCTGAGCCTTCAGCTTGTTGATCTGCGACTTCAAATGGTCTTCACGCTACTTGCTGTTGGACATGGCAGCGTTCCATTGAGCCTCAAACTTGGAAATCCGCAAATAGGCTCTATTCGGCTCCTGCTTCTTAGTAGCAAGCACACTACTAACAGCGTTTATGTCTAAACCCCACCGTTCTCTATCACTCATCTCCTTAGTCAAGTTTGTTCCCAACTTGTTCACCAACTCAGTTTGCTTTTTCAAAGAATAATTTGCTTCACTCCTCTCACTTCTGAGTTGAGCAATCTCAAACTCTAACTCTTCGTTAGTCTTCTGCAATTCTTCCTTTTCGCGACATACCTGATTATACCTTTGGATATCCACTGTAGTTGGCTTCTCGATCACGGGAGGGCAAATAGGCTCCACTGGAGGATATGGCATCAAGAACTCCGCGGTCCTCTCATGAATCCAAGCCACGTAGGGGTCATAGGCCTGATTGTTGCTCTTCCCTAATAATGCTTTGCCTCTCCTATGGATGCTTCGCCAAGCACGTTCAAGTATGATCAAATCATCACCCTAAACCTGTGAGATACAGAGATTCCTGTATCTCTTCCTCTTTAGGAGCGTCCCTGAGAGCATATCCGAACTGTCGTACCAACAGAGAAGGGTTATAGTTGACGCACCCTTTCCTTCCGACCAGGGGGACGTTAGGAAATCTGCCACAACTATAAATGATGTATGTGCCAAGCATGTCTCTATAAAACCAAATAATATCCTTAGTAGTCAAGCCCATCATCCTCTTAGACCACTCTGAGGTAGCAACGGTGTCCACAAACTGACCAGTCTTAGGCATGTGACTCATCAACCATCTATAAAGCAAAGGAACACAACACAAGACGTTCTTGCCCCTTCGATTTTCATTCTTGTGGTGCACAGAATGATAAACGTCTCCTAAGAGTATAGGGACCGGGTTCCCTGAGGCCAGCAGGTAAAAAGCATCCACGTCTACAAAGTCAGGCAGATTCGGAAACAAACCAATGCCATAAATGCAAAGTGCCAGAATAACACTAAATACAATCCAGCAACCATTCTTAGCGAACTTCTGAGCTTTCTCAACAAGAAACGGTAAAAGAAAACCATAAGTTCCTTTCCTCTCAACTAACTTCCCCTTTAACTCTGCAGCGTCCAAATGTAATATAGCAGCGAGCACAGCCATATCAGGCTCCGCATCTGTGTGGACAAAAGGCATTTGATCATGGATAGGAACCCCCAACATATCAGAATACTCTTCCAAAGTAGGCGCCAAAACAAAATTTGGAAAGACAAAGCATCTCAACTGGGCGTCGTAGAACTGCAAGAGGGTGTAGACACCACTGATCTCAAAGGATGAAGGTTTGCAGACACATCTGGCCAGTCTTCCATAATCTTGTCTAAATTGTTCCATCACATTCCCCTCAGCCATAACAACCAGACTCCTCAAAGAACTGACATGTGGGGTAGGAAACCTGTAAGCAATTGTCCTTTTCAAGGGCTCCATGTCAAGAACGAAGAACAGAACCACTAGAATCAGGAGGGAAATATACACCTGCAACATAAATACATGTTAATAAAGAGATGCAAATGAAGATGCAAATGCAAATGCAAATACAAATAGAGGACCAAGCTTGATGTGTTGTAGCTTGAGAAGAACCAGTGCTTCGCTTTAGTACTGACAAATCACTGACATAAGAACCCCTTTGTACCATGAACACGGGTTCACACTGTCAAGAATTGGGTAGTCTGAAGGTCAAAGTTTCATGCATAAGCCACCCACTGACAAGGTTCGGCATCCTATGCGTTCATCAGCGTCACAGACTTTCAAGAAATGATGATACGTTCACCATTTCTGGTTTGGCATCATCATCTCTCGAAGAGGCCTCACTTAGCTGAATCCCAAATGATCGGTCCCCAGAGTCGACAACCCTCAAATCCAAATTCCAGTCGGATCCTAAGGATCATAAAGGAACTCGTCAAAGAGAATCTCGTCTGAGCGTGAATTTCGTAGGGAACTGTGTCTGCTAAGCAAACAGGTCCACCCACTAGTCTCCGCTACTAATACTAGGTTTGTACTCAAGCCCAGGTCCGGCTTATCACTCAATGGAACTTCCCTCTCCACAGCACAGCAAGTATGATACGATGCGGAAAGTAAAATGCGGAAGTAAATAAAGATAAAGCACATATATACACACACCCAAAAGAAAACACACAAGCGCTAGGATTGACTCACATAGGGGATATTCCTTTCCCCAGCAGAGTCGCCAGTTGTCGCTACTGCGAAAAAAGAGGCCGGCAATGACTAACATAGTCGCCACCTATCGTTATTTATCCCAAAGAGAGGAAAGGAAACGATCAGAAAAAACCTGACGAAAATGGGAAAAGACGAGGTCATCGCAACCAAGTCCTAGGTTCGGGAGTCGGTTACGCAAGGGGAAGGTATGAGCACCCCTCACGTCCGTCGTACTCGACGGGATCCACGCATGTGTTGTCTATCTAAAAGGGTGTATAAACTATCTACGCTAAAGGCTTATGGACAAAAGAAAAAGGACTGACTCGGAAGAGCATCTCCGCTCTGTGCCTACGTACTCCCTCGTGCAATGGGAAAGTCAGAGTCAACGTAGCTCGACCAACTACAGCTAAAGAAGGGGGAAGGTTGCTCGCTAAGACGCCGCGTCTTATGCCTACGTACTTTCATCTGGTATGAAAGATCAGAGCAAACGTAGTTCGGGCTAACGAGAACACAGGCTGTTCAAGAGTTTTACCCGAGTAGGGTTAACAAACAGTTCTAGCAGTTTGGTGTATGCAGCTCGACCATTGGAGACTTAGGCGTTACCGTTTACGATAGGACTGAAAGTTAACAACACTCTTGCTTATGAAAAAGGTTTTCCTAATTAAGATCCCGTAGGATAAAATGGTTTGAAGTGTTTTTGTGTTTTTTAAAGAAGAAGTGTTTTGAATTAGAGTGTTCATAATGTATGTTGTAACAAAGTCTAAAACCTAGGATCGAATGCGTCGCATATCGTCCTAAGGACGTATACTAAACACTCTAGGAAATTGAGAGGTAGCCACTCAATCACCATTTCCCAAGTATAAGGCTCATGGAACACCATTCATTATCTTTATTTAGTGGATTGAAGTTGTTTGAAGATGAGAAGAGAAAGGGACAAACTAAAGGGGGACTAGACCAAACCCTAGAAGTTGTCATGCAAAGTGCACCTAAAGTTGGGATCACAAAAGGGAAACATCTACCTAATGTTATCATGCATGTTTAGAACCCTAATGTCTATTATAACCTCTCTTAAACAAGAGAGATTATAAATCCTAAGGGAAAGAAGACAAAAGAAGAAGAAGAAAGAACAATGGAAACATGCAAATAAGATAATGCATACATGGAATGCACAAGTAAGAACACATAGAATGAAAGTGGGAGGAAAACATGTGTGGGGAAGTAGACACCACAAGCTCATCTCAACCAAGCATGCATATGAGGATGCAAAGAGAAAAAGGGAGAGAGATGCATCAAAAGCAAGCAAACAAGTGTGACAAAGTCACCAAGAAAAGTCCTCATGAATTCATTACTTTAGGTAAGCTTGAAGTTCCTCCTAAGGAGGGACCAAGCTACCTTAAATAACATTCCAAAGTCATGGGACATAATGGAGGATGAGGAAAGAATGCACAAATGCAAAAGCAAGTACATCACAAGAGAAAACAAGCATATGCACAAAGGAAAAGCAAAAAAGCTCCACATAGAAACCCTAATTAAAAGACTCAAAATATGAACACAAATGAGCAAGCAAAAAGAATTGTCATGGCCTAAAATTGAACCAAAAACATCCTTAACATGTTAGCAACATGAATTACAAGGCATTGAAAGCTCAAGGGATCCAAAAATGTCATATCCAAGTCAAACTAGGTCAAGATGTGTGTGGGAACCTCCCTTGGAGATGACTTAACTTGCAAGTCATCTCAAAATTAGGAAAAAGGCTCAACAATTACCAAATAAAATGCACAAGATAGCCAAACAAGTTGGCAAACAAAAACCAAGGGCACAAGGCCAATATACCCTCAAAGCACCATCAAAATAAAATTAAATTCAAGATGTATCACTTTGAAATGGGAAAATCGAGGGTCAAAAGGAAAGAACCAAAAGTCAACCCTAAAGTCAACCAACCAGGGGCAAAATGGTCCTCAAAAATTGTTCAACTCATCAAGTGTATGAGGAACAATTTTCATTCATTGGAACAAAGGGAAAAGGAAGAAACAAATAAAAGATCACACAATGTCATAATTTAATTCAAATAAAACCTCTCTAATTAATTAATTCATTTTTAAATGAAAAATAAACTAAAAAAATAAAAATAAAATTCTATAAAATAAAGGACACTCCAAGGAGTTTAAAACATATTTTTTTAAGAATTTTACTAATTGGAGAAGTTATTTAAATGAATTAAATTAAAACAAGAAAATAAACAAAAAAAGAAATGAAAATAAAATTAAAAAAAAAACAAAACAAAACAGCGGTGCAATTAGTATAGGAAAATAGTTGAAAATGGAAATGGGCCAGGAAGGGGGTGCGCATAGCATTCTGAGGCCCAAGCGCCCAAACCAAAATTAGGTCAGACCAATGATCCACCAGGGTTGGTCAACCTAAGGACCAGCGTGGAAATCAATTGAGAACGTCTGATCCTATGGTAATCAAATCACATGGCCATAAGCGTGCCAGAACATAAATGACAAATTCAAATGTAATCCCATGCGCGTGGTCAAAGGGAGTATAGGATACGTCTTAATCTCAAACGTTCAAAATGAAAGTCAATAGATCAAACGGTGTAATGGTCATCTCCTACCCTGAGAAGTCAAACAAAACCAGAAAACACAGAGGGTGGCCGGAGATCCCTTCCGGTTATCTTCTCCGACCCCTCAATCGTCGTGAACAGTTACCATAAAATCACAGTTATGAAAACTCCACCAAAAATAACCAAATCATAGTGCAAATTCATCCTCTCAAAATGAGGAACTCAAATCCAACCTTAGTTTTCACTTTTGAGCAACACATAGATCAAATCGAAGACAAATGTAAAATGAGCATAAACTAAAAAACTTAAAATCAGCCAACCAAAACATCCAGAACTCATCTACACTTCAAGAGGAGTTCAAATCCATGCTTCATTTGTTCTAAAAACTCAAGAATGAGCCAAAATCCAAACAACAAGATTTATGCATCCAACAGAAATCACACCAAATGCCAGTTCATTTTACATATTAATGATCTACATTGTTTCTACGTCTCAAGTATGCAATAATGGCACAGAAACAAAGCTTAAATAGGGAGATATGGTGATTTTGAAATTACCTAGTGGAGCACCTCCACTCGGTCTTGTCTTTGGTTGATCCTTTGAACAAACCACCCAGAAACGTTCCAAATGCCTTAAGGAAGCTTTTGATGAACTCAATTTTGCTTGCAATGGTGTGTAGCTCTAAAACCAATTTTCAACTTGCTCTCACTTTTCCAAGTTTCTATTTCTGCCAATTCACCACCAAAACGAGCTATGAGGGTTTGGGAAGCTTCCTAGCCTTTTATATGTTGGGTTCAGATGAGAATGATGTCTTAATTCATGCCCTAAAGCCCAATTGACAAATTAAATTTTTCTCACTTTTTCCACTTGCCACACTCGTATTTCTCCACTGCCCCAACCTTAATTCTGTTACAAATCAAATGCACATGGCTTGAGTTGATCAAAGGGCCAAGAATTAAGCCTTGTTTTGATTCTATGGTTGATTTGCAATTTGTTTCTTCATGATGAAGAAACCATGAAAATGCCCAATCTAAAGACCTCAAATTGCAAATGTGAAATGGGCATTGTCTTTAGAACATTATTTGCACTCAAAAAATGCATCAATTTGCCTTGAGAAAGTTCCAAATCATTTAATTCCCATTTTCTCATTTTAAGCCTTCTTTATGAAAAATTCAAACACCCTATCTTCAATCCAAGCTCCAACCATGAAAAGAGATGATTTTTTAAAGCAAATGGCCCTATTTGGAGCATGTTTCATGTTGAAAATATTTCCATTTGAAGTGTGCAAGTTGGTGAAATGGACCTATAATTTTATGACCTATAATCTTACTTTCCCAAAATACCCCTGACTTGTAACCCTCATAACTTGAGTTCTACAAATCAGATGAAAGACTTCTAGTACTATTTGGAAAGTTAAGACCATGACCTACAACATTCATGTTGGCCAAAAGTTGAGGAGAAACATCCTTCTAGGTCAAAAATGGCATGGAAGTTGGTTGACGTTTGTTGACCAAAATCACATTCATCTGATGACCTGTAACTTGTCTGGATCATAACTTGAGTTCTATAAATCCAATCAAGGACTTCTAGTACTCAAAAGAAATCTAAGAACATGCCCTACAAGTTTCATGTTGGCCAAAAGTTTATATGAGACTTGTATCTTGAGATAGGTGGTCTTGAAGTTAGGCACTAAATAAGGGATTTTACCCTGAGAACCCTAACTTAGTAACTTCTCACACTCTTGGTTCCTGATGAATTGATCTTGAAATGATATATTTGACATCTCAATACAACATCCCATGACCATAGAGACTTGGAATTGAATTTTAGCCTCCTTCAATTTCACAGTTAACTTAGGATTTACCAAATGAAAACCCTAGATGCCACACTTTTACCTGGGGCTTGTTCCACTTCATACAACAACTTGAATAAGCTCCAAATGGCTCTCAAAGCACTCAATGAGTTCTCTCGACATCTTATACCCATAATCATGCATTCACAATCCCTTGATGCTCTTTAGTTGGCCTCCAAGTTAGGAGCTGACCCACACACATCCATCTATCCTTTCACAAAACTTTGACCACTTCAAGATGTCCTGATGACCATTCAAGCTTGAGCAACACCCTTTGCTTAGGCTCAATACTCTGAGAAGGCTTCTATTTCTATGTACAACCCCTTGATCCCCTGTTTAATGGAACATGCTATGCAATGCAAATACTAGAACAAAAATGAAATGAAATGAAACATAAACCAAGTTAAGAAAAGGTTGGGCAAATTTTGGGGTACAACACCCAGCAGAGTCGCCAGCTTTCGCAACTGCAAAAAACACCCAGCGGAAAATAGAAGAGTTGCCACCTTTCGTTATTTATCCCAAAGAGAGGGAAAGGAAATGATCGGAAAAACCTAACGAAAAAAAGGAAAAGACGAGGTCATCGCAACCAAGTCTTGAATTTGAGAGTCGGTTACGCAAGGGGAAGTTATTAGCACCCCTCACGTCTGTCGTACTCGACAGGATCCACGCTTTGTTGTCTATCTAAAAGGGTGTGTTTATTATCTACGCTAAAGGTCAAGGGACAAAAGGAAAAAGAAAAGAGACTCGGCAGAGCATCATCGCTCTGTGCCTACGTCCTCCCTCGTGCAATGGAAAAGTCAGAGTCAACGTAGTTCGGCTAACTACGGGTGAAAGGGGGGAAGATTGTTCGCCAAGACATCGCGTCTTGTGCCTACGTACTCTCAACAAGTATGAGAGATCAGAGCAAACGTAATTCGGGCTAAAAAGACCACAGGTTGGTTCAAAAGTTTTTTAGGCCCGAGTAGGGTTAACAAGTAGTTCTAGCAGTTGGTGTATGCAACTCGACCATTGGAGACTTAGGCGTTACCGTTTGTGGTAGAACTAAAAGTTAACAACACTCTTTTATCTGAAAAGATTTTCCTTGATTAAGATCTCGAAGGATGAAAAATATTTGAAGTTTTGTTTGTGTTTTTTAGTGAAGAAGTGTTTTGAATTTGTTTGTAACTCATGTCGCACTAGAGACTATGACCTAAGAGCGAATGTGTCGCATATCACCCAAAGGGTGTATACTAAGCACTTTAGGCCATTGAGAGGAAGCCCCCCAATCACCATTTCCCAAATAGCTTAAGGCTCGTAGGGTACAACACTTGTTATTCTTTATTAAGTGTTTTATGAGCATTTGAAGATGAGAAAGAGAGACGCATAGAAGGTCTAAGGGAAACTCGGTCCTAACGTTGTCATGCAAAGTGGTCCTAAAGTTGGGATACAAGAGGGAACTACCTAATGTTAGCATGCTTGGATTGAACACATAATGTCTCTCCTACTCCCATCCTAAACGGAGGGACTAGGAACGCTATGGGGATCATGGCAAAAAGCACAAGAAAGCACCAAGTAAATTCAATCACAAGTAAGAGACGCATACATGAAAATGCAACACTTAGAATGGAGGGAGGGAGGAAAAATGTGTGGAGAAGCATCCGCCACAAGCGCATCTCGACCTCAACAGCGACGCAAGAATGATGCAAACATGGAAAGGAAAGCAACAAGATGAAAGCAAACGAACATGCAAAGAGTCATCACTTTGGACCACATCCATAAGTATGCATCCAAGTGGAAAATGAGCACGAGTATCATTCAAATCATGATCAACCAAGCACAAACAGTGGCAAACACCAAAAACGTTTCATTCCTAATGCATCATATCAATTTATGAAGATTCGAAGTGAAACGGTATGCGAACAATCAAACAAAGTAGCAAAACAGGTCTGCCAGCACAGTGTTAATCGGTTAACCCCCAGGGTTAATCGGTTAACACATTGTTAACGTTTGAAAAATTTGAAAATTTAAACTGGTTAATCGGTTAACCATATGCGTTAACCGATTAACACTGTGAAAACTTTGAAAAATCTGAAAATTTGAACTGGTTAATCGGTTAACCATATGCGTTAACCGATTAACATTGAAAAAACTTTGAAAATCTGAAAATTTGAACTGGTTAATCGGTTAACCATATGCGTTAACCGATTAACACTGTGCTGACAGCAGAAAACAGCAATGCAGAATCACTTTTCAACAACTTATCACTTCTCCAATCACACCAATGATCATATAATCACTTAAGCACAAAATTAAATTAGAAAACCATGATTCCAACAGCATGTACACAGATCCAAACAGCAGCAACACAGGTCATATGAATCAAAATGCAGCAAATCAATCAAAAATAGAAATCATTATGATGAACATGCAATTAAGCTAAAAACAGAATCGGATCAAGAATTTTCAACCTACGAAGCGGAGATTTGCTTCGGTTAATATTGATTTGCTGGAAACGAGTAGATCGAAGCAAGAAACCCGGAATACTTCAAGATCCAAGCTAATCCTTGTAGTAGAGGTGGATATCCTTCAAGATTAAGCTAAATTGCTTCAAATAATCACTTATAGCTTCACTTCAAATTTTAGATCTGAATTTGCACAAAAGTTGAATGAAGAAACTGATCCAATGGAGATGATAGATGAAGGTTTAAGCTCAAGAATTAATGGATTCCAATGAAGAATCACTTAATTCAATGGATGAAGAGCTTTGGTGAGGGTTTTGGAAGCGATGAAATTGAGAGAGAATTGAGAGCAATTCTGAATTTGAAATGAGAATTATGAGAGCTAGTGAGTGTGGTTTGGAGTGAATCACTTAAGTACTCTTTTGGCTTAGATCCAAATCAAGGTTTGGAGAGTGGATTGGAAAATTTGGAATGGAATTAGGAGTGGGATTTTGGAGGGAATTGAATTAATTTGAAAACTACAAATTTCAAAATGGTTCTAGATCCTTCCCAAGTGTAAAAATGAATTTTCAAATGACCAAAATTGGACCCCAAATGGCTCTGCATTGAAAAATCATGTACAGAGGCAAAAATCACATTGGTTAATCGGTTAACCATATAGGTTAATCGATTAACCCTTTTAAATTTTTGAATCTGGGCTGATTTTTTAATGGTTAATCGGTTAACCATATGCGTTAACCGATTAACACATTCAAAAATTTGAATTTGGCGCCTTTTGGAGGGAAACCTGCCTGTTTCTTGCTGTTTTGAACCCTGTTAAGCTTTTGGAATGTGTTCTTGAACGTTGTACCCATGAGACTGCTCACGATAGCCTGAACGCCACTTTCTGGGCTGAAAATAACCTGCAAAACAAAATAAAATCGGTCTCCTGACCGTTGGACAAAACAAATGTCGCCTGATACTTGCTACTTTGATTGCTTGCACTAAGAAAGCATTCTGAGCCACAGTAAAACTTCGATCCCCTGTCTCAAGAACAAATGCTATGCAATGCAAAAATGAAGCAGAATGTAATGAAACAAAAGCCAAGCCAAGCAAAAGGTTTGGCAAATTTTGGGGTGCAACAAATACGTAGGCACAGAGCGGTGATGCTCTGCCGAGTCTCTTTTCTTTTCTTTTTTTTTTCTTGTGAGCCTGTAGCGTAGATAGATTAAATACACCCTTAGATAGACAACAAGCATGGATCCCGTCGAGTACGACGGACGTGAGGGGCGCTCATACCTTCCTCTTGCGTAACCAACTCCCGAACCCAGAACTTGGTTGCGATGACCTTGTCTTTTCCTTTTTCGTTAGGTTTTTCCAATCGTTTCCTTTCCCTCTCTTTGGGATAAATAACGAAAGGTAGCGACTCTTCTGTTTTCCGCCGGGTGTTTTCGCAGTTGCGACAGATGTCAAGCTCGATGAGGCAGAATGGGTAAAGAACAGATTGAATTAGCTTAGCCTGATGGATGAGAAAAGGCTAGCGTCTATCGCATATGGTCGGTTGAATCATAGCCGGATGAAGAAAGCTTTCGACAAGAAGGTGCACCCTCGAAGCTTTCAGATGGGCGATCTTGTGCTGAAAAAGATTCTCCCTCCACAAACAGATCACAGGGGCAAATGGACTCCCAACTATGAAGGTCCATACATCGTGCGAAAGGTCTTCTCCGGAGGAGCCTTATTGTTATCCACCATGGATGGTGAGGATTTTACATCCCCTGTGAACGCATACGCAGTTAAAAAATACTTTGCTTAAAGAGACCCGCTGGAAAGAAAAAAGAATATCCAGGCAAAAATGGGGCATCCTGGCGAACCATAAAAAGAATGGGTTCGGGAAAAAGTTAGAGATATAAAGAAAATAAAAAAGATGTAAACCCGCAAAGTTAAAAACCTGAAAAGGCGACTTTGACAAAAATGGGTATCCCGGTGAATTGAAAACCCGAAAGGGCGATTCACGCAAAATTTAGGAATTTAAAAAGCAAATGACTGCAGTCTGCGTGTGATCTTCAGAGCTTAGTGGGTTGAGGGAGGATCCGATGGCCGTTTATCTGAATTAGTCTCTTCTAAAGACGAAGTATCGGTGAAGCATCAGAGTCATGCGGGTCATAGATGGATCAACTTATGGTGTTCGTCTGTGCCATATTGCCGATATTCTGTATATTCTGTGCATTTCTATATATTTTTGCGCAGCTTCCTCTTTTCAGGGGTTGCATCCGATGTAAAAACTTGCCTATTTACAGGCCCGTCTGTTAATAAAACATATACTATTTAGTAATTGTTTGTTTTGCTTTAGCCTTACTGTTTTGTTTGCAAAAAAACCCTGATGTTTTTGATAAACTGTGCATACATAAACTTGCAGGCTTTTCCAATAATCGTTAAAACTTTGAGTTATTTGAACAACGTCACGGATGATGACTGATATAGGTCCTTTGTACAGGATATCTTATCTGTTTGTTCATTTTTGCAGGGTCGTTACCCTCGGGGCATTTTGTTAAAGGTGTATCTCCGGTATGATCACCATTTCCCCCAACTATTGAAGTTTGAACATCTCTATCCCCGGTAGAGCTGTATGCAGATGGACCGAGCAGTTAAGTGTGTACGCTTATCCCCAGCAGTTAGTCGGTACACATTTAGCTCTTCGCAGTTGAGACCAAAGTCTCCAGCAGAGTAAGGTCATCCCTAGAGGTCGAGATTGATATCCCCATCAGATTAAGGGTGTATGTTTATCCTTCGTAGTTGGTCAGTGCACACTTAATCCCCGCAGGTTGCAGGTATGCATGTACTCCTCAGCGAGTCGAGACTGGATTTCTTTCCATCGGGCAAGTGTGGAACTTTTCCCAGCAGCGGGGCAATGTCAGGTGTTGTCTCCCCTCAGATTTCGAACGTATAACTTCGCATCCCCAAGCAGAGGTCAATGTTGTTTCCTTCCTTAGGAGACCCCCAGTAGAGTTGGTTTTTTCCCTTGCAGGATCGTAGAGGTGTCTCTATCCTCAGTAAAGTCATCATGAAGTGGTTCTATTCCCCTGCAGAGGTAGGCTATTTCTCAGCGAAGTCGATATGTTTGTGATTCCCTAGAAGAAATAGATTGTTCCTCAGGTGGGCAGTTCCTGGCAGGTTGAATTTTGACTTTTTCCCCGGCAAGTCGTCACTTTCAGGAGTATTGGTGAGCCAGTCAGGGCTATGTTCTTCAGCAGGGCGTGTTGTGAATCTTGATGGTTGATTCTAGGATTCCCCGCAGAGTTTTTGATTCCTCAACAGGGTGAATTCGTTTTTAAAGTCTGATTGTCTATCCTCGGTAGAGTCGTTTGCTCCCCAGAAGAGTTGAATTCTGGAAGGCCGTTTAAGGCATTTTCCTCAGCAAGTTTTGAAGAGAATCCCTTGCTGAGTTTGAACTTCTTGTTCTCGTAAGAACTTTATTCCCCGGTAAAGAAGATCCCGGGTATGTTTCCCAGCTGAAGTCCAATTGCGATTGGCATGCGTTAACCTTTTCCCCAGCAGGGTGGATTTTGGTTCTATTTTCAGCATTGATCTTGCTGATTTGGTTCTGTTGCCTGTTGCATTCGTTGCATAGCATCCTCCAAACGCGTATCATTTCTATTTCGTATGGAGCATTACGCCATTTTCAAACATACGCATGCGAAACATAAGCCAGGTGGTTATCTCTTTGTTTGCAGGTGTATCTCCGACAGATGACTGATATCTCTGCCCGAATGATATCCCGACCATGGCAGTTTCCATTAGCCCGCGTGGTATTCATACCCTGGCTTACGTTTTTCCCCAGTGGCGTCATCAGACTTTAGCGGTTGTTATAAGGTGCAATATTTGAGGGATGTGTTCATCTTATCAGGTGTTTCTCAACAGAGTTATTGGGCTAAGTTCCTCTTTTTTCCCCAGTGGGATCGCCAACAGAGTGATTTGGTTAAAATTTTGAGCAGAGTGACTTGGTTAAGTTTCTTCGCGCTCCCAAAGCAGAGTTATTTGGTTAAGTTTCTCTTTTTCTCCCTGCCAGAGTTGCTTGGTTAAGTTTCTCTTTTCCCCAACGGAGTATTCTCAAGATATCTTTACCTTAGAATTCGAGGCTCGCTTTTATTTAGCGACTGTCTGGCGGCGATGTCAGATGTCCTTATCTTTGGGTTCGTTTCTCGCTTTTATTTAGCGAATGTCTGGCGGCGATGTCAGAAGTCCTTATCTTTGTGTTTGATTCTTGCTTTTATTTAGCGAAGGTCTGGCGGCGATGTCAGATGTCCTTATTTTCGGGTTCGTTTCTCGCTTTTATTTATCGAATGTCTGGCGGCGATGTCAGAAGTGCATATCTTCGGACTTGGTGTTTGTATTTTATCAAGCAAGATACCTGACGACGAGGTCAGATGTGTTTTTTGGCTGGATGTCGATGCCTGACGGCGATGTTAGAGGTGTATCAACTCCGTAGATTCCTGGAGGCAATGTCAGATATGTGTAGATACCTAACGGCGAGGTCAGATGTGTTCTCCGACTTGATGCAGATTTCTGGCGGCGATGTCAGATGTGTATCAAATTCGTGGATTCCTGACGGCGATGTCAGATGTTTCTCAACTGCGTGGATACTTGACGGCGATGTCATATGTTTATCCTCTGCAGATGTGTATCAGCTTCGTGAACTCCTAGCGGTGATGTCAGATGTCTTCATCAACTCAATAGATGCCTGACGGCGATGTCATATGCTCTCTATTGATCTGATTTTTAGATTTGTTACTCACTTTTATTTAGTGAAAGCCTGGCGGCGATGTCAGGAGTCCTTATCTCAGGATCCGATACCTGTTTTTATCTAACGAATGTCTGGCGGCGATGTCAGATGTTTCTTCTCAGCTGTGTGTTGAGTCGATTGGTTTACCGACTTATTGGGTCCAACGATTCTGAAGGCAATGTCATATGCTTTTACCGACTTGATGTCGAGGCCTGGCGGCGATGTCAGATGTGTGTGGATACCTGACGGTGATTTCAGATGCATTTTGTCGACTTGGTGTCGATACCTAACGGCGAGGTCAGAGGCCTGACGGCGAAGTCAGAGATATCTTCTTTCAGAATTGATGTTATTACCTGACGGCGAGGTCAGATGTTTTTCTAAATTGATGCAGAGGGATGACGGCGAAGTCAGAGGTTCATTATCAGCTGAATGATAATAGATGTTTTCCCGACTTAGTGTCGATGTCTGACGGTGATGTCAGATGATCTTTCCGACTTAGTGTCGTTGTCTGGCAGTAATGTCAGATGATTCTTCTGACTGTGTGTCGACGTTGCGACCATTATTCAGTTATCTCCAAAGACTTTTATCCCTAATCAGAGTTTGTAGTTTATTTCTGCGGTTGGCAAATTTCCGGGTTCTTTGGTATTCAACCGTCTTTTACCTTGATTGTTTGAAAGTCGTTCGCTTTTCACTCATTCAGGTCCAAGTCGCTTGAATAGGGGCAGTTGTTGTACCCCAAAATTTTCCCAACCTTTTCTTTACTTGGCTTATGTTTTCACTACATTGTTCTAGCATTTGCATTGCATATCATTGTTCATTTGCAGAGGATCAAGAGGTGTGTATATAAAGAGAAGGTTTGTCAAAGGTTTCAAGCAAGTTTGAGTGCTTATCATCATCAGGAGAAGGTCAGAGCTCTTTGAGAGAGTAGATGGATAGTTGTGGTTCATCTTCTATCTTGGAGATCAATTGAAGATCATCAGAGGATCACAAGTTCATATATTGGATATGAGGTGTTGTGAAGCTCATTGAATGCTTTGAGATCCATTGTGGAGCTTATTCAACTTTTTATATCATGTGCAAGAGGTTGCAGTCAAAGGATTGTACACCTAGGGTTTCATCTGCCTAGTGCATAGTCAACTGAGGATTTGAAGGAGATTAAGACTTGGCTTTAAGTCTTTGGAGTCATGGATAGTTGTGTTGAGACATATAAGATGTTATTTCAAGATCAATTCAATAAGAATCAAGAGTGTGAGAAGTTACTAAATTAGGGTTTCAGAGGTTTGTCAGTGTAAAATCCCCTATTTAGTGCCTAACTTCAAGACCACATATCTCAAGATACAAGTGTACTCTCACTTGGACATAAACATGAGACTTGTATAGAATGTTATTACCTTTCTTTTGAGTACTAGAAATCATTCATTGGGTTTCTAGAACTCAAGTTATGAGGCTGACAAGTTATGGGTCCTCAGATGAATGTATTTTCAGTCAACAAAAGTCAACCAACTTCTAAGGCACTTTTGACCTAGAATCATGTTTCTCCTTAACTTTTGATGAACATGAAAGTTGTTCCTCATGATCTTATCTTTCCAAAAAGTCCTAGAAGTCCTTCATCTCATTTGTAGAACTCAAGTTATGAAGCTTGCGAGGCAGGGGTATTTTGGGAAAGTGAGATTATAGGTCATTTCCATTATAGGTCATTTTCATCCATTTGTGCACTTCACATGATACTTTACCCAACATGAAACTTTCTTCAAATGATCTCAATTCCATCATGAAACATCAAATTGTCATGGAATTGGCATGGATATGAAGATTGGTGAAGAAAAATCAAGGAAAATGAACTTTAAAGGCATGAATTTAATTGAAGTGGTTTTAAATCATTTTCATAACATGTTTGTGCATGTTTTGATTCACTTTATCACAATAAACACAATGCCCCAAGAATTTTTGAGTTATGCAAGCTAGAACTCATGAAACTTCAAGTTACTTCAAGTATAAGTCTCACATTCAATTTCAACCATTAGATCAATTCAAGGAGAAATTGTCATCCATCTGATCAAGGCACATCACCATAACCATTTGAATCATCTCCAAGGGAATTGGAGCCATTTTGGCACGTGTGTATGAAGCTCCCACTTCCAACTTTGGATTTTTTCAATTCACCATAACCTGCCATAATTGGGCCCCTAAATTATCATGGATCCATTACATAAAAGCTTCAGATGCATTTGGAAGCTTCATTCTGGTATTTTGGTGAAGAACACGCATAGGAGCAGTTGCAAAATTCAAGAACAAAGTGAAATTGTGAATTTGAGATTCAAGCCAATTCAGAGCAATTCAAAGCCATAATTATCTTCCTTGAAGTTCCTTGAGTGAATCTGGATCATCTTGCGCAAGCTTAACTGCATTAGAAGCCCCAATGGAGAGGCTCCGTTAGGTATTTTTATTTTCCAAATTTCTCACTCAATACGCATCCATTCCATGCCATTGTTGTTGTAAGCGGAAGTCCTATGTGTGTAGGCAAATGCTGGATAGTTTAGAGATGTGTTTGTTGCATTTTCAGTTTGATGCTCAAAGCTTTGATCGTTCTAATCTCTCTATTATTGAGTGATAAATGAAAACTAAACCTAGATTCTTGATCTACGTCACGTGGCGATCATTTTGGTATAAGGTTTCGCACGTTTTGGTGATGTTTTGATTTTGCAGCTCCGATGGAGTGATCAGAGAAGATGACCGGAGATCAGTGCTCTGGCGTCTGGTTGTGTTTCCCGGTTGCCTATGTGTCATGCCATGTGGATGCATTGAATTATTGACCATAGGCGATGGATGGTTAGGATTAGATCTGACTGGCTTATGTGTAATCTTTGACTGCCACGTATTTTAGTTATACGGTGCATTTGATGTAGCTGGGTTTGTGGTTTGGATCGTGGGCCTCAAGTGCTACTTGCACCTCCATCCAATCTGATCCCATTGATTTGCCTTGGTTTTATTGCTATTCAGCACACACGTTTATTCTTTTATTTTTCATTTTTTTTATTTTTTATTTCAATTAATTTCTGTTTTGATTTCTGTTCAATAAAAATAGTTCCAAGTGTTGTAAAATCCCCAAAAAAATATTTATAGATACTTTAGGATGTTAACTAATTTTTTATTTTTTTTATTTTCATTTTCCAATTATTTTTCAATTAAAAAGGGATTTTCCATGTGGAATGGTTTTTAATTGATCTTTTAATTATTCTTCCTTATTCTTGATTTGTTTCTTGATCAATATTCATGTCCAATGATTGAAATTTTTTCCTCGTATCCATGATGAGTTGAAGATTTTTATAGGATAATTTTTCCCCTGGCTTGATGCACTTTTTTTTTACTTTTAAGTCATTTTGTTTGACCCTCGATTCTTCCATTTCAAAGTGGTACACCTTAGGGATTTATTTCTTTTGGTGGTGCTTTGATGGAACATTGCTCTTGTGCTTTTGGCCTCTGGTTGCCAATATCTTGATGATCATTTGAGATTTTATTTTGTCATTTTTTAGCCATTTTCCTATTTTTGACGTAACTTGCAAGTTAGGTTACTTCTAAGGGAGGTTCATACAAGTACTTAACCTAGTTTACTTTGAAAATGACATTTATGGATCCATTGAGCTCCTAAATCTTGTTGATACATATTGTTAACATATTGAGGTGTTTGGATGTTCATTTTTAGGTCACAAATTTGTTCATTGCTTGTTGAGATTTGCATTTCTTTTTAGGCTTTCCACTTGAGGTTCAAGTGTTGAATGTGCTTAAGACTTAGGTCTTTCTCCATGCCTATGCTTGCATTCTCTTGTGTGCTTTTCTTGCTTTTTTTTGTGCACCTTCACCTCTCATCTTTGCTTCTGTCCAATGACTTTGGAATCCCATTTGAGATGGTTTAGTCCCTCCTTAGAAGGTACTTGAAGCATGTCTTGAATGATGGTTCTTTGAGGACTTCTTTTGGTGTGTTTTGCATACTTTGGTGATGCTTATGGTTGAGTTGCCCATGTGAGTTCCTTTCTGTTCTCACATTGCCTCCCATTATCCCATTTAATCTTGCCTTCATCTCTTTTCATTTGGTTTGCCTTTGGGCTTGTGGTTGATGACAAATGGTTGTAGGATTCATTTTCTCCCATTTCATCCCACTTGTGTGCACTTGTTTGTTTTCTTTTGTGTGAATTCTTTATCCCTTCTTCTTTGCATCTCTCATATGCATGCTTGAGGTTGAGATGTGCTTGTGGAGGCTGTCGCGGTGAAAATCGGATACCAAACTATTGATTAGTTTGAATCTTTAATTCATTTTGCAACCGAACTTTGATTTGTCCAAAGGAAGGGATAAAGATCGAAATTCCCACAATGCAATGCAAATGCAAGGTTTAGAGAGTTATAGGTTCGGGGGTTGATTAAACTTAGGGAAGGTACTAGCATCCTAAGTTTTTGTAGTACTCTACAGGAACCTCTTGTTTTATGTTTGTTTATCGCTAAGGTTATCTGCTTAAGGTATAAAGGACCTAGGGGTTTATTTCTAAGTATAGTCGATAAGATATTGCATCTTATGCCTACATATCCTTACGGGAGTGGAATCAGAGTATCTGTAGTTCCCCTAAAGGGTTTGAGGAATTCTTTGACTGTGGTCAAAGTTCCTACGGGTTTAGGGTAGTTAATTTGATTGGGTTTAGGAGAAGAGATGAGTTGTCATTTTAAGGGAGATGTAACCACCACAGATGTAAGAAATTGTATTGTTGTGGGGTGGAGATTCTATCTCGCTTAAGATGATTAGTATCTTTCTCTAATATGTTTGAAAAAAAACTGTATTGTGTTGATTGTTTGTTTGTCTAAGTTGTAAAGATAAAGGTCCTTCCTATGGGGTAGGTCCTAAACTTAAGCGATCAACTTGAATGGGATCAAGGATCGTGTGGGAAAAATGATGCAAATGTGAATGCATACGCACGATTGTTGAGATCATGCGCAGATTCTTCCTTTGGACGGATGTGATGCGATAAGGTAAATGCGAAATATTAAATTACAGAAGATAAATTGCGGAAGGTAAACTATACACACACATGAAAGCGCTAAGGTGTAGGTGCAAGTGTCGTGAACGTGAGTGTGCACGATTGATTTTTTAGGCGGCGTTAATTGATTTTAAGCGGATCGATTTATGAGAAAAATTGAATTGATTTTAGGAAGAGGTTGTTTTTATGACAAATTATTATATTTATTATTAGCGAAATTAGATTAAATTATATTAGATGGAAATAATTTTATAGATAAGTAAGGTGGAGTTCTATAAAGGTTATACCATAGGATTAATTAGGGTGAGGTTAATTTGTTTTAGTAAAAAGTTTGAATCTATGATTGAATTTGAATGGAAAAGGATTTAAATAGATAGGTTTTGCAAAATATTTATTAAACAAAAAAAGGATTTTAATTGGTTATATAAAAAAAGATAAAGTTAACTCAGATAAACAAAGGAGGTTTACTATTTATTTAAAGTTATTTTTAAGTACTAAATGGATTATTAGGCTTATTTAAATAAAAAGGGTGATTAAAAGGATTTAATAAAAAAAAAGGATTAATTTAATTTTAAAAAGAAAGTTGATTAAAATTTGGTTATAGGTAAGTTAATTAAAATAGAAAACGGCTGATGATTATATTATGGGTTAATTAATTAATTAGTGGGTAAATGGATAGCTAATTAGGTAGGTTAGGGAAGCGAATGGGTGTGCATGTGGGTGATCTGCGAAGTGTATCGTGTGTGTGTGGTAATTACATCAAAGGAAAACATTAAGCGAACGAATGCAACCCTAGCCCCCAAATCGGAGAAACCCCAATCCCCCTTCATTCATCTTCTTCCTCTCGATCTCACCCTCTCTTGTTTCTATCTGATTCGTCCTTCTTTCTCTCTACCGCTTCGTTCTCACTTCTCCTCCCATTATTTCCTTCGTTTTGTACCTGAAACACAAAACAAAACATAAAAAGTTCGATGGTTTTAACATGAATCAAAGAGTTACTGAAAGTCGGAGACGGCGGGGGATTCTGGATGGCAAAGCGGAAGCTCCAACGACTTTGACGACAGAAGAGATAAGTTTCTTTCTTCGATCTCTAGGTTTTTTGGATTTAGGGTTTTTCTGTGATGATTACAGATTCTCCTCTTCGTATCAAATCCCTCCCTCTTATATAGATTGTACTGATATCTTTTTGTGTTAAAATCTGATTAAGCTGCTTTAAATGCCTGATTTGGACCTTCCGTTTTGGTCTGGATCAAATTGAAACTTTCCCTTCTCGTTTCAACGAAAATCTCATCTCTGATTTGTGCATGTTAATTTCGTTAAATGTTCAAAGTTTTGGATTTGGATATTCTTTGAATCTTTGTGGAATATTCTCTGATTTTGCTAATTTTGGATTTGTGTTTGTAGGTGTGAATAGCGGTGGATTTGGGCCAAAGAAGAACTAGCGGCCCAGACAGAATTCGTTTGTTGGAGAGGAGGGACTTCCAGAGGAGCGAAGTTAGTGGTGAAGAGAGCAGCAGCTACCAGTATTCGCAGGGTACATTCTTTCCAGTTCAATCTCTATTGGTTTTGTTTGATTCAACGTGCTTCTAAACATCTTTCTCTTTTTCATGTGTATGATGATATTTGGAGTAACTCAGATCATACGTTGTTGTTCTCGTCTAAACCCAGGCGCAATGTGGCAACAAGTCAGAACACATTTGAGAAGCAATGTTAGGTTTCCTTATCATAATGCCCATCTGCTCATGACCAAACTAGCATGCTCTTCAATAGCATCAGTAAGGCCAGTAATCCTAAGGGCATTGGAAGGAGAGGATATTTCTGGTAACGTATATCGATATATGTATTGTTTCCTTCAATTATCAGTTTTTTTACATCATGCTTGGTCTTGTTATTTATTTAAACAGTTGAAGACTAACAGACAACAATTTTGCTCTAGGTGGAGGAAGCGTGTGACGGGAGCTGCGTTGAGTTTGAGCTTCTGACATGCTTTGGAGCTTCTTGGTGCCATTTAAGCGACCGCTCTTGTTGTCCATCGTATGGAATTTTATTGTTTATATCATGAAGCAAAAGTATAATAACTGAAGTCGAATGTCTTAACGATATGATTGTCTGTACGGGTTTGGAGGCTTGACAACTTGTTTGTAATCTTTGTGAAGAGAGTGAGATTGGTGTTGAATGACTCAACGCCTGGGCCATAGTCACCTTCCATTTACCACTCTGTTTTGGCAGAAACCTTTGGCATGATAACGGGGGCGTGACAGTCTGTATACCGGAGCAAGCTTTAAGAAGGAATCAAGGGAGAGATTTGCTTTGCCTTCTTGAGCGATGACGACCTTGGTAATCCCTAAAATACTTTTGTACGTGTAATATGCCATGAAGGGTATGATCTCTAGTGTCTTCAAGCACACCAATGTTCCTGTTGTGTAACAATTAGAACTGATTCTCCACTTTCTCCTCACAGGTTAAGTAGGTGGAATGGAAATGAAAACTGCAGCATCTTCAACAAGGATGGATGCTTTTACAGAGGTAGTTCACTGCTGTCAGCAATCACAACCTTGTTCTTGGGAGTTCCACTTTGACTTCCTTCGGCTTCGACCTTGTAAACAACATTCGTTCCTGAAAGCACCTCTCTAAAACAACATGTTTCCCATCCAACCAGCTAGTTGTCATAGTTGTAATGGAAAAAAAATGTGAACCATTGGTATCAGGACCAGCATTTTCCATGGATAAAAATCCTGGTCCGGTATGCTTTAGCTTGAAGTTCTCATCGGCAAACTTCTCTCCGTAAATTGATTCTCTGCTCATACCATTGTCGTGTGTAAAATCAACCTCCTTGGATCATAAAGCTAGGTATAATCCTATGGAATGATCTACCTTTTTAATGAAGAGGCTTTCCACTTTTACCAACTCCTTTTTCCCCTGTGCAAAGAGCCTGGAAGTTTTCTGCAGTTTTTGGAACTGTCTTCAAAAAGTCCAATTACAGTACGACCTGCAGCCTTTCCATCAATCTTGACATCAAAGAAAACCTTCTGAATCACTTCCTTCAAATCTTCCTTCGGTTTCTTTGCTTGGATAAGAGATAGAGTAGCAAAGAGACAAAGTGCACAGAGAAGCGACAACGTCGTTTTTGCCATCGGTTGGTTGATTTGTTACATGATCTCACTCTTCGGTGCTAGACTGACTCGGTGAGTGTGTAGCTCTGAATATTCTTGAGGTGGCTCAGATGTTTGGCTTGTATTAACTCTTCTTATTTTCTTTTTATGTGCAGTAAACTGGTTTGGACGGGGTCATCTTTACCCTCAATACATGTTGATAAAATTAAGAGAACCAACGTCTTTTCGTCATCCACGTGTAATTAATTCAGTGTTTGTTCTTTGTGCAGGGATGAGCTTGTGACTTGCTTTAGTGATCTATTTGCAGCAGCTGCTAACGTTGATTCTGCTGCAGGTTGGATGGTGGTACTTGCTAGTAAGTTGTGGCTGAAGCTCAAATTAAACGGTTCAATGGAGACAGTTGGGACCAACACACGAATCAGCCATGTCGCCTATTCTTAAAATGTCCTGCATTAGTTTTGTACTTAGGCGTTACTTTAGTTGTAGCTATTGTCATTGCGATTTCATCTTGTATGAAGCCAAATACCTGTTGTAAACAACCGTTTATGAATGTACCAAGGATTGTAACATTAAACAGTTGTATTGAATTTACTGCCGTAATTTCTTGAGATGAAATCCAATATCCTTATGTTTCCTTTTCAAATGATATGGCATCCTTTTTATAATAAGTGTATGACATACCCTTATTAATTCTCTTGCCTCAACAAAGCTGTTGTCCACCCAACACCCTCTACCTTATACTGGATACTTCCCCGGAGTACGATATGTCAAGCCTCATGCTTATAATAACACAGCGAATAAAGTCGTGAACCTTTAGATAGATTTCGAATTGCATACCCTTTGAAGGATTATATGAAATGAAGTTCGGAACGAGCTTGGATTTGTAAGGGCCTAAGCCTTGAAATTATGGCGAACTTTCAATTGTGGTACTTGGGAAAATGACCTTTGGACTTAGCATCAAACCTTGTAAATCTTGAATAAATATCCAACTTGTGAGAGTACTTAGGAACCGACTTGAATTTAATAACCCCACAATGATTGAATTGAAATTGAGGAGTCCTTACAATCAGACATTTTAGTTTTAACAACTTTACCATCCGAAATGAACCAAATAAATTTGAGAAGCCACGAATCAAGCTTGAATACCACGAAGGGACACCACCAACCAAATGACACCACCTGGTCCACCTGAAACTAATTTTGATTTGAGGAGATAAAGTCTGATAGTCTATCTAGGACGTCTTTCAAGAATGTCCCAAGAGGAGGGAGACCTTGAAAATACTTTGAATGGGAGAATGAGCAAACTATGCTCGAAATTATTGCACCTGCATAGCCTGATTAGTCGCACATAAAAGTGACAAGATAAAACGTAAGAAAACGTATAGGGAAGGTGGAATCTTAAGGTCAAAAATTAGGGTGCGACAGATGCCCCTATTTGAGTTTCTTCTATCCGGAGATATGGAGATTGAAATCTTCGTCTCGACGAGATAGGAGGGACTTAAATACAAACATTGTAAGAATTTTTTGGCCCTAAGAGGCCACCGAGTTCAAATGATATGCAATGATATGAGAATGCAAGACAGAGGGTCCTATGGAAAAATGGTGCCACGGGGGGAAATTAGATATGACACATGGGAAGAACAGACCCAACAAAAGGAGACTCCACAAGGATGGAAAACAACCACCAATAGGGGGATCTCCAAAGTGTAACGATGGTACATACACCCAGGGTATGGCGACTTAGACAATAGGTGAGAAGCTTATTACCATAATGTAGTGGTTGGTAATAAGCTTAATGAATTGAGTCGATGGTTCAATTTTATTTGTATTTTTCTTTCTTTTTCTTGTTTTTTTATATCTTTTCTTTTTGGAACTCAACTTGAAATAGTAAAATGTATAACTTCCTCGAGCGTCATGATAAGGGTACCACGAGCTGGTCTCAGTCTTTGCCTGAAAAGTCAAAAAATTTTAGATGTAGATGTAAATGTCGTTGTAAATGTTGTCGTAGTTGTGGAACTTCCCCGAGCGTCATAGTATGGATGCTATGAGCTGGTCTCAGTCTCTGATGTAGGACTTCCCCGAGCGTCATAGTCTGGATGCTATGAGCTGGTCTCAGTCTCTGATGTAGGACTTCCCCGAGCGTCATAGTCTGGATGCTATGAGCTGGTCTCAGTCTCTGATGTAGGACTTCCCCGAGCGTCATGATATGGGAATCATGAGTTGGTCTCAGTACCTTCCCGAAATGATGAAAACTCGTGAGAGCCTCTTCACAAGGGGTTGTAAATTTTGTAGATTGTAAATGTCGTTGTAGACTGTAAATGTAGTTCGTTGTAGAACTTGTAGATGTAATTGTAGTTGATGTAATCTGTAGTTGTAGTTGTAAATTTGTAAATGTAGTTGTAAATGTAGATGTAATTTGTTGTTGATGTAATCTGTAATGTACTCTGTTGTCGTAAATGTAATTGTAAATTGTAGGTGTAGTTTGTAAAACTTCACCGGGGATTTTCGGAAGAGATATGAGCCGGTTGAATTGTAATGCACGTCTTCTCGAATGAAGGTAGACTGATATGATAAACTTCCCCGACTTCTTCGAGGAATGTCACTTGATGGAAATAAACTTGTGCGATGAACTCACTAGGGAATGCGTTCCTGCTGAGTATATTTGTAATCGCAAAATATTCTGTAAGCTCTCAAATAAAGAGAGGTGTCTTGTAATGCCTTCGGTAAGCTTCTTCGATGATGTTAGGAAGTGATGCCTTTTGATGATTTGATGATGTTGAAGGACCCATTGAGGGTGAATGAACTGTCTTGTAGAAAATGTCATTTGTCATTTTGAATAAGATCCTGATCAAAACGAGTTGCTCAAATAAAGAGATAGATGTTCGAGAAAATCCTGTGATGCTATTGTTGAAGAAATGTCTGTCTTTATGAATATTCTTCCTGGGAAATAGGGTGCAAAATAAATGCACACTTAATCCACGCTTAAAGATTGGAGATCTCCATGATGTGATTGCCAAAGACCGAAGTCCAATTCAGGAAGTAACTGAAGAGAAACTATCAAGCAAGGCTCAACCATTGAGGTATGAAGTCAGATGGGATTGTACTGAAATAACCATCTTCCACGAGGGTTGAACTTCATGGGGAAAATGAAACATTGTGCTCTTTCTGCCTAGGGTAGACGAATATATGTGGAGGGATAAGACACACCCAAACACCTAGGGATAACTATAGCCAAAGCGATAGAACAAAACAAACACAAAGAATACGGAAAAAAATGCACATGCTATGCTGTCTACTTATATGCTATGCGTATGCTGACGAACTGGGAGAAGCGAAATAAACGCCTCAAATGAAAGGGTATTCAAGCAAAATCTCCACAGATCCCTTATCACCTGCGAAGAAAGTACTTCGAACAGAGGTAACCTTCGCGTCTGGATAAAATAAATATCCTTAGAGAAGCACATAATATTGTTGTTTTTCCTCTGACGAAATAAACGTCCATGGTCATCCTTTTGTTATTCATATATCAAGTAGAACATAAGGTTTTGAAAAGGTTTAAATCAATCTGGATTTTGCTATCAAGAATACAGATTTATGATAAATGAAAAACTTTTTCTTGAATGGTGGTCAGCACAAAAGCGTGACCCCGATGTTACAGTGTTGGAAAATAATAGCGATTACATAAAGGGAATAATGACTCTTAAACAAAATATTTATTAACAGCATCCGTGTTCACAGGGCGAGTGATCTCTTCTCCGTCCATTGTTGCTAACATCAGAGCACCTCCTGACAAGACCTTTCTTACCACGTACGGTCCATTATAGTTCAGGGACCATTTTCCTCTAACGTCGGTGAGGAAAGACTGAATCTTCTTGAGCACGAGGTTGCCTTCTTTGAATGCGCGGGGTCGAACGTTTTTGTCGAAAGACTTCTTCATCTTCTGTTGATACAACTGCCCATGGCATAACGCTGCCATCCTCTTTTCTTCGATTAAATTCAATTGATCAAACCTATTCTAGCACCATTCAACTTCTGGTAACTTCGCATCAATCAAGATCCTCATAGATGGAATCTCAACTTCTATCAGGAGCATTGCTTCCATACCGTAGACGAGTGAAAACGGAGTTGCCCCAGTTGAAGTACGCACTGTCGTCCGGTACCCATGCAAGGCGAGCGGGAGCATCTCATGCTAATCTTTATAAGTAACAACCATTTTCTGAATGATCTTCTTAATGTTTTTGTTGGCGGCTTCAACAACCCCATTCATCTTTGGTCCGTAAGGGGAAGAATTATGATGCTCAATCTTGAATTCTTCACACAACTCTTTCATCATCTTGTTATTCAAATTGGAACCGTTATTGTAATAATTCTGCTTGGCACACCATATCGGCATATAAGTTGATTCTTGATAAATTTGACAACCACATGTCGAGTTACATTAGCATAGGAAGCCGCCTCGACCCACTTGGTAAAATAATTAATGGCTAATAAGATGAATCGGTGTCCATTAGACGCTTTCGGCTCTATCATTCCAATCATATCAATTACCCACATAGAGAATGGCCACGGTGATGAGATAACATTCAACAAAGTTGGAGGTACGTGAATCTTATCTGCGTAAATCTGACACTTGTGACACTTTCTAGCAAACTTGTAACAATATGATTCCTTTGTGATCCAATAATAACCAGCCCTTAAAAGCTTCTTAGCCATAGCATGTCCGTTGGCATGAGTGCCAAAAGATCCTTCGTGAATTTCTGTCATCAACATATCCGCTTCTTGTTTGTCAACACATCTCAGCAAGACCATGTCAAAATTCCGTTTATACAACACGTTGTTACTCAAAAGAAAATTTCCAGCCAACATTCTCAAAGTTTTCTTATCTTTGTTGGAAGCTCCCAAAGGGTATTCTTGAGTTCTAAGAAAAACTTCGATGTCATGGTACCAGGGTTTGCCATCTTCGACTTCTTCAATAGCAAAGATATAGGCAGGTCTGTCAAGGCGTTTTACTTCAATCCGAGGACATTCGTTCCAAAAGTTTACCACAATCATTGAGGCCAAAGTCGCCAACGCATCTGCCATTCTGTTCTCATCACGAGGGATATGATGAAACTCAACCCTATCAAAGAACGGTAACAATCTTCTAGCATAATCTCTGTACGGGACCAAGTTATCATGTCGGGTTATCCATTCTCCAGTGATTTGGTTGATTACCACAGCAGAATCACCAAACACATCTAAATTCTTAATTCTCAAATCGATTGCTTCCTCAAGACCTATAATGCATGCCTCGTATTCAGCCTCGTTGTTAGTACACTGGAATGTTAATCTGGAGGTAAATGGGAAGTGGGTCCCTTGAGGGGTCACAATAACAGCACCTATCGCTTTTCCATGAGCGTTGACAGCTCCATCAAAAACTAAACCCCATTGAGAACCTGGCTCTGGCCCTTCACCATGTACGGGTTCTTCACAATCTTTCATCTTTAAAAACATAACATCTTCATCGAGAAAGTTGTCGTTTGAGGGTTGATGATCCAAAATGGGTTGGTGAGCCAGATGATCAGCCAAAACACTTCCTCTAAAAGCTTTTTGAGTATGGTACTCGATATCATATTCAGACAACAACATCTGCCATCTAGCAATTCTCCCAGTCAAAGTAGGGTTCTCAAAAATATACTTGATAGAATCCATCTTTGAAACTAACCAAGTAGTGATTCAACATATACTGGCGCAAACCTTGGCGGCCCACGCCAAAGCGCAATAAGTCTTCTCTAACATAGTGTACCTTGTTTCACAATCAGTAAACTTCTTGCTCAAGTAATAAGTGACATGATCTTGCTTTCTTGTTTCATCTCGCTAATCGAGTACACAACCCATTAAATCTTCTAAAACAGTCAAATACATAATCAAAGGTCGTCTTTCAACTGGCGGTATCAGGATAGGTGGTTCAAGCAAATACTCTTTGATACTATCAAAAGCCTTTTGACAGTCTTCAGTCCAGACATACCCTTGTTCTTTCCTCAGAAGCTTGAAAATAGGTTTGCACGTAGCAGTCATGTTGGATATAAACCTGGAGATATAGTTCAAACGTCCCAAGAATCCTCTGACTTGTTTCTCGGTGGCGGGAGCTGGCATTTCCCGGATAGCTTTCACTTTGTCAGGGTCCACTTCAATCCCTCTTTGACTGACAATAAAACCCAATAGTTTCCCTGATCGTACTCCAAATGTGCATTTATTGGGGTTCATATGGAGCTTGTATCCCCTCAACCGACCAAATAGCTTAGCCAGGTGTTTAACATGATCATCCTCGGTCTTCGACTTAGCTATCATATCATCCACATACACCTCGATCTCTTTGTGCATCATATCATGGAACAAAGTAGTCATAGCTCTCTGATATGTTGCCCCTGCATTCTTTAATTCAAACGGCATAACTTTGTAACAAAAGGTGACCCAGGGCGTGATGAATGACGTCTTCTCTCTGTCCTCGGGAGCCATTCTAATCTGGTTGTAACCTGAAAAACCATCCATGAAGGAGAAAACCTCATATCTTGCGGTGATGTCTACCAAGATGTCAATTGTAGGTAATGGGAAATCATCTTTCGGACTGAATTTATTCAAATCTCTGTAATATACACACATGGGAACCTTACCATCCTTCTTCGAAACGGGTACAATGTTAGCCAACCATAGCGGATACTCGGCAGTGACAAGGAAACCTGCATCAATCTGTTTTTGTACCTCTTCCTTAATCTTTAGAGCCATGTCGGGTCGAGTCTTTCTGAGCTTCTGCTTTACTGGCGGGCACTCTGGCTTCAAAGGCAGACGGTGTTCAACTATAGCCGTGTCCAATCCAGGCATATCTTGATATGACCAAGCAAACACATCAACAAACTCTCCAAGCAAATCAACCAGTTGTTTCTTTACATCGGGTTTGAGCAGAGCTCCAATTTTCACTTCTTTGCGGATTTCTTCTGTTCCCAAATTGATTACTTCCACTGGCTCTTGATGAGGTTGGATAGCTTTCTCCTCTTTCTCAAGCAGTCTGGAAATTTCTTCAGGGATATCATCTTCTTCATCCTCAGCTTCGTACACAGGAAACTCAAAATTCGGAGAAGGTAGTGGATCATTATTCCCAGGATGTAATTTATGTAGAAATCTGCGCAAGTGATGTGATTTTCAATAAGTTTTTGTAAAGTGGAAAGTGTGCGTACGCAAGATGCTACTTATTATTTTCCAACATCATGAATAAATATAAAAACACAAATGAAAATGAAAGTAATTTATTGATAATAGCAAAACCAAAAAGACACGCCCAACAAAGTCACCTTTGCCTTGGGCAGAGCAAAGGGAATTATTAAAAGTAAGCCCTAATAAATGCAGTTTCTCCTTGGGCAGAGCGAAAATTTTTAAAACAAATGCTTTACTTAGATATATGAATGGCAGTAGGGGCTTCAACCGCACTCCAATTCTTGACGACAACGCCTGGGGTCACAAAGTCTGGGATGTCCTCATCTGGATCTTCCTCGGTGACGGCATAAACTCCAAAGGTAATTCATCTGAAACATAGCCTGGATCTTCCATATAGGGCTCATAGTCTTCGTAAGGGATGGAGGACCTTGCAGAACCATCTGATATGTAGCCTTCAAGTTTGTCCTCTGACACAACATTAATCTGAGGATGACGGACGACTCCTCCACTACGGAACACTTCATTGATCAGCGGAAACCCTTGACTTTTGGTTTTGTTGAGCAGAACTGCTGGTGAAGCCGAGACCTTCCTTATTTTTGTTCTCTGGCAAAGACAACACTTTTCCCCACAATGTCTGATGACCACTGTTCACTACTCGTTACGCGTCTTTAAATGATGACATGGATGCCTGAGATTTTCGGACACCCTCGCCCATAATAGACAAAGCTTGAAATTGCGTGCCAACCTCTTCCTCAGCTTCGACATATGAGAATGATGACAAGTGACTTACCACCAAAGCTCTTTCCCCACAAACTGTAACTGTTTTTCCCTCAAAAGCATATTTCAACTTTTGATGCAGGGTAGAAGTAACTGCTCCAGCTTCATGTATCCATGGTCTCCCTAGCAAACAGCTATAGGCGGCACGAATGTCCATGACCTAAAACGTGATCATAAAAGTCTGTAATCCAATAGTCATGGGCAAATCCACCTCACCAATTACCGTTTTCCTTGACCCATCGAAAGCTTTGACAATAACGTGACTTGGCCTCATCGGCGGTCCTTGATACGATAACTTAGATAGAGTAGTTCTAGGCATTACATTTAGAGACGACCCAGTATAAACCAACACACTGGACAGAGAGTCGTTTCCGCAGTTCACAGAAATATGTAGAGCCATGTTATGTTTCCTTCCTTCTTCTGGGAGGTCGTCTTCATTGAAACCCAGATTGTCACTCGAAGTAATACTACCAATGATGTTATCAAATTGTTCCATAGTCACATCCTGCTCGACATAGGCTTGTTCCAAAATCTTCTGAAGCGCTTCTTTATGAGCCTCAGAACTCATCAGCAATTGCAACACAGAAATCTTTGACGGGGTTTGCAGGAGCTGATCGGCAACCTTATACTCGCTCCTCTTAATTACTTTTAGACATTCATCTGAGTTGGATAAATTAGATCCTCCGGATTTCCCCACAATTGGGTCTTTTGAGCCTGATGGTTCGAACAAAACTTCTTTTTCTTTCGGTGGCATAGTTGGGTAAACTCGACCACTTCTTGTCACCCTACTAACATCTGCAATGTTAACTACTGAAGGTATGGTGGGCAAAGGCACTTCTTTTCCATTTTCCAGCATAGTAGCATTGTACTTGTATGGGATAGCCTTACTAGAATGTAAGGGATAGGTCCTGGCACATTGATTACCAAAGGGGTAACGGTTGGCTTCCTGCTATTGTAAACAATCTCTATACGTCCCACTTCCTTAAAGTGGGGTACTATGACACAAACTTCTTCAGCCTCTTCATATGAAACTTCCTGATCATCACTTTCCAAACAATCTTCAATCATATTGACAGAGGGAGAACCATATGGGGGTAATGGATTCTTCTGTATATTAGGGTCGGAATCCCTAAAAGACAAGATTCCATTTTAATGAGCCTCTGGACATCCATCTTCAAACCGAAACAACTCTCAATATCATGTCCTGGAGCACCCTAATGGTAAGGACAAAACTTGTCAGCCCTATAAGAAGGAGGAGGATTCGCGGGAGGCAAAGGTGGAGCTCTTGTCTGAATGTGACCCTTTTTAATCAAAGCGGGGAATAAGTCAGCATATGTCATTGGGATCGGATCAAAATTTATTTTTCTATACACACGACCTTGATTGCTGGATGGCCGATTCTGCTGAGGGTACTGTGGACTTTGCTGAGGTTGTGGTTGTTGAGCAACGGGGGACTGAGGTTGCTGATAGGGTTGCGGAGACTGTAGTTGATAAGCCGGAGCATTAAACACTAGTGATACCGCTGCAACATGGTGTGGTGGCATGTACCTCTTTCTGAATTGTCCCTTTGGAATGGCATTTACACCTTGCTTTTTTTTCTTCACAAAACTGCTCCCATACCTTTTAGGAGCACTCTCTTCTTTGGCTAATCTTCCTTCGCGAACACCTTCTTCTAAGCGCATTTCCATATTGACCATTTCAGTAAAGTCACTGGGTGCACTGGCTACCATCTTCTTATAAAAGAAAGGACCAAGGGTCTTCAGAAAAATTTTAGTCATTTCCTTCTCTTCTAACGGTGGTGTGACTTGCGCGGCCAACTCACGCCAACGCTGAGCATATTCTTTGAAATTCTCCTTATCTTTCTATGCCATTGCTCTCAACTGATCTCGGTCGGGCGCCATGTCCACATTGTACTTATACTTCTTGACAAAGGCTCCTCCTAGATCATTGAAAGTTCGAGTCTTCGTACTATCCAATCCCATGTACCACTTGAGTGCGGCACCTGTCAAACTGTCTTGGAAGTAGTGAATAAGTAGTTGATCATTATCAGTTTGGGCAGACATCTTCCTGGCGTACATAATAAGATGACTCTGAGGACAAGTATCCCCTTGTACTTTTCAAAATCAGGGACCTTGAATTTCGGTGGGACCTTAACATTTGGAACTAAGCACAGCTCATAAGCACTCTTACCAAACAAGTCCTTTCCACGAAGGGCTCTCAACTCCTTTTGTATTTTAGAAAATTGGTCTTGAAATCCGTCCATCCTCTCTTCCAAACCCACAGTTTCGGTCGGCGACCCATGTAAAATTGGTTCATCCAGAATATACGGAACAGCGTTCACATGTGGAGACGTAGTAGTCATCACAGCAGAAACTACATGAGTAGCTTGAACAGTGGTTGTGACAGGAACCTCGGGAACAGGTGGACGATAACCAGCCGGAGTGAAATAAGGAGGCATCCCCCACGGGAAACCTGGCGGCATGCTGTAGGCTACTTCAGCAATAGTAGACACCACTGGGATTGGTGCTGATACTACTTCGGATATAACAATCCTTGGAACTTCTTGGTTGTTGATCGAGGCTTGATTGGACAAGGCTTCCACTAGACCATTCAACCTCTCCAAACTTTCTTTCAGAACGGCAACTTCATCACGGAGCACTCTGTTCTCTTGTTCTAGTTGATCCATCTTTTGGCGTTGACTAGCTCGAGTGTTGTATCGGTGATTCAGCTTGTCTGCAGAGATGAAGCAAGAGTGAGACCCTGGAATGCAAACGATGTTATGCTTATGCAAAATGCAAATGAGTATGAAACCTCAAGAAACTCAAATTGTCTCGGTATTGTAACGTTGGAGAAAAACTTATTTTATTTTGATAATCGAAGCATTACAAAGCGGAGTACTCTTTTAGGAGTTTATTACATTGAACCAAAAGCAAAAGAGAAACTCGGAGATCTACTTCTTATGCTCCTTCTGTGCGCGAAGCTCTTCTTCTAACTGACTGATACGTTCTTGTAACTCGGCCTTCTCGCTGATGAGTCGATTGACACATTCCTTCCAAGCCATAGCTGCTAGGAGAAGATCATTACTGGTGACAGCTCTTGAATAGGTGTGAAAGGAAAATAAATCCTCTCGCGCCTTCCTCTTCCTTGCAAGTTCTACTTCTAGCATCCTCTGGGATTTCTCTCTCTCTACCTTGAGTGTGAAAAACTTGTTCTTCCAAGCGGCCTTCAGCTTCTGAGCCTCATCCAAGGCAACCTTCAATTGATCTACTTCGCTCACGTTAAACCAATCTGGATCGTGAAAATCCAATACCATAGGTTCATAGAAAGGGAACGGCATCTTGAGGTCGAGAGCTCTTTCTCGCACCCAATGTAGATATTCTTCAGAGACAACACAATTGGGGTATCCTAATGCAGCTTTTCCTTCCTTATTGATGTATCTCCATGCATAAATTATGACGGTCTTTAGGTTTGGGTCTTCTCCTTCCTTGAGAAAGATCCCTTCTACCAGAGTCTGGTCAGGTACTTCAATCATGGGATGCCCAAATTGGAGACGAGGCAGAGCAGGGTTGTAACTTATGCATCCTTCTCTCCCAATGAGTGGTATGTTAGTAAATCCTCAGATGCTATGGATCATACATATACCTCCATAGGTAGGGTCGTATCACACAATGTCGGAGTGAGTAAGGGCCATGACTATCTCGGACCAACGGGGCGATCCTTCCTCTTCCCAAATAGACGGGTGTCGAGTTAGGCGAGCAATGAACCATGAATACAACAGAGCGGTACAACAAACGATATGTCCTCCTCCTTCAACATTCTTCGAGTGAATAGAATAGTATGTGTCAGCGAGCAAGGTGGGAACGGGATTCTTGAGTATGAACAGTTTAATTGCATCTATGTCAACAAAATCATCGACCTTTGGGAACCAGAAGATTCCATAAACCAACAAAGCAAAGGTGGCCTCCATGATAAGGACCTCCTTCCTTTCAGAATGGTAACGGACTTTTTCGATCAAGAAATCAGCTGGGAATCCAAGGACTCCTTCCTTGGTGGTCAAGTGTGCTTGAACATCTGCTAGACTGAGATGAGTAGCGTTTGCAATCTCTTGGTGACTGGGTTCGTCCTCCTGGCCGGTGAATATAGGTCGTGTTGTCACGGGCATCCTTAGGAAATCAGAATACTCTTCCAGAGTCGGCATCAACTGATAATCCGGAAAAGTGAAACAATGGTACAATGGGTCATAAAACTGAACCAAGGTCTCCAACAGCCCTCCTTTCATCTTGAGTTCAAGAAAACGGAAGACTTCTCCATATTCTGCTGCGAAGGCGTAACGGTTCTCGATGAGATCTGCTAGTTCTCTCAAGCTTTCAATGTTAGGACTCTGGAAAGTGTACTCTAATACTTCTCTTTTGAAATCCATGGTTACAATACCTGAGAAATAAAATTGAGTTTCTTGAGTAAAGAAAGAATGCAATGCAAGATGAGTAGGACTTCATGGGATCCCAACTATTTATAAACATTATGGCAAAAGAAAATGTTTTTTATTAATTTTGAAACGGAATACAAATAATTGCTTTTTAAAAGTCCCAAATAAAAGCTAAATAAAAGCTAGTAAAGACACTAAGGAAGTTTCAAATTTTGCTGCTTGAGCTGCTCTTCTAACTGCGTCTTCTCACGGATAAGGTTATCCACAATCAGCTTCCAAATAGTGCATTGTGGGTCGGAGAAAAATAAATCCTCCATGACTTTCCTCTTCTTGCAGGGGAGTAACTCTTCATCCTTCAACTGTAATTGCTTCTGGAGTTCCTCAATCTCTGCAACGGACACTAGATACTTGTTCTTCCATGACTCTAACTCATGTTGCGACTTCTTCAAAGCAACTTCTAACTTCTCGGTTTCGGACATAAAAACATAAGCGGGATCTCTTCTCAGAGGTATAGGATCCTGACGAGAGTAAGGCATCCTCAGCTTGATCGCCCTATTCCTTACCCGCTGGAGATACGGTTCCAAAGACACACAGTTGGGTCTTCCCAAACTATTCCTATCTTTCTTATGCAAATGTTTCCAAGCTTCCACAATCTTTTCTCGGAGTTCTTGATTATCCTCGAAGAAGACACTCTCAACTTGTAGGCTCTTAGGTGGTTCCTTCAACGGATATCCCAACTGTCGGCGGGCTAAAATCGGATTGTAACTGATCCCTCCACCAAAGCTGAGTAACAGTATATTAGCAAAATCTCTACATCCATCAACGATTAGAATTCCATCATACTCACGGCTATACCAATCAATGTCGGCATGAGTCAAAGCCATAATCTTTTCTGACCAACGCTTATCATTAAGGTGCCAAAAGGAAACATATTTGGGCAAGTGGGTAAGGAACCATTTGTATAATAGGGGCACACAACATGTAATCATTCCTCCACCACGAAGGTTTCGGAGGTGTATAGAGTGGTAGGTGTTACCCAATAGAGTCGGCACTGGATTGTTTTTCATGAAGATCTTATTGCGTTAAGGTCAACAAACCCCTCAAAACTTGGAAATAGAAACACCCCATAGACAAGTAAGGCGAAGATTGCCTCGAATGGAGCCTTGTTCGTAAAATCAGTATAAAACGAAGCCTTTTCGAATAAGAAATCTGTAGTCAAACCGAAAGTCCCATTTTTAACAACCATGTTGTCCTTAACATCGGATACCCTGAGATAAAGGGCCTTAGCGATGTCTCTTTCTTCGGGGTCCTTTTCTAAGAAAGGAAAAGGAGATTCTTCTAGAATAGGCAGACCTAACAAAAAGGAGTATTCTTCCAAAGTTGGCAACAACTGATAATCTGGAAAAGTAAAGCAGTGATATATCGGATCATAGAACTGTAATAGAGCGGAAAGTAGGTCTTCATTTGCCTTACGTCTCAACAAAGATAGTAACTTCCCATATTTACCCTTGAACTTCTCTTGGTCTCCAATCAAAGCTCCCAACTCCCTTAGGTCATCCAATTTGGGACTCTTAAAAGTATATTTTAGAGTATTTCGTCTATCCATAATGTCCTACAATGTCCATAAATAAAGGGTAAATCCCATGAAGTCCAATGTAGTATGATGTTATATGAATGCAACAAACACAAGTAAGCACATAAGGGCATACAAAGATAAACAAACAAAGGTCCTAGGTTTGCAACGAGCAAGGAACGAAGGGTATACCCATTCCCAAAGGACAAGGACTAAAGGTGGATGGTACCTTCAGAACAGGGTTCTAAAGAGGTCCCAAAGTCATTAGCCCATCTACCGGATATTATCAACTTCCCAACTAACTCGGGGATTAATAATATTCTCAAGAGAACTTCTTTTGAGTGTAGCATCGCATAGCACTATTTTGGGACTTACTCCCTCATAGCCTCGCACTACGTCCTAATAAAGGCCAAAATGGGGTTGAAGGTAACTACGGTCCTTAGCATCATGGACTCCCATTAAGAATAGTAAAAGTTTTCACGACTAAACTCGTTCAACCGAACTATTTTCAAAAGGGTCTCAACTAAGCGGGATTCTCGAATCAACTTAGTCGGGACTCACTCCCTATAACCCTCATCGAATATATCACCATCCTATCTTAATTTCTCTCAAGTCCGGGTGTAGGACTTTATCTCACCTCTCAAGGATAACAACCCAAAAAGACACAAGAGAAAGTATACAAATAAACAATTAATCAAGTAAGCAGATATATAAAGCGATAAACAAATAAATAAAGCAAGATAGGGAAACCCACTGAGGCCTTCCCCAGTGAAGTCGCCATTTCTGTCGCGGTGAAAATCGGATACCAAACTATTGATTAGTTTGAATCTTTAATTCATTTTGCAACCGAACTTTGATTTGTCCAAAGGAAGGGATAAAGATCGAAATTCCCACAATGCCATGCAAATGCAAGGTTTAGAGAGTTATAGGTTCGGGGGTTGATTAAACTTAGGGAAGGTACTAGCATCCTAAGCTTCTGTGGTACTCTACAGGAACCTCTTGTTTTATGTTTGTTTATCGCTAAGGTTATCTGCTTAAGGTATAAAGGACCTAGGGGTTTATTTCTAAGTATACTCGATAAGATATCGCATCTTATGCCTACATATCCTTACGGGAGTGGAATCAGAGTATATGTAGTTCCCCTAAAGGGTTTGAGGAATTCTTTGACTGTGGTCAAAGTTCCTACGGGTTTAGGGTAGTTGATTTGATTGGGTTTAGGAGAAGAGATGAGTTGTCATTTTAAGGGAGATGTAACCACCACAGATGTAAGAAATTGTATTGTTGTAGGGTGGAGATTCTATCTCGCTTAAGATGATTAGCATCTTTCTCTAATATGTTTGAAAAAAATTGTATTGTGTTGATTGTTTGTTTGTCTAAGTTGTAAAGATAAAGGTCCTTCCTATGGGGTAGGTCCTAAACTTAAGCGGTCAACTTGAATGGGATCAAGGATCGTGTGGGGAGAATGATGCAAATGTGAATGCATACGCACGATTATTGAGATCATGCGCAGATTCTTCCTTTGGACGGATGCGATGCGATAAGGTAAATGCGAAATATTAAATTACAGAAGATAAATTGCGGAAGGTAAACTATACACACGCATGAAAGCGCTAAGGTGTAGGTGCAAGTGTCGTGAATGTGAGTGTGCACGATTGATTTTTTAGGTGGCGTTAATTGATTTTAAGCGGATCGATTTATGAGAAAAATTGAATTGATTTTAGGAAGAGGTTGTTTTTATGACAAATTATTATATTTATTATTAGCGAAATTAGATTAAATTATATTAGATGGAAATAATTTTATAGATAAGTAAGGTGGAGTTCTATAAAGGTTATACCATAGGATTAATTAGGGTGAGGTTAATTTGTTTTAGTAAAAAGTTTGAATCTATGATTGAATTTGAATGGAAAAGGATTTAAATAGATAGGTTTTGCAAAATATTTATTAAACAAAAAAAGGATTTTAATTGGTTATATAAAAAAAGACAAAGTTAACTCAGATAAACAAAGGAGGTTTACTATTTATTTAAAGTTATTTTTAAGTACTAAATGGATTATTAGGCTTATTTAAATAAAAAGGGTGATTAAAAGGATTTAATAAAAAAAGGATTAATTTAATTTTAAAAAGAAAGTTGATTAAAATTTGGTTATAGGTAAGTTAATTAAAATAGAAAACGGTTGATGATTATATTATGGGTTAATTAATTAATTAGTGGGTAAATGGATAGCTAATTAGGTAGGTTAGGGAAGCGAATGGGTGTGCATGTGGGTGATCTGCGAAGTGTATCGTGTGTGTGTGGTAATTACATCAAAGGAAAACATTGAGCGAACGAATGCAACCCTAGCCCCCAAATCGGAGAAACCCCAATCCCCCTTCATTCATCTTCTTCCTCTCGATCTCACCCTCTCTTGTTTCTATCTGATTCGTCCTTCTTTCTCTCTACCGCTTCGTTCTCACTTCTCCTTCCATTATTTCCTTCGTTTTGTACCTGAAACACAAAACAAAACATCAAAAGTTCGATGGTTTTAACATGAATCAAAGAGTTACCGAAAGTCGGAGACGGCGGGGGATTCTGGATGGCAAAGCGGAAGCTCCAATGACTTTGACGGCAGAAGAGATAAGTTTCTTTCTTCGATCTCTAGGTTTTTTGGATTTAGGGTTTTTTTGTGATGATTACCGATTCTCCTCTTCGTATCAAATCCCTCCCTCTTATATAGACTGTACTGATATCTTTTTGTGTTAAAGTCTGATTAAGCTGCTTTAAATGCCTGATTTGGACCTTCTGTTTTGGTCTGGATCAAATTGAAACTTTCCCTTCTCGTTTCAACGAAAATCTCATCTCTGATTTGTGCATGTTAATTTCGTTAAATGTTCAAAGTTTTGGATTTGGATATTCTTTGAATCTTTGTGGAATATTCTCTGATTTTGCTAATTTCGGATTTGTGTTTGTAGGTGTGAATAGCGGTGGATTTGGGCCAAAGAAGAACTAGCGGCCCAGACAGAATTCGTTTGTTGGGGAGGAGGGACTTCCAGAGGAGCGAAGTTAGCGGTGAAGAGAGCAGCAGCTGCCAGTATTCGCAGGGTACATTCTTTCCAGTTCAATCTCTATTGGTTTTGTTTGATTCAACGTGCTTCTAAACATCTTTCTCTTTTTCATGTGTATGATGATATTTGGAGTAACTCAGATCATACGTTGTTGTTCTCGTCTAAACCCAGGCGCAATGTGGCAACAAGTCAGAACACTTTTAAGAAGCAATGTTAGGTTTCCTTATCATAATGCCCATCTGCTCATGACCAAACTAGCATGCTCTTCAATAGCATCAGTAAGGCCAGTAATCCTAAGGGCATTGGAAGGAGAGGATATTTCTTGTAACGCATATCGATATAGGTATTGTTTCCTTCAATTATCAGTTTTTTACATCATGCTTGGTCTTGTTATTTATTTCAATAGTTGAAGACTAACAGACAACAATTTTGCTCTAGGTGGAGGAAGCGTGTGACGGGAGCTGCGTTGAGTTTGAGCTTCTGACATTGCACTGGAGCTTCTTGGTGCCATTTAAGCGACCACTCTTGTTGTCCATCGTATGGAATTTTATTGTTTATATCATGAAGCAAAAGTATAATAACTGAAGTCGAATGTCTTAACGATATGATTGTCTGTACAGGTTTGGAGGCTTGACGACTTGTTTGTAATCTTTGTGAAGAGAGTGAGATTGGTGTTGAATGACTCAACGCCTGGGCCATAGTCACCTTCCATTTACCACTCTGTTTTGGCAGAAACCTTTGGCATGATAACGGGGGCGTGACAGTCTGTATACCGGAGCAAGCTTTGAGAAGGAATCAAGGGAGAGATTTGCTTTGCCTTCTTGAGCGATGACGACCTTGGTAATCCCTAAAATACTTTTGTACGTGTAATATGCCATGAAGGGTATGATCTCTAGTGTCTTCAAGCACGCCAATCTTCCTGTTGTGTAACAATTAGAACTGATTCTCCACTTTCTCCTCACAGGTTAAGTAGGTGGAATGGAAATGAAAACTGCAGCATCTTCAACAAGGATGGATGCTTTTACAGAGGTAGTTCACTGCTGTCAGCAATCACAACCTTGTTCTTGGGAGTTCCACTTTGACTTCCTTCGGCTTCGACCTTGTAAACAACATTCGTTCCTGAAAGCACCTTTCCAAAACAACATGTTTCCCATCCAACCAGCTAGCTGTCACAGTTGTAATGGAAAAAAAATGTGAACCATTGGTATCAGGACCAGCATTTGCCATGGATAAAAATCCTGGTCCGGTATGCTTTAGCTTGAAGTTCTCATCGGCAAACTTCTCTCCGTAAATTGATTCTCTGCTCATACCATTGTCGTGTGTAAAATCAACCTCCTTGGATCATAAAGCTAGGTATAATCCTATGGAATGAGCTACCTTTGTAATGAAGAGGCTTTCCACTTTTACCAACTCCTTTTTCCCCTGTGCAAAGAGCCTGGAAGTTTTCTGCAGTTTTTGGAACTGTCTTCAAAAAGTCCAATTACAGTACGACCTGCAGCCTTTCCATCAATCTCGACATCAAAGAAAACCTTCTAAATCACTTCCTTCAAATCTTCCTTCGGTTTCTTTGCTTGGATAAGAGATAGAGTAGCAAAGAGACAAAGTGCACAGAGAAGCGACAACGTCGTTTTTGCCATCGGTTGGTTGATTTGTTACATGATCTCACTCTTCGGTGCTAGACTGACTCGGTGAGTGCGTAGCTCTGAATATTCTTGAGGTGGCTCAGATGTTTGGCTTGTATTAACTCTTCTTATTTTCTTTTTATATGCAGTAAACTGGTTTGGACGGGGTCATCTTTACCCTCAATACATGTTGATAAAAGTAAGATAACCAACGTCTTTTCGTCATCCACGTGTAATTAATTCAGTGTTTGTTCTTTGTGCAGGGATGAGCTTGTGACTTGCTTTAGTGATCTATTTGCAGCAGCTGCTAACGTTGATTCTGCTGCAGGTTGGATGGTGGTACTTGCTAGTAAGTTGTGGCTGAAGCTCAAATTAAACGGTTCAATGGAGACAGTTGGGACCAACACACAAATCAGCCATGTCGCCTGTTCTTAAAATGTCCTGCATTAGTTTTGTACTTAGGCGTTACTTTAGTTGTAGCTATTGTCATTGCGATTTCGTCTTGTATGAAGCCAAATACCTGTTGTAAACAACCGTTTATGAATGTACCAAGGATTGTAACATTAAACAGTTGTATTGAATTTACTGTCGTAATTTCTTGAGATGAAATCCAATATCCTTATGTTTCCTTTTCAAATGATATGGCATCCTTTTTATAATAAGTGTATGACATACCCTTATTAATTCTCTTGCCTCAACAAAACCGTTGTCCACCCAACATCCTCTACCTTATATTGGATACTTCCCCGGAGTACGATATGCCAAGCCTCATGCTTATAATAACACAGCGAATAAAGTCGTGAACCTTTAGATAGATTTCGAATTGCATACCCTTTGAAGGATTATATGAAATGAAGTTCGGAACGAGCTTGGATTTGTAAGGGCCTAAGCCTTGAAATTATGGCGAACTTTCAATTATGGTACTTGGGAAAATGACCTTTGGACTTAGCATCAAACCTTGTAAATCTTGAATAAATATCCAACTTGTGAGAGTACTTAGGAACCGACTTGAATTTAATAACCCCACAATGATTGAATTGAAATTGAGGAGTCCTTACAATCAGACATTTTAGTTTTAACAACTTTACCATCCGAAATGAACCAAATAAATTCGAGAAGCCACAAGTCAAGCTTGAATACCACGAAGGGACACCACCAACCAAATGACACCACCTGGTCCACCTGAAACTAATCTTGATTTGAGGAGATAAAGTCTGGTAGTCTATCTAGGACGTCTTTCAAGAATGACCCAAGAGGAGGGAGACCTTGAAAATACTTTGAATGGGAGAATGAGCAAACTATGCTCGAAATTATTGCACCTGCATAGCCTGATTAGTCGCACATAAAAGTGACAAGATAAAACGTAAGAAAACGTATAGGGAAGGTGGAATCTTAAGGTCAAAAATTAGGGTGCGACAGAGGCTACTGCCCCACACTTTTTTCCTCCCTCACTTTCATTCTAATTGTGCATTACATGTTTGCATAATTGGATCTTTCTTATTTCATGCTTCCTTCTTCTTCTTCTTCTTTCTTCTTTGCCATGTTCCCTTAGGACCTATAATCTTCCTTGTTCAAGGTTGATTATGATAGACCTTAGGTTTGAATCCATGCATGATAAACATTAGGTAGCATTCCCTTTCATCCCAATCATAGGTACACTTTATATGAGAACATTAGGTTGAGTCTTAGTCTCCCTTTAGAGTGTCTCTCTCTTCTCATCTTCAAACATCTTCAAAACACTTAATAAAGGTTAAGGATTGTTGTACGTTACAAGCCTTAAGTACTTGGAAAATGGTGATTGGGGGGCTTCCTCTCAATTGCTTAGAGTGTTTAGTGTACGTCCTTAGGACGATATGCAACGCATTCGCTCCTAAGTCATAGTCTTTAGTGCAACATGAATTACAAACAATAATCAATGCACTTCTTCTCTAAAAAACAAAAAAAAAAACTTCAAATCTTTTTATCCTTCGAGATCCTAATTTGGAAAACCTTTTTCATAAGGAGAGTTTTGTTAACTCTTGGTTCTACCGCAAACAGGTAACGCCTAAGTCTCCAATGGTCGAGCTGCATACACCTAACATCTAGAACTAAGTTTTAACCCTACTCGGGCCTAAAACATTTTGAACCAACCTGTGGTCTTGTTAGCCCGAACTACGTTTGCTCTGATTTCTCGTACTAGATGAGAATACGTAGGCACGAGACGGCGATGTCTCGGCGAGCAACCTTCCCCCACTTTCACCCGTAGTTAGCCCAACTACGTTGACTCTGACTTTCCCATTGCACGAGGGAATAGTAGGCATAGAGTGGCGATGCTCTATCGAGTCTCTTTTCTTTTCTTTTGTTCCTGTGAGCCATAGCTTAGATAGTAAACACCCTTCTTAGATAGACAACAAAGCGTGGATCCCGTCGAGTATGACAGACGTGAGGGGTGTTAATACCTTCCCCTTGCGTAACCGACTCCCGAACCTGAGACATGGTTGCGATGACCTGTCTTTTCCCTTATCGTTAGGTTTTCTATTATCGTTTCCTTTCCCTCTTTTGGGATAAATAACGAACGGTGGCGACTCTTCTGTCCTTGTCGGCCCCTTTTCGCAGCGATGCGACAGCTGGCGACTCTGTTGTCCTTGCCGACCCCTCTTCGCAGCGATGCGACAGCTGGCGACTCTGCTGTCCTTGTCGACCCCTCTTCGCAGCGATGCGACAAAGACCAACTAGAGCAAGATTGCTACACGGCCCAAATGATAGTATATCACAACCCAACAAATCAAATTGAGATCAACCCCGAGATCGAATGCGTTGCAGCCGTCAACTTAAAACCTTGAGTAAAAGAAACTAAAGTAAATGGAACCTCTTGGAGTCAAAACTGGGGCATGGCCAAAAATCTCTTAATAGGTTTTGAAGATGTCAAAAAACAAAAACGGGCCCCAACAAAAATAGAAAATCTAGGACCAAAATGAATCAATCAGCTGGTCATGTCCTGAGGTATTCGTAAGAATGAGCACTATCTCCACCTGCATCTGCACAAACTGGTCAATCATAATAAAAACACACGCAAGATATTGCGACCTAATGATGTTATGCTATGTGATGCACAAAAGGAGATGAGATCTTAGGGTCGAAAATTAGAGCGTGACACTGAGAGAGGAAGATCTATCAAGTGATTTTGTAAGCAGTATATTATCTGGTGATGGAAGGTAACTGACATGGCTTCTAGCACTTGGTCAGATCCGGTGATCTGGATCTATACTTTTAGTCTTGTGGATAAAGTATTATCATTAAGACTCACGTTATAGTTTGGAAAGATGGTGAGGACAACACTTCCTGCATGAAGTGTAGTTAGAACAATTCATATCACAACATTTTCATAATGAAGGTAGCTGGAGTCCAGTAGAGCTATTTTGCAAAAGACAGGTTGGTTCTTCCTTCCATGAAGAGAAATGACGAGTCTGACAGTCGCAAAGTGTAAGGTTGTATATCCTTCAGTCTTCTAGTGGTTTATGAGATATTGGGGAATCTCCAAATCTACGTACTGCTCCTGGTTTGTAGCTCTTAGGCTACATTGGTCTAGTCTAGATGATTGGACGTATTCTTTCATATGAGTGCGGTTTGTAGATATAAGATTTCAAATGGATCTGGTAACACTTCTTTACCTTTTGAAAATGTTATACGGACTTAACAAAGGGGTATTATTTCAGAAATTTAACCATCTTCTGGAACATGAGAGTACTCAATAGAGTTTTTTATTTTATGAGAATTAGTCTTTTTACATAGTTGAGGAAGTGATAAAGAAGTAGTAGTAATAGGTTGATCGTTTGGTTCAGGTGTTTCCATGTTTAAGTGATTTTCTCCCTTACTCACTCTCTTTATTATATTTATACCATATGCACCTCTTCTTTCTGTACATGCTCTGATACCACACATAAAGGTTTAATTTTTACATGTACATATTTGTTATCTAATATGCCTTGATGAGATGATTATCTTTCTAAAAGAGAATTTTAAAGAAACCAAAAACAAATTAATTGTTAAGAATGAAAATTTAATAAGAATTTAAACTCTTTATGTTATTAATTATCTTTAATATTTTTGAGAAAAATCTTAAGCAACGCTCAAATTGACCTCAAAAATAATGAATTACATACGCATGAGTTACTGAACCATGATGAAACGCTCAAGATATTTGAATTGCTTACCACTTAATACACCGATTTGGTGTATGGAGTTCCATTTAATTTGTACAAATTAAAAAATATATGTATAAGAAAATCGTAAAAAAATGTGTAAGAAATTCAAATAATTACCTTTATATTAGATGGATGTAAATCATTATTATAAAAACATAGTGGAGTATAATTAATTTTAAAATAATGCATACAGTAATTACATTTAATTTGGATTTTTATCCATTATCAATGTGAATAATTTTCACTGTTAGATCACAAGAAACATTTGATTTTTTATTATACATAAATAATTATTTGTAATGAGCTAATAATTCAAAAAAAATTTACAATTACTGACCATACGAATTACACATAAAAATGAATGATGTTAAATTATTCTAAAGCTATGTAGGTAGTTAATTCAAAAAAATGAATGATGTAAAATGAATGATGTTAAATTATTCTAAAGCGATGTAGGTAGTTAATTCAAAAGTATATACATGGTTTTTCAAATACTTTTATTTATAATTTTAATATGGGGATAGTAGTAGTATTACCTTTCCAATTTGATGTAACAGTAGTATTTAATCAAGCATCTTTCAATTAAAAGATGATAGCTGAACATCAGAACATGAACAAACCCTAATCAATAATAATTTGAATCATGCTGCTATTGTAAAGATATATGAGAAAATAATTCTTCAAGCTGATTTTTCTTTATCACGATACCGTGTTTCTGGGTGAATACTGCATCTTTGACTGAACTGGTTTTAATATCTGCGATGGCATCTGAACCGGATATGTTAAAGTATTCATTCAGGTTGTGCTCGGCTCCATCTGCATAGATGAAGATACTGTTGTGAGAATAAAACTTCAATAACATCAAACATCATGGCTCATCCTGTTAATATAGCAATGTTCTCTCTCTCTAAATAAACATATAATCACACAATTTTACCTTTACATATGTATTGGAGCTTAAAAATAAACAACAGATTAACAGCGGTGTGAAGCTCTATACGAAGTTCCAAGTAAGGAAATGCAAGAAATATACAAGATGAAGAATCTGAGAATTTGAGGGATGACAAAGATGAGAGGAAGGAAAAGAAAATAGATAAGGAGTAACCCCCATTTTATACACACTCCCAACTGACCAAGAATATCAAAAGCCCCAACAGGGGAAGCCAATGAGGTCCTCAAACCCTTACAAATCCTAAGGCGTGAAGAGTAAGTGGCGTCAATTACTCAAGCTCCAAAATGTCAGAGGATTTTGTAAACTCTATCATCTAACGATCTCTAAGTACCGGTCATGTCTATGTGTCTGTTGAGGGACGCCTCATGACCATGAAGCCAATGACAAGGCCTAATTTGACCAAGTCAACTAAGGCCCAATCTGCATGGTATTTGGATCATACAAATTTGCATGGTATTGGAACACCCAATTTAGGAAGGAAAGTGAACCAGAGGATGGACGTGCCCTAAAGGCACACCTGATCAGGGCTTACCAAACCTTAGAGGTTGTCAGATGACAGAGTTTACATGATCCTCTGACATCTGTCCTATGAGACATGTTCTTAAAAAAGGTTCTACGTCCTTTAAACCCTAGACTACTACTATAAAGTCTAACGAATGATTCAAACTCAATTATACACTTCTAAACTTCTAAACCTTTATACTCACGGCTTCTACTGACTTGATCGTCTGAGTATTTGCAGGTACACCTCCTGCTGCCGGATTCAGTAGACAACGACCGTCGTCTAGAAGTCCATTGTGTCATCACCATCATAGCCACGTGAAGAAAAGATCCAACCAAATCATTTACTAAGTAATGTTGTATTGAAAAAGATCACTCATTTTGGAACAAATCTTATTTTACAAATGAGTTGAGTTATTTTGGGACAGTAACTTTCTCCATTCACACGTATCGTTCTATCACAACATATGACATAATGATTTGTTTATTAAAAAAAACAAGTTCATTGTTTCACAATAATAGTTTCAAAGTCATTACCTTGAGCAACTATGGGTTCATGTGTAGGAGGCTCTTCAATCCAGTGTCCATCAGAACCTTTCATGTGTCTTCTATCAGATGCAAAACAACTAAGGAAGATTGGAGCATGCACAATTCTGAATAATCTGTCATCAAAAGAATCATTTCATACATAACAATAATTGAATATTTACTTCTAATTGGTTATTTCATATTTGGAAAGACATTTTCTATAAACATTGGATTTGATTTCCTCAATAATATCTTATATGATGCCATGTTATTGGGCTTATTTGTTGCTGGTTGGTGCTTAATGACATTTTGTTAATGTCCTTAGTTACTCATCAAAGCATAACTCATTAAAGCTAATTGACTATTTATCTTTATGCCTCTTTTATACTCGGGACGAAAATTTTTCCATCCATTCATTTTCACAGCAATGAATGGTTTCCCATCCACAGTCTTCCCTACATTATCATGACCACATATATGACATACTTGAGAGCACCCAATATTGTCATTGGCTTTCTTTGAGTAATTAGAAAGGACATTTAAAACAATGTCTCTAAGCATCAATCAACAACAAATAAACCCGATAACATATATAACATTTGATTGTGGAAATCAAATCATCAAATTCAATGCTTATAGATATCTCCCCTATTTATCTTCCTAATTTGAAACTATGCGCATGATGTGTAAGGCACGTGCAAAAACTAATGGGAAGTAAGTAATCATTATCCCTTCAATTTCGGGATTGATATGAGCAAAGTTCTGTATAAGAAAGGTAACTAGGAGATTCTATAAACAATGGATTTGATGATATGATTTCATCAATCATATGTTTTATGATAAAGATGCAAAAGACTATGGCAAAATATGATTCAATAATTAAGGAATGTGTGACACGTGGTTTGAAATCAAGTGTTGAAATTTTATTGAATGTGAAGAACTTTTAAAGAGGCTTTCCCTATTAAAAATGTTGAAGGGTTGAATAGTTATGTGAAGGAGGATTTCTTATATAAAAACAAAGTAACATTGTAATAATATATATGAAAAATATTAACTTTGCTTGGAAGTTAATTGACCATTTTCTATTGAGTCTCATGAGATAATCTATCCTTTTGCTTCAAGGATATTTTCTCAATTAATAGGAAATTCTATTGCTATAGTCTATAGACCAACTCTAGTCACTAGGCAAAAACAAAGCGCAAAAATCTTAATCAACTCTAAGAATGAACTAGGGAGGAAGTCTTGTTGGTTATGTTTAGATCACACTAGAGTTCAGTGTTATTAATAGCAGATCGCGGATCTCCAGAAATCCAATGTAAAATATAGTATTTAATTGATTCTAGGAAGTCCTGCAATTATTGGAGATAGGGAAAAGGTGGAGGTGCTAATGATGGCGCCAATGACTTAAATTATGATTTGAAAAATCAAAACTAAAAGTTAAAGGAGGTCATTGAATTAGCTTCCTAAATGATAGTCTTCTCCTTCTATCCTTCCCTTTCAAAAGTCCTCTTTCTCCTTCAATTTCGAGCCTCTAAATGATATTTGTTATGTTTTCAATATCATATCTCTAGAGAGTTGTCGGCAACCTGATCTAAGATTGCAGTTGGCAAAGAAAGGCATGTCCATAATCTTCCAAACTCGCTTGATGTTATTCGATCTTGTTTTAATTTCAGATGATGGCTATTTTAGACTATTAACCAAAGAAAATATTTGAAAACAAAATGGTAGAAAACAAATATAGAGCATTACCTATCATAATCAGAAAAAAGTTGAAAGGAAGGGCGAATAGTTTCAGACACATATGAAGCTAGAGGTGAGGGAAAAGGAAGCTTTGAATCTAAGTCCCAAACTAGTGGTTTGTCACCTGCTTGATTAATCTGCCAATTACAAGAGTATGACGAAAATGATCCATATTGTAAGTATCACAAAAAAAACAAAAAGGTTTCAAAACCTAGTTAACAAAACTATCCATAAAGTGCCTCAACTCATTCAAATGAAATATGTTTTGGGCTGTTCGCAACGCCTATACCGGAAGGCCCAGGAGCAGCATCAAGCGAAAGAGTGTGTGGAGTAGGCGGTCCCTCATTCTACCAAGGACAGACGATTACACCCTCCAGACACGTCAATGGCCAACCGCACAACGCGCCTCATCTCACGCGGACGGACGGTTTTAACTGTTCACACTATATAAGGAGGAAAGCACGTCATTTCAAGTATTCAAATTCATTCTCACTCTCACGTTACTCTTTATTCTATCAATGACTTGTCCGTTGGAGTCCTAATCTTGTAGGTCAGCCCCCTCTCCAGTCTCCACCGCATCGGAAACACACATCCACCACGGCAAGACATTACCTCTTCATTTAACGGATCATTATGAACCGAAGAAAACACATATTTGACAATACCTGAATGCAAATGACATGGTAATCCCAGAGAACAGCCCCATCTGCTCTGTTGCTAGCTTTTTGATTCCAAAGTGGGATCTACAAAAATTAAGACAAATACTTAAAATGAGAACTCTTCAATCCAAATATATGGTTGCGGTTCAATAAAAAGATCAATTATATTTTGTGTGATAGAAATGACATGCCTGCTTCTTTTCATTGGAGATGAAAAGCACAAAAAGATCAGATCCTTCGGAATTTGATATTCCATCATTGCACAACTTCTTGCAAAGCAAGTAGACATTCTCCTCACTATAAATAAATAGAAAACGGGGAAAAACCATAAAAGTCCATATTGTATAACAATATACAAGAATTGAAAAGAAAACATAAATTGACTTAATAGGATGAAACACGCATAATGAGAAGATAAAAGCAATGGTTAGAAGCGAGGGAGAGAGTATTACCAATAAAAAGGAGTATGGTGGAAGTGAGAAACATCAATGGTGGTTGGCGTTGCCATGGATCCTTTTCTTCAACACTGTGCAGGCAGCAGCTACTTTTAGAGAAAAGATATTTTGACAACTTTTTTACACTTACACCTTAAGTTGTATACATTCTGACATTCTAATTTACTTTTTTAATAATTTATTTGAACTACGCGTACGGACATTAAGAATATTTTTTAATAATTAATGAAATTGATTAATTCAATATATAAGATTGATTAATAAAATTATGAAGTTGGTTAATCACACATTTTATATCAATGTTATTTAATTTAAAAATTAAAAATATTAAAATAATAATTTTTTTATTTTTTATTTTTTTAAAAAATATTATTATAATATTTCACTTTTCATCATATAGATGAACAGTAAAATACGGTATAGTTGTATGATTTTATTGTAGGAATAGCACTTTTGTAAATCAAATATTAGATCAAACAAATTAACAAAGACCTACATCTAATCTATTTAGGATAGATCAGATTTTTTTTAAAATAGAAAATGCGTAGGTTTTTATATAAATCTATTTAGTTAAAAATACTAGGTCACAAATCCTAAAAAAATCTTTTAAACATAATAGGTCGGTCTATTTAAATAAATATGAATAATTTTATTATTATTATATTTATTTTATATTTTGAATTAAAATACGAAAATAAAGTTTAATCATCTTGAAGAACTTATGAAAATAAGTTGAATAAAAAATCTTATGAACAATGCCATAAGTTGTTGTTACAAGTTGTTTTCCTAAATTCTCTCAAACAAATAGTATCACAAAACTTATGATAATAGGTAAACTCGAATGAGTCAATGAAAACAAACATTTAATCTCATTGATGTTTAAATTTGTTAGTTTATTTAACATTAGTTGAATTGCTTATTTACAAATGTTAAAATGAAGTAGACTTTTAAATATCCTAGTATGCTAATCAGACTTTTGGAAAGACTATACTTAAGCCTAAAAATAAGAGGGATTTTCTATGGCACCCTATGGTGTTGAAAAACACCCTATGAAAAGCCCCTCGGATTCTGGAGATGCATCTGCAGCCACACCATGCACCAACATTATGACACACTAAATGAGTGTCACCCTAGATTAATACTAAAAGTTATTCTGAAGATGTATCTCCGAGTATTTTCAACAAATATATACATAGTTGATCAGTCCAGTGGACATTCCAATGATGCATATCTGGAGGTTTGATGCGGAATTTTGAAATTTCTATCAACTTTGCATGTTTGATATTTCTGAAGATGCATCTCCGGAATAATTTGATAAAACACTGAACTACATTATCACACAATCGTACTTGCTTTCCACTCCAAACTCTTACTAAAAATCCTTCCATTCTCAATCCACATTTTCACTCTAAATATTCAATCTTGTGTTTCAATCAAAGGGAGTAAAAGAAGTTGGAATTCCAAGTAAAGATCATTTATATCAAGCCTCATTGCTCACATTAATCTTGTTTTCAGTCTGAAAAACGTGCATTTATTCAAGAGAAACATTTTCTGAGTGTATGAAGTTATTTGAAGATGCATCTCTGGTATCTGTTTGTGTTTATTTTTTCAGCTCTGTTTACAGAATTTGCACTTATTGAGTGTTCTTTTTGTAACTGTTTTTATTAGATATGGTGCACCCCAATATTTTTTCTCAAACATGTTGTATCTACAAATGCCAAAGGTATTATTGTGAATGTGGTAGATGTTGGCAACTAATTTAAAAATGAGCAAGAGTTTGATTTTCGTGATCACATGCTTCAATGAATTTGTACAGAGGCCTCTAAACTAGGATTTATTATGGCAATCGGAAGGTCTGATAATGGTTTGGATAGAAGATGTGCATTTGTGGCAATGACATGCGAAAAAAGTGGGAAATATAGACCTCTTATCCAGAATTTTAATCCAGATGACACTGGTGTCGCTACTGCGAAAATCGGCGCCGGCTATGACAGAAAAGTCGCCACCGTGCGTTATTTATCTCACAGGAGGGAAAGGAAACGCTCAGAGTAAACCTAACGCAAAGAGGGAAAGGAATGGTCGTCGCAACCAAATCCTGGATTCGGGAGTCGGTTACGCAAGGGGAAGGTATTAGCACCCCTCACGTCCGTCGTACTCGACGGGATCCACGCTTGTTTTTTATCTAAGAGTGTGTTATTCTATCTACTCTAAAGGTATGGTCTAAAAAGAAAAGAAAGTGACTTGGCAAAGTATCGCACTTTATGCCTACGTATTCCCGTCTGGAACGAGAAATCAGAGTTAACGTAGTTCGCCTAACTACGGGTTATGGGGGAAGGTTGCTCGCCGAGATATCGCATCTCGTGCCTACGTACTTTCATACGGCATGAAAGATCAGAGCAAACGTAGTTCGGGCTACGGAAGACACCAGCTTGTCTGACAGTTTTTTATCTCCTTCTGAAAAGGGTTTTCCTGATTAAAGGTCCAAGAGGACAAAAATAGAGTTTGAATGTTTGTTTGAGTTTTTTACGAAAGAACTGTTTTTTAGGATGTTTGCAATCTCAGTCGCACTAGAGACTATGACCCGGGAGTGAACGCTTCGTATGTCACCCAAAGGGTACCACACTAACATCCAGATTACTAGAGAGAGACCCTCCACCAACCTTTTCCCAGATAGCTTAATGCTCGTAACGCACGACTTCAATTAACCTTATTACTGTGTTTTTGAATTTGTTTTGAGAGGAGGAGAGAGACACCCTAAAAATATGGGTGAAAGGGAATCTACCTACAGTTATCATGCATGGGTCAAAACCTAATGTCTGTCATAATTCCCTCTTGCACAGAGGAAATCAGAGATCCTAGGGGAAACAGCAAAAGAAAGCAAGCAATAAACAGTAAACAGTAAGAATGCATGCTATGCAACAGTACCAGAGAGGCAAGGGAGAAAACAACAGGCAAGAGGAGACAAGTTCCACCTCAAACCTAGAGGTAATCAACACAAGCAAACAGACAATACAGAGAAAGACAAAAGATACAGAGGAGGCAACTCAAGCAGCAGCAACAAACTCCTACAGTAGACAACAACAGTAAGCTCTAAACATCACAGTTGAAAAAGACAGCAAAGTTGACAACAAGACTTCATCTTCAAGCTAGCTTCTATCTCAAGCTTCTCCAATTTCATCTTCAAGCTCTATCAAGCACACTCCAAGCAGAGGAACAATCACCAAGATCAAGGTTGAAATGTTGAAAACTTAATGAAAACCAAAGGAAATCATCAAGTACCAACATTAAAATGGAAAGGTATCCTCAAAGTTCTACTCAACTATGGGCATACCACACATCCCTCCAAAGTAGAGATGGAGTTTCCCTAGGAGGACTTCATGTCATTGGATGGAATAGAAGCACACAATGCATTCTATGTTTGATGAAGAAATCAAAACTAGCTCTAATGGCTCTTCCTAAAACCCTAATTTCCTAAGCTCCTAAGACAACCCCTAAAGGAAAAGGAAACTTAAACTCCAAGCTCCAATCCTCAAGCCATAGCATCTATACCAAGTCCAAAAGACCTCCCAAAAAGGATTCCAAGCCAAGCAAGCTCCAAAGTCACCAACCAAGCCAAACAAGCAAAGGCACTCAAGAGAGAACAATATAAACACAAGCAACTTGCAAAATTCAACAAAAATAGCAAACAAAATCATAAAATTCTAATTAAATTCCTAGGGAAACATACATGTTTGAACAACCTAGGGTTAAAATATTGAAGCCTAATTCAACTTCTATGTTATCTAAACAATCCCTAAAGTGAAATAGGTCAAGGGAATCCACAAGTTTGGGAAGGTTCTAATCTCAACACCTAAAACAGAACCTAAAGTTATTCTAAAAATCCACCAAAAATTCTAAGGGAACATACATGTCTACCCTAACACATACTAAAAAATCAAAGCCAAACTCATCACCAATTGGAAGCACAAAATTCAACAAAACAGATGGTCAAATATGCAAATATTAAAGAATTAACAAAAATGAGAAAAAACAAATTAAATTGAAAAATGCATGAAAATGCAATTTATTGATTTTAGAAAATCACAAATTCTCTTAAGATCATGGAGATATTTTTGGATTATTTTTTTGATCAAAAATGAATTTTATATGATTTTTAGAATGAAAGTGAATTAAGATAAAATCAAAATCAATTAAACTAAATAAAATGCAAGAAAAAACAAGGAACGTAGGATCAAGAGACCAAGTCCTCTCATCTGAGGCTCCAGAACGCGCCACATAAGCTGCCAACTCAGTTAAATGAAATGCAGCGTATTGTGCAGTCAAAGTCAGCAGAAAATCCAACACATCGTGGCCATCAGATTGATATACAAAGTCATACTTCCACTCAGATCCAATGACTCATCATCATCGTCTTCATTTAAACTCAGTTGAGAGGGAAAATCCTCAGGCGGTGGTCTGGCAGTCCAACCACCGCCTTCTCTGGCGAGCCAAGGTTGCAGGTCAAGGAAAACACTCAAACTTAACATCATTCTTTCCAGAATTTCACAAGGATTCCAAATATGGCCTTCATTTCCTCTAAATCAAGCTAGGTTTTAAAATTCGATCCAAAGTTCAAAGTGCACCTCAATTCTGATCCTCATTGTTGCACCCTAAAATTTGCTCAACCTTATTCACTTGGTTTATGTTTCAATTGCATTAGCATTTGCATATAGAGTCATGTACATAGCCTAACCATCTGCATAGCATAGCATAGAAAATCATCCAACAGGGACCAATCATTATTCTCATCTCTATGAGCCTATCAAGAGGCTATTATTCAAATTCAATCTCCTTCAAGTCATCAGAAAGAATTCGAAAGCTGGGAAGTCAATGGATCAAGCAGTGCATCCATCTCCTATCTGAGGGTATCTGAAGACCATCAAAGAAGTTGTGAGTTGTAGGATGAGCATGGAGAGTATATAGACATCATAGAGGACTTAGAAAGTCATTTGAAGAAGGAGACAAGTCATTGATATGATCACAAGAGTTGCAGTTGAAGACAGTCAACTAGGGTTCCATTTGGGTCAACTCTAAGTCAATTGATTGATTGAAGGGCATTAAGGTCTATTGTGTGAAGGCAAAGTATCTACCAACACAAGCGTGCCTCTGGTTTTTGATGATGACAACTTGCTAAGAGATATCCTTCTTTCGTTTAAATCATTCACGCTACTTATGATTCAATTTTTACAATGTCGTAATGCACAAAAAGCTGTAGAAATTTATGTTTTTGCAGATTTTTGAACCATGAGCCGACCATACCGTCAGCACACAGTTTCATTCAGTTCACACGGGTCAGCGCATGGAACCATGCGTCGACCGCTAACTTGGCGCATGCAGGTTTAAGAATCAGACGGCTCAGCGCATGAAGATCATGCGTCGACCGCTGACTCGGCGCATGACAGTTTGAGTGTCACACGGCTCAGCGCACGCCGACCCTATGGTCGACCGTTCGCGCGCAGAAACAGAAATTCTGCTATGTTTCATTGATCTGTCAACTGTCTGTTTTGTATATTACTATAAATAGCTGTCTTTTCAATTTTAACAACGAACATTTTTGAAAGCATTGTGAGAAAGTGTTCAGGTCAAGAAACGTGAAAGAGGTGCATCAGTGTTCTTCATCTTCATCGTTCAATCAACTCACAAATCCTCAAATTACAGATAATCAATTTTTTTGCTGCGGTTTGTGGTTTGCTCGACGGTGATAAGGTTCGAACGCGTGATTGAAGATCCGGTTCGAGTGGAAGCTGGTGCAGGTGTTTCTTGGGAGAAAACCTTTGAGGTTTTACCTATCAAGACTACAGGTTTTGAAGGCTTTTGTTACGGAATCGTCGGTTCAACAATCAAGCGAGTGCGAAGGTGATTGATTAGTGGAAGGTTGATCAATCTAGTAGCTAGGGCGTTGAAAGGTTGAAGACGTTCCGGGTTCAATTTGGGTGTGTCTAAGATCAGCCGTGCCGAAGGTTTGATCAACGGAAGAGTTGTCAATAAGGTGGCTGCAATCGGAGGTCATTCACATCAAATTGGAGGACTTGATTCATCTTGAATCAAGGGGCAAGAAGTGGTAGAAATTATCAGCAACATTGAGATTGTTTGTATCAATTGTCTATCGATTCTTGTGTATAACTGTTCTACCAAACAGGTGATATCTATTCAATACATATCTCAATTCTCATTGTAGAATTGAGGGCAGACGTACCCCAACGCGAGGACGACTGGGGGAACTGCCTCATCAAATCTTGTGTTCCTTTATTTTCTGCATTTTCAATTACAGCTTAAAAATTAAGTGATTCTAGAATAAGTGATTTTGTCAAATTGTAGTATTGATTGAGTGAGTTGGTGAAACACTGTTTTTTAACTACTAAGTACAATAGAAATACTGTACTAAGGCTTTTTCAATCACTCATTCAACACAAATATCATTTAAGGTATTTGTGCACACCAACTGTTCGACAAAAGTGCTGAACTAAAATTGCCTTAATTTTGCTGCTAGTTTTGGTGTAATTTTTGATCATTGGAATAAGGAAATAGTACGAGTGAATCACATCTGAGTTTTGCATAAAAGTGTGTAGTGATTTACTATCCGTTATCGTCTTAAATTCATCTGCTTGACGCATATCCGGCTCTCCAATAGTTGTTCGTTTTAGACTATATTTTCCAAGGCCGCTTCCGCATTTGAAAACAATTTTGAAAACCAATTTTATTGGTAGCGCCACTCAAATTTTTAAAAGGGATCTATTCAACCCCCCCTTCTAGATCCGTGCCTTAGTCTAACAAGTGGTATCAAGAGCTCCGGTTCTCCGGTGCTTCAAATACAACATTGATAGAATAATGGCTAACGAACCAAAAGGGGCGTACAATAGAGCTCCCGTTTTTAACGGTGAAAATTATAGCTATTGGAAAGACTGTATGCGGGTGCACATTAATTCCATAGATAGAAAGATATGGAACGTTATTCTCAATGGTCCGATTGAAATAACCATGACAAATGAGAATAACGAAGTTGTGCCAAAGCCCGAAGCACAATGGACCGACGACGATGAGCGAAAGTATAATTACGATTGGAAAGCTAAGAACATTCTAATCTCCTCATTAGGTGTAGATGAATACTACCGTGTATCCCATTGCCCTACGGCTAAGACTATGTGGGATGCACTACAAATTGCCCATGAGGGGACAAACGATGTTAAGTTGGCTCGAATCAACACTCTTATACAAGAGTTTGATCTCTTTTTCATGGAGCAAGGGGAAACCATTGCTGACATGCAAAAGAGATTTACTCATCTCATAAACAGATTACATTCACTAGGAAGACCTATTTCCAATGATCTTGCTACTAATAAAGTTTTGAGATGTCTTAGCAGGGAATGGCAGCCGAAAGTGACCGCCATCAAAGAGGCAAATGATCTTACGGTATTAGACCTGACTACATTGTTTGGCAAACTACAAGAGCATGAACAGGTACTCTTGAGTCTTGACCAACATGAAAGGAAAGAAAAGAAGGACAAAGTAAAGATGAGTGAAAAGAAGTCCATAGCTCTTAAGGCTTCTTCCTCGAAGTCTAAAGCAAAAGAGCAAAGTGATTATTCTTCAAGCGACGACGAAGAAGAAGACATAAATGAGGACATGGGGCTGTTCGTTAAACGGTATAACCGGTACGTGAGAAAGAACGGAATCCAACATTCGGAGAAGAACCTGGTAAATTTCCGAAGGCAATCAAGGTTCTCCAAAGATGACAATCAAAAAGGCAAAAAGACTAGAGGAACGTGCTATAAATGTGGAAAGCCCGGTCACTACAAACCGGACTGTCCAATGAACAACAAGGGAAAAGAAAAGGAACAATCGAAGTCACATAAGAGAGCATCAAAGCCTAGGAGGGCGTACATCGCGTGGGAAAGCGACAGTGATTCTTCCTCCTCTAATGAAAGCTCTAGTGATGAAGAAGAGTCCGTGAATCTATGTCTCTCCGCAAATCAGAAAAAGAAAAAGAAACAGGTGAAATGTGTCGAGTCCACCGAGAGAAGATGGGTTCTTGATAGTGGGTGCTCAAGGCACATGTCTGGAGACATATCCTTATTCATAGACTTCGTGGCTAAGAAGAAAGGGTATGTAACATACGGTGATAACAACCGCGGAGCGATACTAGGTAAAGGTAGTATAGGTAATCCCTCCTCTACTACAATTTCCGATGTGTTGCTTGTCGAAAACCTTAAACATAATCTCCTTAGCATTAGCCAATTATGCGACAAAGGTTACAATGTTTCCTTTTCAAAAGATTGCTGCAAAATTGTGCATGAAAGTGATAAGAAGAATGTGTTTATTGGTTTTAGAGTAAACAATGTGTATATGCTTGACTTGAATGTGGTATCCCCAACAAGCGATCAATGTCTCATATCTATGAGTGAAGACTCATGGCTATGGCATAGGCGCTTAGCGCATGTCAACTTTGACTTACTCAATAAGATTGTCTCAAAAGATCTAGTACTAGGACTTCCCAAAATTAAGTTCACCAAGGATCACCTTTGTGATGCTTGTCAAAAAGGAAAACAAACGAGGATCTCCTTTAAATCCAAAAAGATTATTTCAACAACGAGACCTCTTGAACTACTTCATATGGACTTGTTTGGGCCGTCTAGGATCAAAAGTCTAGGAGGAAACTATTACGGATTCGTAATAGTGGACGACTTTTCTAGGTTCTGTTGGACCATCTTCTTAGTGAGTAAAAGTGACACGTTTGCCGCTTTTGAGAGATTTGCCAAGCTCTCCCAAAATAAGTTAAATACAAACATTGTGTCAATAAGAAGTGACCACGGAGGTGAATTTGAAAATCATTTATTTGAAGAATATTGCGGTAACCATGGCATCGATCATAACTTCTCGGCTCCACGAACTCCTCAACAAAATGGGGTTGTGGAGCGTAAAAACAGAATTTTAGAAGAATTGGGAAGAACAATGATTAATGATAGTGGTTTACCAAAATACTTTTGGGCCGACGCCATTAGTACGGCATGTTATGTTTTGAATAGGGTACTCATCCGCCCCATTCTAAACAAAACTCCGTATGAACTTTTAAAAGGGCGAAAGCCTAATGTTTCTCACCTTCATGTTTTTGGATGCAAGTGCTTTGTATTAAACAATGGAAAGGAAAACTTGGGCAAGTTTGATTCAAAAGCCGATGAAGGCATTTTTCTAGGGTACTCGCAATCAAGTAAAGCATATAGGATTTATAATAAAAGATTACTAGCTGTTGAAGAGTCTGTGCACGTTACGTTTGATGAGTCCTATCCGAGAAATGTCGGAAAGGATAGTGTTGTTCATGGTGCAGGTACATCCACAGAAGACATACTCAAAGGTGGCGAAACGGGGATTGATCAACCCGATAGAGTCAAAATTGAGGAGGATAAGGATGCACACCATGAGGTAACTGAGGAAGCTCATCCGCCTACAAACGATGATCTCCCTCAAGCTTGGAAGTCGTGTAAAGATCATCCAATTGACAATATTCTCGGAGACATCACAAAGGGAGTCACCACTCGATCTAAGCTAAGTAACTTTTGTTATCACTTCGCTTTCGTTTCACAAATAGAGCCTAAAAACCCCAAAGAGGCCCTACTCGATGAGCACTGGTTTTTATCGATGCAAGAGGAACTAAATCAGTTTAAAAGAAACGAGGTATGGGACCTTGTCCCTCCTCCGCGAGGCCATCGAGTAATCGGCACCCGATGGGTGTTTAGGAACAAGTTGGACGAAAACGGGGTAATAACCCGTAATAAAGCGAGATTGGTCGCTCAAGGGTATAACCAAGAGGAAGGCATCGACTATGAGGAAACTTATGCGCCGGTTGCCTGACTCGAGGCTATACGCCTTTTACTCGCCTTTGCATGTGCAAAGGATTTTAAGTTATTTCAAATGGATGTTAAAAGTGCGTTCCTTAACGGTCACATAAATGAAGAAGTATATGTGTCTCAACCTCCCGGTTTTGAATCTCATGAATACCCTGAACATGTTTACAAGTTAAAAAGAGCTTTATATGGTCTCAAACAAGCTCCTAGAGCTTGGTATGAACGACTAAGTAAGTTTTTACTTAATCAGGGGTACTCACGAGGAAAGGTTGACACTACACTCTTCATTAAACGTCAAGGAAAGCACTTGATTTTGGTGCAAATCTATGTTGACGATATTATATTTGGATCCACTAACATGAATCTCGTGAGAGAGTTTTCTGACCTCATGCAGGGCGAATTCGAGATGAGTATGATGGGGGAGCTCACATACTTCCTCGGCCTGCAAATTAAACAACTCCAAGAAGGGACATTCGTGAGCCAAACAAAATATTGTTTGGACTTGATCAAGAGATTTGACATGGCAAAATCCAAGGCCATAGACACCCCAATGCCTACATGCGTAAATTTGGATAAAGATGAAAATGGCAAGGACGTAGAGGTAAAACGATATAGAGGTATGATTGGTTCACTTCTCTATCTTACTGCGTCACGTCCTGATATTATGTTTAGTGTGTGCATGTGTGCACGATACCAATCATGTCCCAAAGAATCCCACCTAAAAGCTGTTAAACGAATTCTTCGATACCTGTCAGGTACCCCGAAGTATGGATTGTGGTATTCTAAGGGTAGTGATTGCTCGTTGGTAGGTTACTCCGATTCCGACTTTGCCGGGTGCAAATCGGATAGGAAAAGCACTAGTGGTACATGTCATTTGTTTTCAAACTCCTTGGTTAGTTGGCATAGCAAGAAACAAGTTTCAGTTGCTTTATCAACGGCCGAGGCGGAATACGTTGCCGCTGGTAGTTGTTGTGCTCAAATTCTGTGGATTAAGCAACAACTACTAGATTTCAATCTTAAACTTGAACGTATTCCTATCCTATGTGACAACACTAGCGCTATTAACCTTACCAAAAATCCCGTATTACACTCTCGCACTAAACATATAGAAATTCGACACCATTTTCTTAGGGACCATGTTGAGAAAGGTGATGTTGTATTTGAACACGTTGACACTAAAAACCAACTAGCGGACATTTTCACAAAGCCGCTAGCAACGGAACCTTTCTTTCATATCCGCCGAGAACTTGGCATCCTCGACATTTCGGAACGGGAATAATATTTGCTGATGTTATCTTATTTCATTCAAATAATCATGCTGTTGTACTTCTAACAATTTGATATTCGTGTAAGTATAAGTATGTTGTGTATCAAGCAAATCAGGCATCAAGGTGATATTGTTCTTTCTCTCTCTCTTTGTTTGATAATCCTGTTGATCTCAAATCATATCGCTTATACTACGCTAAATTTGTATGACATCTACTGCATATGTATATAGATATTTTTTTTCTTATATGTCATGACATCATTTTTGCATAGCATGTACCTCTGAATATGGTAAAATACAAAAATCTGCTGTTTGTTGCATATTGAGTCGACCATAACAGGGCAGCGGTCGGCGCACCCTGTTAACTTTTTTGGGCAGTTACACTTGCATTTATCTTCATTACTAGAAACCCACACCTACTACCCCTACTAACTCTCTTCATCTCCTCACATTTTCCAATCAAACCCTAATCCTTACATTAAACAAGGGTTATCTCTCTCCTTCTTCTCAAAATTCAAAATCCTTCATCTCAAAACTCTTCATTCTCCATCACATTGGTAAAGAGTTCCTTGTACCCACAAAACTATACCCATGGCTTCTTCCTCTAGACCTACAAGAAAGAGATCAAGAGGGTCAACCTCCGGAACAGTGCCAATCACTGCAGAATCCCTGGTTCATCCGTCTCGTCGGGAAAACTTTAACAAAGACATTGGTAAGAGGAAAGTGGTTCGACAACACGCCTTCTATGAACTGGTTGCTGAACGCATGCATCTGGGTGAGTTCATGAACTTTCTTACTTATCATGGTGTTGAACGATTTGTTGAATGCAATGTACAATATAGCGAAGATCTGGTGCGTGTCTTTTACTCTGAATTGAATGATAAATTTCACGGAGAAAACTTTCATTCCCATATTGGAACAACTCAAGTGACTGTAAATACTGAATTCTGGAGTAAGTATTTTGATATGTCTGTAGAGGATGGTGAACCTCCCCTAGCCGAAGTGACCGATTCTAAAACTCTTGAAGGTTATGAGTATAACAAAGCACTGAATAATATGCTCAAGAGGCCTTATCCGGAGCACATTGTAAACAGTGCGGCTTTTCCGAGGTCCGTCACATCCGGAAAACTCAGATCATCTCCAAGGATCCTTCAATGGATTGTGGCGCGCATTCTGCGGCCTAAACAAGGTGGTTTGTCAAGAGTCGAACAAGCTGAAGTGCATCTCATCCATATACTAGGTCACGGCATTAAAATTAACTGGCCGTACTATATTACAAGCCGGATGTATGAACTAAGAGACTCCAAGCGAGGCTCCGCGCTCGCCTATGGCTCATTCATTCAGGAAGCTTTAAACTCTGCAGGTATCAATTACCCGTCTTTTCCGTATACTCCAATTTCTTCCGATAAAGAGTTCAGTTCAAAGGTCTTTGCTATGATGGGATATGTGTGGGATCAGTCGCTCAAAAAGTACAGATTTTATCGGCGCTCAACCATGGCTGCAGCTGCCTCCTCGAGTGAAGAAAGTGCTGATGAGTCAGAGGGTGGAGAAGATGAAGAAGCAGAAGGAAGCTCAAGTGAAGATGAAGACAATCAAGGTGACAATGCAGGAGAGGCACAAGAAACCGCTGATGAGACTCAGCTGGACCACGATATTAATGAAGGTCATCAACCATACGTGCCTTCTGAAAACTATCAACAAACATATCAAGATGACAATCAACACAATAACTGGTCTGCCTACTCAAACCAACAGGAAAATGAGGATGAGGAGAATAACCAAGGCTGGGGTGAATGGCAATACACCGGGTGGACCACCCTTGGCAAATTCTATAAGCCGTATCAACCAAGCACTGCAGACCCACCTTCTCCTCAACAACCGTCAAACAATTCGGAGATTTTAGAAATGATGCAGTCGATGCAGTTGGAACAGCGAAATTTTATGACCAATATGCAGGAACAACAGCAAAAATTCATGAGGGATCAAAATGAAAGAATGGCACAAATTCGTTCTGAACTGCATAACCAAAATGAACGGATCAGTGGAATGTCGACTCAGCTGGACGCTCGATTCGAGACTCTAACTCACTGTCATCAAGCTGAAGAGCGCGCCATTGTCGACAGTCTTGACTTTTTGAATAACATCACAGAAGAATTTACTGATCTAGCTCATCCCCAACGCCATCCTCATTACTATGACAGGCGTGGTCGTGGTCGCGGACGTGGACGGGGCTATTAGCATGCGCTCATATGTCATTTGTTGTTTCCTGTTTTGGCTTGCATTCATTTTGTTTGTTGTGTTTTGCTTTTCTGCCCAAACTCACTATGATTGTTGCTTACTTCTATGTTGCTATCATGACATTTTTGTGGTTCTGTAATCTATTAACTGTTATCTCCATCGTATGTATAACTGTTGTTTACTTCTCATCTGTTGGTATCTCATTTATGCATGATTCAATGTGTTGTTATTGTGTCACGAGTTTACCTCTTTTTGATGTTGTCAAAGGGGGAGAACCGAGCAGTAGATAGACGATGATTTCGACCGCTATAATTGTAAAAGAAAGGGGGAGCATACCTATACCTATCACGTGTTGCGTAACAGTAGGTTGCCATCATCAAAAAGGGGGAGAATGTGAAGGCAAAGTATCTACCAACACAAGCGTGCCTCTGGTTTTTGATGATGACAACTTGCTAAGAGATATCCTTCTTTCGTTTAAATCATTCACGCTACTTATGATTCAATTTTTACAATGTCGTAATGCACAAAAAGCTGTAGAAATTTATGTTTTTGCAGATTTTTGAACCATGAGCCGACCATACCGTCAGCACACAGTTTCATTCAGTTCACACGGGTCAGCGCATGGAACCATGCGTCGACCGCTAACTTGGCGCATGCAGGTTTAAGAATCAGACGGCTCAGCGCATGAAGATCATGCGTCGACCGCTGACTCGGCGCATGACAGTTTGAGTGTCACACGGCTCAGCGCACGCCGACCCTATGGTCGACCGTTCGCGCGCAGAAACAGAAATTCTGCTATGTTTCATTGATCTGTCAACTGTCTGTTTTGTATATTACTATAAATAGCTGTCTTTTCAATTTTAACAACGAACATTTTTGAAAGCATTGTGAGAAAGTGTTCAGGTCAAGAAACGTGAAAGAGGTGCATCAGTGTTCTTCATCTTCATCGTTCAATCAACTCACAAATCCTCAAATTACAGATAATCAATTTTTTTGCTGCGGTTTGTGGTTTGCTCGACGGTGATAAGGTTCGAACGCGTGATTGAAGATCCGGTTCGAGTGGAAGCTGGTGCAGGTGTTTCTTGGGAGAAAACCTTTGAGGTTTTACCTATCAAGACTACAGGTTTTGAAGGCTTTTGTTACGGAATCGTCGGTTCAACAATCAAGCGAGTGCGAAGGTGATTGATTAGTGGAAGGTTGATCAATCTAGTAGCTAGGGCGTTGAAAGGTTGAAGACGTTCCGGGTTCAATTTGGGTGTGTCTAAGATCAGCCGTGCCGAAGGTTTGATCAACGGAAGAGTTGTCAATAAGGTGGCTGCAATCGGAGGTCATTCACATCAAATTGGAGGACTTGATTCATCTTGAATCAAGGGGCAAGAAGTGGTAGAAATTATCAGCAACATTGAGATTGTTTGTATCAATTGTCTATCGATTCTTGTGTATAACTGTTCTACCAAACAGGTGATATCTATTCAATACATATCTCAATTCTCATTGTAGAATTGAGGGCAGACGTACCCCAACGCGAGGACGACTGGGGGAACTGCCTCATCAAATCTTGTGTTCCTTTATTTTCTGCATTTTCAATTACAGCTTAAAAATTAAGTGATTCTAGAATAAGTGATTTTGTCAAATTGTAGTATTGATTGAGTGAGTTGGTGAAACACTGTTTTTTAACTACTAAGTACAATAGAAATACTGTACTAAGGCTTTTTCAATCACTCATTCAACACAAATATCATTTAAGGTATTTGTGCACACCAACTGTTCGACAAAAGTGCTGAACTAAAATTGCCTTAATTTTGCTGCTAGTTTTGGTGTAATTTTTGATCATTGGAATAAGGAAATAGTACGAGTGAATCACATCTGAGTTTTGCATAAAAGTGTGTAGTGATTTACTATCCGTTATCGTCTTAAATTCATCTGCTTGACGCATATCCGGCTCTCCAATAGTTGTTCGTTTTAGACTATATTTTCCAAGGCCGCTTCCGCATTTGAAAACAATTTTGAAAACCAATTTTATTGGTAGCGCCACTCAAATTTTTAAAAGGGATCTATTCAACCCCCCCTTCTAGATCCGTGCCTTAGTCTAACATATTGGAGAGATGTGGGGTTCATCATTTGACATATAGATAAGGATATGGTGTTGTTCTAAGAAGAAATCAAGAGAAATCAAGGAGAAGAGGAGTTTCTAAATTAGGGTTTCTGTGTAAAATCCCCTGATTTAGGTCAAATTTCCAAGCAAGATAAGTCAAAATGCAAGCTTCAAATGGATCCTTGGCCAACATGAAACTTGTAGAGGATCTCAAGACCTTTGATTTGAGTGGTGGAAGACATTAAGGAGATTTATAGAACTCAAGTTATGGTCCTTGCAAGTTACAGGTGATCTGAGGTATCTGAAATTTTGTCTGTGAAAGTTACTTGTCTTCCAAGCAACTTTTACCCTTCAAGGAGATTTCAAATTAATTTCTGGTAAACATAAGAGTTGTTCCTTATTTTCTTAGATTTCTATAATGGTATGGTATGCCTTCATATGATTCGTGGAACTCTACTTATTGTCTTGGCAAGCAAAGGGTATTTTGGTCATCTGAGAATTACAGGTCATTTCAAGCCTATGCCCAAAACTCATACAAGGAAGCTTCAAATGGAAAACTTCACAACATCAAACTTGCTCCAAATGACATTTTGAGTCTATAAAAGTGACCATGAAAGATTGGAAAGGCTCATAGCACAAGGTTTCAAAATTGGTGGATTTAATGAATAAAAAATGACCTAAATTTGAGATTTTTCATAGTTTGGCCAAATGAGGTGAAATTATAGGTCATTTTGATTGGAAATTTTTTTTTAAGAACATTGGCAAAATTAGAATTTTGAGTTTGGTTCAAGAATTGAAAGTTATGCATGGTTACTTACAAATGAAGTTACATAATCCAAATCCAAGGGAAAGTGTGCATGGGAAGTTTCTCCAAGGTTCTAGGAGTTTCTAATCTCATCTATATATTGAATTGAAGAGCTTCATGCCATGGTTGGTGAATCACTTTGTTCAAAATACAAGTTGTACACAATTCTTCCATTTTTGCAAAACCTCTCAAACTTCACAAAATCTCTCTCAATTCTCACATTTCTGGATTGGATCATCATCAATATCATTCATAGGTCAGAATTCACACAAGAATTGAGTAGAATTGAAGAGGGATCGTGCTGTTCAAGTTAATCATCCAAGGAGCAAGATTTTGGTGATTGAAATATTCAAGGCATTGGAGCAAGATCTTTTGCATACAGAATTCAAGAACAAGCTCACTGATCAATTTCCACTCATCACAAGTACCAGATCCAAGGGTTTTAGCATCTGTTTTCATCATTTTGCACCAGGTTAGTTCCTCTTCGAATTGCTTAGTTTAGTTAGAATTATGGAGAATTGTTAGCATAGAACTGTTAGGTTAGGGTAGATGATTGATTTCACAAGGTTTGGAGAAGTTTCATGGAGTTTATCAAAGGTGTACCAAAACTGTTGGAGCTTGTAACTCATATGATATTGCAAGATAATCCTAGGTTAATAGCTTAGAATGATCAGTGTGAGATATAGATTATGTTAGGATAGAATTGAGCAAGAATTGAAGAGGTTGATATCAGGTAAAAATGGTGGAGTCAGTATGTTTAACCTATCGAGCTTGTTTCTTGAGTGAATTTTAGAAGGAGATATTGATATGGTTGTGTAGAGGGAAGAAAATAGACCAAGTTTGCTTTTCATAGCATGTGATTTCATGGACAATTGATGGAGAACAGAGAACTGGAAATTCGTGCATGGTGAGGAAGTTTCAGAAACCCTAGGGTTTCTAAGGTTGAAGACAACCTTTTGGCCACACGATCGTGATGCTGACTTTGACTTGGTTCCTCATCCAACGGCCTTGATTTAAAAGAAATTTGGAGGGAGAGACTCAACCAATGCGCACCGTTTCATTAAAACAATTTTGAATGGGCTTTGAATTCCTTGCTATGCACACCCTCCCCAATCAGGCCCAATGTGATTTGAACTAAATAATTTGCTAATTGCACCTTTTTTTCGTTTTTTAATTTTTCATATGGTTTTCTGAGTCATTGGGCCCAGACGCGCTTGCTATGCGCGCCCCCCAGTCTGGGCCCATCTCTTAATTTCAATTGGTTTTAGTTGCTTGTTGCACCCTCATCCATTTAATTCACATTTAATTTCTTTCAAAAAAATATTAATTCTTTCAAAATTCATAAAAAATGGAAAATGCATGATTTTAATTGGTTCTTTTTGCATATTATTCATATTTCTGTCAGGAAAAATATCATTCAAAAAAATTAATATTCCATTTTATTTTCATATTTTTGGCATATTTTTCTTTTAAATAGGTGTAAATAATGTTGTGTTTGATGCATGAATTTGGTGATTTTAGTTTGATTAGATGCTTTAATATTTTTAATCCATTCTTTTTAGGTTGATTAGTATAGAATGTTATCTTATATATAAAATTTAGTTCATATTTTTAGGACTTAATTTTAGGTGATTTGTTTAGGTGTGAATAACATGATCAAAACTAGGGTTTTAAGATAACATAGGTGGATTAGTTCATTTCCCTTAGGAGTTAGAGATTGAATCTTTGGGGTATGGGACTATAGGGATTATGGGTAGATATTAGATCCCTTAGAAAATATTAGGATTCCCCTACTGCTATTAGTATACTGTCTATATTTGCTTGACTGGTGTGGTGTGCCCTCTCTGGGGATTATTATTTGTCTGTGTGGGGTATTGGGTTTGCTTGGGGATTGGGAGAGCTGAAGACTTGTGATGATGAAGCCATGGGAGATCAAGAGATTGAGGACCAACTTCCAGAGTTGATGAAGAGATCCTTTGCTGGCAGCTGTTGAGGAGTCTAGGGTTTAGGAGCTAGGCAGAGCTCTAGAGTAGAAAGCTTGATTCACAAACATGGAAGGCTTTGTCTGCCTCCATCCTTTCTCTATGATTCAAAGTCTCTTTCAAATATCCACCTCCTTCCTTTGGAAGAATCAGTGAATGTATTTGAAAGATAGAACTTTTGAGGGAAAATTATCTGTATAATGTTAACAGTTAATGAACCACCCTTGGTAGGTAATTGACTGTTTAACATTCATTCAGTTCATCTAGTTGATTGATATTCCTCTTGGAGATTGAGACTGGAAGAAAAGCCATTGTAGATGGAAGACTGATAATCAAGACCTTGCTTGAAGGCTGTGGAGATTAAAGATTGATGCTTGCTGAAGCTTGTAGATGATGATGATGACTTGAAGCCAGATGTTGATGCAGAGCTGCTGTGGCTGTTTAGTTTTGCTGTTTTATTTTCTGATGTATTGATTGGTTTTCCTTGACTGTATTGTTTGTTGTTTACCCTGTGAGGTTGAAAGTGAAGTCTGTTCACTTTTGCCTATTGTTTTCTAGGTTCGAGGTTGAGTGGGACTCCCTTGACTCGCTTGTATTGCTGCATCCATGCATTTTACTGCTTTACTGTATATATCTGCTATTGTTTTTGTTTCCGTCTATTCCCTTAGGATCTTTGTTTCTCTCTGCGCAAGAGAGGAACATGATAGACATTAGGCCTTAACCCATGCATGATAACATTAGGTTAGTTTGATTCCCTTTGCAACCGTAGGTTAGAGTTCTGTCTCTTCTTTCTCAAAACAAACAGAAAAATACAATAAAATGTCAAACGCAATAAAAGACACTTCTTCCGTAAAAGAATATGAACTCATCAAAACGTCAATTTTTGTCCGCTTGGACTGCTAATCAGAAAAACCTTTTTCAGAAGGAATAAAATCAATCAAGACAAGCTTGTGTCTTCCGTGGCCCGAACTACGTTTGCTCTGATCTTTCATGCTGTATGAAAGTACGTAGGCATAGGATGCGACATCCTAGCGAGCAACCTTCCCCTCCTTTCCTGTAGGTAGGCGAACTACGTTGACTCTGATTTCTCGTTCCAGACGGGAATACGTAGGCATAAAGTGCGATACTTTGCCGAGTCATTTTCTCTTTCCTTTTAACCCCTGACCTGTAGAATAGATAGAAATAACAATCCATACCCGAAAACAAGCGTGGATCCCATCGAGTACGATGGACGTGAGGGGTGCTAATACCTTCCCCTTGCGTAACCGACTCCCGAACCCAGGTTTTGGTTGCGATGACCCCGTTTTTTGCGAGGTTTACTTCGAGCGTTTCCTTTCCCTCCGTTGGGATAAATAACGCGCGGTGGCGACTCTTCTGTTCAGCCGGCGCCGATTTTCGCTAGGGATGGCAAACAAACCCGGGCCCGCCCACACCCGCCCGGGCCCGCCCCGAAATTAACGGGGGAAATCCGATTTAATTGGGTGCGGGTGCGGGTGCGGGTGAAACCCGGTTCTTAATTACGGGTGCGGGTGCGGGTACGGGTAGACACTAAGACCCGCCCGCCCCCGCCCCCGCCCCGCCCCAAATAATATATTTTATTTTGATTTCCTTATTTTATTTATTTTAACATTTATTTATTAATTATACTTTTAATTAAGTTATTAATATTCTTATTGCAATTAAAATAATAAAATTAATCAAGTTAATATTCATTTATTAATTAAAATTTTAATTATATAATTAATTAATTTATTAAAATAATCAATTTTTTAATTAAATTACTAATTTTTATTATAATTAAAAAAATAATAATTTTTTGCGGGTGGGGGCGGGGCGGGTGCGGGTGCACCCGTTTTCTACTGGGGGCGGGTCTGGGTGGTAAATTTTCACCCCCGATTGGATTCGGGGGCGGGGCGGGTCTGTTAAATGGATGCGGGTGCGAGTGCGAGTATAGTTAAACCCGCCCCCGACCCGCCCCGTTGCCATCCCTAATTTTCGCAGTAGCGACACTCATCAAATCCTAAACTAATTGCACAGAAATGTTCCTCATGCCTCCTAGGTCATCATGATCTATCCAATTCATGATAATTCCTCATGATCAAGCCAAATCGTGCCTCAACAGAATTCATACATGATCTTACATTGTCTCTAATTGTCCAAATTCCTATCCAGAAACGATCTACATCTCTTCCTAATCCTAACAGTAAGTGCAAATTGATCTACCACTTCCTAGAACTATGAGAAAGTTGAATTTTACATACCTGGTGTAGATCTCTGAATTGATGTGACTAGAGCACGATTCAAGCTCCAAAAGTTTCCAGAATCCTTCCCTGATGATGATAGAAACCTCTTGCAACTTCAATTTGATCTAAAACTTCTCTGAATCTCAAATACGATTTTAAGTTGGAGCTCCAAAATTTCAATATCAATATCTCTGCTCAACCTCAAATTACCACCAACACTGCTCAAATCTTCTTCTGAACATTTATAGAATCGTTTGGGACCTTCTAGAGTCCAAGCCCAGGCCCAAATTGGATGATCCAAAAACTCCAACCTCTCCAAAATTTTCACATGGAAAGTGCACGAATTTGCTCAAAAAACTTGCCTTAGAAGCTTTGAATCACTTGCATACCACCTTTGGAGTGTGTTCAGACCAAAAAGAAACTCCACATTGCCTTGGTGAATGAGTTGCCATGAGGTGCTTAAGTGTGAGGAAACAAATGAAAAACTCATGAATTAAGGGTCAATTGAAAAATCTAAAATAACCAATGTTTCCAAAACATGATTTCTGATCAAATCAAGTACTCACTTGACTTGTTTTAGTCACATAACCAATAATTTTGAATTTTTCAACTTTGAATCCTTTGAAAATCTCCCTTATTCAAACCATTCCAAACCAAGTCTTGCTATGAGCTCAATCAATCCATCATGTCCTCTTGGCTATCCTAAAAACCCCATTTTGAACAACTTTCATGTTGAAAAAAATTGCATTTGACAAGTGCAAGTTGGAGATTTTGACCTATGATTGAAAATGACCTATAATCTCACTTTCCCAAAATACCCCTGACTTGTAAACTTCATAACTTGAGTTCTACAAAAAAGATGGAAGACTTATAGTACAAATTATAAATCTAAGATCATGAGGAACAACTTTCATGTTGGCCAAAAGTTCAGGTGAAACCTCCTTCTAGGTCAAAAATAGCTTTGAAGTCAGATGATTTTCATAGACAAATTTCAGTGGCATCTGAGGACTTGTAACTTGTCTAGACCATAACTTGAGTTCTATAAATCCCCTGGAGGACTTATAGTACTCAAATTAAAGGTATTGAGATGCTCTACAAGTTTCATTTTGGCCAAAGATCCATTTGAAACTTGTATCTTGACTTATGTTGTCTTGAAGTTAGGCACTAAACAGGGGATTTTACACTGAAACCCTAACTTAGCAACTTCCCACACTCTTGATTCTTCTTGATTTGATCTTGGCACAACACCACAAATTTCTTATCACATCATTTCATGAACTCCATGACCTAAAAGTAGGATTTGATACTCTTCAATTGTCCAGTTGACCTAGAACTGATTCAGATGAAACCCTAATTGCGTGCACCTCAATTGTGGCTCTTACATTTGACACAATGGCTTGATTGAGCTCTCTCATGGCCCTCTAGGCATTCTATGAGCTCCATACACATACTCTTCTCACATTCAACACTTCACAACCCTCTGATGGTCTTCAGTTGATCCTCAAATTAGGAGAAGATTCACACTAAAACATCTAAACCCTTAGGCACTCAAACCACCTTCTGATGATTTTGATAACTTCTCAATTTTGAATGAAACCTCTTGCTAGGTGTCGCACCTCGAAAAATCACGGAGACATTTCGGAGAAACGACCCTCGCGCGAAAGGCGCGGAAATGCGGTTCGACAGAGTCGCCACCGAACTTTATTTTTCCCGAATAAACGGGAGAGTAAAATATCGAGAAAACCTCTTAAAACGAAAGGATAGGAACAGGGCTGTCGCAACCATGTTCCAGGTTCGGGAGTCGGTTACGTGAGGGGAAGGTATTAGCACCCCTCACGTCCGTCGTACTCGACGGGAACCTCTTAAGGTAAATGTGAGGAGTGTTGTTTAAGTTTACTTGTTTTCTTCTCGTTGATAAAAGCGAATTGGTAGGTTAACGGGATAAAAGACGTTAGGGAAAGATGGGTGGTTAGAGAATAGGGTGCTCGCCAAGGATTGGGGCCCTTGTGCCTACGTATGCTCATTCGGACGAGAATGAGAAATCAGAGCGTCGTAGTTCGACTGCGGGAAAGAATGGGGGAAATGGAAAATGGAGGGATTGTGCTCGCCAAGATTATTGCAACCTTGTGCCTACGTATCTTATATTCAAGAATGAATAAAGAATCAGAGCGTCCGTAGTTCGTGGTAACGACCACGAAAAAAGTGAGGTTGAAAAGGGTTGAAGTTTGAATTTGAGACGAAAGGGTGATTGACAAGCAACCCAAGAGCGTGCCTCGAGAGCTTGTCACTCAAGAATTCAAAGAATGCGAAATTCCAAGAACTCAGTTCTTTCGGGAATTGACTGAATAGGTTGGAGGTAAAGAGCTGGATGTTTTGAAAACGAAAGAGCGAACTAATAACAACTCAAGGGCACGCCTCGAGAGTTACTCATTCGAATATTCAAAGAATGTTTGATTCTGAGAATATCCCTCTTTCGTAAGTTTTTAAAAATGTTTGTGAAAGGATCGAATCGAAGAATGGCATGCGAGGCCAAAGGAAGTTGGTTTGGAAGTAGTTCGACGACGTGTCGAGGATTTGATTGAAGATGGAACCGACTTGACGACGTGTCAAGTGTTAGGGTTGTGAGAAACGATATTAGTCCCTGAGGGTGCTCCTAATATCGAGACCACGAGGAACTGTGAAGTGTGTGCGAAATATCGATGGTTGTGAATGCGTACGAGCATTCGACTTAGGAGAACGTTTGGAGAATGCTTGAAAAGGCCGAAAAATTGAATGAATAATAACTCAAGGGCGTGCCTCGAGAATTATTCACTCGAAAATTCAAAGAATGCTAGATCCCAAGAACCTCCTTCTTTCGGAATTTGAATTGAGAAAAAAGTTGAGAAAATAATTTGAATTGAATCGAGGGTATAAAAAGTGTTTGTGAACGTGTGAGAAGTGAGAACGCGATATTGGGTTTGAAAATATCGATTATTTAACAAAAGAGATGTCGGCCCTACAACTAAATAATCGGAGTATTACCGAAATGCTAGATTCCAATAACACCATTTTTATTTGAAAAATGCATTTGGATGAATAGATTCTTATGATATTTTGTTCTAAATTGCGTACTAAACGAATAGTTTGAATGACATATTATTTAAGGTGTACACCCGAATAATGTTTGTCCAAAAATTCAAGAAGTGCTAGACTTCAAGAATTTAATTTTTCATGACTTGGTTGAGAAATAATTTGGTATTGAAAAAAAATACTGAAACAAGATTTAAAGAAAATCAAACATATTTTTAGGAATAAGCTGAAAAAATTATAAGTTAAAATAAATTGACTTGAATTTAGCAAAAACAATAAATTAATTAAAAAATTAAAAATAAATTTAAAAAAAAGATCTAAAGTATAACTTATTGAATTGTTTAAAACATGATATTTACTAAGCATAGACAAAATATAAAAGTTGAATCGCCTAAATTAATTATCTAAAAAAAACAACACATTATTTAAGGTGTACACCTTAATAATGTTCATTCGAGAACTCGAGAAGTGCTAGACTTCAAGAGTTTAATTTTCACCCATTGATTTATGAAATATTGTTTAAAATAAACAGTGAAGCTATCATATGGATTAATGACACTCTTTATCTAAATAATTAAAAGGTAAATTTTAAAAGAAAAGTCTAAATGTATTATTTAAGGTGTACACCTTAATAACATCTATTTGAAAACTCGGGAAGTGCTAGACTTCAAGAGTTTAAATTTTGTAGCTGACCTCGAAAAAAATTTGAATAATTATAAATTGAATTAATAGTTTTAAAAGAATAATAAAATACATTTTGAGAATACTTTTGAAAATAATCCATGAATTACGTGTTACGTACAAAAAAGAAAATTTTTAAGATGGAGTACATTTTTACTAGAATTGGTTCATTAACGTGTGTAATGTCTTAATGTACGTATTACCAGTTTCCAACTTAAAATGTAAGCTAATCTCATACATTGTCACAAATCTGAGCAGAACTAGTCAATACATAGTAATTTAAATAACAAAACCTTTTCACTATTTAGAGATGATGACTTCCAATGATATCTCAAAATCATTAAGAGACAGTGAAATATATAAAAGCACAGGCATAAGAAAATAAGTCCAATAAAGAACAAGATTAACTCAATGCTGAAGGAATAAGTGATACATACACCAGTAGAAAAAAATCAGATTTCATCACTCATTGGATTCTATAAAAGGCCCACAAAAATCTCATGACAAGAAAAAACTTACACATAACAGCGGATACACAGCATAGAATGAAACCGAACAGTAACGGAGCGGAGAAAATCAGGACGACGACATTACCGTATGCAAAAATAATAACAATCCAAAAAAGTTGAGACTCCAAATGCCACAAAATATGTTCAGAGCAGCAGACCAAACACAGACCTATGCAACAACATCTCTCACCAAGATAATCCATATTAAATTTGATAACGCGCAATGTCGTAAAACCAACATTAAATCTCAAACATACATGTTATGCATAAACAGCAGCAACAAAACTCAGAAAGCAACCATGTTTTTGTGGAGTATTATAACAAAACTCACAGGTTATCCAAATATTCTGCTCACAAGAATGATATCCCAGCATTAATAACCCCTGAATTGTTCGCCCATAAGACCCGGCGGTCAACACACCAACATGCGCTTATTGAACTCAACACCGTAAAACCGAAACATTCCATACATACCACAGTAATACATAATAGCGTAAGCAAGCATATCGAAATTCATCATGCGCTTTCAACAAACAACTTAGAAACAAGTAAGCCAAATATTAAACACAGCCAAGCTAGAACCGCAAATTGTAATCGTAACCCGGGTAAACACAGTATCCGCAGCCAAACAGAGAACCGAGCCCAAACGGAAAATGATATCATAGTTTCACAAGGCTAATCCACCAATATTAAAAACAAACAGTTCAGAATTTGCTACGAAATTGGAATCGTAACTAGCATGACAGAACTAACAGAAATTATTTGGACCAACTACAAACTGACGAAATAAAAGGCTCATTGTATGAAAATCATTTCTGTTAAGTCTACACTTTGAAGACAGCAAAATAAAGTTAACAGGGTAACCCAATCCATCCTATTTACTCAGTTTAAACCATGGTAACAATCAACATACTAACAACAACCTCGATGCCAATAAGTCATAAACAAACATTATATCAACAAAGCAAGCAATGCTATCATCTGAGAGTACGACTTTAAAAGAACATAGAAACAACCGTGCAATATTCATAGTTTAACCATGAGAAAGACCAACCCAAAAAATGAACATTCCGCAACTTGTTACAGTTAATGCTTGATATACCTTGCGTTACTGACAAACCACGGCAAAGGACCTTTGAATGATTTTGGGATTCTTAGCCGTTTGAGTCTTCAGACGTAGCTTAATGGTTGTTGTACGGTTGTCAAGGCTCTCCTTCAGGCGCGGCGAATCACGACTTTGTACTCGGTGATCGGTGAACTGAGATCGCCATCATTGAGAACCTGCGAGCAAAACCATAACTCAAAACTTTGAAGATACGAGGCCGCGAGTTGTTGTTACACGTCCATTGCTGTTATTGCGAAGCCGTTGTCGTCGACACTGATGCTGCTTCACTGTCGGCTACTCTTTGCGTTGTGCTTTGACTGGTGTGAAGGTTGTCGCAGAAACAATCTCCAAAGCTGCTTCAACTTATCTTTTGTGTAATCTGAGATTTCGACAATGTCGCGGCTCTGTTCTCACGAGCGAGGAATCGGAGGGAAACGGAGAAAATTTACTCTGTTCTCGCTCCAACATCCTTATTTGAAGCTGTCAACCACATATTGGCATATTGGATGGGGGATAAAAACTTTATGGATGATGGTTGTATGGCGGCGGCTTGAATGTTCTGAGGAAAAAAGGTTTGGGCGGCGGTATCGTCTTCGCTGTGAGAAGAAGAGGATGAGAAAATAGATTTTTCGGGTAAATTGGGGATGGTGGCGGAAGAAATGGAAGTTTGACGACGGGGAAACGAAACTGGACGGTTCGGATGGAGAGTATTTGAATGATGATGCGTAGGATTTGGTTAGGGTTGTGGCGACGGTGAGGGTTTGGGAGATGGGGAAGATGCACCGGCGGCTAGGGTTTTTTTCTCTGAGGGAGTGAACAGTAACCAATCTTAGGGTTCAATTTTGGGGCGGCCGTTTTAGGTCCAATGAACAGTAGATTCCCTCCATTCTTAGGGTTTCCATTAAGAGTGACCTCCCCTTTAAGGACCCCCCTCAGCACCAGACCTAACGGGCCGTAAAATGGGCCTCCCTCCTAACCTGCTTCTTTCTTTTTTTATTAACATTTTTCCAGCAATTAGTTAATTAATTAATAATAAACAAAGATTAACAATATAAATTAATAATTAAAATACTAACTAACATAATTAAATAATAAATAAATATTAACAAAACAAATAAATAAATATTAACAAATGAATAGATTAATTTAAACTAAACTAATAACTATTTTTAAAAAAAAGAATATTAAATATAAATATAAAATAAAAGATATTAATAAATGTATATGTAAAACAAGCTAAAAAATAAAAAGATATTTACAAATAAAAAGTTATATAAGTGCATAAAATATTGTTATGAATAATACTTTTTCTTAAAAAAGGAAAAAAGAAAAAGGTTTATGAATTTAAGAAAAGAAATAAAATTCACAAAAATGCCCTTTTAGGCCACATGTCACACTTTGATTGGTCAAAAGATAAATTTTTGAAAAATCAACCAATTGCGAGATGACACGTGTCTAAATGGCATGGAACGATAAAAGCGAAAATATTTACAAAAGGGTAGGACAAATTTAGGGTATGACAGATGCCCCTATCTAATCGGCTTAAACATAGGAAAATGAACTGCATTAGCGTTCATATTCCTGAGGTAGAAGTCAATTAGATATGAAGAAGACCCTGAATTTGTCCGAAAGAAAAAGAGATGTTTGAGAATTGCAAATACTTGATAAATGTGAACCTCGAAGTGAACGGTAAATGATAGGCAAAAGGTCGTCATCACCAAAAGGATGATGGAAAGAAATGAACACGGCTACTACCACCAAAAGGACGGTAGAGCAAACACAAACATACATCGCACAGTCTATCATTAATGACCATGATAGACTCCCTCACCAAAAGGATGACGGAGTGGAACACAACACAAATTGCACAATCTATCATTAATGACCATGATAGACCCCCCACCAAAAGGATGACGGAGCGAAAACACAAATGAACACATCGCACAATCTATCATTAATGACCATGATAGACCCCCCACCAAAAGGATGACGGAGCGAAACACAAATAAACGATCGCACAATCTGACATCGACGAAATGTCAGACCCACCACCAAAAGGATGATGGAGCGAAACTCACACCAAAACATCGCACAATCTGATATCGACAAAATACCAGACCTACCACCGAAAGGATGGTAGAGCGAAAACACAAACAAAACATCGCGCAATCTGATACCGACGAAGTACCAGACCTACCACCAAAAGGATGGTAGAGCGAAAACATAAAAGAAATATCGCACAATCTGATATCGACGAAATACCAGACCTGCCACCAAAAGGATGGTAGAGCGAAAACACAAATGAACACATCGCACAATCTATCATTAATGACCATGATAGACCCCCCACCAAAAGGATGACGGAGCGAAACACAAATAAACGATCGCACAATCTGACATCGACGAAATGTCAGACCCACCACCAAAAGGATGATGGAGAGAAACTCACACCAAAACATCGCACAATCTGATATCAACGAAATACCAGACCTACCACCGAAAGGATGGTAGAGCAAAAACACAAACAAAACATCGCGCAATCTGATGCCGACGAAGTACCAGACCTACCACCAAAAGGATGGTAGAGCGAAAACATAAAAGAAATATCGCACAATCTGATATCGACGAAATACTAGACCTACCACCAAAAGGATGGTAGAGCGAAAACACAAATGAACACATCGCACAATCTATCATTAATGACCGTGATAGACCCCCCACCAAAAGGATGACGGAGCGAAACACAAATAAACGATCGCACAATCTGACATCGACGAAATGTCAGACCCACCACCAAAAGGATGATGGAGCGAAACTCACACCAAAACATCGCACAATCTGATATTGACGAAATACCAGACCTACCACCGAAAGGATGGTAGAGCGAAAACACAAACAAAACATCGCGCAATCCGACATCGACGAAATGCCAGACCCACCACCAAAAGGATGATGGAGCGAATCACAATACACAGGTCGCTATCACCAAAAGGATGATAGGACAACACAAATCTGAAGTTTACCAACACCAAAAGGATGCAGGCTGGGTTGAACTGACGAGGTTCGACTATCACCAAAAGGATGATAGTAAGGCGATTGACAACGGTCACGCTTGCTGAATACAACTCATTGGGGAACACCCAAGAGGAAGATTGGGTTGAAATGAATCAATGGGGACGACCACTGACTTGCTTGGAGATCACAGCTTTGCTGAAATGATTCCATGGTTACGCCCATGAATTCTGAAGAGGATGCCCCTGACTGGGCTGAATTTGTCTTGATGTCTTGGTTTGCTCAACAAAAGGCTGAACAACTTCGTGAGGAACGCTCACGGTTTTGCTGAAGATGCCCCTGTTCGGGTTGGATCTTGCACTAAACTTCTTGGATTTGCCTGACAAAAGGTTAAATAACTTCGTGGGGAACGCCCACGGTCTTGAATGGTATGCCCCTGACTGGGCTGAATGTTGATTTGCATTTTTGATTAACCACGAGGTTGAAATACGTCGTGGAAGACGCCCATGGTCTTGAAAAAGATGCCCCTGACTGGGCTGAATGTTGATTTGCATTTTGATTAACCACGCGGTTGAAATACATCGTGGGAGACGCCCATGGTCTTGAAAAAGATGCCCCTGACTGGGCTGAATGTTGATTTGCATTTTGATTAACCACGCGGTTGAAATACGTCGTGGGAGACGCCCATGGTCTTGAAAAAGATGCCCCTGACTGGGCTGAATGTTGATTTGCATTTTTGATTAACCACGAGGTTGAAATTCGTCACGGGAGACACCCATGTTCTTGAATGGTATGCCCCTGACTGTGTTGTATATTAACTTGAAGATCTGATCAACCACGAGGTTGAAATACGTCATGGGAAAGACCCACGGTCTTGAAAAGACTGCCCCTGACTGGGCTGAATCTCGCTTTGAATAACTTCAAACTTTGTGGGAGAAACCTATATTTGCAGAAGATTGCCCCTGCCTGGGCTGATGACTGCTTTGAAGCTCTTGAAAATTGTGGGACAAACCCACCATCTTGCGGAAGACGCCCCTGACTGGGCGGTCGACGGTCTTGGAAATCTTCGAGATTGATCCTGGACCTTGACTTGCATATATGACTGCTGGATGCTAAATGATATTCCATACGAGTGGTAGTGCAAATGCAAATGCTGACGAGCGGAGATGCAAGAGCTGGGGAAGTATGATATGACTGGTTATGCAAAATGATGTAAAATGCTTATGATAATGAATGCAATGCATATGATGCAGACAGGTGTTTGGAAATGCAGGTGGAGACGCCAGCGTAGTGGGCTTTGGGTAGTTGCCAATGCAGATTGGACTTCGGGTGGTGGGAGGGATTGACTTCCTCGACACGCAGTTTGTTGAAGACGTCACTATTGAAGCAGGAGATGATGCTCTGGATGCCCCAAGTCTGGGTATTTGGTGATTTGTTGTTAATTTCCTTCAGAGAAGGTTGCAACTCTGTTTGATGGTCAGGACGACCTGGTCTTGCCCTAGTTTGAACATGGTAATGGCCTGCCCCAGCTTAACCAGTTATGGCATATGGAAGTTGAACTCAGATGACTTGCCCCTGTTCGAGCTGTTGAGTGATTTGCCCCAGCCTATGGGTTCTGAGGTAGTCTTGCTTCGTGTGCACCACTAAAAGTCAAGTTCCTCCTCGATCGCTCCTTGCTGGAGTTTCTTTGAATACCTAGCACTGATTTGCAATTAAAATTGTACATTCACAGATGGTAATATTAATGCAAAGTTTGGTGCAAGTTTTGAAAAAGTGTCATTTATTGAGGTGTCGTGAAAGTGTGAAACGAATGGGCTGCTAGCCCAAACGTTGTGCTAATTTGATTGGTGTGAAAGATATATCAAGAGAGACGACACCAATGCTGATGATTAGAAATCATGTGAGGAGTCAGGTTACGCAACCTTGCGATAGTATGCTTTCAGAATAAACCTCGCCTCAATTAGGACTTTCGAGGGCTGTAACGTGGTCTGGTTCACGGTTATGAAACAAAGGTTATTAGGCTCAAAGTGTGATTTGTACCCACCCCTTCTTCTTAATGATCTCCAGTCCTACGTTCAGTTAATTCTACACTTGTTTGGACGGTGTGAGCTTGATGGTTCAAGGTTTGCTCGAAATGGCAGTCACCTTATTTTGGTTTTTTGATGGATGTCAGTGCCCCTTGACTTGGGTGGCCACTGAATCCTTCTTTGTTTTTGTTGAGGGTTTCGGGGTCCTCTTTTGCTTTTGTTTTGATCCCTAACTTTAGCATGGATTGACTTCGTTTGTCAGATCCATCGGGATTGCCTTGATTTTGCCTAAGTCCCCTCTAAGGTGTCTGACTTAGCTGGCTTTTGATTTTTTTTTTTTTTTGATTTTGTTGTGACTGCCATAGCATGGGTTTTTGATGGACAACCGTCTTTTAGATATTGATTCGAACACGGGATTGGATTAACTGAACACTACCCTGCCCCAGGTTGAGTGTAAGGGTTTGAATATCCGAAGGAAACTGCTACTTCTAGGCTCGAAGTGGTTTACTAGGGATTAACTCCTTATAACTCCGGTGTTTTGGGGAATTGAAGCAATGCCTGTGCATCATTGACGAGATTCTATCTGAAAGCATACCGTTTGCAATTATGGGTATCTCGTTTTCATCATCCTCCCTCAAATCATGCTAAACAACAGTGAGTAGAGTGGAGTAAATAAATGTGTCGGTGATAAGCGAAAATGAGTGAATACGACATAACTAAATCAAAACATGCATAAACGATACATTAACGGAAACCAAATACGAATGGCAATTGTTCAAAGCATATAATACTTAAATAAACAAAGACAAAACATAAGAACTGCGAATAATGAAATGGTAACATGACTGCCTTCTTCGGGGAATGTACTCGACTGGAATCGATCTGATGTTGGCACTAGTTGACTGGTGGCATCGGATTGTTGATGATGTTTGGGGACTTCCCATTAAAGTTGATAGCATCCCTGTCGATCATGTCTTGAATTATGTGCTTGAAAGCCCTGCAGTCCTCGATGGTGTGACCTGGAGCGCCCTTATGAAACTCACAATGAGCATTTGCATCGTAATCGGCAGGAAGGATGGTTGGAGGAGCTAAATCTCTCGGAACAACAACTTTCTTCTCCATCAACTGAGCAAAGATTTTGGCATACGACATTGGTAGACGATCAAAGACTCTATCTGGTCTCCATGTTCTCTGCGGACGCTGTGGGCGAGCACCTTGTCGCTGCTGAGTAGCTTGCATCTGCTGTTGCTGAGGAGGATACTGATATCCTTGTTGGTTGTAGGCTTGTTGCTGAGGAGCCTGTTGCCGTGGCATCTGAGCTTGCGCTGCATGAACAGCTGGCTGATAAGGCATTGGAGCATATTGCGCAGCAGCAACATATGGATACTGATAGTAGGGAACTTGATAAGGCATAGGAGGAGTTTGTTGAGAAGCTTGCCCTTTCTGCACAAAGATGGCATTTGTTTCGCCCTCCTTCCTCTTGTATCCATTAAAAGGCCTCTTGACATTAGCCTGGCTGTTGGAACCTCCTGGGATCTTCCCACTCTTCAGCCCTTCTTCAATTCTCTCACTGACGATCACCAAGTCAGAAATCCAGCGGAGACACTACCGATCAGCTTTTCGTAGTACTGGCCTTGCAAAGTGCCCATGAAGATGTCAATCAATTCACGGTCAACAAGAGGTGGATGCACCCTTGCGGCTAGCTCTCTCCATCGTTGCGCGTACTCCTTGAAGGATTCGTTATCCTTCTGAGTCATACTCTGAAGCTGAGTACGATTTGGAGCAAGATCGGTGTTGTATTTGTACTGCTTGACAAACGCATCAGCTAGCTCGGCCCAAGTGCGCACACTATTACGCTCCAGCTGCATATACCATTCGAGTGATGCCCCAGACAAGCTGTCCTGGAAGCAATGGATCATGAGCTTCTCGTCCCTGGCATAGGCAGCCATCTTGCGACAGTACATCTTCAGATGAATGTTTGGGCAACTAAGACCTTTGTACTTTGAAAATTCGGGCACCTTGAACTTGGGAGGAATGACAACATCAGGCACCAAGCACAATTCCAGAGCACTGAAAGAATTTGAGTTATGCCCCTCCATGGCGCGGAGTTTCTCGGCTAGATCTCGGCACATCTTCATAGCTTCTGAATCCTGAGCAGCAACAGGACTGGCGATGGGAATAGCAGCATGATAGTTCTGAACATCGTCATACCGATCCATCAGAGTATCTTCGATATGGGGAACCGGGATTTTCACAGCAGCATGCTGGGCGTGCGAGATAACTCCAACGGTAACTCCAGGCGCTGGGATTGGCTTAGAAGTGTTTCCCTCGACTGCTTTTTCAAATCCCTAACTTTTGTGTGAACCGCCCTTTGCGGGATTTCAATTCACCGGGATACCCTTTTTTTCCGAAGCTGCCCTTTTCAGGTTTTCAACTTCGCGGGTGTACATTTTTCAATTTTATCCCTAACTTTTGCCCGAACCTTTTATTTCCCTTTTTTATGGTTCGCCGGGATGCCCCATTTTTGCCTGGACTTTCTTTTTCTGTCCAGCGGGTCTCTTTAAGCAAAGTATTTTTTAACTGCGTCCGAGTTCACAGGGGATGTAAAATCCTCACCATCCATGGTGGACAACAGTAAGGCTCCTCCAGAGAAAACCTTTCTAACGACATATGGACCTTCATAATTGGGAGTCCATTTGCCCCTGTGATCTGATTGTGGTGGGAGAATCTTTTTCAGCACAAGATCGCCCGTCTGAAAGCTTCAAGGACACACCTTCTTATCATAAGCTTTCTTCATCCGGCTCTGATACAGCCGACCATATGCTAGAGAAGCCAGTCTCTTCTCATCCATTAAACTGAGCTGATTCAATCTATCTTTCACCCATTCTGCCTCATCAAGTTGGACATCACGCAAAACCCTTAGAGAAGGAATCTCAACCTCTAATGGTAGGACAACCTCCATACCATACACAAGTGAAAAAAGAGTTGCCCCGGTTGATGTGCGTACCGTCGTACGATAACCGTGCAAAGCAAAAGGCAACATCTCATGCCAGTCCTTGTAGGTCACAACCATCTTCTGAACGATCTTCTTTATGTTTTTATTGGCCGCTTCAACAGCGCCATTCATCTTGGGCCGATAAGGAGAAGAGTTGTGATGTTCAATCTTGAAACTCTGGCACAATTCCTTCATCATCTTGTTATTCAAATTCGAACTGTTGTCAGTGATAATCCGCTCCGGGATTCCATACCTGCAGATAATATCTTTCTTGATAAATCTGGCTACCACCTGCTTGGTAACATTAGCATACTGTTGCACCCCAAAATTTGACCAACATTTATTTACCCATCAAGAGTTGTATGAGACTTTGAAGCTAGCCAAGAGGGTTATTCAAAGGTTCAAAGGTTGATACCTTTGTTAGAGAACTCAAGAGATCCTCAGAGAGATTGGTTGAAACCAAGGTTGTGTGCCTCATAACTTAAGAGTTGTGGGAGCTCCTCAGATGATTCTGAGACTATAAGGATGAACTTGAAGCTTTGAGAAAGCTTGTGAGATGTCTTGAAAGCCATCATGAAGCCTAGAGAGGTCATTGTACAAGAATTCAGAAGATTCAGCCATGAGTGGTGGAATTAGGGTTTGACTGGGTCAACCCTAGGTCAACTGATGATTTGGAGAAGGTTGAGACCTAATCCAAGAGCCATGTGATCATGGAATGATGCATTGAAGTATTATAAGGATGATTCCTAGACCAACTCATCATGATTGAGGAGTTTGAGAAGTTTCAAGCTAGGGTTTCTAAGGCTCGACAGTGTAAAATCCCCTAGTTTGATCCCTATCTTCAAGGCAGTTTAGCTCAAGATGTGATTGTCATCTCATCTTCCCCACAACATGAATGTTGTAGAGCTTGTTCTTAGATTTAACTTGAGTACTAGAAGTCCTTGATAGGATTTGTAGAGCTCAACTTATGGCTTTGACAAGTCAAGGGCATTTTGGTTATTTGGAGGTTATAGGTCATTTCAAGCATAAGGCCATATCTCCTATTTCCAAGCTTCAAATGGAAAAATCTTCAACATCAAACTTGCTTAGAATGATGTTTTAAGGCTAGTAAGGAGGTCATGAGATGTTGAAAAGGCTTGTATCAAAAAGTGATGAAAATGGCCTAAAATGGAGGCATAAGTTAATTAAGGTGAAATTGAAAATTGGAAATCACAAGTTATACATCCAAACCATGTCATATAATAGGTCATTTTGACTCCAAATTACATTCTAAGAACAATGGTTCAGCCACAATTTTGATTTAAGGCCTAAATCATAGGGCTGCTTTGGAAATGGCATACTTGCATATTAAGGTACCAAAGCAAAACTCAAGAAAACTCAATAAGCAAGTTGGTTATGCATTGTAACACATCATAAATCTCATAGGGGGAGAATTTCAAGTCAGTTGCAAAGGTTACAAGAGGCTTGGCATGAGATAGCACATAAGGAGAATTGAAATCAAAATGTCATGACATGAGATTTCCAATCTCTCATTGGATGGTCCTAGATGGTTCTAGATGATTCTAAACCACTCTATATAACATGTATGACTTGCTCAGATGCAAGGTTGGTGAGAGTTGGTGCAGAGAAGAGAGAGTGAGATCAAAAATCTTCCATTGCAAGTCAAGTTCCAATTCTTCATTCTTCTTCATTTCCATTCCTTTTTTCCATTCATACACATTCCATAGATCATAATGAGGGTGTGCAGATCAAATTGAGGGCAATTCCATTGATGAATCATGCATGATCTTTTGGATTTTCACCTCTGCAATTCAAGATCGATTTCCAAGAATCAAGCAGTTTCAACCATTCTTTTTGCATACAGAAGCTAGAATACTACTCAGTGAAGGAATTGGGAAAGATTGAAGGTCTGAATTGAGGGATTTCTTCATCTGTTCACTCGATTTTACCAGGTTTGTAACTTTCTCTCTACACTCTAATTTAAGTAGAATTAGATAGAATTAATAGGTTAGAATGGTTAAGAATAACTAGGAGATCATTTCTGGAAAGTTTGAAGAGAATTGGTGATGGTTTTGTTGTTGACAAGATTTATGTTTGGACCAAGAACTCCTTGAATCTTGAGTAATAATCTTAGTTCTTTAGTGGAGGTTGATCAGTGATAGGAGGTGAACATTTTAGTGTAAGCAATTTCAAGAATCTTGAGTTTTGATGTTCAAGCATAATTTGAGGTTTGATTCGTGTTTTAAGTTTGAGTGAGATTCAATGGAATTTGAGATTATGATTATGTTCAGCATGAAAAATGGAGCGTGTTAGGGTTTTAAACTTTGAGTTTTGATGGGGATTTGAGGGATTTCGAATTGAGGTTTGAACTCTGCAAATATGGCGCCTTTCCCTCCATTGCCATGGCTGAAGGAAGAAGATGACCCTGCAACCATTGGATCATAAGCTGACTTTGATTGGGACCAAGATCTGAGGGCTGAGATCTATTTTCACGCGTGAAGAAGAGAGTCTGAAGACATGAGGAAACACAGTGTTTCATTTAAGGGGATTTGGGCTGGATTGCTGACCACACCCCACACACGAGGCCCACTCAATTTTGAACTGATTTTCTCTTCTATTTGCACCGTGGTTTTTTCTTTTTCTTTATGTTTTTTTGCTTTATTTTCTGATTAAATTGGGCTTAGCGCTAGTTACTTTCTGAACCCCCCATTCTGGGCCCACGCGCGTATTGAACTAGATATGGTTACTATCTGCACCACCTCCCTTCATATTTCATTTTATTTTCTACCATTTTATTCCAAACTTTGAAAAATCATAATAAATGGAAAATTAAAGATTTTTTAATGGGAATTTTTGCTTCCATTTCATATTCATGTCTAGAAAATTACCAAATAAAAATATTTGCATTTCATGCAATTTTAGTATTTTTTGTATATTTTCTACTTTTATTGCATTTTATTTCTTTTATGTTGATACTTGAATTTGTAGAATTTTGTTTAGGTAGTTCCCTTAACATTTTTAAGCCATTCTTTTTAGGATAGTTAGATATATGCGTTAGCTTCTCCCTGGATTTATCCCATAATTTTGTGATGAATTTTAGGTTAGTTTTGCTTAGATGACATTAGGTTGTGTAGAATTAGGTTAATCCTTCAACATAGGTGCACAATAACATTAAAATTTTGGGTTTATAGGTCAAGTTAGACATTGGGGCATATAAGGATATTAAGGGTAGGTATGTAGGATCCCTTAGAAATTATATTAGGATTTAATATAGTGGTATACTATTTTTGGATGATTTTTGTAGTTGATGATTGTTGGTGTTGCCCTTGTGGGCTTGAATTGTTGTTTGCTTTGCTTTGTGGGCTTGGAGAGCTTGGTATTGTTCTGAGGAGAATTGAGGAGCATAGTAGAAAACTTGAAGATGGATTGAGGAGCTTGAGAGCTTGATCTTGTTTGTTTTATTGATCGTTTTAGGGTTAGGGATTAGGAAGAGTTTAGACCTAGTTAACTTCTTTCTTAAACATGGATGGTATCTTCCACCTCCATTCCTCCCTATGATTCAAAGTCCTTCCATGGTATACACCTCTCTCCTTTGGAGGGATAAGTGATGGTACCTAGGAAGTAGAACTTTTGAGGGAACCATTCCTTTGATGTTGAACCCTTATAGGTCACCTTTGGTGGTCAGTAAGCAGTTCAATATCCCAGCTTATCCAGTTTATTGATTTCCTCTGGTTTGATTATCTTGAGGGATGTGGAGCTTGGGTGTGAAGATGAAGACTTCATTGAAGAGTATTGAAGAGGATGAGTCCTTAAGCATTGCCATTCCAGCTGAAGCTTGAAGAACAACAAGAGCAAGTTGATACTTGAAGACTCCTGAAGATGAAGTAAAGACTGAAGGATGAAGTTGATACTTCTAAGTGATTGAAGATTATTCTGAAGAAGCTGAAGCTTGAAGAACAAAGGAAGTTGATACTTACTTTGATACTTGGAGATCCTGAAGGAGATCAAGTTGGTACTTGTGGTTAATAGTGAAGCCTGAAGGTGGAACTGATCAAGAAGCTCAGAGAAGATAAGTTGAAACTTATGTTGAAGGGTTGAAACCTGGAAAAGCAAATTGATATTTGTCAAGAGTAATTGAAGTCTGAAGACTGAATTGCTGTTGGAAGAGCTGAAGTTTGAAGCTGAGAGAGGAGTTGGTCTGTTTTCTCATTGTTTTCTTTTCTGTATTGATGTGTTTTGTTTGACTTGTTTGATGCATTAGAATAAGTTCATATCTAGAATAGGTAGAATCTAGGAGCATGATTGCACTAGAGGTTGAGTTGCTCCCTCTGCTTGTACTGTTACTGTGTGGCTTTACTTGCGGGTATTCGGTAGAGCCCTGCTCCCTTGCCCATGTGGTTTGTTTGCCTTATGGAATTTCATTTCATTTCCTCTGTATGACTGCAGTTTACTCTATTTTGCTTGATAGCATGTTGTTTTATATTTCAGTATGATTACTGTTATCCATTCTGGCTTGAGGTTGAGATGAGCTTGTGGAGGCTGAAGCCCCACACACATTTCCTCCCTCACTTGCATTGCATGCATTTTACTGTTAAGCTGATGCTTTGTCTGTTTTGGTGTATCATTGACATGATCCCTTAGGACTCTCATTTCCTTTGATAAGGAATTGATGATAGAACTTTAGGTTGAAACCTATGCATGACAACTTCTAGGAGTTCCCAGTTCAAACCTCAACCATAGGATGAATCCATGGCATGACAATAGTAGGACTTGATAGTCTCCCTCCTAGTTGGGCCTGTTCTCTTCTCATCTCAAAACAGTTTAAGATACAGTAATCATGAATGATTTCTTTCGTACGTTACGAGCCTTAAGCTATCTGAGAAAGGATTGTGGGAGAGTTTCTTTTCCACAGTCTGGATGTTTAGTATGGTACCCTTTGGGTGACATGCGACGCATTCACTCTCAGGTCATAGTCTCTAGTGCGATTGAAATCGCAAACACAATAAAAAACACTTCTTTCGTAAAAGACAGGAAATAAACCGTAGTTTCCCGAACTACGTGAGCTCTGATCTCTCATACCTGTTGAGAGTACGTAGGCACAAGATGGCGATGTCTTGGCGAGCTACCTTCCCCCATAACCCGTCGTAGGCCGAACTACATTGACTCTGATTTCTCGTTCTCTGATGAGAATACGTAGGCATAAAGCGCGACGCTTTGCCGAGTCATTTTCTTTTCTGTTTTAAGCCAGCCTTGATAGGTAGATAGAATAAAACCAACCCGTCCAAGTAAACACAACAAGCATGGATCCCGTCGAGTACGACGGACGTGAGGGGTGCTAATACCTTCCCCTTGCGTAACCGACTCCCGAATCCAGACAACGGTTGCGATGACCTTGTCTTACCCTTTTTTTTCGTCAGGTTTTTCCGATCGTTTCCTTTCCCGCTCTGAGGGATAAATAACGAAAGGTGGCGACTCTTCTGTTGTGCCGGCACCTTATTTTCGCGCAAGCGACACATACGATGCCGCTTCAACCCATTTGGTGAAGTAATCAATAGCTACCAAGATAAAGCGATGTCCGTTGGATGCCGTGGGCTCAATTTTTCCAATCACGTCAATTCCCCACATGGAAAAAGGCCAAGGTGACGACATAACGTTCAGAGGGCTCGGAGGCACATGAATCTTGTCCGCATAAATCTGGCATTTATGACACTTCTTTGCATATTTGAAACAATCTGTTTCCATTGTTAGCCAGTAATACCCCGCTCTTAATAGCTTTCTCGTCATTGGATGTCCGTCGGCATGCGTGCCAAATGTACCCTCATGGATCTCTTCCATGAGTAACTTAGCCTCTTTCTCGTCCACACATCGCAACAACACCAAGTCGTGGTTTCTTTTGTACAAAACCCCATCCGGATTCAAATAGAAATTGCCAGCCAATCTCCTAAGAGTCTTCTGATCACGACTGGATGCCCCAGCCGGATACTCTTGGGTCTTCAGGAAATGCTGGATATCATAATACCACGGTTTGCCATCGGAAGCGTCCTCAATGGCGAATATGAAGGCGGGCCTATCAAGGCGAGAGATAACGATCCTGGGAGCCTCATTCCAGAAGTTAACCTTATACATCAAAGACAAAGTCGCGAGAGCGTCTGCCATCTGATTTTCTGCTCGTGGTACATGGTGCAATTCCACCTTGTCAAAGAAAGGTAACAACCTCCTTGCATAATTCATATAGGGTATCAGATTGGGCTAACGAGTCTCCCACTCTCCCTTGATCTGGTATCTCCGTACAAATCAAGATTTTTAATTCTCAGATCGATAGCTTCTTCGAGCCCCATAATGCACGCTTCATATTCGGCCTCATTGTTGGTAACTGGAAAGGTCAATCTAGTAGTGAATGGGATGTGCGACCCATGAGGAGTAGTAATGATTGCTCCTATTCCACTTCCATATGAATTGACGGCACCGTCAAATATCAATTGCCATTTGGAACCCAACTCTGGACCTTCATCCGGCAATGGCTCCTCACAGTCCTTCATTTTTAAGTACATGATATCCTCGTCAGGAAAATCAAAACTCATTGACTGGTAATCATCAATTGGCTGCTCAGCTAGGTATTCTGACAGAACACTTCCTTTAATAGCCTTTTGAGAAACGTACTGAATATCGTATTCTGTTAGTACCATCTGCCATTGGGCAATCCTTCCGGAAAGTGCTTGCTTTTCAAACACGTACTTCATTAGATCCATCTTTGAAATTAGCATGGTTGTATGATTTAGCATGTATTGCCTCAAACGTTTGGCAGCCCAGGCTAGCTCACAACACGTTTTTTCGAGCATTGAGTAACGGGACTCACAGTCTGTGAACTTTTTACTCAAGTAGTAAATCGCATGCTCTTTACGTCCAGTCTCGTCATGTTGACCGAGAACACAACCCATACTTTTCTCAAGAACCGTCAAATACATAATCAATGGTCTCCCGGCTACTAGGGGTATCAATATTGGAGGTTCCTGCAAATATTCTTTTATTTTTTCAAACGCCTTTTGACAATCTTCATTCCAGGTCACAGCCTGATCTTTTTTCAATAACTTGAATAATGGCTCGCACGTGGCCGTTAGGTGAGATATGAACCGAGCAATGTAATTCAATCTCCCTAAAAAACCACGAACTTCTTTTTCTGTTTTCGGCGTTGGCATTTCTTGTATTGCTTTTATTTTAGCAGGATCAACCTCAATTCCTTTTTCGCTCACAATAAACCACAGTAGCTTACCAGATCTCACCCAGAAGGTGCATTTGTTAGGATTCAGCCTCAGCCTGAATTTCCTAAGCCTCTTGAACAATTTCAGAAGATTGACCAGATGCTCTTCCTCCGTATGGGATTTGGCAATCATATCGTCAATGTAGACTTCGATCTCTTTATGCATCATGTCATGAAAGAGTGTTGTCATAGCTTGCTGATATGTTGCCCCGATGTTCTTCAAACCAAAGGGCATCACTTTGTAGCATAACGTTCCCCACGGGGTAATAAAAGTCGTTTTCTCCATATTATCCGGCGCCATTTTTATCTGATTATAGCCCGAAAAGTCGTCCATGAAGGAAAACACGGAGAATTGAGCGGTGTTGTCGACCAGCACATCAATATGAGGAAGCGGAAAATCGTCCTTTGGGCTCGCCTTGTTCAAATCTCGATAGTCCACGCACATCCGCACCTTACCATCTTTCTTTGGTACAGGTACTATATTAGCGACCCATTAGGGATAAGTTGTAACAGCCAGGAAACCAGCATCCCACTGTTTCTGAACTTCCTCTTTAATTTTCACAGCCATATCGGGTTGAGTTCTTCTGAGTTTTTGCTTAATCAGCGGACATTCCTCACGCAATGGCAGACGGTGAACCACCATATCAGTATCCAGCCCAGGCATGTCTTCGTAAGACCAAGCAAAGATATCACTGTACTCCCGCAACATCTCAATGAGCCTTTGCTTGATATCACTCTGCAGTGCAGCCCCTGTCCGGATATTCCTGACAACCTCTTCGGACCCCATGTTGATAATTTCAATTTCCTCCTGATGAGGCAAAATGATTCTCTCTTCTTGTTTCAAAAGTCGAGTCAGCTCTTCTGATAAGTCATTATCCTCAACAATCTCTTCTTCTGCTTGAAATATCGGGTGCTCGAAGTCGAAGCGAGTCATAGGAAGTTCGTGATCGGTGTCGTGATCGGTGTTGTCTGAAATATGAATCCTGCAATGAGAATGGTTAAATGTTTCAAATAATGTAAACAAAGCACATAACCACGTTGCCATTTTATTGTTAAACAAAAACAGGAAAAACAAGGATCACAAAATTTGTATGAGAAAAACGCCTTTATTAATGATTAAGCAAAGTACACACATAAGCAAGTAGCCCTAAAAACAAAATCACTATGCCCCGGGTAGGATACAGGATTATACAATAATTGAGAAAACAAATCATTATTGTTTTGTAGTCACTGGGACAAGTTCCTGGATAGACCAGTTGCACAGATTCTGTCCTGGCACGCCAGGCTTGATCCACGAGTCCATATCGCAGTCACTATCTCTGTCTTCAGCATCGGAAACAGCATTGATCGTTTCATAACAGACCCCACTTGAAGTGATCACCACTGGTCCTTTGAACTTTGGCACACCTGATGCGAAGGGTGACGATGTCGGGCGATACCCCAACCCAAACTTGTCCATCTTGACCGGAATTTCCAAGACTTGGCCCCATCTTTTGGTTTCCCCAGCCTGAACCACTGCCTGAGCGTCTTTGTACGAAGACATGGCCACCTCTGGCCCTTTGCTGGGAACATGAGACTTGTCCTTGATCTGCAACCCCTCTAAGGCTTGGCATGGCGTCTCATGGATCTCCCCGTCCACCTCGACGTACTTGAATGACGAGAGATGACTAACCAGAATGTCCTCCTTTCCGCAAATAGTAACAACACTGTCACCAACCATGTACTTAAGTTTCTGATGCAGCGTGGACGTCACAGCCCCTGCAGAATGTATCCATGGTCGCCCGAGTAAACAGATGTACGCTGGATGTATGTCCATGATGTAGAACACTGTGTCAAACACTTCCGGCCCGACCTGGAGTGACAATGTTATGGACCCAAACACCGACCTTCTGGTCCCATTAAAAGCCCTCACGACCAGATCACTTGGTGTGCATATGATTCCTCGGACATCTAGCTTCATCATAGCCTTCTTTGGCAACACATTCAAGGATGATCTGGTGTCTACAAGAACATGCGACATAACAGTGCCCCGACACTCCACTGAAATGTGCAAGGCCATATTATGGTCCCGACCTCTAGGCGTCAAATCAAAGTCAGTAAATCCCAGGCTGTGGCCAGCATTCACATGCGCCAGTACCCCCTCGAGCTGATTGACAGTTACTTCCTGAGGTACAAAAGACGTGTCCAAGATTTTCAACAAGGCATTCCAATGGGCCTCGGAACAAAGCAACAAAGATAGTATTGAAATCTTGGAGGGTGTCTGCTGCAAGTGCTCCACAATCTTATAGTCACTTTTGCGAATCAACCTCATAAACTCTTCTACATCCTTGACCGATGTTTCCTTTTCTTTCGACTGGGAAGGTCCTCCTTCATTCACTTTGGCTTTGCCTCTAGTGATTCTCTCAGCCTCGATTTCGGGTGAAGTGAAGATTCTACCACTTCGGGTCATACCTCCCGCTTCAACAATATTGCCCACTGCCCCTGCTGGCTGGATATCCACATTAATCTTTTCCCCGTTGCAAAAAGCTTCCAACCCATAATTCCATGGAATGGCTTTCGTACTCTCATAAGGAATGGGTCCTGCCTTCGTTATCGTGATAGTTGGCCGCTTGGTGGGTGCTGATATCGTAATAGTCTTTCGTGGGATCGTAATTGTTGCGACCTCACCCTGCTTTTCACATGTTACCTCATCAGGTTTCTCAACAGCAGTGCGGTCAAACTGTAAAGTTCCCTCATCAATCATGGCCTGAATACCTCTCTTCAAATCAACAAAACCCTCTGGTTGGGTCCAACAATCCAGACAATACTCATCACATCCGGGGAAGACCCCTCCTTTCAACAATCTGCTTTTAACATAGCTCAAAGGCGTCTTCAAATCATTTATGTCCATAACCAAATCCAAATCCTCCTCTGTCAAAACAGCATTCGCTCCATGATTCGGAATTGGTTTCTAAACAATATTGGGACCATCATTACTGAAGTTGATGACTTTACTATCAATCAAATCTTGGACCTTGTGTTTAAAAGCATGACAACTCTCGATGTCATGTCCGGGTGCCCCGGAATGAAAGTCACACTGCTTACTAGTATCATACCCGTAAGGAAGTGCTCCTGTGGGTGGGTCCAACGTTCTCTTCTCAACCAGATTCAAACTTAACAGCGTCTGAAGCAGTTCTGCATATGTTGATGGAGGTGTATCAAATACCCTCTTCGGCTTCCCATTCTGGATCCTTCTCTGAGCGGGATTATACCTTTGTTGTTGTTGCGGATGTTGTGGTTGTTGTTGTTATTGTGGTATAGGGATCGTCACACTAGCAACCTATTGTTAAGTATACTGATTCCGACCTCTACCTCGTCCTCGACCACCATACACTACGCTGGCGTCTCCTTGTCTTTTACCACCAAAGACCTTTTTTGCACCTCCAGCTGAGGTCGATTCACCAGCTTGAATCTTACCAATTTTAATGCCATTTTCAATTCGTTCTCCCATGAGTATCATGTCAGAGAAACTACCCATCGAGCAATTGAGCAATTTATCATAATACATCCCAGAGAATGTTCCAACAAAGATATCAATCAATTCCCTTTCAACCATAGGGGGGTGGACTCTTGCCGCCAGATCGCGCCAACACTGAGCATACTCCTTGAAACTTTCCCCGTTCTTCTGTGAAAGACTTTGAAGCTGGACCCTATTTGGTGCAAGGTCACTATTGTATTGGTAATGTTTAACGAAAGCATCATCCAATTCTTTCCAACTTCCGACTTGTGCAGGCTCTAGTCCCATGTACCATTCCAGCGATGGTCTTGACAAACTATCTTGGAAAAAATGCATAAGCATCTTCTCATCATCAGAGTAAGCAGACATCCTCCGGTAGTATGAACGCACATGAACCCGTGGGCATGTATCCCCTTTATATTTATCGAAAGTGGGAGCTTTGAACTTCAATGGCACTCTCAGCCCAGGAACTAGCCCCATGGTAGCCATGTCCAACCCTGTAGAATTTTGATTGACTATACCTCTCATCTGTTCCTCCAACATTTTAATCCTCCGATCACTATCAGTGGGACCCTCAAAACCCATGCCTTGCCCAGAAAAGGCATCTTCCTGACGATCTATATTCCAGTACGGACCCTCATTATCATATCCGTCATAAGCCACATTACGACCATGACCATGACCACTTTGGAAGAACCAGGGGTCATATCTCAGATTGCCAAGTTCTTGATTAGCAGCCACTGTCCCAAAACCAGTATTGAAAGGACCCATCCCAACACCATTGGTATTCACATTACCAAACCCAGCATTACCGTAGCCATTATTACCATAACCTTGATTGTTATCACCAAACCCTCTGTTGCCGAGGCCCTGAGTATTAAAGCCATCATTGCCATCGCGATTGCCAAAGCCAAGACCTTGATTGTTTTCACCGAAACCAGTGTTGTTACCAACATTCCTGTTGATCTCCATATTCCCATTAACATTATCAGCATTTCTGTTACCAGCGTTGCCATTGCCAATAACAGTCTCACCAGCATTCGGTATCACCTCCTCCCTGCGAGGAGTCTCAATATGAGCAGAGTTGTATTCAATATTAACAGCCGCTCACGCCAGCAGCGGTTGCACCAGAGTTTGAAGATGTTCCTGGCCTTTAGCCACAACTTCCATGGTCTGCATCAATTGGACCAACCTATCCCGGATCTCCTGCATCTCAGACTGTACTTGATCCATGATCTTCTTACTGTTGCTTCTTGTAGCGTACCGGTGAGTTCTCTGTTCGTCAATCCTGAAACAACCTGGTAAGATGCAGGAGATAAGATTCGAGCTCAAAAATGAGTACCTGCCATGCAATATGAATATGCAAATGCACACGTGTAAATATGCAACAGGTTAATTTCCCCCCCGATTCTAGTTCCGGAGAAGAGGCCATAATGACAATGGAGTCCCAAGTAAGCAAGCGCAGAATCAGAAACCTCATACATAAACAAATGCCAAGAGGAAGAGTACAAAGATACAACCGAATACAACGGGAAAATACCTCGGCCAACAAGCCTAGCGATGGTCAAAATACAAATACAGATAACAAAAGCAAAGCAAAGATAAATCAGGCCAAATGGCGCGCTCTGACATCTTCCAATATCCTCAACGTCTTCGAATGACCTAGTATGGAGATTAGCTCCTGTATCAGTAATGCATGCCGCTCAACAGTGGATCTCAGCTTTTTGGCGTCCTCTTCACAAGTTCCTCTGCCAGAACACTCATCAACCCTGCATCTCTTGGAGCCAGCCTTCAATTCACCACCCCTAGTCTCTTTGACCCTGCTACTCACTCTAGACTCAGCGTCACGTCTAAGAGATACCTCTTCAGCAATCTTCGCATCCTTAGCACTGATCTGCTCCTCTAACTGGGAAATCTGAAGCTTCAACTCATCTTCACGCTCCTTCCGCTTGGTAAGCGTTGTATTCCACAAAGATTCCCATTTGGAAAGTCGAGAATAAGCCTTGTTTAGAAGTTCTTTCTTAGTAGCAAGTACACTACTTACACCATTCAGGGCTACTCCTACGTTCTCTCTCTTACTGGTTTCTTCAGTCAAATCTGAACCCAACCTATTAATCATTTCAGTCTGCTTCTTCAAAGTGAAAGTTGCCTCATTCTTCTCATGCCGGAGCTGGAAAATCTCTTTCTCTAGCTCTTCATTCGCTCGTTGCAACTCTTCCTTCTCAGCCAGCAGCTTGTTATACTTCTCGATCTCTACTAAAGTAGGTTCCTCAATCACCGAAAGATACAAAGGCTCGGCAGCAGGATATGGCATCAAAGAAGTCCTAACTCTCTCATGGATCTAGAGCCGATAAGGATTGTAAGCTCGACTGTCACTCTTGCCAAGCAAGGTCTTTCCTCTCCTGTGAATATTACCCCAAGCACGCCTCAATCTGACCAAAACTTCTCCATCTAATAAACCTGTGAGATACAGAGATTCCTGTATCTCGTCTTCAACCGGAGAATCCCTCAAAGCATAGCCAAATTGTCTCACAAGCAGAGAAGGGTTATAGTTAATACAACCTTTCCGTCCAATCAAAGGAATGTTCAGAAAGCCACTGCAACTATATATAATATTCACTCCGAGCAGGTTCCAATCAAACCAAACAATGTTCTTAGCACACAATCCCATCAATCTGGAAGACCAATCCAAAGTACCAATAGTATCAACAAAAGGTCCCTTCTTAGGAAAATGCCCCTGAAACCACCTGGATAGAAAAGGTACACAACAAGAAACATTCTTTCCCCGACGTTTCTCATTCTTATAGTGAACAGAATGATAAACGTCACCCAAGAGAGTAGGCACCGGATTCTTCGAGGCAAGAATAAAGAAAGCATCTGAATCAACAAAATTAGGCAGGTTCGGGAACAATACAATCCCATAAATGCAAACAGCCAGAATAGCACTGAAAGCAATCCAACATCCATCCTTCGCACACTGCATAGCCTTCTCAACCAAGCAAGGAAGATGAAAACCATAAGCTTCATTCAGCTTGACCAAACCTCCGAGGAACTCAGAAGCATCTAAACTGACAATCTCAGCAAGCCTGGCCAACTCAGGCTCAGTATCCTCATGAACAAAAGGCATCTGATCTAACACAAGAACTCCCAGCATATTAGAATACTCCTCCAGAGTAGGAGCCAGAATAAAATCATGGAACAAAAAGCATCTCAACCGAGGCTCGTAAAACTGCATCAAGGTGTACAATCCAGTCGTCTCAAACACAGAAGGCCTATACAACAAACTGAGCAGTTTCCCATAAAACTCTCTGAACTCAGCCCTCACTCTCTAATCTGCTAGAGCAACCAACTGCAATAAGGAACTGATATCTGGAGAAGGCAACCTGTAAGAAACTGTTCTCTTCATGGACTCCATGTATGGCAAGAAGAACACTAGAATCTGAGGGGAAAAATCACACCTGCAACATAAATACACGTTAATAAAATGCAAACATGAAAATGCAGATGCATATGCAAACAGGGGTTCAAGTGCAATGATGAAGAACTGTGTTGTGCGGTACTGCAGCTTGAGTACCATCAGATCTTCTCCTCAATCCAAACCAACCACAAAAGAACCCTCACAACCAATTCTCACTGACAGAGACAAACCAGGTGTTCTGAGGCCAAAGTTTTCCTGCAAAAAGACCCACCTACCCCTCACAGGTATGTACTTAACTCGCAGACGAGGTACGACATCCTATGCGGTCATCAACGTCACAGACTTTCAAGAGCGATGATACGATACCCAAAAGGTGTGGCATCATCATCCCTTGAAGAGGCCTCACTTAGCCGAATCCCAAATGATAGGTCCCCAGAGTCGACAACCCTCAAATCCAACAACCTACCGAGCCCAAAGGGCCAGGCAAGATGCCATCAAAGAGAATCTCGTCTGAGTGTAAATTTCGTAGCTAGCTGGTGCAAGCAAAGCAAGCAGGCTAACCACTACTCTCTACTTCTAAGTCTATGTGCACTCCAGCCCATGTCTGGCTTATCTCTCAAACTAACCCTTTACCCACAACACAACAACAAATATATACATTACTGCAAGTAAAGACAGAAAAATAAATACACACAAAACCCCAGACGGGAAAACAAGCGCTAGGATTGACTCGCATAGGGAACCACTGCAGTCCCCAGCAGAGTCGCCAGCTGTCGCTACTGCGAAAATCGGCGCCGGCTGTGACAGAAGAGTCGCCACCGTGCGTTATTTATCCCACAGGAGGGAAAGGAAACGCTCAGAGTAAACCTAACGCAAAGAGGGAAAGAAATGGTCGTCGTAACCAAATCCTGGATTCGGGAGTCGGTTACGCAAGGGGAAGGTATTAGCACCCCTCACGTCCATCGTACTCGACGGGATCCACGCTTGTTTTCTATCTAAGGGTGTGTTATTCTATCTACTCTAAAGGTCTGGTCTAAAAAGAAAAGAAAATGACTCGGCAAAGTATCGCACTTTATGCCTACGTATTCCCGTCTGGAACGAGAAATCAGAGTCAACGTAGTTCGCCTAACTACGGGTTATGGGGGAAGGTTGCTCGCCGAGATATCGCATCTCGTGCCTACGTACTTTCATACGGCATGAAAGATCAGAGCAAACGTAGTTCGGGCTATGGAAGACACCAGCTTGTCTGACAGTTTTTTATCTCCTTCTGAAAAGGGTTTTCCTGATTAAAGGTCCAAGAGGACAAAAACAGAGTTTGAATGTTTGTTTGATTTTTTTACGAAAGAACTGTTTTTTAGGATGTTTGCAATCTCAGTCGCACTAGAGACTATGACCCGGGAGTGAACACTTTGTATGTCACCCAAAGGGTACCACACTAACATCCAGATTACTGGAGAGAGACCCTCCACCAACCTTTTCCCAGATAGCTTAAGGCTCGTAACACACGACTTTAATTAACCTTACTACTGTGTTTTTGAATTTGTTTTGAGAGGAGGAGAGAGACACCCTAAAACTAGGGGTGAAAGGAAATCTACCTACAGTTATCATGCATGGGTCAAAACCTAATGTCTGTCATAATTCCCTCTTGCACAGAGGAAATCAGAGATCCTAGTGGAAACAGCAAAAGAAAGCAAGCAATAAACAATAAACAGTAAACAGTAAGAATGCATGCTATACAACAGTACCAGAGAGGCAAGGGAGAAAACAACAGGCAATAGGAGACAAGCTCCACCTCAAACCTAGAGGTAATCAACACAAGCAAACAGACAATACAGAGAAAGACAAAAGATACAGAGGAGGCAACTCAAGCAGCAGCAACAAACTCCTACAGCAGACAGCAACAGTAAGCTCTAAACAGCACAGTTGAAAAGACAACAAAGTTGACAGCAAAACTTCATCTTCAAACTAGCTTCTATCTCAAGCTTCTCCAACTTCATCTTCAAGCTCTAGCAAGCACACTCCAAGCAGAGGAACAATCACCAAGATCAAGGTTGAAATGTTGAAAACTTAATGAAAACCAAAGGAAATCATCAAGTACCAACATTGAAATGGAAATGTATCCTCAAAGTTTTACTCAACTATGGGCATACCACACATCCCTCCAAAGGAGAGATGGAGTTTCCCTAGGAGGACTTCATGTCATTGGATGGAATAGAAGCACACAATGCATTTTATGTTTGATGAAGAAATCAAAACTAGCTCTAATGGCTCTTCCTAAAACCCTAATTTCCTAAGCTCCTAAGACAACCCCTAAAGGAAAAGGAAACTTCAACTCCAATCTCCAATCCTCAAGCCATAGCATCTATACCATGTCCAAAAAACCTCCCAAAAAGGATTCCAAGCCAAGCAAGCTCCAAAGTCACCAACCAAGCCAAACAAGCAAAGGCACTCAAGAGAGAACAATATAAACACAAGCAACTTGCAAAATTCAACAAAAATAGCAAACAAAATCATAAAATTCTAATTAAATTCCTAGGGGAACATACATGTTTGAGAAACCTAGGGTTAAAAGATTGAAGCCTAATTCAACTTCTATAATATCTAAACAATCCCTAAAGTGAAATAGGTCAAGGGAATCTACAAGTTTGGGAAGGTTCTAATCTCAACACCTAAAACAGAACCTAAAGTTATTCTAAAAATCCACCAAAACTTCTAAGGGAACATACATGTCTACCCTAACACATACTAAAAAACCAAAGCCAAAATCATCACCAATTGGAAGCACAAAATTCAATAAAACAGATGGTCAAATATGCAAATATTAAAGAATTAACAAAAATGAGAAAAAAACAAATTAAATTGAAAAATGCATGAAAATGCAATTTATTGATTTCAGAAAATCACAAATTATCTTAAGATCATGGAGATATTTTTGGATTATTTTTCTGATCAAAAATGAATTTTATATGATTTTTAGAATGAAAGTGAATTAAAATAAAATCAAAATCAATTAAACTAAATAAAATGCAAGAAAAAACAAGGAACGTAGGATCAAGAGACCAAGTCCTCTCATCTGAGGCTCCAGAACATGCCACATAAGCTGCCAACTCAGTTAAATGAAACGCAGCGTATTATGCAGTCAAAGTCAGCAGAAAATCCAACACATCATATACAAAGTCATACTTCCACTCAGATCCAACGACTCATCATCATCGTCTTCATTTAAACTCAGTTGAGAGGGAAAATCCTCAGGTGGTGGTCCAGCAGTCCAACCACCGTCTTCTCCGGCGAGCTAGGGTTGCAGGTCAAGGAAAACACTCAAACTTAACATCATTCTTTCCAGAATTTCACAAGGATTCCAAATATGACCTTCATTTCCTCTAAATCAAGCTAGGTTTTAAAATCCGATCCAAAGTTCAAAGTGCACCTCAATTCTGATCCTCATCAAATCCTAAACTAATTGCACATAAATGTTCCTCATGCCTCCTAGGTCATCATGATCTATCCAATTCATGTTAATTCCTCATGATCAAGCCAAATCGTGCCTCAACAGAATTCATACATGATCCTACATTGTCTCTAATTGTCCAAATTCCTATCCAGAAACGATCTACATCTCTTCCTAATCCTAACAGTAAGTGCAAATTGATCTACCACTTCCTAGAACTATGAGAAAGTTGAAGTTTACATACCTGGTGTAGATCTCTGAATTGATGTGACTAGAGCACGATTCAAGCTCCAAAAGTTTCCAGAATCCTTCCCTGATGATGATAGAAACCTCTTGCAACTTCAATTTGATATAAAACTTCTCTGAATCTCAAATACGATTTTGAGTTGGAGCTCCAAAATTTCAATATCAATCTCTCTGCTCAGCCTCAAATTACCACCAACACTTGCTCAAATCTTCTTCTGAACATTTATAGAATCGTTTGGGACCTTCTAGAGTCCAAGCCCAGGCCCAAATTGGATGATCCAAAAACTCCAACCTCTCCAAAATTTTCACATGGAAAGTGCATGAATTTTCTCAAGAAACTTTCCTTAGAAGCTTTGAATCACTTACATACCACCTTTGGAGTGTGTTCAGACCAAAAAGAAACTCCACATTGCCTTGGTGAATGAGTTGCCATGAGGTTGCTTAAGTGTGAAGAAACAAATGAAAAACTCATGAATTAAGGGTCAATTGAAAAATCTAAAAGAACCAATGTTTCCAAAACATGATTTCTGATCAAATCAAGTACTCACTTGACTTGTTTTAGTCACATAACTAATAATTTTGAATTTTTCAACTTTGAATCCTTTGAAAATCTCCCTTATTCAAACCATTCTAAACCAAGTCTTGCTATGAGCTCAATCAATCCATCATGTCCTCTTGGCTAGCCTGAAAACCCCATTTTGAACAACTTTCGTGTTGAAAAAAATTGCATTTGACAAGTGCAAGTTGGAGATTTTGACCTATGATTGAAAATGACCTATAATCTCACTTTCCCAAAATACCCCTGACTTGTAAACTTCATAACTTGATTTCTACAAATCAGATGGAAGACTTCTAGTACAACTTATAAAGCTAAGATCATGAGGAACAACTTTCATGTTGGCCAAAAGTTCAGGTGAAACCTCCTTCTAGGTCAAAAATAGCTTTGAAGTCAGATGATTTTCACAGACAAATTTCAGTGGCATCTGAGGACTTGTAACTTGTCTGGACCATAACTTGAGTTCTATAAATCCCCTGGAGGACTTATACTACTCAAATTAAAGGTATTGAGATTCTCTACAAGTTTCATGTTGGCCAAAGATCCATTTGAAACTTGTATCTTGACTTATGTTGTCTTGAAGTTAGGCACTAAACAAGGGATTTTACACTGAAACCCTAACTTAGCAACTTCCCACACTCTTGATTCTTCTTGATTTGATCTTGGCACAACACCACAAATGTCTTATTACATCATTTTATGAACTCCATGACCTAAAATTAGGCTTTGATACTCTTCAATTGTCCAGTTGACCTAGAACTGATCCAGATGAAACCCTAATTGCTTGCACCTCAACTGTGGCTCTTGCATTTGACACAATGGCTTGATTGAGCTCTCTCATGGCCCTCTAGGAATTCTATGAGCTCCATACACATCCTCTTCTCATATTCAACACTTCACAACCCTCTAATGGTCTTCAGTTGATCCTCAAATTAGGAGAAGATTCACACTCAAACATTTAAACCCTTAGGCACTCAAACCACCTTCTGATGACTTTGATAATTTCTCAATTTTGAATGAAACCTCTTGCTAGGCTTCTCTTGAGAAAGAATCACACTTGATCCCCTGCTATATGAATGATATCATGATATGCAAATGATATAAATATGCAAATGTTAATGCAATGAAACATAAACCAGGTAAGAAAAGGTTGGGCAAATTTTGGGGTGCAACAACTGGTTCAAGAAAATGCGAGTGTCCCTTTAAATTGCGTGGTTATATGTTGGAAAATAAGAAATAGAGATTTAACCATATGTGGTTTACATTACCATGACTTGTGTGAAAACTTAGTCGGTCATCCAATTGCATGTCACCTCATGCCGGAAGAGAAGGAATGTGTTTCATACATGACATTGAATTTGGTTATACCGAAAAACATACTTACAACTTTGAAATGTAAAAGACATAAAAATATCTCAAATATCTAGCAAGTGTACAATATTTAGTACCAAACTAAAAAGGCGTTGAGGGGGGATAAAACTGAAATGCAACAGCTCTTGAAACTGTTGGATGATAACATTTATGTGTCTAGATACCGAATATGGGGGGATGAAGTAACCGTTAGAGATATACTTTGGACTCATCCTGATTCCATCAAGTTGCTCAACGCTTTTCCCATTATGCTCATAATTGATTCAACGTACAAGACCAACATGTACAAACTTCCATTATTGGATATGGTTGGTGTTACCTCTACTGAGAAAACCTATTCTGTCATGTTTGCATTTCTAGAGACTGTAAAAGAGGAGAATGTTACTCGGGCCTTAGAGGTGTCTCAGTCAATGTTGAAGGACCAAGAAGAGATGCCTAAAGTGATTGTTACCGACCACGATACTGCGCTAATGAATTCGGTTGCAAAGGTATTCCATACTTCTTATGCATTACTTTACTAGTATCACATAACAAAGAATGTGAGAAGTCGGGTTTAAATCGTGATAGGGACGAAACAGATAAAGTCCGAAGATGGAAAAATGGTGAAGGCGATGTAGTTGTGGAAAAAATCATGGATGAATGGAATGGTATAGTAAATTCTTCCACTAAAGAGATGTATGTCGATTTTGTTATACATTTTAGAAAGGTGTGCAAGAAATATCTTAATTTGTTAAAATATGTTGAAAGCACAATTCTTGACCAGGTGAAGAAGAAAATTGTTTGTGCATGGACCGATCAGGTTAGACACCTTGGGAATACAACAACAAACCGAGTTGCGTATGCCCATGCTACATTGAATATTTGGTTGGGAAATAGTAAGGGCTATTTTTGTAGAGACTAGGACTTTGTGAATCAAATGATCTATAACCAACATAATGAGATACAAACATTATTTGCTCGAAGCATCATAGTTTTGGAACACGGATTTAAAGACAATAGTCTTTAGTCTCAGTTGGTCGACAACATATCTCGAGTGGGTTTGAATTATATTTTTCATGAAGTTAAATGAGATGATAATGTAAGCTCCGATAACGCAAAGTGTTGATGCACAATTGTGAAAATATATAGTCTCTCATATGTTTTTGTTATTACAAAAAAGGTGAAACTTGGTAGTCTGATAAGAATGGATGAGATTTAAACTCCCTGGAAGAGGCTTAGGTTTGATGATGTTGGTGTCATGAAAGACGGTAAATTAAATATCTCTATCTTGACCGAATGGGAAGTGATACAAGAGAGGTTTTTTAAAGACGATGCCAATATGAAACTTTACATCAAAGAACAATTTAGGAAGAGCGTTTATCCGAAAACCACTGATTTGAAACCACCCTCTCAACTGGTAAAAACAAAAGGTGCTCTGAAGAAACTCAAGCCTACTGATCAGAAAAATAGCAAGTGTACTATTTTCGCAGGTGTAGTCAAAATAGGGGTAATTCCTCAGTATCGATCTCAGGGTCTGCGTATGACTTTAGAGTTCTAATTGTAATTTAATTAAACAAAAGTACTTTGGGGTTTTAGATTGTTTGGTTAAATTATAATTCAACAGTAAGAAAATATAACAGAATAGTAAAAGAAGTTTGACAAATATGAAGAGTATGCCAAGGTAAGGTGTATGATTTATTAAGTAACAACACTGAATCCTTATTTCAATAAAGATCTCAACACAATCAATTACTGGTATTTTAATTTGTTTACTCCTAAGTCCTTAGTGAGAAAACCTATTATTCCTCAGTCTAATTACTATGTCCATAGATAATCACGGTTGAAATTAAGCATTATAATGTCAACAATATTCCAGTGACTATAGGGTATCCATAATCCTAGGTAATATCTATTGTAGCTTAATTGCACAAAAGCATTAACAACGACCGTCAAACCTAATTTCTAATCATAAGTCAATCCATATTGGTCCGACAGAGAAAGCATTAGAAACATTAAGCGACTAAATTGATTATGAAAAATAAATGTATTACTGAAAATAAGAAATCAAGGTCCTTATAAAATCAAATTAGGGACACCCCATAGAATTGAGGGGTTTAGCTACTTGTAATACCCCAAATTTTGCCATAAGATTTGTCGTCGCTTTTCATTGCATTTTTCTTGCATTTAATCAATTACTAACAAATTTGTGTAGTCGTTTGACTTTTTGCAGGTAAATATCATATGGCATGCATTTTTTTTTCTAAAAAGTAAAAATGGTACAATTGGCAAGAGGATATGTGTAAGGAGTTGTGAGTGTGAGAGGTTGAGAGTTCGAATCTCACCTTTGTCACTTTTTGTTTTTTTATTATTTTTACTCTAAATTTTTCTATCTTTCATTTAAAAAATAACAAAAATAGTTTTTTATTATTATTTAATTATTATTTTCGTATTTTAATTAAATCATTTTTTAAAATATTTTTTTTTTTTCTAAATTATTCATAAAAATATCCAAAAAATCATAAAATAAAAAATATTGGAAAAAATTTTGTTCTTTTTATAATATTTTTGATTTTAGGAATCGATAGGATTTTTAGTTTTTATTTTAAGTTTATTTTAATTATTTTAAATTATTTAAATTTTATTTTTTCTTAACTAATTATTTAGTTTGGGCTTTAAAATGGGCTTTAGGGACATTATTGACAATTTGGTGTTAACCCTAATTTGTTCCCTATATATACATGTGTTGCCTTGTTGAAAAAGGGGGCAGAAGGTTTTCTTCAGAAAAGAGGAGAGAGAGAGGGAGAAACAAAGGAGATCCCCAGAGAAGAAAGGCGGTCGTTCCCACAACTCGTCAGAAGGATTGAAGCTCTCCAGTGTTCCCTTATTCAAACCTTTTTCACATTTACCGAAGCAAACCTCCGCTTCGTAGGTTAAATTACTAAACCTTTTGCCTTTCCATGTTTATGTGCATATTTTGTCATGTTAATGTGTTTAGGTCCGTTAAATTACTAAACCTTTTGCTTTTTCATATTTATGTGCATATTTTGCCATGTTAATCTCCATGTGTATTTAGGTCCGTAGATTTTAATATCAAAACCCTTTTTTAACAAAACCTTTTTTTAAAATCAAAACCTTTTTTTTTTATTATTATTAAAACCTTTTTTTTAGTAAGACCTTTTTTAAAACTGAAAAGCCTTTTTGTTCCCAAGAAGAAAAAAAAACCTTTTTGTTCCCAAAAACCTTTTCCCAAAAAACTGAAAAGCATTTTCCCAAAAAAACTGAAAAGCCTTTTTTTGGATGAAAAACCTTTTTTGTTCTAAAAAAAACTGAAAAGACTTTTCCTCCAAAAAAAAACTTTTTTTTATAATTTAAACTTAATTTTTTTTATATAATTTTAACTTAAATATTTTTTATTAAAAAATTAAAACCTTTTTTTTATAATTAAAATATTAAAAAATTAAAACCTTTTCGTAAGGAACTCTTGATGTTTGATGTTTGTCGTGTCATTTTATGTACCTTTTATTACTTTTCTTTCTTTGAGCATTTCATGTGCATGCTCGAGGTTGAGATGTGTTTGTGGTGGCCACAGCCCCACACTATTTTCCTCCCTCACTTCATTCTAAGTGTCATTACATATTTTCATATTCTTCATGTTTTCAGAAATGTTTCTTTGTTTCTTTATACCTCTGTCTTTATTACTTTTCTTATTTCTGTACCTTAATTATTCCTCCATATAATGATTTGTCATATTTTCACATTTTTTTACAGTTTTATCCTTCCGAAGGATTAGGTCCAGCCTTTTGGCCGCCGAGTCAATAGCCTTACCCCTTTAATGGATCAAACCCTGTTTAGCCTAGGTGTCCCGCCGTGGGCAAAATTGCTTTTATCCTAGTGTTAGGCCAAAAGAGTCGCTGTACTCTGTTTTAAGGTTTTCCGCCGTGGAATCCCTAATTTAACCCTATTTTAATTTTAATTAACATTTTTTAACATAGAGATTGGAGTCTCTGAACAAACCTTGGCCACAGTCAAGACGTTTCTAACCTCCCTTTTGAGGGGAACTACAGTTACTCTGATTCCATTCTCGTAAGGATATGTAGGCACAAGATGCGATGTCTTGCCGAGTAAACTTAGAATTAACCCCTAGGTATTTTTTAATTTTCAATCCTTTGTATATACCCTAAAGCAAAATAATTAATGAAATAAATAAAAAAAATAAACAAAAGGTTCCCGTAGAGTACTACGGAAGTTTAGGGTGCTAATACCTTCCCTAAATTTAACCAACCCCCGAACCTTAGATCTCTCCCCTTTAGGTTTTTCCTTTCTTTAACCTTTCCTTCGGATAAATCAAAGACCGGTTGTAAATGAATTAAGATTCAAGTTAATCAATAGCTTGACATCCAAATTTCACCGCAACAGAAAATGGCGACTTCACTGGGGAGTCCTAACTATTGAGGGTTATCCCTATTTTGTTTATTTTTCTTTATATATTTGTTTTATTATATATTTTGCTCACTTGTATGTATATATTGGGGTACCTTACTTGGAGTTACTGTGTTGTGAGATAAGTCCTACACCCGGACTTGAGCGACCTTATGATAGGATGTCTGATATATTCGACGAGGCTTATAGGGAGTGAGTCCCGACTAAGCTAAATCGAGAATCACCGCTCAGTTGAGACACTTTCGAAAATGGTTCGGTTGATCGAGTGTAGTCGTGAAAACTTTTACCGTTATCGATTGGAGTCTGTGATACTAGGAACCGTAGTACCTTTACACCATCTTGACCTTATATAGGACGTAGTGCGGGAACTATGTGGGAGTAGTCCTACAATGGTTGCTACGCGATACTACACTCAAATGAGGTTCTCTTGAGAATATTATCGACCCTTGAGTCAGTCGAGAAGTTGATAATATCCAAAAGATGGGCTGATGACTTTGGGCACTTTTTAGAACCCTTGTTCTGCAGGTACAATTAACCTATAGTACACACCACTTTGGGAAGGGTAGAACTTGACTCCATTCATTGTTCCTCTAAAATTAGGACCTTTGTTTGCTTATGTGCGTTTGTGCTTTGCATCCATAAAGCATCATATCATTTCTAGTTTCAAGGAATTCAGCAGTCCTTTGCAAATTCGAAAAGCCTTACATTTTAAAGTCTAAAATTTTTTCCAACTTTCTTAAAAAGCAATATTCGCAATCGACCGTTGAAATTCTTGAGACCATTGCATGGCATTAGCATCACATTTTTGCATTGCATTTATCCCCTAGTTTTTCCTTCTTGGTCCTATCGTCTTCTAGTGTACCTTTGAGTCGTCAAGCTGATTCCTCGACACAGATATCAGACCAGAAACGGAACAGGAGTCACTTTGATCCTATTCTCATGACTTACACAGAGCTATATCCTGACTTAGTCCGGCAAGGACTAATTACTACAAAGGCTTTACCACCTCCTCTTAATACTCCGGCTGGATTTAGGGCTGATCTCCATTGTGCTTCCCATGAGGGTGCCCCAGGCCATGACTTGGAGCATTGTTTTGCATTGAAGGCTAGAGTATGTGAATTGGTTAGAACTGGAATACTTGATTTTACAGACAGTCATCCGGATGTTCAGAAAAATCCCTTGCCAGTACATCAGAAATGAAGTTTTGTCACTAGGCCTTTTGTTTCTCGTTGTTTGCACTTTCCTTATTTTGTTTAAGTTGTTTGCTTTTAATTATGTTTGTACTTTCATTAATGAAATAAGCATTGCGACTTTTGATTCAATTCATTTCCGTCCATTTATTTGCATCTTTATGCTTTATTTTTCAAATGTTTACTTCTTGTCCAAAATTTTGATATGCTAAGATTGGAGGGAGGATGATGAAAATGTTATACCCATAATTGCTGTCAGTATGCTTTCAATCAAACCTTGTTGACGATGTAAGGCATTGTTTCAATTCCCAAACACTGGAGAAATAAGGAAGTTAATCCCTCGTTACCCCCTTCGAGCCTAGAAGTTGGAGTTTCTTTCGTTACAAAAAACCCACAATTTTAACCTTGGGATGGGTAGTTCTCAGTTAACTTGGTTGTGTGTTCATACGATACACCTTTCATTAACAAATTTTCCTTCGCACACGTCAAACAAGTGTCGAAGATGTTTTCTAATCAAAAGGTCGATGATGGTTCACCGTAATCATTAAAATCAAACAGTCACTTTCCTTCACACAAAAAAATAATATAAAAAAAGCAAAAGAAGCCCGCTAAGTCAAAACCTATGAAGGAGACTTAGGCAAAACTGGGGCATCTCGCTGACTGTAAACTCTAAAATAAACAGTTCAGGCAAAATTTAGGGATAATACAAAGAGATTTTTAAATCCTTATCTTGAAAATCCTCAATGTTAAAACAATCAAATGTTATAGGGGAGTAGTGGCTGCCTTTTCATAGGTCCCTTTGACTTTTGAATCATCACTGCGACGATCAATGAAATCCCTAACTTATGGGAACCTGAATGCATAGTATGAGTTAACTGAGCATAGGATTGAAGATCATCACGTAGATTGGGTGGGTACAAATAACTTTTGAGCCTTTATCTTTTGTTTCATAAACCGTGAACCAGGCCACGTTACAACCCTCAAAAGACCTAACTGAAACAGGGTTATTTAGAAAGTATACTACAACAAGGTTGCGTAACCTGACTCCAAAAGATCCTTGCGAATCATTTATTTTGGCAATACACTTTTATTTTAAACTTTGAGTGTCTTGAACCGCCTTGTTCTGACTAACGACTCATGTATTTTCCATCATTCAAAAATAATTTTTCAAAAATCGCATGAACTTTGCATTACCATGTTTGTATGAATATTTTTGTTTGCAAACTGGCTTTCCTCTAAGGAATTTTCAAACAATGAGAAACTTGGTCAAGTGATCTTATCAGGGGCAAGTTCCTTTTACATCCTGTCAAAGAATTAGTTCAAGATTTGTTCAAGGCAATATCTTCTCAGATTTGGTTTATCCAGAGAATTGTTCAAGACCCAGACTGGGGCAAGCCCTCCGAGGATACAGCAAAACAGTCGATTCCATGAATTAGACAGCTGAAGAAATTATCAGTTCATTTGACCTGGGGCAGTTTACTTGCATAATCCCTAAGCAGTTATTCATCATTCCTACAGTGACTATCAACTTGATACAGTTTAACAGAATGACAGTGATCTCCGTGTTGAGGAATCAGTCCTCCAGTTTTGTCATCTCACCGAAAGAGTCGAGCCTTGTCGTCGACGTCTGCATTTGCATTTGATCATATGTCATAGCATAATTCCTATACATGTGCACATCTTGGGTGCTTTACTCCCCATTTACATTTCTATCCTGGGTGCTTTACTCCCCATTTACATTTTTATCTTGGGTGCTTTATTCCCCATTTACATTTCTAGCTTGGGTGCTTTACTCCCCATTTACATTTCTATCTTGGGTGCTTTACTCCCCATTTACATTTCTATCCTGGGTGCTTTACTCCCCATTTACATGTCTATCTTGGGTGCTTTACTCCCCATTTACCTTCTATCCTTGGGTGTTTTATCCCCCATGTACCTTTTATCCCGGGTGTTTTATTCCCCGTTTACCAGATATTCCTGGGTTTACCTAACATCATGGTGCTTTACTCCCCATTTACATTTTTATCTTGGGTGCTTTACTCCCCATTTACATTTCTATCCTGGGTGCTTTACTCCCCATTTACATGTCTATCTTGGGTGCTTTACTCCCCACTTACCTTCTATCCTTGGGTGTTTTATCCCCCATGTACCTTTATCCCGGGTGTTTTATTCCCCGTTTACCAGATATTCCTGGGTTTACCTAACATCATGGGTGTTTTATCCCCATTTGCGTTTTTCTCCTGAGCTCGTGTTTTACTCGCGTCTTACCTTGCGGACAATTTCTAATTTACTTGACACCTATCAACAATTCTGTGTCGTGTCTACCCGACGTTCTTCCAGATATGACATGTCTTCTTCCCTAGTGCAATTCCTCGATGGGTCGTCCCCTGTGACGTTGTTTCGTCTGTATCCGTGCATTTGTCATTTTCATCATACGCATCATATCAGATTCATATTATATTTAGCATTATAGTTCGTTTTGTTTTATATCATTGCATAGCACTGCGTCTAAAGGCAAAATTTTCGGTTATCTGTATTTAAATCCCTCCACCATGATTTCTCGAGTCTCCGTTGCTCAAATCACCCGGTGAAGTTATTTAAATAGGGGCAACTGTAATACCCCAAATTTTGCCCTAAGATTTGTCGTCGCTTTTCATTGCATTTTTCTTGCATTTAATCAATTACTAACAAATTTGTGTAGTCGTTTGACTTTTTGCAGGTAAATATCATATGGCATGCATTTTTTTTCTAAAAAGTAAAAATGGTACAATTGGCAAGAGGATATGTGTAAGGAGTTGTGAGTGTGAGAGGTTGAGAGTTCGAATCTCACCTTTGTCACTTTTTGTTTTTTTATTATTTTTACTCTAAATTTTTCTATCTTTCATTTAAAAAATAACAAAAATAGTTTTTTATTATTATTTAATTATTATTTTCGTATTTTAATTAAATCATTTTTTAAAATATTATTTTTTTCACTTTTTTCTAAATTATTCATAAAAATATCCAAAAAATCATAAAATAAAAAATATTGGAAAAAATTTTGTTCTTTTTATAATATTTTTGATTTTAGGAATCGATAGGATTTTTAGTTTTTATTTTAAGTTTATTTTAATTATTTTAAATTATTTAAATTTTATTTTTTCTTAACTAATTATTTAGTTTGGGCTTTAAAATGGGCTTTAGGGACATTATTGACAATTTGGTGTTAACCCTAATTTGTTCCCTATATATACATGTGTTGCCTTGTTGAAAAAGGGGGCAGAAGGTTTTCTTCAGAAAAGAGGAGAGAGAGAGGGAGAAACAAAGGAGATCCCCAGAGAAGAAAGGCGGTCGTTCCCACAACTCGTCAGAAGGATTGAAGCTCTCCAGTGTTCCCTTATTCAAACCTTTTTCACATTTACCGAAGCAAACCTCCGCTTCGTAGGTTAAATTACTAAACCTTTTGCCTTTCCATGTTTATGTGCATATTTTGTCATGTTAATGTGTTTAGGTCCGTTAAATTACTAAACCTTTTGCTTTTTCATATTTATGTGCATATTTTGCCATGTTAATCTCCATGTGTATTTAGGTCCGTAGATTTTAATATCAAAACCCTTTTTTAACAAAACCTTTTTTTAAAATCAAAACCTTTTTTTTTTATTATTATTAAAACCTTTTTTTTAGTAAGACCTTTTTTAAAACTGAAAAGCCTTTTTGTTCCCAAGAAGAAAAAAAAACCTTTTTGTTCCCAAAAACCTTTTCCCAAAAAACTGAAAAGCATTTTCCCAAAAAAACTGAAAAGCCTTTTTTTGGATGAAAAGCCTTTTTTGTTCTAAAAAAAACTGAAAAGACTTTTCCTCCAAAAAAAAAACTTTTTTTTATAATTTAAACTTAATTTTTTTTATATAATTTTAACTTAAATATTTTTTATTAAAAAATTAAAACCTTTTTTTTATAATTAAAATATTAAAAAATTAAAACCTTTTCGTAAGGAACTCTTGATGTTTGATGTTTGTCGTGTCATTTTATGTACCTTTTATTACTTTTCTTTCTTTGAGCATTTCATGTGCATGCTCGAGGTTGAGATGTGTTTGTGGTGGCCACAACCCCACACTATTTTCCTCCCTCACTTCATTCTAAGTGTCATTACATATTTTCATATTCTTCATGTTTTCAGAAATGTTTCTTTGTTTCTTTATACCTCTGTCTTTATTACTTTTCTTATTTCTGTACCTTAATTATTCCTCCATATAATGATTTGTCATATTTTCACATTTTTTTACAGTTTTATCCTTCCGAAGGATTAGGTCCAGCCTTTTGGCCGCCGAGTCAATAGCCTTACCCCTTTAATGGATCAAACCCTGTTTAGCCTAGGTGTCCCGCCGTGGGCAAAATTGCTTTTATCCTAGTGTTAGGCCAAAAGAGTCGTTGTACTCTGTTTTAAGGTTTTCCGCCGTGGAATCCCTAATTTAACCCTATTTTAATTTTAATTAACATTTTTTAACATAGAGATTGGAGTCTCTGAACAAACCTTGGCCACAGTCAAGACGTTTCTAACCTCCCTTTTGAGGAGAACTACAGTTACTCTGATTCCATTCCCGTAAGGATATGTAGGCACAAGATGCGATGTCTTGCCGAGTAAACTTAGAATTAACCCCTAGGTCTTTTTTAATTTTCAATCCTTTGTATATACCCTAAAGCAAAATAATTAATGAAATAAATAAAAAAAATAAACAAAAGGTTCCCGTAGAGTACTACGGAAGTTTAGGGTGCTAATACCTTCCCTAAATTTAACCAACCCCCGAACCTTAGATCTCTCCCCTTTAGGTTTTTCCTTTCTTTAACCTTTCCTTCGGATAAATCAAAGACCGGTTGTAAATGAATTAAGATTCAAGTTAATCAATAGCTTGACATCCAAATTTCACCGCAACACTACCCATATTGTTCAAAGAAAATACAACGTAAAAGGTAGACATTACAAGAATTTGGATAAACTCGGATCGTCAATTGCTTCCACTCATGAAAATCCTTCGCCCTACGAAAACCTTGTGCTCTCTAATCTTTGATCTTACAATTATTCTCCATGCAAAAGTCCCTATTCTCTTTCCAAAAACTCTTCTAAATAGCGAAAAATCAAATAACAGTAGGTGAAAATGCCAAAAATACCCTCCGAGTCAATATCTAGTTGAAATTAGCAAAAACGGGAAATTTAGCGTCCAAGCCAACACGACCCGTGTCAGCTGACACGAGTGGCCGTGTTGGCTCCATATGTCCCTTCACAAACATTTCTCTGTCATAGGCCTGCTGACACGACCCGTGTGAGGTGACACGGGTGCCCGTGTCAACCCATTGTCACTCTTCCTTATGGTCGTGTTCTTTGTTCTCCTCCTGACACGACTCGTGTCAGGTGACACGGGTGGCCGCGTCAGGCCTTCTGCCACTTGCCAAAATGGTTCCCGACACTCCAGATTTTCCATTTTTTTCGCACCTAGTCTTTTAGGTTTTTCTCCTAAACCTAAAAACACTCAAAACCAACAAACCAAAGCGTAAAATGTAGAATAATTGAAATAAAACTTAAACTACTACAATGCGAAAATTACTTGTGGAAATAGAAATTAACTCAAAATGCAACAACAATACGAAACAAAGTATTACCGATTATATGGATTAATCTCGAACAAGTGACAGAAACATCGTAAAAATGGTGACCGATCACAATCCCAAACTTAGCTTATTGCTTGCCCTCAAGTAATGTTCAAGAGAGCAGATAGGTCACCCCCCTAAAATATATACACAATCGACATATCACAATATTGCTGAGATCTTTCGCAACTCACTTCCACTCTCCTTCTAAATTCTCCTGCTTCCCCGAATTGAATGTTCTGCCACACGGTTGTTGGATTGGGTTGGTTTATAGGTGAAAGGTGGAAGCTTTTTTATTTGTTTTAATGGAGGTTGAGAGAGAGGAGATGAAAAAGATGAAGGTTTTAGGTTTGGTTTGGTGAGGGAAGAGAGATATGGTGAAAATTTAATGGGATACGAGGTAAAAAGATACCCTAAAATCTAATTTAATTGGGTATAATGAGTGATTATTGGATTAAATGAGAGGGGGGTCCACATGTCCAAGGAAAAAAATTCAAAATTTGAGTCCTCGCAGGCCTGACACAGGCTGTGTCCGGTGACACGGGCGGCCGTGTCCGGTGACAGGCGACTGGAAACCCCTTTTTCCACAATTCAATCTTCAAAGCATCAAGGGGCTGACACAGGTCGTGTCTTGTGACACGGGCAACTGTGTCAGCATGTTGGAAAATGTTGAATTTTTTTTGGTGTTCCTATGTGACCCTGGCACGGGCTGTGTCCGGTGACACGGGCGGCCGTGTTAGGTGACTGTTTTTCACGTTTTAGTCATTTTTCTCCAATTTTCTTCATTATTTTCGCAGGTAAGTTCCTCTCTTGTGCAAGGCACTGTGCAAACCTAAATATACCTACAACACACAATAAAAA